>CM068954.1:64959027-64998584 GCA_035128595.1 Eptatretus atami
AAAAATTTAAGCAATTCATCAATTATTGTCCACCACACCCTCCCAATTCCGTCTCCATTTGCTGCAAGACGGCATCGCCGGGCACCGAAGGTGCACACTGGACGATTTGTTATTTATTTGGCATGGGGGCGGTGTATTTTGTACCTATTCTTGTTCCATTTTTGTTAAGCTCTTCCATGAGCTTTCATCATGTATACTATATATATATATATATATATATCCCTTTCAGACACGAGCTAAACGTTTGAAGACGAGTTGATCCAAATAATGCATGTTGTTCTTGATGACATTCATATTTTAGGAACTTGTTTGTTTTTTGTTTTTTCTTGTGCAGCAAAAACGGACGAGGTGTTGAAAACACGTGAGCAGGAGAAGGACCTTGAGAAAAAGAAGCAGCAAGAGGAAGTCAAAGGTCAGGCCCTATCGAATAACAATCACTGAAGACTTTGAGAAAGGAAAGGCCTCTCACGCTGTGTTCCCCCCCCCTTTTTCTTTGCAATGCAGTGTCAGCCGAACAAGAGCTGAATCGGGCACGCTCGGTGGCAGCGATAGAGAGCGAGAGTTTCACGTCGGCCGTGTTTGTCTCCAGCAGGGATAACAAAGCGCAGGTAAAGATAACAGAGCTTGTGTTTGGTGGGGTGTATAAAAGAGTGATGGTGTTTGTGAGGCAGAGACATTGATTGGGGTACAAAATGGAAATGTGTGGGGTGCGTCACACGTCGTGCTTGCCACTTCTCGTCTCCAGATTTCCTTGGAGGAGCAGCACGTTGTTGCCATCTATGGGGGTGGGAGCGAAGCAGGTGCCAACACCAGCAAGGAGTCCGAGGCCGCTGCCCTCACCCCTTCGGAGAAACCGGAGCTGGCAAGCATTCCATCTGGGATTGTGTACAGAGATATGGAAGCAGTTGAGGAGCCTGGGGTAAGGGCAACCGGATTTACTGATTTACCGATAGCCCGCAGGCCTTTCAAGATGTCAGTTATAGTTTTCCATTTTGAAATATGTTTCAATGAATTCACCACATCATTCCCCCCCACCTTTGTTCCTTATTCTAGCTTTGGCATGATGAGAAAGCTGCGGTGGAGCGGTGGTGGCGCCGACTCAAGTCGCTGCGCCAAGACCGCCTGCTCGGAACTCCTGTTGGTTGAGAACTTTGCCATCACGTTGCCAGTCATGCAACTTGTATCTGCGTGCCACAAGTAGTGTTTCCTACTCTTCGTTGGTACATTCTCCAGCGGATAAAATATATTCATATTCCACCTCATGGCAACTAAACACTGGTATTGCAGTATAGGATTAGTACATGTTTTACCAGTCAATTTTAGCCCTTTAATACTGCAACCAAAGTTTGAGCTCAATTTTGGTGGAGGTTATGGCGTATTGGAGGTTTACTTGGAAGCCCATGTTACGACGATCCAGGGACCAAATGAAAGACAAACCATAGATTTAAGACAAAAGCACGTTTATTGCTTTGTTCTTTCTTTCTTTCTTTTTTTTGATTTCATAGCTGGGTGTGCAAGAATGTTTCCTAAAAATCACATGGAAAAGAATGTATGACCATATGTTTTAAATACAAGATGATACATCTGTCTGCTTAAAGTAAAGGTGTTGGTTTATTGCAGGAAATGTGATGGCACAACCTAAAATATACACCAATTGTCATAAATATTGCATCGTCGTGATATTTGGGCTCCTTGTTGCATCTTCATGAGCTTGATGCAAATTAAGGTCGTTCATCATGGGGTCTACATATTACATTTGCAAGGTGGTGGGAAAAGGGGTTGAGGGTGTAACTTGAGAAGAGAAATGGAAAAGTATGAGGAGGGGTGGAAAAAGAGAATGTATTTGATTTCAGGAAGAGTGGGGGAAGGGGTGGGAGTGCTGTCAACAATGCCATTTAACCATGAGCATGTACATGTGCTAGCATTTCAGTTTGCACATGTAAACAGCTCTGATATTAATTTTAATATTCGTGACATGTGGAGTGGAATCTTTCACTGCCTTAACATTATCCCCTCACATGTAAGGTATTTTAAGTTTAATCAATCACTGTCGGTCAAAAAGGCACGATATTAAAAGTTTTTTTAAATGTGCACGGTCTTCTACAATTGGCCAGATTCAAAACATAAACCCTTGTGTGTTTTAAATGAGGTGGATGCAATATATATGCCTGCTGTATAAATAAATGAGCGGTAATTTTGTTTAAATGCATCGACGGGATTAATGAAGTGGTTGTGACTTGCGCCGTCAGGTCTCCGGATGTACATCTTCATTTGAACGTGTACAGGGTCGATCTGGACCCCTAATTGTTGGGATTAAGGCGCAAAGAAGAAGAAGAAGGGTGGCCCACAAAATTACATCCTCAAATCAAAAGGTTTTAATGTGTATGAAAACAATTAGTAAGCTGACAGGATGGCCGAGAGGTATGCACATTGGCCTCTGAGCAGTCGAGCCTGGGTTTGAATCCTGACCAAACTATAAATTGTCATCCTGGTGTCTCGCAGGCAGAGTGAGGCATCGATGTGTCGTTTGGATGAATATAAAACTGAGTGTCCTGTCTGCCGGCGTTAGTCGGTGGATGTTAACGATCCCATGGTGTCCTTTGCGAAGAATAGGCGAGCTATCGCTCACACCCTGAAATTACTAATTCTTGCCCGAACCTACAGGGTATTGCACCAGCAGCACACTCATGCCCTCTACCAATGATGCTACTCACAGCTTTGTGCTGCATATGAAAGAAGAACAACAATTAGCAATATCCTTTGAGAATTCAGATGCAATACACCATAGAATACCAATAATGCAATTCAAACATGTACATTGTTAACATTGTACAAATTCAAATCGATATAAGCATCCGAGGATGTTTCCTTTTCCAATTACACTTCACCTTAGATATGCAGTTTAACATTCAAAATCCTGATTGGTATTTTTGAAAAAAAATTTAGCCAAGTGAGAATTTGTTTGTTTGCCAGAAACTTGCCATGGAACATATAGCGAGCATATGGTGGCATGAACCGATGTACCCACTTGTGTTTATTAAATTTTATCATGATAGGCCGTTTGTCTCAAAAGCAGTGATTACGTACACTAGAGATGGAATGCAGGGACAGATTTTCAAAACCAACATCGATGAGTTAAATGAGAGGAAATATAATGGGTATAGATGGTGGTGGACTGCCAATGTAAAGCCTTGGAGGGAAGAGTAGGATCCAAGAAAGAGGTTCCACAAGCAGAAGAGGAACAGAGGAGTGGAGGTGAGTCGTAAGCCTCAACTTTAGAATTTTCACATGGATGGGTACATAGCAGACGATTGGCACGGGTGGATCAGATGGGGACAGAGATGAGTTGGTGCCACAAGTTTTGGAGGCAAGCGGTTGTAACATTGTGTTTTCTTGAGAGGCAGCTGTGATACCATTTCACACGAGGAAGGTGATGAAGTGAAGGAGCACGCACACAAAAGCAGACTTATCAAAGTACCACAAAGGAAGGAGAGAGGTTGGAGAATTCAATGTTAAGTTTTGCCAGATATTTTCAGCCTTGACTGAGAATGGACACTGTTGTGAGCTTTACTAAGGAATCTGAGGTTGTCATTGGTTGGATTCGCTTTCCATAACAACATGAGGATGTTTGAGGATTCAGTATATCAGGGTTTTGAGGATGGCTATTATTGCTTCAGACAATATGGAATGAGCAGTTTTTTTGTAAAATCTTTCACAGGCAGAGTGAATATCCATGTAGAAGAAATGGATGACCAATCCTTTAGTGAGAGGTTAGAATGTAGGCCCCGCTCGTTGGTCTGAGCAAATAAGCAGAGTTCAGAGTTGCAGTAGCTCACTAACTACAGCCAAAGTGGTTTGGACATTTACAAGACTGCGGAAAGAGTGAAGTTGCAGGGGATTGGAGGGGAAGTTGGTCATTGGCAGGTCCAGCAGGAAGCACGTACCATTAGTGGAGATCGAGGATGGGAAGTTCACAAATTGGGTCACACCCATAGAATTACAGAAAGCTTGAATCGTGCTGTAGCTGGTTGTTCCAGTGCCAACTCCCAGCCAAGTGGCATAGTGGCAGTTGAAATAGTCACAGATGAGGAAGTTGAATAGAGTTGTGATGGGTAGCCATTACTTGCTCCGTCAACACAAAATATGTCTGCACTCGCGCTGCAAATTGGGTTCTGTTTTAGAACCCCTCCCCCCCCCCAAACACTCACAACCTTTCCACCTATCCACTAATCTTTACAGTACTCTACCCCTCCCCTTTTTTAAATTTCTGGATCCATGCCTGTTATTTAACTTGTGCAATGGGACCAATGTTTAACCCTTGTGATTCCTCCACCCTGCAGATGAAGTCGTCCAATCTTTCCATCACAAATCCTCCGTTCGGTTTCACAATCCCAAAGATTTCACCTTCACCTCCATTAGAGTTTGTGGCTTTTGTATAATGACTTGATTGTTCAAAAGTTTTCAATGATAGTTATCATGTGGATTCAAGTCGGGACTACGAGTGGCCCATGTCTTAACACCGATATCTCTCTCTCTCTCTGTCTTGAAATCTTGGAGAAATAAAACTACCTTCAAAAGTTTTTTTGGATAAATCAAGGGCAATTATCATAGCATGCGAAGTTGCACGATCCTGTATGAACCATCGTGCACCGATGTCATCTTTTATTTAGCAAACATGATAAAAAGTCAGTACGAAGCGTGGCAAAACACTGGTCCAAATTAAATATCCTTTTGAACGTGGTATCAAAGATCACAGTTTGACAAAGTACACCAAACCGGTCATCACATCCCAAAATGCACCGAACAGTATCTCCACAAAATCCTCTCAATACACAACGTGATTTATGCCATTAACGGTCCTGATTAAAAAAAAAAAACAGAAGAAAAGTTGTCATTTTGTGGACCGCCCTTGACCTGTGGAAGTATGTATCGTCGTCTTTGTAAAATATTTCCTTGTACACGAAAGGCGGGGTACGAGTGGTTAATGAGCCTCAAGGCACTACACTGCTTTGGCCGTCACAACTACCCATTCTTTCACTACACCGTGCCACTTGTCTTGTTTTCCGTTTCAAAGTTAAAAAATAATTATGTGCGTTTAAATCGGCCCGTAGCCCTTCCACAAGGAAAATAAAATTAATTACATTTAAAACATCTCAATCAACCTCACGGTTTGCTGTAACTCCACCGAAACGACTGCAAAAATGCCTGAAGGTAATGTTGCAGTGTTGGTTCACCCTGTGGACACGTACGGAACGCGTGAGTTTCACGGCCACCTTGAGTTGTCATAGGCTTTAACATTATACAAATTGCGTCATGCAAGAACCAAGGTATGGAAATTGATCGACAATCAATTTACCCTCGGTGTTCGTATAATAGCAATAATGCAGGCAGTAGTTAAAAATCGAGCAATTGATATAAAATGAAATAAAAACTGTAAGTTAAAAGGTGCCATGTTTATATTTTGTTTTTCCTTGGCTGGTAACATCTTTGCACTTTTCAAGCAGCCCTGGTTACCTCTAATCTCGTACCGAGTGATGCAATGGGCGTGCGTTTTGAGAACGTTTTGAAAATGAAGCGTGGAGAGGAGGGAGGGCAGGAGTGTTAGGCAGAGTCGAGTAGCCTAGTGTAGAATATCACAAAGAGGAATGAGAAAGGCAGGTTGTGATAAAGGAGGGAGAGGGAGTAAGAACTGGAATAAAGATAGAAAAGATTCTCCATTTTTTACGGAGAAATAACATACAAAACACCAAAGCACTGCATTGCTCACCGAATCACTTTCTTCATGTCTACCGCAAACTTTTTGGCAGTGTGAACGATAGTAACAGGCACAATGCAAACCAGATCGAGGTAAATGGCGAAGCAGGACGTGCTGATGATTTTGGTGAACTTTTCATTGATGGATTTACTCGATTAGCTGCACCCGTTGGTAACAATGGTTCTTGCCCACTTCCTGAGCCGCTGGCTTCATCGTCTGGAAGAGAAAGGGAATGAAATGTAAGCAATATTGAAGGCCTTCAAGTAAGAATCCCAATAAACATGATCATTTCCTGAATTGTTTTGACCTCAGAAAATGTAATTAAATGAAAGGTGCAAGGATGGTCCATAAAATGTGATCACACAATGCAGCAGCAGCGACATGTGGCTGTATATTTAATGTTGCTCAAAATAATGCTTTCATAATGACCTCAGCAGATAAAAACTGAGAATAAAATATTACTCGAAACTAGGGGGCTGGCAGGATAGCCTAGTTGTATACAGACTCGCTTCTGAGCTGTCTAGCCTGGGTTTGAATCTTGGCCCAGCTATAAAACTGTCATCCTGATGGATGGCCCTTCAGCCAGATGTCCTGTCTGCAAGCATTAGTTGGTGGACGTTAAAGATCACATGGTGTCCTTCGCGAAAGAGTAGGCGAGCTATCGCTGGCACCCTGGAGAAGCTCATTCTTGCTCCGTTCAGTTGAGTATCTTGTTATGGAGTGGCGATCTGTCCAGGATTGGTTCTAACCTTGAAGCATTTCTCGACTTGCCTTGAACACTCATTAAGAGTACAGGCCTCCATTATTACCATTTAAACTCATAAAAGCACTACAGAAACACTACTGTACATGCTAAAATAAGTTTGTCGAACTTAAAACATTTCATTCTTCCATTCTCAAACCTTTGGTCCCTGATCAACAACAAAGCATCAATGCATGAATCTGGCATCCTGGTTGAATGCTGCAACACTTCACTGCATGTAGAGAAGATGCTGCTCCATTTAAATAATGCATATAGACAGATCGACACACGCTGCGTGGGGGGGATGGGCTAACAAAGTAGAATTACTGAAAATCATGATGGAAGAGCTCAGTTTGCCAATTCAAAAGATTGGACTAAAAATGTTTCAATGCAATATGACAAAGATAAAATTAACGTTCAACGATGCAAGAAAGCGAAGACATTCAAATAGAGATTAATACACAACTGAAGAAACCAACAAGTGCATTCACTTAGGACAACTAGTACAAACGGATACAGATAACTTTGAACAGGTGAAGAGATGTACTTGAGCAGGATAGGTTGCATTTGAGAAATTAAACTATGTCATGAAAAGGAAACTGCCCTTTTCACAATCAGGGTGTTCTACCAGCAATGATGGCATGGTCTCGAACAAAGGAGATGGAGCGATCATTGATCTCCTTGTGATGTAACGAAGTTTGAATGTAAAATGTATATTCATGCTCCGTCCATGTCTTGCATCATGCATATTTATGCTCCGCCCATGTGTTCCGTCATCTCTGCTGGAGAGGGTGAGTGGACTCATCACCGGTCTGGCAGGACTTGTGGTTTTGTGGAAAAGGCATGGTTTTTCCTGACGCATTTGTGGTATTTCAAATTAAAGAAAAGGTGATTTGAAAAACTGCAAGTGTTGGTTAAACTGCCTCGAGCATTCTTATTCAAGAATCGCGACACATAGACCGTTCCAGAATACTTGGATGGGATGAACCACTCCCTGAACATTTCAAGAAACAATGGGACAACTGGTGTGCCTCTCTCACTGCACTCACCACCATGAGCGTTCCACGCGCTTATTGTCCTAATCCAATGTCTGAAAACTCATTCCGTGAGTTACACGTTTTCTCAGCCACATCAACTGAGGCAATTGATGTTTGCAGTTATTTTCGGCTTGTCAACAGCAACGGTAAAGTCATTGTAAGTTTTGTTGCAGGGAAAAGCGAAGCTGTCACCGCTACAAACAACAATATTCCACATTTAGAACTCTGTGCTGGTGTTCTGGCTGTCAAATTGGTTGACATTATCAATGATGAGCTTGACGTAGAAGTCAACTCCGTCACTTTCTACACGGACAGTCGTGTGGTGCTCAGATATGTCAACAACGAATCTCGGCGATTCTTTGTGTTTGTGGCCAAGCGTGTTCAAAGGATCCATCACTTTCTCAATGGAACTACATCACAACTGATATTAACCCGGCAGACCTGGCCACTCGCTCTGTAAAAGCATATGACCTGATGGAGTCATTTTGGCCGTCTGGGCCAAGATTTCTTTGGGATTCCAAACTACCCATTAAACCCACTTTGACTGCTGGAGAGTTGGTGAATGATCCTGTTTAGTTTCATAGCCATATTAACAACCAAGCATGAATATTCACCAGGAACATGTTTCATACATTTCTCGAAGTGGAAGTTCAAACCCCCCCACCGCCATGTGTCGCGTATGAGTGGAGTGTGGGAACGAATGATCGGTGTCTGTCGTGGAATCCTCGACGTGATTCTCTTGAAGACAAAAGTTTCTCTAATCTACAAACTCCTGACTATACCTTCCTGGCAGAGATATGCGCTGTTGTCAATGCTCGTACATTTGTACCAGTGTCTACAGATCCAGACATGCCAGAAATCTTAACATCAGCCGCACTACTTACCATGAAGACAACGCCTCTTCATGCACCATCAGGCAATTTTCGTCGTCCTACAGACATCTTCGGCTATCAGTGGCGACGTGTACAGCATTTGGCGAATACTTTCTGGTCACGGTGGCACAAAGAATATCTTCCAACCCTGTAGCCCCGTACGTGGTGGCAAGTCAAGATATGCAACCTTTGTGTCGGTGATAGTTCTGCTGAAGGCGGATGCACACAGGAACGACGACTGGTCCTATGGACGTGTGGTTGAGACATTGCCCAGTGCAGACGGTTGGGTTCTAAAAGTGCGAATCCACACCATGAAAGACGGCAAGCCCTATATCTACCTGCTACCTGTAACTGAGGCCGGAATCCACACCATGAAAGACGGCAAGCCCTATATCTACCTGCGACCTGTCACTGAGGCCGTACTGCTTATATCATCGGGAGAAGAGTGAATTCCTCCATTGTTTCTATGGATTGTGAATTTCATAGTCTCATGTTATTTTCCACTTTTACCCTATACTATCCATTAGCCATAGTCTGGTCCATGAATTTAGTGACTGTATATGATGTACTATGTAGTCATTTTATTTCATTTTTGACAAAGGTTCAACATTTTTTTATAATGTTCAATAACAATTTGATGTTTTGAGCCGATGTGGCTACCCTGGTTCTCGTGTTCACGTAATTCTCTTTGCTCAATCAATTGCTGCAGTGGTTTATATTAAAAAAAAAACATAGGGGAAATACCCCTGGGCGCTCACCTGTTAGAATAATGATACTGAGGAAGAAGTCAATGTGGGACAGTGTCAGCAAAATGTACCAATGAACCAATGTTATTGGAAATACCTATTTTGGAGAGCAACCCTCCACCTCCCTGTAAACATTCTAAGACCCCGACTTTTATCTCGTGAACAAACTTTGGTTTATCACGGGTGATGAAGGTGGTGGTCAAGTTTCATCGGAAGTGTGTGTAGAGTTTCTGTGAAGAAAGCAAATACCTCTTTTGGGGGGCAACCCCCTGTAAGACCCCTTAGACCCTGATTTGTAGCTTACCTGGAACGTAGTTCCGGAGAGCTTATGGGGTGCCGCGTCGTCCGTCCACAAATACTTGCAACTTATTCTCTGAAACTACACAAACAATTTAGATGAAACTTTACCACAACATTCATCACTGTGTATGTACCAAAGTTTCTTCATGGCATTAAAAAAAAATTGCACCCTAAGCTGTCTAATACCCCTGGGCACACCTGGTAGCAGCTGGATAAGAAAACCAGGGAACCACTGGTAGGTGTGGATGACCCACAAAATATGTAGCGGTGAAGAAATTAAATACCTCTGGATTTTTTCTTTCAATGCTGTGAACAAACTTTGGTACATCATGGGTGATAAAGGTTGTGGCCAAGTTTAAAGCAAATACCTATTTGGGGGGCAACCCTCCGCCTTAGACAATCGAAGGGGCCGATTTTTTTTTCATGCCGTGAACAAACTTTGGGACATACACGGTGATGAAGGTTGTGGTCAAGTTTCATCAAATAAGTTGCAAGTGCTTGTGGACAGATGGATGGACAGGCAGACGGACTGATGAACAGACGACGCACCATCCCATAAGCTCCCCGGAACTACGTTCCAGGTGAGCTAACCAGGTGAGGAGTGTAATGTAATGAAGTTTGAATGTAATACGTATATTTATACTCCGCCTCTGTTTTGCCTCATGCATATTAATGTTTGGCCCGATGCATATTTATGCTCCACCCGTGTGTCGCATCATCTCCGCTGCAAGTGGGCGAGAGCGGCGTTGCCCTGTCTAGTGGGATGCGTGCATGTATCAAAAAGGCACGGTTTTTAACGACGCATTTGTAGTACAGTATTTTTAATTAAGGAAAAGGTGATTTGAAACTCTGCAAGTGTTGGTTAAACTGCCTGGAGAATTCTTATTCAAGAATCGGGGCATGTAGGCCGTTCCAGGATACTCCTTGGAAAGAGCCGTGGAGAGATGGCGTCTTGGTGTAACCAAAAGGGACAAGAAGAGGAACGAATGGCTCAGACAAAAAACGAAATTCCTTGACATTTTGGTCATGATCAAAAGCCAAAATGGAACTGGGCCGGACACGTAGCAAGCGGAATGATCACCCGGTGGAAAATACGATTGGCAACCTCGAGAAGGCCCTGGAAAAAGCAGAGGAAGACCAAAGTTCAGATGGAGAGATGAAATTGAACAATTTCCCAGAATGCAATGGCCTCAAAAATTGCATTGAATAGAACAGACTGTAGAATGTTCAGGGAGGCCTTCATGTTGCAGTGGAATAAATAGGCTGGTCAAGTTAAGTGAAGATACGGAGCACCATCAAGTGTTTTAACAAATTCACAATAAAGGTGAAATTTAGCCACTATGCCAGCAATACCACACTTTAGACCAACAAGGAAGAACACTGAATGTCTGTTAACCCATCGTCACTTGATACATGAAAATGTGCAATTTTTAAAATACCATATATTTGAGGGGGGTTCTGTACATAACAAAATACTGATTAAACCTTTGGCTGCATAAAAATGGAGGCCGCTGAATGCTGGGTGTGTTGTAACTAGTCACAGAACGATGAAAGAAAATAAAAAGTCCAATAAGAACAACAGTGTGCTGAATGAGGCTACAGGAGAAAGATTCCAACTGTGCCACTTCCTGCCAAACATTCTTGATGTTCCTGGCTCAGTGTGGGGGTGGGGGGGGGGGTTTGGGGGGATTGAAAGCAATGTGATGGCTTGGAGAGAAACTGCTGTAAAGAGACAACTGCACGACAATCTCATTTAACAAGATTAAGCAGTGAAATCTTTGCTTTGCAAATGTACCACCCACGTCGTGCAAGGTTCAGGAAAACCATGACAATCAGCGTTTAGAACTAGTCCTGAAAAGGCACGTGATCTCCTTGCGATAATGCTTCCTTGCTCCATGCCACCACACTCCTTCAGGCCACCATCCATTTGCAATCTCCACCACTTGTCACCACGTTTTACATTTACTTACATCCTACCACTCACCTTGCACGTTGTGGCCATGCTTTGACTAACCTTATCAGAGCAACCCGGAAAGCTTAGCGGTGGGTAATTAATTGGGCAACCCCAGGAAGTGCCAATGGCTTCGGGAAGTGTTGTGGAACCCTTAATGGAGGAATTTAAACTATAGATCAATCAATGGCATCCACATAAGACTTGGTGCCTTGTGAGTAAAGGTTATTGAATCAAAGGCTAAAAGAAGGCAAACTTTATAGCAAACCATTCTGCAGGAGTTGTGACCACGGTGATTACTTGTAAATGAAGAAAAATGTACCCATCAGAGATGGGGAATCCCCCGCCATTGAAATAAATGTTGACGCCCAGCCAGACGGACGGACGGACAGACAGCCGGACGGACGGACGACCCGGGTGACAACAATATCCCCCTTCCGCCACGCGGCGGGGGATAAAAATATACCCATCAGAGATGGGGAATCCCCCGCCATTGAAATAAATGTTGACGCCCAGCCAGCCGGACGGACGGACAGACGACAACAATATCCCCCTTCCGCCTACGCAGCGGGCGATAAAAACTCATGACTACCAGGGTTAAAGCCCCTGATATCCTATCTCCCGTAGTGACCACACCTCAAATGCCTTCTCGTCTTTTAATATTCTTGGGACAACTCTCATCACTTCCTCAGCATGGCCGGATATTTATGGGGCGCCACTACAGGAAGTGTTGAAATACTCCTGAGTAAAAAGGCTTAATAATAAGATGTACATTTGAATGATTTTTAACCGAATCCGTCCTGCTCTTGATCAACGCTACAGGCAGACACCCTTGCCACTTACCTGTTTATCATAGTGCTTCAATACGCACTCAGAAACCCAATCAAAGAAAAGGAGGAGGAATCGGCATTCCCACGAGAATGAAGAAACCAGACGAGTCAAACCTGAGGTTGTTACTGATCTTGACTTTGCTGATGACAGAAGAAATTGATCAAGAACAAGAACTTCTTAAGAGAGTTGAAACAAGCACAGGTAAGACAGGGCTAGCAATTAATGCTAATAAAACTAAAGTGATGGCTTCCAACCAGTTGAGAGAAGTCTCAATCATATCAAACGATGGAATAAAACTTGAGAGTCAATGATTCAAGTATTTTGGTTCCTGGGTTAACACAACTACTGAGGATATGAAACAAAGGAAAGCTTCCGCATGAAGAACTTGCAACAAACTTTCAAGAATATGGAAGTCGACACTCCTCCGTGTATCAACGAATGGCTGTTCATGACAACAGTTGAGTCAGTCCTGCTTTATGGAAGTGAAGCATGGACCCTCACGGTGACTCAAGAGAAGGAACTTGATGGATGCTATACTTCTTCGTTCAGTTTTAAGTGTCCATTGGTCTGAACAAAGGACAAATAAAGAGCACCATGGTTCTATTTCCAAGGCTGTTGGTTAAAATTAGAAGAACACTCGGGGTTGCTGGGCACTGCTACCACCGCAAAATCGAACCCGTTTCCAATCTTATACTCACTACACCTAAACATGGAAGGCAGAAGCGGGGCACACCAGCTTTCAAGTACATCAACATGTCAAAGAAGGATATGGAGATGGAGGAACTGCACATCACAATGCTTGATCAAGAAGACTGGAAGTTGAGGATCAATGTTATCTGAGTTTGGCTGAAGAAGAACAACTCACCACAATTTTGTATTTTATATCCCCTGTCCACAAATTCTAATCAAATATTTCAAAACACACACACACACACACACACACACACACACACACACACACTCAAACCCCATTACCGTTGAGGTTAAGTTGATGATGCTTAAAAATAAATGAGAACATAGCATGCATTAACATGCACATAACCTTTTTCATTATCCCACTGAAATGGACAACGGTTGATCGTACATCACAAGTTGGTGTACATGCCAATCACAACATACCTATATCCATAAAATCAGTGTCTCGCCCATGGTACGCAGCTTCCAGGCGTGCTGTCATGCTACGCAGCTGCTGTGCCTGTCGCCGAAGAGCCGCCTTTCCAATAGCACGGTCGCTCTCCACATTGTCCCCAGCCGTACCATTTTGTCTTGCCGAGCGACTCACACTGGTTTGATAGGAAAAAAAACCCATTACATCGTGCATGATATCCCATTAGTCACATTGAGCTGCACCATTTTCTGTCCCATCCCACATGTACTAAAAAAACCTTTTGACAATCAAAATGCCCACATGCCCCAGGGATGCTTTTCTCAAATTTGAAGAGGTTACTTCAGCTAGTTTCCACTGTGACAATTGCTTATTTTATTCAATGTCTCAATGGTGTCGCCAACTTTAATCTGCAATCAACATTTGTCCAAGGTGGTTGTCCTTCATTCTCAAAACAATCAGTTGCAAAACTGTTAAATCGGTCCATATTTGCTTGGGTGTGAGTTCATAGGGTCTCCTCTGATGTAAAAACATTCCTGCCATCTTCTGTAGTATCAGTCAATTTGCACCTCACACAACAGCGAAACATACAACGTTGAAGCTTTGGGGACGTCATTGAAATGATGAGCAATAAGGAAATCAAATGCTGTCAGATCTAATGTTACACTTATCCATGTTAGAGAATGAGCATATGGACAATGTCACGGTTCTACGATGGCACTTATAAAACCAGCACCGCACTCTCCTTGACACTTCTTGTTTCAGGATCTGAGAGTCACATCCAAAGGGCTACAAACTGCACACCTAGACTCTTCATGTCCATCCCAGCAGGTGCTTTGTGCATCGGATGGCACCACCAGCTTGTCATCATTGCAAATGCTATTTGGTAAGCTGCTCCAACATCCCCGCAGGGACGCCAGTTTGTCCTTCACATCAGACACCTGTGGAATGAGGAGGGTTTGGAAGGGTGGAAATTTGGAAAAAGGTGGGGGTAAATGAGATAAGGGTGAGTGCTTTTGCTGAAAAAAAAAAATTGAATGAAGAGCAGAGCAAAGGCACAACTGCCGGGAGGGTGGTAAAGATCAGACTGTCACAAGATGGGTTTTAAAAACGATACAGACAATATGTGTGCGACTTTGTGCTGACCAAGCGATCAAGGCTGGTTCCAGCAGCAGTCGTGGGTCGCTCCTCTGGCTTGTACTGACGGAATCGGTGCATTAAGTGGTCTGACAAATCCCTTCCAGCACGCCCTGCGGAATTGAGACTGGGACGCCCACAGCCTGCAAACACCTGTGGTTCCGATCTTGTTATGGCCAAAGTCAACAACCCATTGCGTTGAGCAATTCACATCTCAACCATCATCAGCAGCATCACCACATTTTAGCATCACAATCATGACCATCAGGAAAATTACTTCTACAACCAATGTTCACCGCCATGCACAGCCAACAACACCTATTTCCTCAAGCACACACACTCCCAAACGACCAGAGACCTTGTCAGAAAAGTGGATGCTGTTTTCCTGCATGTTCATGATGGCATCCGAGATTTTCACGTCAATGGGATCCAGCACCGCCTCGATGTTGAATGGACTTTCCAACCTTTTAGCTACCAACAGCATGGCATCTGCAAAGAACACCCACTTAATGCAGCCAACAAACTCACCCACCCCCATCCCATCCTTCGAATAATTAATTTCATAAGTGGATACTTCAAAAAGTTACCCATGGCATGAGGTCTATCACACAGCCACTGTTTTAACCTGTCTACCTCAATAAGGTTGGAATTTTACTTGAAAAGACAAACAAATTACATTGATCATGTGATTAAACATGTGACTGACATCATAAATTCAAAATAAGCAGCAGAATTACAAAACAAATTGAAGACAGACAAGGGTCTTGTGTTTATTACATACACCAAGATGAGGAGTGGGGATGAGAACAGCATGGCAGGCTCAGGGATATCTCATGGGTGCTAAAAATAAATATAAAATGAGATAAAGTTGCGAATCAGAATTAAAATGGCCACCACCTGCTGAAGCTGAAATATTGGCTTGAGGACCAGGAACAAACTGCCGCCTGAGGCTATATCTGCTCTTTCATGTTTGTTTCAAAGTCGATGGAGTTGTGCTCAATACAAAATGTGGTTTGGCTGTGCCTTCTCTGAACAATGGATAATCCCCAATGTCTTAAACCAAAGTCTACTACCACACTCTCTTTATCAGCCTAAATATTTCCGACTTCTGGCGGGGTTGGCCGAGTCTTTCACGAACAGGCTGGCAAGCCTGACATTCAGTTGAAGGTGACACACAAAGTTGGAATTTTAGCCTCGGTGCTAGCAACAACTCGCCTACTCTTTGAGAAAGACAGCGTGGGATATTTAATGCCCAAAAACATCACCAACGGCAGACGGGGCACCTGGTTTAACTTCCAACCTCATGGTCAGCGCGCACATTGACGTCTCGCCTTGCATGTGAAACAGCAGGATGATATTTTATAGCTTGGACAAGATTCAAACCAACGCCAGTGCACACACTTCTAGGTTACCCTGCCACCTCAAATAAATAAATATATACGTATGTGTGTACGCATTGTACAGTATATTGCAAAGAAGCTCTCCTTAATCAGCCTTAGATCAATATGAAAACAAAAAATAAAAATAATAAAACTGAGACGGGCAAAAAGGTAAATTTTTTTCAAATTTGGCCTTGCTCTTCCGTGGGCCGAGCTCTCGTAAAGAAAAAGAAAACAAGTACAAAACAGCCTCACTTTTTTTCATCATCAGTGCTGATTAGCAAACATTTCAGCTCATGATAATTACCACAGTTGGAGCAAAAGGTACAAAATACAAAAGTGAAAGCATCAAACTGTTTGCAGCCTCTCACCTAAATACTTGTTCCAATCACGTTCCAACAGGGCCAGCCCAGATAGACAGGACCTAGAAACTGCGAGACAGAGAGCTGGACAGGGATGCAGGCTGGGATGCCCAGCACAAAGCTGGCAATATCCCATCTGGGTCAGGGAATGTGAGCACAGCTCAGGCAGCGGTACCTGGCAAATAAGGTGGGGGTTGGGGGTGGTGGTGAACAGAGAGGGACTGTTAATGCAAGGATCAGGCATAAACACCCAAAAAGTGGGACTTTTAATGCTTATGCACAAGCAAAAGAGCTCAGACAACCAGACAATGACGGGCTTTGATTTCTCCAATGGCTTGATGAATATGCCAGTTAAACTGTTGATGAACAAGTAATTCTTTAACAAGGAGTGTGGATCAATTTCACTTGGCAATCATATAAATGTACAAAGGAAAATAAGGGGGAAAGGGGAAGAAAGGAAAGACAAGCAAAGATTTTACAAGACAAAAAAAGATCGTAGAGGAAAGAAGCAACGTTGATGGAACATGTTGATGGAAGTGATGTCAGAGTAGCTCCCAAGTAATGAATGGAGATCGAGGGAAAAATGCGCCATGGCAAGCAGATGGACATGACAGATGGGCAGCTGACCTCATGCTGGTTATGCCTCATGCCGTCAGGCAGAATACAAAACATGAGGATAGAAGAACAGATGGCCAAGACACAAATGTGGGACAGATGATTGGCAAATAAGGCTTGATCGATAGTAGGACGTGAGGAGGTGGGTGTGGAAAGAGGGAAACGTTGGTGCAACCCTCTGTCACCTTCTAGAAGCATGGATTTTCCAGATTGAAAAAAAGAATTCAAGTGCTGTGGATAGATTTGATTGGATAAAGAAATGAAAAGAAAGAAAAGGGAGCAATCTCAGTCATGTTATGGTTAGAGCACCTGCTCTGGTCAGAGGTTCAATTCCAACCCAGGCTGAGTCACACCAGACATTAAAAATGGTACATTCTGCCTCCTTGTTTGATGTTCAGCATCTAGAGGATAGATCATGGATAAACCTTGCGGGGTGGCATCCTTTGGGGTGGGGGGGGTAGCAGCAAGATTCCTCCCTAAAAAATACCCCGCTGACTGTGGCCTTAGAAACTGCATGGAAAAAAGTGAAGCGGGAAGGGAGGGGGGAAGTTAAACACTTGGAGCCGAGAACTTTCAGAGGGTCCTGGGAGAGAGAATTCAAGCTTCGCAGAGTGCCTCCTGGGCCACTGACATCACCAGCAAAGCACGTGTTTATTCTGGCAGTAAAAGAGAAATAATCAAATATGGCCTTTGTTCTCGCACTGTTGCACTCCCACACTTGTACTCAATACCCTTAACATGATTTGCTCCCCACCTTTCCAACTACCTTGCAATTTAAAGTATTTTTGCCATCTAGTAAATAAAGCTGTACATATGTCTACTTTGTATTATGAACTTTCCATTCACAAGAGATTGATCCAATTTGCTTGCACTATCCAACTATTCGTTTTATTGTCCAAAAATGACCATTAATGTATTTGTTTAATTTGGTCATGAGGTCTTAAGGAAAGACAGCTTACTATATTTTATATATATATAATATATGTGAGCTGTTTAGCCACCCTAGGGGTTGCACGCACTCACAGCTATGTAGGTACGTACCACGTGTGTAGCAAGAGCGCCTTCACAACTATAACTATGTTATACTATGGACTTGTATGTACTCACAATGTACTACATACTATAATGTGGAAAAAAGGGGGGGGGGATTATGTTAACAATAGTATGGACCATGTGTTTGAGTAGGTTAGATTTACTCTTGTATTAGATATCTGAAAGAGGTAAATTGTATAGTGACATGCATCGAGTAAGTGGTAATTGTAAACCTGAGAGCAGAATAGGGTAAAGTAGTGTTTTGTAAAACCTCCTGTACAGGCAAGGCCAGGTGGGGGGCTTGGGCACAAAGGCACAAGGGAAAGCACTACACCCTTTCAATGGGACACATCAGAGGCCGGTTGGGCAGAGAACTGCAGGCTACAGCATTGCGGTGAGCTATGGAGCCCTGGAGAGGGCTGCCCCACAAAAATATGTTGCTGCCTACACCAGCTGGCAGCCAATGAAATGAACCCGCCGTGCATGAGGGTGGTCTCAGGGGTGTAAAGGCCGTCTCCCCACGGATTATACTTGGACCTGTGGAGATAACATCTCTCTCTCTCCGCTTGATCACTGCCAGAGACAGGCTGGAGAGATCAGACAGCTCACCATCGCTCCTCATCGCCATCACTCCCTGAGCCGCACTTCACCCTGCATCTGTGCCACGTCATCCTGCACCCACGATGAGCTCATGCCTGCCTAAAGTCCTTGCCTGCTCCCTTTGTTATGTGAATCTGGTATTATCGGCACCATATTGGGTTATTTATTTCCTTTGTGCACAAGTATGCATGAACCCTCTTACCCTGTTCTTGCGTCTTGACTGCCAGATCTGCTCCGCATTTATTGATCTTCCTATTCATCCTTATTTCCCATGTTTCTTTCATAATAAACATTTTAATAATAAGAAACATTTTGCCACCTTCCTGCCTTCCATGCATGATTGACTGCCTAAACCCAGGACACCCAAAGCATGGCCAAATTTGGCCTGTGGTCCCCCTTAGTTTGGCCCTCAAAAGGGAGGCATAGCTTTGTTTTTTTATGACACTATGGGAATGCTTTTAAATACATGATCATTTTAAAAAACAGTAATATATCAAATATAACCCTGCATCCTCTTCCCCTACTTCAGTAAAAATAAAAAATAAAAAATCACAAATTTTGTGAGCTTCAGCAGAAGTGTGGCAGTAACGGTGGTGCAGATCACTGTGTGGTCATGCAGGGTGTAGAAATGGAGTGCGAGCAAGAAAGAGAGAGTAGGGAACAGATAAACGTCAATTTCAAGAAATATGGATCAAAAATTACTTTTTTTACGGATGTGAAAGACAAGGCAGTATGTGTTATCTGCCAGGAATCTGTTACGATAATGAAGGAGTACAACATCTCATGGCATTATGAAACGAAACTTGCAACGTCATACTGCAAATACACAGGTGATGCACAAAAAGAAAAGGCCAAATAACTCAAAACAAAGCTCTGTACTCAGTAAAAAGCACTTGAATCTCCACTGTTCAAGAAAGTGAGTGTCACACGAATTGAATGAGCCATGGCATAACATAACTCATACATCGGCAGGAGTGAAAAACCGTTTGCCACAGGTTATGAAAAAGTACTTGACGATGCCAGCTAAAAATGTATGCCCTGCAAAGAAGGATCTGTTCTCCAGCATTATTGTCAAAACTCCACAAATTGTCACATTGAAGACATGTTTCAGGACATTTCTGAGTAGGTGTGTACAAACGCTAAAGTTTTTTTTTCTGCGTATTCTATCGCGGTAGATGAGAGTACCGGCAGACCCCACTATTCACCGATTCTGCGTATTCACAGACTGCCGCATATTTGCAGACCCTGTGTATTCGTGGTTCATAAAATACGACCCACTTCTACATTCACGGGAGGGGGGGAGTGTTCTTTTTGCATTTTCCTGGTTTTTCACATGATTTTTTATTTTCTCTCATGAATCAGAAACCACTGGGAACCTATCCCCCTTTTTCCAATGAAACATTGCCCGCTATTGGCAGATTCGCTATTCGTGGCATCATCCAGGAACGTATCCCCCGCAAATAGCGAGGTCCGATAGTACAGATACATCAGATTCTGCATTGTCTTTGATTTTCATGAGAGGTGGGGGGGGGGTGGGGGGGCAGTGGAGAAAGTTGAAGTGACTGACATGCAGATGCTTCACGAAAACACCAAGGCGGCTGATTTGTTACCTCCGCTACCGAAGGTAGAAGGAGGTTATGTTTTCACCCCGTCTGTCTGTTTGTTTGTTTGTGAGCACGATATCGCAAAAAAAGATATGGATGGATTTGAATGAAATTTGGTGGACAGGTTGGGTGTGTGACAAGGACTTATTCATTCGATTTTGGTGAAGATCTGGATACGAGAATTTTTAAAATTATTCTTCACCATTGAGCGATTGAGCTAAAAACGAGATATAACACGATATCTCAAACAGTTATGGATGGATTTGGATGAAACTTGATGGAAAGGTTTGGTGTATGACAAGGAATAATTTATTCTATTTTGGTGAAGATCCGAATCCAGATCCGGATCCGAGAATTTTTTAATTTTCAAATGATTCTTCACCATTGAGAGATGGGTTCAAGAACGATATATACATATATATTTAATGATATTTCAAAAGTTGTGGACGGATTATGACAAAACTAAGTGGATTAGTTGGTTAGATGACAAGAACAAGTCGATTAGATTTTGGTTCAGGTTCAGATCCAGATCTGGCCTATCAGTGGGATACAAAACAAACTGTTCAACCTTGCGGAGGAAATGCACTCCACCGAGTGCTGTTGTAGTTCGAATATTTAACTTCGGTGTTAAATCAGTGTGGGCTACCTTCGGATAAAATGGCAGGAATTACAACCAATGGGGCAATGGTTGGCTGCAGAATCGGGCTGGTGACAAGAGTTTGTCATAAGTGGAGTAAAGTGGTGGGAAAGTTGTAAAATACCACTGCATTTTGCATCAGGAACAGCTATGTGCAAAATCCATCAGTTTTAGAGAGGTGATACAAGACATGATTAACAGGGTAAATTTGGCTGGTTCAAAAGAATTTGACAGTTCAGATCAAATGTTGGAAGAAATGGAGGCAGAATATGGGACCTCCCACCTGGAGGTTCGTTGGCCCAAGTCAAGGGATTCCTCAAACGTTATCACCAAGAGGAGAAAAAATATTTCCGAGCAAGCAAAGAATGTGACAAGTAACTTTTTTCAAATGAGAAATGGCTTTCTCGCCTCACTTTTTTGTCGACATTACGACTCATCTCAACAATCTGAATTTGCGACTGTAAACAAAATGGCAACTCATCAACCAGCTGTATGAAAGCATCAAGGCATTTCGGCTGAAACTTCAGCTATTAAAATGCCACATAACAGCTGGAAGCCTTGTGCACTTCCCCAGCTTAAAATAAGTGATTCGCACACGGAGCACTGCCACGAACAAAGCAGCTGAGTATGGCGAATTAATCACAGATCTACTACAAGAGTTCAGCTCTCATTTTGAAGAGTTTCATGGCAAGTGAAAATGAACTCTGTTTGCATACCCCTTTTACTTTATGTTATGTGGACACTGCACCTGAAGAGTTGCAGATGCGGATTATTGAATTTCAGTGCGATTCAGGTGTTGAAAGAGAGACACGGCGCAGTTCCCCTCCATGAGTTCTACAAACAGTATGTCCAAGCAGAAATGTACCCAGGGATGAGGAAGCATGCTCTCCCTCTTCAAAAGCCCCTATGTCTGCGAACAGACTTTCAGCGTGATGAGCTTAAACAATAAGAGGCTGCGAGGAAACATCAGCGACCCCCACTTACAAGATGTGTTGCACCTCTCATTGAGTCAGCTGCAGCCACATGTGAACAAACTCTATTGATCTCAGGATCATTATCATGTCTCCCATTGACAGATGTGTCAGACTTTGTTCATTTTACAGTAGCTAATGATCCGTGTTCCCTGAATGTCTCTTTGACCATCTGTACAAATTGGACTTATTGTCCACTAAAAATGCTGTGAGTAAAGTTAAATAGGAATAAAAAGAAGGTTTTCTTGTAGCAAATTTAAAAACACGTATGATTTTTGCCACAG
The DNA here is from genome assembly GCA_035128595.1 of Eptatretus atami. NCBI lineage: Eukaryota > Metazoa > Chordata > Myxini > Myxiniformes > Myxinidae > Eptatretus > Eptatretus atami. Next base: position 64,980,988 of record CM068954.1, read on the forward strand.
TAAACACTGGTGCAGTAATATGTAAAATAAAATAAAGACTGATAATAATAACAACAACAACAACAACAAAGAGCAGTACTACCAATGTTTCTGAGGAATTTAATTGTGGGAGACTTTTTATAATTTGATTTAACCGTTGTGGTCCACAACTCACTGCTGAGATTTGAAAATGGCCCCCCTCCAAGCTCAAAAGGTGGGCATCCTTACCGTAAATTATGACTTCTCATGGGCTGACTACAACCCAACTGTGGAACTGCCTTCCAGAGGCTGTTCCATCCCATTATTCTCTCCTGGACTTCAAGCAGGTATTGCACCACCATGTCATGCTATCCGACATCCTCAGCCAGAATCTGTACCCCCATTCGCCCTTCCTTACCAAACCCTGACTTCGTGCACAAAACAGTTTTCAAACCAATCTTCAAACAGTTTGGCTGTCACCCAGGCCCTTTTGTTAGATCTCCAAACCACAGGCAGACAAGATTTATTTTTCCCTTTCAATGTACGGGGATTTTCGGACTTGTAAACAAGCATTGGCTTGCACTTGTATTGTAACCACACAATAGAAGGGTTAACCTGTCTTTCGCAGCCTTGAAGCCATTTGTTCATCTTTTGAGAAAAAAAAGTCCTTTTGGGCATCTTCTTCCAGAAGAGCCCAGTCTCATCAGCTCTGAAAACCTGCTGCGGCAGGTAGTCCTTCTCTCCTACAAGTGCCTTTAATTCACCAGGAAATGTAGCTGCTGCTTCATGATCAGCTGATGCCGACTCACCCATAATCTTCAGATTATTCAGATTAACTTTTTTTTTTTTAAAAACGTTCAAACCATCCACTGCTTGCTGTGAATCCACTGGTGTCTTGAGCTTCTTCTTAATCACCTTTATCACCCCTGCTTCTCATTTCAAGTCGTTATAAATTGTGAGGGCCTTATGTCGAGTGCGTATGTTCACCTTCCAACCATACATTCAACAGTTTTTCCATTTTTTCAATGTATGGATCTCTGCGACTTAATGATTCTACTTTAGAGGCAATATTTCCACCACAACTCACACCAGCCCTAATTTTATCGTTACATTGATGAATGTAACGAATAGTGGACTCACTGGCGTTGTACTTTTTTATTCTGCTCTTCAGCAGCTGTACCACTTAATAATGGACGTTTTGGATCCATGGTTAAATAAATAGTGTACAAAGTTTTATCACAATAAAATACCGCATCTCACTAACTACCAAGCAGACAGAAGACAATGATGCGGCAGTGCGGCAGATGCTCGAAGACGCAGAATGTAAATTTTCGAATTGATATATTTTCCGGCGATAATTTAACACATAATGTTAAATGAAGGAAAATATTGTTATCCAAACATTGAAAGTGTTTTAAAAAACTGATGAAAACCTAAGGAGTTTGAGGTGGGATGAGATCATTTTTTCTGCGGGAGTATCGGCGTGGACGGAGAGAAAAGGCGTCTAAAAGGTAAGCGTAGATACACGAAATCGTGGACGACGAACACGCGGACACCGAGGGTTGACTGTATAAATATCAGTATATACAGTGCTGTGTATCGTTAACCCCACCACTTGGTCCCCACCTCTACCCTCCTCATTTTTCGAGGGATCAGAGTAACGAGTACAAATATTAACCAAAACACAAACCATTAAAAAAAATCCTTAAATTCCCCACTAATATGGCAGTTTGCATGTTTTCCTTTCAGAGGAGGGCATAACAGGCATCATTTGTGAATATTACTGTATTTGCATGACAACGTGAAAACTGCTCAAGACTATTCCCCCCTCGCATCTCTCCCCTCGCCCCTCTTCATTTCTTCATACTAATTTCTAATCGTACTACTACCAATGCCTCTCCCTTCTAAATCACCTGTAGAGCGTGTGTGGCAACTTCTCGCCCAAGGGCCAGTCCCTGCACAAAAGCACGTGCAACAACCATGGTGGGACCCAGCTGGGAACGAAGTCTGCGTGGAACTTCTCCGAACGGGCGCAGCCTCTCGGCATTTTTAGCCACGCACTCCATGTAGGCGTCATTGAACTTGTAATGTGGGTTCAAGAGCCGAAACATCCTCTCCAGCAGCTGCTGCCAAAAGTCGGCGAGTGAGAGCTCCGCCGGTGGTGCACCGGATTCATAGTAGCTCCGGAGATCAGAGAAAAGGCTGGCGAAAAGCTCCGCGTTCGTCACGTACAAAGCACCGTATGTTCGATGGAACATAGAGCTAAGGGAGTGCTCCGCATTGCTTTGCAACTCACGGAAAAACTCTGTGCAATGAGAAAAAACAACAAAAAACAAGGGAGGGTTTAGGGCCAGATGAGAACAATCAAAGTAATGCAGTTATGTTTATGTCAATTTGCTGATGTGCTGAGGATTCAAAGATGACATACTCCGAGGGTTCTTACTGGGTATGGACCAAGGTATTCAACCTCGATGGCAGGTAGCCATTATATTTCACAAGTTATACGACCATGTGTGAGTGAATGCAGAGTGACAGAATTTAATGGAACCTCTGAAGGACATGTGGAATCTGCACTTGCATGGGAACATGGAAACAGTTGTAGCTAACATTTCCACGGGAATACTCGGCTCCGAGTGATTCCATGGTAAGCACAGCACCAACACATATCTGCTGAAGCAAATCTCATTTCAGGCCGATTTCAAACAAATGTTTCTTCACGCAAAGCTCATTCAGCAAATAAATGTCACGTGTTATATTTACAGTCCACAAAGCTATTTATGATCTACAAATCACGAGCTGGATTAGAACAATGGAATGAGATGGTTGGGGGGAGGGGAAGGGGGGTCAGGGGGCATCACCTTGAAATTTGGTGTAAAGGTTGGCTAGGGTGGTGTGCGTGACATGTCCATGCTGTGCAAGGAGCTCCTCGAACTCGAGACTGGCCTGACGTCCAAGGTTCTCCTCTACGGCGAGCGTGCAGCAGGAGTGCTTTGCTATGCACACAGATAGCACCTTTCCTGCAGTGACATTGAACCCCACCAGGGGGAAACATTTCAGTACGATACCAAGATAATTTCCAAATTTCTGAAAACAGCAGTATGTTTTACAAAACAACTCTGACGAATCATTGATAACTAACTGTGAATGATCATTTGCAGAAAATATCTGATGTGCAAATCATCAGAAATGCTTGGGCAAGTTGAAAACCTGAGATACAGTGGTGACCAACTGGTGAGTGGTAAGGAAACTGGACTGGAAGTTGTGGGTTCAAATTCAGCTGCAGGCCAACAGTATTTGGATTCTAATCTGCATGAAGTCAAGCCAGCCTCAAGACATCACCATTGGACTGTTGGTAAAAACCCAGCGAACTCATAAACGACTTACAGGGTGGTACAATCTGCCTACCCAACCCGGTCTGGTTGGCCTGGTCTACATGTGATGCCAGCGTACTCGGAGACGACTCGTATGCCCTTCCCTTGCTACAGGACATCATTATGAATGACCGACGACGAGTCGTCCTGTACTTTCCACTTTAAGAATAATAATAATAAGAATCTCCTTTCGTATGCAGCACAGCATCAATGGCTGAGGGTGCGGCTCCAAATCTGCCCGAAAGTCATGGACAAATTCGTTTGAGGTAAACAGACACAAAATTCGTGTCCTTTGCCCCACATTTACACAAATAAATCCACCACTATGTACCTACTCAGACAGAAAGATAAACTGCCATCTCATGCAGAAAAACTTATTTGCTAACGCCAAAGTGTTGTGTTTGGTTTTCAGTTCAACAAACAGCACTTGCAGTTTAACATTATGATGTCATAAAGGATGTTGAGATCGAACGTCAAAAAGGCGAGTCAAGTTGCGTGTGCTGGGCTGCAAAAGGATCACTTTTGTCAACAACTGAAGGCGAGGCCTCAAACGCTACTCAATTAATACGAATGCCAGGCCTGAAATGCTACAGAATTAATAACGACTATAGCGCCGTGGGCCATTCATACCAAGGGTAACATTCTACATTTTTAACCTCAAAAAATGTCACAAATCCCTCGCTCGCCCGTGTCCCTCAAAAATATGAAAAAGATGCCGGGAAAGCAATTTGCGGTGGGAAGGAAAAGGAAGGGAAGAGCAGACCCGGTACTGGGCAGCTTAAAGCCATTATTGAGGGGGAGGCAGATTGGGAAGAGGGCTTGGAAAAGCACCAGCCCAGCGTCGTCACTGTGGTTGAGCTCTGGGATAGGAAAAAAAACATGCTTACGATGCGTTCACTTGATGCAAAACACAAAACAAGGTCAGTGGAATGCGAAATGATTGGGAATGTTAAGAAAACCCACGATTTTCTTCTCAAACCCTCCGCACCAAAAATATTATTCTTCGCGCAACAGACCAACTGCCGGCAATCAAATTCACAATTCCACACGCCTCACGATGTAGCATCACTATAAATTAGATTTATCTGCACCTCCAACCACCAATCATAAACAGAACTCTTCTCCCACCCACACTTAACACAATGTGGCTCTCCACAGTAAGTTCCATCAGCTGCTTAACAGCTGCTCCTACAGAAGATCATCCCCCACATATGCCACCACACCCAGTCCCACGCCAGGCTTGCCCAGCACGAGGTTCCGAAATTAGCAGAAGCATCCCTGACCCCAATCACAGAGAACAACACCAGGAACGAACACCCCCTCACCTGTACCTCACCAATATAACACCCTCATCTCTCCCACCTTCTCCACCATGGTGACGACTGTGAACTAGTTGACATAATTTGCAACGTCATAAAAAATAGCCGCTTTCTGTTTGTTTGGAATGGTAATGCATAGCATATGTTGAGCAAAACACTACACCACATCCATACACAGCCAGCCAAGACTCAGCAAGCTTTTTGGCTTTTCCATGGTCCCACCCAACACCTCCTGCTCCTTTTGGTCCTTCATGGCAAAAACACCACATTTCGGAAATCACTAAGAAAATCAAAAGTGGTAAACAGAAATATATATATATATATAAATATATATAAATATATCGTAAAACAGGAATCCCAAAATATATGCTCGCGTGTCGATACATAGTGCGGGCAAACTTCATTGCCTGAGTGGGACAACACTGATCTCCCTCCAAGGATGCTGCTCAGCATTTGGTGTAAGCCACTATTATATTTTGAAAAAGAAAAAGAAAAGCTCCAGAAATCACTCCCATGAAGAAAAAAAAAGTTTGTACGAGCAACAACGTTTGAAGTTACAAAGGTTAGCAACTCAGAATTGAACCCTTTTCTCATGGTACAGTCAGAAATCTTGGCAAACGTAGTTTGTGCAGAAGGTTTGAAATTTGCGATTTCCAGACGAAGTCATGATTCATTCTGGTTTATGTTTTGCTTTTTCACTTTGAATCATCATTCCATAGTATCATAAAGCACTTTCCTCTTCTCTCTGTCAGGACTGATTGTTTTCACAAAATACCAACGGCATTGGTGGGGAAAGAGGGGAAGGGGGGGGGGGAGGAGGGGAAGGGGGGGAGGGAGGAGGGGGTTGATCTTTCAGGGATAGGTCCATGAAATCAGCCTCTAAAGTTCTCCACACTCTTGTAAAGTTTGATTCCACCAGTGTATTGAAAAGATGCACCTTACCATTGATGAAGTGTATTGGAAAATGCAATATGGCATCTGAACTCTCACAGGATTAAGCTATTTGCTGTGTTTGCTTGCGACAAATTTACTCAGAGCCACTGAAGTACTTGTCTAACCTCTAGAAGTTTGGACCGTAGCATGAAGGCTGAAGAGGTAAGGCTTTGAATGCCTAATTGGCATCCAGCTAGGTTATGATGCCAAGTTAAACTGTCTACCATATAATGCACGTACAAGCTCCTCCACAACCACAAGCTTTAAGCATCACAGAACGAATGAATTCTATAGATCTCTCTGTGAATGTCTCCATGTCTCTGTGTTTCTCTCTCTGGAATGCAAGCAGCTGTGTTAATGAGGAGATTACAGGCAAAAGCAATCTGTGTGCGAATGAATGCCTGTGTGTGCATGGTTGCAGATACAAGTGCATTTGAACTGCGGTCAGGTGTTGACTCCTGCCATCAAAGACTGGTTTGCTTTTCGATTTACCACAAAAGGTGAAAACCACCATGTGACAGACCATCACGGTTTTGGAGAAGGGAGGCCAGGTCTGGGGACGGTTGAGAGGGAGACTAATGGGGTAGGGTCGTAGGGAATGGTTGAGGTTGGATATGAGAAAAGAGAACTTGTCTGGGTTACAGGCCAAAATGACGACACTCATGAAGAATCTGTCATGTATGTAGCTAACTTATTATCACTGCTAAGCGCTGTGCTTTAACATGGAGTTTGTTCAATAGAATTGGTTTAACTTTATTTTAAATCCATGTGGATTTCATCTGGAAAGCTAGTGACAAGCTTTTGAGCTTTTTCCACTGGGAATTCCAGTAAAGGAACCACTGGAATTCATATGAATAATTTTGCTGCTCACACAGAGGGGAAAAATATTTTTTCAATGAAAGCAAAAGTACATGGTGTACTGCGTGAGGGGAGGGAGAGAGGAGAGGAGAGGAGAGGGAGAAAGAAAAAGCTGGAGAGGGAGAAAGAACGAACTGGAGAGGGAGGGAGAAAGAAAGAGCTGGAGAGGGAGAAGGAAAGAGCTGGAGAGGGAGAAGGAAAGAGCTGGAGAGGGAGAAGGAAATATCCTGGTGTCTAAGAGGCGACCAGAGGTTGCGTCAGAAGGGCATCCGGCGTAAAAACCTATGCCAAATCATTATGCGGACAACAAAACGAATTTCATACCGGATCGGTCGGGCCCGGTTACCAACGACCGCCACCGGTACCGTGGTCAGCAGGGTACCAGTGGAAATTGTGCTACTGCTGGGTGAAGGAGAGAAGGAGACGGGGAAGGCGAGTCCGGAGGCAGTGGGAGAGGGGGAAGGGTAGAAGTGTGCAGGTGAGAGTTGGAACTCTGAATGTTGGGACGACTGGCAAAGGGCGAGAGTTGGCTGATATGATGGAGAGAAGAAAGGTGGACATACTGTGTGTACGAGAGACCAAGTGGATGGGGAGTAAGGCTAGGAGCATTGGAGGTGGTTTCAACTGTTCTTACCATGGTGTGGATGGGAGGAGAAATGTGTCGGGGTAATCCTGAAGGAAGATTATGTCAAGAGGGTATTGGAGGTGAGGAGAGTGTCTGACCGAGTGAGGAGTGTGAAGTTGAAATTGAGGGGTGATGATGAATGTCATCAGTCTAGCCCACATATGGGGTGTGAGATGGAGTATAAAGAAATTTCTGGAGTGAGTTAGATGAAGTGGTGGAGAGTGTATCCAAGGATGAAAGAGTGGTGATTGGAGCAGATTTCAATGGGCATGTTGGGGAAGGGAATAAAGGGATGAGGAGGTGATGGTAGGTACGGTCTCACAAGAGAAATGTGGAAGGGCAAATGGTGGTAGAGTTTGCAAAAAGAATGGAAATGGCAGTGGTAAATACGTATTTCAAGAAGAAGGAGGAACACAGGGTGACATACAAGAGTGGAGGAAAGTGCACAACAGGTGGATTACATCTTAAGCAGGAGATGCAACCTGAAAGAGATTAGTGACTCGTAAGGTGGTGGCAGGGAGAGTGGTTGCTCGCGACGATTTGGTGGTCTGTAGGATGACTTTAGAGGTGAGGTTGAGAGAGAGTGAGGGCTGAACCAAGGACCAGATGGTGGAAGCTGAAGGAGGAAGACTGTTGCGTGAAATTTAGGAGGAGGTGAGACAGGCGTTGGATGGTGTAAAGATGGGTGGGATGATTGGGCAACTACAGCAGAAGTGGTGAGGGAGATAGTAGAGTAGAGAGCTTGGTGTGACATCTGGACAGAGGAAGGAAGATAAGGAGACTTGGTGGTGGAACGAGGAAGTACAGGAAAGTATAAGGAAAGAGGGTTGGCGAAAAGGAAGTGGATAGTCAGAGAGATGAAGAAAGTAGGCAGGAGTACAAGAGTGGCGGCGAAAGGCAAAAAGAGAGGTGCAAAGGCAAGGAAAAGGCATATGACGAGCTGTATGAGAAGTTGGATACAAAGAAGGGGAAAGGATTTATACTGATTGGCAAGACAGAGGGACCGAGCGTGGGAAGGATGTGCTGCAGGTTCGGTGATAAAGGACGCAAATGGAATGTGCTGACGAGCGAGGAGAGTGTGTTGAGAAGGTGGATGGAGTACTTTGAGGAGCTGAATGAATGAAGAAAATGAGAGAGAGAGAGAAGGTTGGAAGAGGTGGAGATAGTGAATCTGGAAGTGGGGTGGATCAGTAAGGATGAAGTGAGGAATGCTGCTCATAGATGAGATGATGAAAGAGTGGAAAGGCGTTGGCCCAGATGGTATACCAGTGGAGGCATGGAAGTGCTTAGGAGAGATGGCAGTGGGGTTGTTAACCAGATTGTTTAATAAAGTCTTGGAAGTGAGAGGATGCCGGAGGAGTGGAGATTAAGTGTACTGGTTCCGATTTTCAAGAATAAGGGGATGTGCAGAGCTGTGGAAATTACAGAGGGATAAAGTTGTTAATCCACACCATGAAGGTGTGGGAAAGAGTAGTGGAAGCTGGTTGAGAGGAGAGTGACGATCTGTGAGCAGCAATATGGGTTTATGCCAGGAAAGAGCACCACTGATGCAATGTTTGCTTTGAGAATGTTGATGGAGAAGTATAGGGAAGGCCAGAAGGAGTTACATTGTGTGTTTGGGATTAGAGAGAAAGCTTATGATAGGGTGCCAAGAGAGAGAGTTGTGGCATTGTATGAGGAAGTCGGGAGTGGTGGAGAAGTATGTGAGGATGTGCAGTATGTTGGAGTGTGAGAGCGAGTGAGTGTGCTGTAGAATGACAGGACGGTTTAGAAAAGTGGGATGCACGACGACGGTAGCGATGATGTCATCGTGCTTGGTATAGTTGAACATGGATTGCACAAGGATCGACTCTGAGCCCTTCTGATGCAATGGTGATGGAAGGTTGCGGACGAGATCAGACTGGAGTCTCCATGGACTATGATGTTCGCGATGACATCATATCTGTAGGGAGAGTAGGGAGCAGGCTGAGGCGAGCCTCGAGAGTGGAGGTACGCACTGGAGAGAAGGGGAATGATAGTCAGTCGGAGTAAAGACGGAGTACATGTGCGTAAATGAGAGGGGGTGGTGGTATGGTGCGGTGTGCAAGAATTGAGTGGGGAAGGTGGATGGGTTTAAATACTTGGGATCAACTGTCCAAAGTAACGGAGAGTTTGGGAGAGAAGTGAAAAAGAGAGTGCAGGCAGGATGGAGTGGTTGGAAAGAGTTGCAGGAGTGATTTGTGACAGAAGGGTAGCTGCAAGAGTGAAGGGGAAAGTATATAAGACGGTAGTGAGACCAGCTATGTTGTATGGTTTGGAGGCGGTGGCGCTGACAAAAAGACAGGAAGCGGAGCTGGAGGTGCAGATAGAAGATGCTGCGATTCTCGTTGGAGTGACGAGGATGGATAGGATAAGAAATGAGTATATTAGAGGGACAGCGCAGGTAGGACGGTTTGGAGACAAAGTGAGAGAGGCGAGAATTGAGATGGTTTGGACATGTGCACACGAGGAAGCGGAAGAGTATATCTGGAGAAGGATATTGAAGATGGAGCCGCCAGGCAGGAGGAGAAGAGGAAGGCCAAAAAGAGGTTCATGGATACGGTGAGGGCGGACATGCGGGTGGTTGGAGTGTCAATGGAAGATGTGGAGGATAGAGCGAAATGGAGACGGTTGATCCGCTGTGGCGACCCCTAACGGGAGCTAGCCGAAAGAAGAAGAAGAGAAGAAGAGACAGCAAGTTAAAACAGCATCAAGATTATAACAGCACTCGGGAGAGTGCATACCTCGCCAGGCGGAACAGTTTCGTTTTGTAACCTGATACGACTGATAGGCGGATCTGGATCTGGACCTGAACCAGAATCTAATCGACTTGTTCTTGTCACTCCCAACTCATCTACCAAGTTTTGTCATAATCTGTCCACAACTTTTGGAAACATTGTGCTATACTGTACCTCGTTTTGGCCCTATCTCTCAATTGTGAAGAATCCTTAAAAAAATTTAATAAATCGTATTCGCATCCGGATGCAGATCTTCACCAAAATCAAATCATTTCATCCTTTGTCACACACTCGACCTGTCCAACAAGTTTTGTCCAAAACCATTCATAACTTTTTGAAATATTCTGCTCACAGACAAACAGACAGACGGTTGAAAAATAGCCTCCGTCACCTTCGGTGGTGTGGATAAAGAGCCGAAAAGCCGGATGAACCGAGCAAAGGAGCAGCTACCAAGCCTTTGGAGGGCCACGTTATATCGCCGAGCGTTGCCTTCCAGGCTGAGAAGGCAAGCTGTTTGCATTTTGCGCAGATGCAAAGACTCGAACAGGAAGAACTTCAAAAGCAATTTAACAACAACAAAAATTCTGTGCTTTGATAGTCGTGAAAACATACGATGAAAGACCAAAGGGGTCTTGACATCACTTCAGCACAAGAGCACAAACGAAGCAAGAATTATGCTGCAAGAAAATGAAATTTATGTGTTGCTTCACTGCATATGGTTTTAACTTCTCAAACCATGGAATGGATTCCACGACGTCACAATCACTACAACCACAGGATCAATTTGGTAGTTTATTCAGATACCTTAGTTATTGTTCATGTGCAAGTTGTTTGAATATTTTCTGCTTCCTGGATGCAGCAGAAATTGAAGGTTTGGTTTCAGGTTTATTTGGTGTACTTTATTTGTATTTAAAAAATATCTGGGCTCATGGAAGAGTGAGTGAGAGAGGGTTGAAAAGCAACAGATGGACAGTGGGGGCAGTGGATCACAGGTGGACGCAACAAGCAACGGAATGAACGAACAGGAAGAGCAAAGAGAAGGGAGGAAACATAGTGACTACAAGTCGAGGGTTTGGATAGGGGGTTGATTGGGGGTGGGGGGGGTGGTACAAAATATTACAAGTAGGGATGGTGGATGACATGAAATGGTGGTTTTTCCTGCCATCTCAAAGCCCTGCTGGATTTCTCAATGGATCAAACGTACTGACCAGCCTGCTCGATATGTGTGATTGGTAGTTCATGAAGGAGAGACTTGTGTCATTTAAGCCCGCTTTCATTTTGATGGAAAATCCACTGTTTGCTGTATGCGTGCACGTCTGTATTCGTGCGTACATGTCAGTTTAAAAATAGTATTTGTTGTGTGTCTGCCATTATTTGGAGTACTGATCCTAAAGAGTCGAAACCCTGCAGATGGAACATTGCACAATATCTTTCATATCCGTTGAGTTTTTATGTCCAGAATGATGTCCAAACGTACCAAATGTATTCGACATGACAGCTTACTTCACACTAATAAGCAAGCGAGGTCAAGCGATTTGTCATTGATCTTCCCTGAGATGTGCTCGAATACTCAATCAGTCCATCACCCATAAAGCATGTGTCCTGCCAGCAGGACCTAGGCTGGCCGAAAAGGATTAGAGGAAACAGGGTGGATTGGGAACTTGAAACAACCCTGGAACATATTCTGATAGCGGCCCATGTCATTCATCTGACAGTAATCTTATAACTCATTATCAGTAACCCTATTGCGACTCATTCAGTATTGTTTTGGTTATTTGTAGCCAAATTACAAAGAACTCGCGATTTTATAATAGTTTTGTAGGTATGTAAATACTGCTTATTGTAAATTACATGTACCGTAGTACCAGCTTTCAAAGCAACTGAGAACATTAATTAAACAAAAAATAGCCACCACACACATACACCAAACTGAAAATGTCTATGTATGACATGATCTGAAAAGAATAGCACAATTGTCAGGTTTTGCAGATATAGTTCGTTGCGTACCAATGAACTTTTCAATGATACATTATCAATGATTGCTTCAGGTTGACACAATGCACGGGTTCCCTTAAAGGAGCTTAAATGCAGGAGGAGGACATTCAGTCCATCAAGCCTGTGCAGTGGTTGCCAACCTATGGTTGTTTGTCTTTGCTCTATCTTTTCTTTTCTTTTTTAATGCTGAGCAGCAAGCAAGAAAGCAGCACGTACCATTTTAAAGTGTTTTGATATGATTCAGCCTGGATCTGTTTTGAACGCTGACCTCCAGATTTAGAGTGGGTGCTCGAACCATTAAATAGTACCGTACTTGTGAAATGTCTTTTCCATGGCCATCAAAATATATGCACGGCCATCAAAGAAACAACTAGAAGGGCACTCGATAGAGTGCATAGCTCTGCCAGGCTGATTAGTTTTAAGTTTTGTATCCCACTGATCGGCCAGATCTGGATTCGGACCTGAACTAAAATTTAATCGGCTTGTTCTTGTCATCTAACCAACTCATCCACCAAGTTTCGTCCGAATCCTCCACAACTTTTTGAATTCTCATGCTATATGTCTATTTTTGGCCCTATCTCTCAATGGTGAAAAATCATTGAAAAATTCTCGGATCCAGATCCGGATTCGGATCTTCACCAAAATCTCATTTCGTCGGTGGCACACCCCAAGTTCTCCACAATTTCGTCCAAATCCGTCCTCAACTTTTGAGATATTTTGTTCACAAACAAAGCGAACAGACAGACAGGGTGAAAACTTAACCTCATCCACCTTCGGTGCCAGAGGTAATTAATCAACACATAGAAAAACTAGAACACAACCAATAGAGGCGCTGACTCGAGCCATTGTTTTCTCTTAACGCAATCCTACCCCAGAAGGAGGAGAGGAGATTGGGACCATACTTTGTGCAGAGCGTTGGTGCTGCCTAAGCAGTCTCCTTGGCTATTGGGCACAATCCTGGACAGGTCGCCACTCCGACACAATACACCAGCAAGCTGGCACTCATTTTGCCGACCTCGGAAGGATGACAGGCCGAGTAAACCCACCTGGTATTAATTTAACAGCTGAGCAGGATTTGAACTAGGGACCCTAGGATCTAAAGCCCGCCACCCTAACCATGAAGCCACATCAGGCATACCCAGAAGGTGCAAACCCGAACTGTCGTCGGGCCATGGTGCGAGTAAATGTAGTCATGTACCATGCTCATACAGTGTCTGTTCTCCCGAAAAAGTTTCTGGCTCGGGTTATAATCCTGCACAGGTCCCATTCAGACACATGAGTCAGGGCAGAAACTTGGAATTTGACAGGGTTTGGTGATAGCTCATCAACTCTTTGCGAAGGACACCATGAGATCTTTAGCATCCATCAACCAATGCCGGCAGAGGATCGCCCAGTTTAACGTCCATTCGAGGGATGGAGCACAAATTGATGAATCACCCTGTATGTGAAACGTCAAGATGACAGTTTATAGCTGGGTCGAGATTTTAACTCGGGCTAGAAGGGTTAGAGTTGAGTATGCGTACCTCTCGGCCATCCATGTGAATGTAGTCCTGCACTAATTTCCGTTTTATATTTTCTTGTGAGCTCAGTGTTGAACTCTGAGAAATTCACAACATGAATCTCCATGGCAGATTTGGCGATTCTCGTTCCTTCGTTGTTCAGTTGTTCTGCTGACAGAGATAAATCCACAGACGGGATGATCACAATACTCGAGCATCCGGCCTATGGCCACGGCGTAAGTAAATATTCAGATTCAATAAAATAAAAGTCCATTTTGGATAATTTTCAACCATGCCAACAGCTGGTCAGCTCAAGTAGAGAGTTGTGCTAGATTGCGAAAGTGTACGTGTGTTTTAAAACATTGAAACCTGCATGTAGCTCTTACCGGCTATCAGACCCACGAGTCCACTGGGAATTCTCCCAACGTCCAGACGGACCAGTCCTCTCTTGGAGAAGACATCCTGGCAGCATCTCTGTTGTACACATGGTCAAAGTGTTAAAAGTCCCAGACTGTGGAAAAATTTGGTTCCCCACCTTGGTGCGAAAGAACGTCCACACCTCCACCTTACAATAACAGCATATTCTTCGACAGTTCAAAACACCTTGTTCTTGGCATGTTTGAAATTCCCACCATCCAGATGTCATGGCTTATGCAGTCAGCACAGGCCTTGTGGGCTTAAACCTCATTTCCACCACAAATGGGAGCATGTCCGGATGTGTCGAATACTTTGGTGCAGCTGAGCCACTGATGCTGTGCCCCATCATTGTGAAGACCATAGACATGCAGGGTACTCAAGTTAGGGGCTATCTATTTATTAATTCATACCAAAATGGCAGAATTTTGGGCACTACTTCCCCCTGCCATATGTCCCATACATCCCCCCATGACCCCCTCTCCTCGGCTTTGCTCCTCCCAACCTCCTTTCTCTTCTCGTCCTTCTACCACACTTCCCTACATTCTTTCTTATTCCTATCCCCCCATCCCTTGCTCCCCAATCCCCCACACCCCCCCCCCAGCATTCCCTTCCTTTTCTCTTTTCTCATTTAGTTCTCCCCTCCCCATGCTTATACATAATAAATAGATTTCACCTTATGGCATTCATGTCAGATGAAACTACAAACTACATATTGTTGTATTGCACTTGCTGTTCCATCTGCTTTCACTTTGAAAGGGCATTCTTTCATGCTGTGTCTTGTGAAGGTTTTGAATTCCTTAGAAGGTTCAATGTAGAGGAAATGGCTTTGTCCCATTAGGAACTTTCCTACCTGTATCTTTAGGACATGATCTCATGAAGAGCATCGAATGGCAAATTGTATTGAATATTTGTATACTCGATTCATTTTTGTAAACGATCATCAAAGCCTTGACGGGAGTTTTAACATGCATCACGTGCAGTACAAGGACCTAATGAGACAGACACTTGTATACTTTCACATACATTCCAGGGACACAAGACAATAGACACATCACTATATTTGGGGTCGGAACTTGGCATCCCAGCATCATGAACGATAGGTACTCAGATGGGAATGCCAAACAGGCCAATCCAAATCGGCTTTATTCACCTGATTATAATTTGAGTGCTGACGCTTGAATGAGCGAGAGAGGCCACTGTGAAGGAGGGTAGAGTAAAGGCACAGCTTTAGATTCTGGATTTGTTCCTGGCAGGTTCATATATGCTCGTACAAATCTAGATGACTATCGCACTTGCCCCTTTCGGGTAGTGGTCCGTGGTGATGCCAATGGAAATCTCCCCCAATTTGTGTGCTAATGACTGCTCCACAGGCTTTTGCAAATCTGCCTGTTGCCGTGACACCACCCTGCTCTCCCACCATCCTAACCCTCACACCACCCCCATGCTGACCCTTATATCCAAGCTTCTGTTCCTTGTTCCCTCACTCCTAATCCAAAACCCATTTCTGTCCCCCAAGCTGTCTCGAGCCACTTTGTCCCACTGACTAGATTTGAGCTTTCATTGCGGATCATTGCTGGTTTTCTTTTAAAGGAGATTTATTTTGGCATAGTTTTGCTTAATATGCTTAACTTTCCCTCTCCAATATTGAGATTAGAGCTTGGTGAACAATCATATATATGTTTCCATTGTCTCTAATGCCTCCTTGCTCCCCTGCTTTTCAATGTGCATACATTCTCCCCTCTCTCTTTCTCCCTCTCCAGCTCTTCTCTCTCTCCAGCTCTTTCTCTCTCTCAGCTCTTCTCCCTCTCCAGCTCTTTCTTCTCCCTCTCCTACTCTTCGTTTCTCCCTCTCCAGCTCTTTCCTTCTCCCTCTCCAGCTTCCTTCTCCCTCTCAGCTCTTTCTTCTCCCTCCAGCTCTTTCCTTCTCCCTCTCCAGCTCTTCCTTTCCTCTCCAGCTTTTCCTTCTCCTCTCAGCTCTTTCCTTCTCTCTCTCCAGCTTTTCCTTCTCCTCTCAGCTCTTTCCTTCTCTCTCTCCAGCTTTTCCTTCTCCTCTCCAGCTCTTTCCTTCTCCTCTCCAGCTCTTCCTGTCTCTCTCACTCTTCTTCTCTCTCTCCAGCTTTCTCTCCTCTCCAGCTCTTTCCTTCTCCTCTCCATCTTTTCCTTCTCCCTCTCAGCTCTTTCTTCTCTCTCCCAGCTCTTCCTTCTCCCTCTCCAGCTCTTTCCTTCTCCCTCTCCAGCTCTTTCCTTCTCCCTCTCCAGCTCTTCCTTCTCCTCTCCAGCTCTTTCGTCTCCTTCTCCACTCTTCTCCCTCTCCAGCTCTTTCCTTCTCCCTCTCCAGCCTTCTTCTCCCTCTCCAGCTCTTTCCTTCTCCCTCTCAGCTCTTCTTCTCCCTCTCCAGCTTCTTTCCTTCTCCCTCTCAGCTCTTTCCTTCTCCCTCTCCAGCTCTTTCCTTCTCCCTCTCCAGCTCTTTCCTTCTCCCTCTCCAGCTCTTTCCTTCTCCCTCTCCAGCTCTTTCCTTCTCTCTCCAGCTCTTTCCTTCTCCCTCTCCAGCTCTTTCCTTCTCCCTCTCCAGCTCTTTCCTTCTCCCTCTCCAGCTCTTTCCTTCTCCCTCTCCAGCTCTTTCCTTCTCCCTCTCCAGCTCTTTCTTTCTCCCTCTCCAGCTCTTCCTTCTTCTCTCCAGCTCTTTCGTTCTCCCTCTCCAGCTCTCTCCCTCTCCTCTTTCTCCTCTCCAGCTCTTTCCTTCTCCCTCTCCAGCTCTTTCCTTCTCTCTCTCCAGCTTTTCGTTTTTCTCCCTCTCCAGCTCTTTCCTTCTCCTCTCCAGCCTTCTTCTCCCTCTCCAGCTCTTTCTTCTCCCTCTCAGCTCTTTCCTTCTCCCTCTCCAGCTCTTTCCTTCTCCATCTCCAGCTCTTTCTTCTCTCTCTCCAGCTATTTCTTCTCCATCTCCAGCTCTTTCCTCTCTCTCCAGCTTTTCCATTCAGCTTTTCTTCTCCATCCAGCTCTTCTTCTCTCCTCCAGCTATTTCTTCTCCCTCTCAGCTCTTTCCTTCTCCCTCTCCAGCTATTTCCTTCTCTCTCAGCTCTTTCCTTCTCTCTCTCCAGCTCTTCCTT
The DNA here is from genome assembly GCA_035128595.1 of Eptatretus atami. NCBI lineage: Eukaryota > Metazoa > Chordata > Myxini > Myxiniformes > Myxinidae > Eptatretus > Eptatretus atami. The sequence continues at coordinate 64,997,825 of CM068954.1, forward strand.
CTCCCTCTCCAGCTCTTTTCCTTCTCTCTCTCCAGCTCTTTCGTTCTTCCTTCTCCAGCTCTTTCCCTCTCCAGCTCTTTCCTTCTCCCTCTCCAGCTCTTTCCTTCTCCCTCTCCAGCTCTTTCCTTCTCCCTCTCCAGCTCTTTCCTTCTCCCTCTCCAGCTCTTCCTTCTCCCTCTCCAGCTCTTTCCTTCTCCCTCTCCAGCTCTTTCCTTCTCCCTCTCCAGCTCTTTCTCTTCTCCCTCTCCAGCTCTTTCCTTCTCCCTCTCCAGTCTTTCCTTCTCCCTCTCCAGCTCTTTCCTTCTCTCTCCAGCTCTTTCCTTCTCCCTCTCCAGCTCTTTCCTTCTCCCTCTCAGCTCTTCCTTCTCCCTCTCCAGCTCTTTCCTTCTCCCTCTCCAGCTCTTTCCTTCTCCCTCTCCAGCTCTTTCCTTCTCCCTCTCCAGCTCTTCCTTCTCCTCTCCAGCTCTTTCCTTCTCCCTCCAGCCTTTCCTTCTCCCTCTCCAGCTCTTTCCTTTTCTTCTCCCTCTCCAGCTCTTTCCTTCTCCCTCTTCAGCTCTTTCCTTCTCCCTCTCCAGTTCTTTCCTTCTCCCCTCTCCAGCTCTTTCCTTCTTCTCCTCCAGCTCTTTCCTTCTCCCTCTCCAGCTCTTTCTTCTCCCTCTCCAGCTCTTTCCTTCTCCCTCTCCAGCTCTTTCCTTCTCCCTCTCCAGCTCTTTCTCTCTCTCCTCCCTCTCCAGCTTCTTTCCTTCTCCCTCTTCAGCTC
>CM068954.1:64998609-65055106 GCA_035128595.1 Eptatretus atami
AGAAGGAAAGAGCTGGAGAGGGAGAAGGAAAGAGCTGGAGAGGGAGAAGGAAAGAGCTGGAGAGGGAGAACGAAAGAGCTGGAGAGAGAGAAGGAAAGAGCTGGAGAGGGAGAAGGAAAGAGCTGGAGAGGGAGAAGGAAAGAGCTGGAGAGGGAGAAAGGAAGAGCTGGAGAGGGAGAAGGAAAGAGCTGGAGAGGGAGAAGGAAAGAAGCTGGAGAGGGAGAAGGAAAGAGCTGGAGAGGGAGAAGGAAGAGCTGAGAGGGAGAAGGAAAGAGCTGGAGAGGGAGAAGGAAAGAGCTGGAGAGGAGAAGGAAAGAGCTGGAGAGGGGAGAAGGAAAGAGCTGGAGAGGGAGAAGGAAAGAGCTGAGAGGGAGAAGGAAAGAGCGGAGAGGGAGAAGGAAAGAGCTGGAGAGGGAGAAGGAAAGAGCTGGAGAGGGAAGAAGGAAAGAGCTGGAGAGGGAGAAGGAAGAGCTGAGAGGGAGAAGGAAAGAGCTGGAGAGGGAGAAGGAAAGAGCTGGAGAGGGAGAAGGAAAGAGCTGGAGAGGGAGAAGGAAAGAGGCTGGAGAGGGAGAAGAAGCTGGAGAAGGAGAAGAAAGAGCTGGAGAGGAGAAGGAAAGAGCTGGAGAGGAGAAGGAAGAGCTGGAGAGAGAGAAGGAAAGAGCTGAGAGGGAGAAGGAAATAGCTGGAGATGGAGAAGGAAAGAGCTGGAGAGGGAGAAGGAAATAGCTGGAGAGAGAGAAGGAAAGAGCTGAGATGGAGAAGGAAATAGCTGAGATGGAGAGGAAAGAGCGGAGAGAGAGGAAAGAGCTGGAGATGGAGAAGAAATAGCTGGAGAGAAGAAGGAAAGAGCTGGAGATGGAGAAGGAAAGAGCTGGAGAGGGAGAAGGAAAGAGCTGAGAGGGAGAAGAAAGAGCTGGAGAGGGAGAAGGAAGAGCTGGAGAGGGAGAAGGAAAGAGCTGGAGAGGGAGAAAAACGAAAAGCTGGAGAGAGAGAAGGAAAGAGCTGGAGAGGGAGAAGGAAAGAGCTGGAGAGGGAGAAGAGAAGAGAGACTGGAGAGGAGAAGAAAGAGCTGGAGAGAAGAAGGAAGAGCTGGAGAGGGAGAAAGAAAGAGCTGGAGAGGGAGAAGGAAAGAGCTGGAGAGGGAGAAGGAAAGAGCTGGAGAGGAGAAGGAAAGAGCTGGAGAGGGAGAAGGAAAGAGCTGGAGAGGGAGAAGGAAAGAGCTGGAGAGAGAAGGAAAGAGCTGGAGAGGGAGAAGGAAAGAGCTGGAGAGGGAGAAGGAAAGAGCTGGAGAGGGAGAAGGAAAGAGCTGGAGAGGGAGAAGGAAAGAGCTGAGAGGGAGAAGGAAAGAGCTGGAGAGGGAGAAGGAGCTGAGAGGAGAAGGAAAGAGCTGGAGAGGGAGAAGAAGGCTGGAGAGGGAGAAGGAAAGAGCTGGAGAGGGAGAAGAGCTGGAGAAGGAGACGAAAGAGCTGGAGAGGAGAAGGAAGAGCTGAGAGGGAGAAGGAAAGAGCTGGAGAGGGAGAAGGAAAGAGCTGGAGAGGGAAAGGAAGAGCTGGAGAGAGAAGAAAGAGCTGAGAGGGAGAAGGAAATAGTGGAGATGGAGAAGGAAAGAGCTGGAGAGGGAGAGGAATAGCTGGAGAGAGAGAAGGAAAGAGTGAGATGGAGAAGGAAAGAGCTGGAGAGGGAGAAGGAAAGAGCTGGAGAGGAGAAGGAAATAGCTGGAGAGAGAGAAGGAAAGAGCTGAGATGGAGAAGGAAATAGCTGGAGAGAGAGAAGGAAAGAGCTGAATGGAGAAGGAAATAGCTGGAGATGGAAAGGAAAGAGCTGGAGAGGGAGAAGGAAAGAGCTGGAGAGGAGAAGGAAAGAGCTGAGAGGGAGAAGGAAGGCTGGAGAGGGAGAAGGAAAAGAGCTGGAGAGGGAGAAGAAAGAGCTGGAGAGGGAGAAGGAAAGAAGGCTGGAGAGGGAGAAGATAGCTGAGAGAAGAAGAGAAGAGCTTGGAGAGAGAGAAAGAGCTGGAGAGGGAGAAAGAGAGAGGGGGAGAATGTATGCACATTGAAAAGCAGGGGAGCAAGGAGGCATTAGAGACAATGGAAAACATATATATGATTGTTCCACCAAGCTCTAATCTCAATATTGGAGAGGGAAAGTTAAGCATATTAAGCAAAACTATGCCAAAATTAAATCTCCTTTAAAAGAAAACCAGCAATGATCCGCAATGAAAGCTCAAATCTAGTCAGTGGGACAAAGTGGCTCGAGACAGCTTGGGGGACAGAAATGGGTTTTGGATTAGGAGTGAGGGAACAAGGAACAGAAGCTTGGATATAAGGGTCAGCATGGGGGTGGTGTGAGGGGTTAGGATGGTGGGAGAGCAGGGTGGTGTCACGGCAACAGGCAGATTTGCAAAAGCCTGTGGAGCAGTCATTAGCACACAAATTGGGGGAGATTTCCATTGGGCATCACCACGGACCACTACCCGAAAAGGGGCAAGTGCGATAGTCATCTAGATTTGTACGAGCATATATGAACCTGCCAGGAACAAATCCAGAATCTAAAGCTGTGCCTTTACTCTACCCTCCTTCACAGTGGCCTCTCTCGCTCATTCAAGCGTCAGCACTCAAATTATAATCAGGTGAATAAAGCCGATTTGGATTGGCCTGTTTGGCATTCCCATCTGAGTACCTATCGTTCATGATGCTGGGATGCCAAGTTCCGACCCCAAATATAGTGATGTGTCTATTGTCTTGTGTCCCTGGAATGTATGTGAAAGTATACAAGTGTCTGTCTCATTAGGTCCTTGTACTGCACGTGATGCATGTTAAAACTCCCGTCAAGGCTTTGATGATCGTTTACAAAAATGAATCGAGTATACAAATATTCAATACAATTTGCCATTCGATGCTCTTCATGAGATCATGTCCTAAAGATACAGGTAGGAAAGTTCCTAATGGGACAAAGCCATTTCCTCTACATTGAACCTTCTAAGGAATTCAAAACCTTCACAAGACACAGCATGAAAGAATGCCCTTTCAAAGTGAAAGCAGATGGAACAGCAAGTGCAATACAACAATATGTAGTTTGTAGTTTCATCTGACATGAATGCCATAAGGTGAAATCTATTTATTATGTATAAGCATGGGGGAGGGGAGAACTAAATTGAGAAAAGAGAAAAGGAAGGGAAATGCTGGGGGGGGGGGTGTGGGGATTGGGGAGCAAGGGATGGGGGGATAGAATAAGAAAAGAATGTAGGGAAGGTGTGGGAGAAGGACGAGAAGAGAAAGGAGGTTGGGAGGAGCAAAGCCGAGGAGAGGGGGTCATGGGGGGGATGTATGGGACATATGGCAGGGGGAAGTAGTGCCCAAAATTCTGCCATTTTGGTATGAATTAATAAATAGATAGCCCCTAACTTGAGTACCCTGCATGTCTATGGTCTTCACAATGATGGGGCACAGCATCAGTGGCTCAGCTGCACCAAAGTATTCGACACATCCGGACATGCCTCCCATTTGTGGTGGAAATGAGGTTTAAGCCCACAAGGCCTGGTGCTGACTGCATAAGCCATGACATCTGGATGGTGGGAATTTCAAAACATGCCAAGAACAAGGTGTTTTGAACTGTCGAAGAATATGCTGTTATTGTAAGGTGGAGGTGTGGACGTTCTTTCGCACCAAGGTGGGGAAACCAAATTTTTCCACAGTCTGGGACTTTTAACACTTTGACCATGTGTACAACAGAGATGCTGCCAGGATGTCTTCTCCAAGAGAGGACTGGTCCGTCTGGACGTTGGGAGAATTCCCAGTGGACTCGTGGGTCTGATAGCCGGTAAGAGCTACATGCAGGTTTCAATGTTTTAAAACACACGTACACTTCTCGCAATCTAGCACAACTCTCTACTTGAGCTGACCAGCTGTTGGCATGGTTGAAAATTATCCAAAATGGACTTTTATTTTATTGAATCTGAATATTTACTTACGCCGTGGCCATAGGCCGGATGCTCGAGTATTGTGATCATCCCGTCTGTGGATTTATCTCTGTCAGCAGAACAACTGAACAACGAAGGAAGCGAGAATCGCCAAATCTGCCATGGAGATTCATGTTGTGAATTTCTCAGAGTTCAACACTGAGCTCACAAGAAAAATATAAAACGGAAATTAGTGCAGGACTACATTCACATGGATGGCCGAGAGGTACGCATACTCAACTCTAACCCTTCTAGCCCGAGTTAAAATCTCGACCCAGCTATAAACTGTCATCTTGACGTTTCACATACAGGGTGATTCATCAATTTGTGCTCCATCCCTCGAATGGACGTTAAACTGGGCGATCCATCTGCCGGCATTGGTTGATGGATGCTAAAGATCTCATGGTGTCCTTCGCAAAGAGTTGATGAGCTATCACCAACACCCTGTCAAATTCCAAGTTTCTGCCCTGACTTCATGTGTCTGAATGGAGACCTGTGCAGGATTATAACCCGAGCCAGAAACTTTTTCGGGAGAACAGACACTGTATAGAGCATGGTACATGACTACATTTACTCGCACCATGGCCCGACGACAGTTCGGGTTTGCACCTTCTGGGGTATGCCTGATGTTGGCTTCATGGTTAGGGTGGCGGGCTTTAGATCCTAGGGTCCCTAGTTCAAATCCTGCTCAGCTGTTAAATTAATACCAGGTGGGGTTTACTCGGCCTGTCATCCTTCCGAGGTCGGCAAAATGAGTGCCAGCTTGCTGGTGTATTGTGTCGGAGTGGCGACCTGTCCAGGATTGTGCCCAATAGCCAAGGAGACTGCTTAGGCAGCACCAACGCTCTGCACAAAGTATGGTCCCAATCTCCTCTCCTCCTTCTGGGGTAGGATTGCGTTAAGAGAAAACAATGGCTCGAGTCAGCGCCTCTATTGGTTGTGTTCTAGTTTTTCTATGTGTTGATTAATTACCTCTGGCACCGAAGGTGGATGGAGGTTAAGTTTTCACCCCTGTCTGTCTGTTCGCTTTGTTTGTGAACAAAATATCTCAAAAAGTTGAGGACGGATTTGGACGAAATTTGGTGGAGAACTTGGGGTGTGCCACCGACGAAATGAGATTTTGGTGAAGATCCGAATCCGGATCTGGATCCGAGAATTTTTTCAATGATTTTTCACCATTGAGAGATAGGGCCAAAAATAGACATATAGCATGAGAATTCAAAAAGTTGTGGACGGATTCGGACGAAACTTGGTGGATGAGTTGGTTAGATGACAAGAACAAGCCGATTAAATTTTAGTTCAGGTCCGAATCCAGATCTGGCCGATCAGTGGGATACAAAACTTAAAACTAATCAGCCTGGCAGAGCTATGCACTCTATCGAGTGCCCTTCTAGTTGTTTCTTTGATGGCCGTGCATATATTTTGATGGCCATGGAAAAAGACATTTCACAAGTACGGTACTATTTAATGGTTCGAGCACCCACTCTAAATCTGGGAGGTCAGCGGTTCAAAACAGATCCAGGCTGAATCATATCAAAACACTTTAAAAATGGTACGTGCTGCTTTCTTGCTTGCTGCTCAGCATTAAAAAAGAAAAGAAAAGATAGAGCAAAGACAAACAACCATAGGTTGGCAACCACTGCACAGGCTTGATGGACTGAATGTCCTCCTCCTGCATTTAAGCTCCTTTAAGGGAACCCGTGCATTGTGTCAACCCTGAAGCAATCATTGATAATGTATCATTGAAAAGTTCATTGGTACGCAACGAACTATATCTGCAAAAACCTGACAATTGTGCTATTCTTTTCAGATCATGTCATACATAGACATTTTCAGTTTGGTGTATGTGTGTGGTGGCTATTTTTGTTTAATTAATGTTCTCAGTTGCTTTGAAAGCTGGTACTACGGTACATGTAATTTACAATAAGCAGTATTTACATACCAGTCACAAAACTATTATAAAATCGCGAGTTCTTTGTAATTTGGCTACAAATAACCAAAACAATAACTGAATGAGTCGCAATAGGGTTACTGATAATGAGGTTATAAGATTACTGTCAGATGAATGACATGGGCCGCTATCAGAATATGTTCCAGGGTTGTTTCAAGTTCCCAATCCACCCCTGGTTTCCTCTAATCCTTTTCGGCCAGCCTAGGTCCTGCTGGGCAGGACACATGCTTTATGGGTGATGGACTGATTGAGTATTCGAGCACAGTCTCAGGGAAGATCAATGACAAATCGCTTGACCTCGCTTGCTTATTAGTGTGAAGTAAGCTGTCATGTCGAATACATTTGGTACGTTTGGACATCATTCTGGACATAAAAACTCAACGGATATGAAAGATATTGTGCAATGTTCCATCTGCAGGGTTTCGACTCTTTAGGATCAGTACTCCAAATAATGGCAGACACACAACAAATACTATTTTTTAAACTGACATGTACGCACGAATACAGACGTGCACGCATACAGCAAACAGTGGATTTTCCATCAAAATGAAAGCGGGCTTAAATGACACAAGTCTCTCCCTTCATGAACTACCAATCACACATATCGAGCAGGCTGGTCAGTACGAGTTTGATCCATTGAGAAATCCAGCAGGGCTTTGAGATGGCAGGAAAAACCACCATTTCATGTCATCCACCATCCCTACTTGTAATATTTTGTACCACCCCCCCCCACCCCCAATCAACCCCCCTATCCAAACCCTCGACTTGTAGTCACTATGTTTCCTCCCCTTCTCTTTGCTCTTTTCCTGTTCGTTCATTCCGTTGCTTGTTGCGTCCACCTGTGATCCACTGCCCCCACTGTCCATCTGTTGCTTTTCAACCCTCTCTCACCTCACTCTTCCATGAGCCCAGATATTTTTTTAAATACAAATAAAGTACACCAAATAAACCTGAAACCAAACCTTCAATTTCTGCTGCATCCAGGAAGCAGAAAATATTCAAACAACTTGCACATGAACAATAACTAAGGTATCTGAAGAAACTACCACAAATTGATCCTGTGGTTGTAGTGATTGTGAAGTCGTGGAATCCAATCCATGGTTTTGAGAAGTTAAAACCATATGCAGTGGAAGCAACAACATAAATTTCAATTTTCTTGCAGCCATAATTCTTGCTTCGCTTGTGCTCTTGTGCTGAAGTGATGTCAAGACCCCTTTGGTCTTTCATCGTATGTTTTCACGACTATCAAAGCACAGAATTTTTGTTGTTGTTAAATTGCTTTTTGAAGTTCTTCCTGTTCGAGTCTTTGCATCTGCGCAAAATGCAAACAGCTTGCCTTCTCAGCCTGGAAGGCAACGCTCGGCGATAATAACGTGGCCCTCCAAAGGGCTTGGTAGCTGCTCCTTTGCTCGGTTCATCCGGGCTTTTCGGCCTCTTTATCCACACCACCGAAGGTGGACGGAGGCTATTTTTTCAACCGTCTGTCTGTTTGTCTGTGAGCAGAATATTTCAAAAAGTTATGAATGGTTTTGGACAAAACTTGTTGGACAGGTCGAGTGTGTGACAAAGGATGAAATGATTTGATTTTGGTGAAGATCTGTATCCGGATGCGAATACGATTTATTAAATTTTTTTAAGGGATTCTTCACAATTGAGAGATAGGACCAAAAACGAAGTACAGTATAGCACAATGTTTCCAAAAGTTGTGGACAGATTATGACAAAACTTGGTAGATGAGTTGGGGAGGTGACAAGAACAAGTCGATTAGATTCTGGTTCAGGTCCAGATCCAGATCCGCCCTATCAGTGGTTACAAAACGTAAACTGTTCCGCCTGGCGGAGGTATGCACTCTCCCGAGTGCTGTTATAATCTTGATGCTGTTTTAACTTGCTGTCTCTTCTTCTTCTTCTGTCTTCTTCTTTCGGCTAGCTCCCGTTAGGGGTCGCCACAGCGATCAACCGTCTCCATTTCGCTCTATCTCCACATCTTCCATTGACACTCCAACCACCCGCATGTCCGCCCTCACCGTATCCATGAACCTCTTCTTTGGCCTTCCTTTCTCCTCCTGCCTGGCGGCTCCATCTTCAATATCCTTCTCCAGATATACTCCGCTTCCCTCCTGTGCACATGTCCAAACCATCTCAATCTCGCCTCTCTCACTTTGTCTCCAAACCGTCCTACCTGCGCTGTCCCTCTAATATACTCATTTCTTATCCTATCCATCCTCGTCACTCCCAACGAGAATCGCAGCATCTTTAACTCTGCCACCTCCAGCTCCGCTTCCTGTCTTTTTGTCAGCGCCACCGCCTCCAAACCATACAACATAGCTGGTCTCACTACCGTCTTATATACTTTCCCCTTCACTCTTGCAGCTACCCTCTGTCACAAATCACTCCTGCAACTCTTCTCCAACCACTCCATCCTGCCTGCACTCTCTTTTTCACTTCTCTCCCAAACTCTCCGTTACTTTGGACAGTTGATCCCAAGTATTTAAACCCATCCACCTTCCCCACCTCAACTCCTTGCAACCGCACCATACCACCACCTCCCTCTCATTTACGCACATGTACTCCGTCTACTCCGACTGACTATCATTCCCCTTCTCTCCAGTGCGTACCTCCACCTCTCGAGGCTCGCCTCAGCCTGCTCCCTACCTCCCTACAGATCTGATGTCATCCGCGAACATCATAGTCCATGGAGACTCCAGTCTGATCTCGTCCGTCAACCTGTCCATCACCATTGCAAACAGGAAAGGGCTCAGAGTCGATCCTTGGTGCAATCCCACTTTTACCTTAAACCGGTCCGTCATTCCTACCGCACACCTCACCGCTGTCACACTGTCCTCATACATATCCTGCACGATCCTCACTACTTCTCCACCACTCCCGACTTCCTCATACAATGCCACAACTCCTCTCTTGGCACCCTATCATAAGCTTTCTCTAAATCCACAAACACACAATGTAACTCCTTCTGGCCTTCCCTATACTTCTCCATCAACATTCTCAAAGCAAACATTGCATCAGTGGTGCTCTTTCCTGGCATAAACCCATATTGCTGCTCACAGATCGTCACCTCTCCCTCAACCTAGCTTCCACTACTCTTTTCCCACCTTCATGGTGTGGATTAACAACTTTATCCCTCTGTAATTTCCACAGCTCTGCACATCACCCTTATTCTGAAAATCGGAACCAGTACACTTAATCTCCACTCTCCGGCATCCTCTCACTTTCCAAGACTTTATTAAACAATCTGGTTAACAACCCCACTGCCATCTCTCCTAAGCACTTCCATGCCTCCACTGGTATACCATCTGGGCCAACCGCCTTTCCACTCTTCATCTTCTTCATAGCAGTCCTCACTTCATCCTTACTGATCCACCCCACTTCCAGATTCACTATCTCCACCTCTTCCAACCTTCTCTCTCTCTCTCATTTTCTTCATTCATCAGCTCCTCAAAGTACTCCATCCACCTTCTCAACACACTCTCCTCGCTCGTCAGCACATTCCCATTTGCGTCCTTTATCACCCGAACCTGCAGCACATCCTTCCCAGCTCGGTCCTCTGTCTTGCCAATCAGTATAAATCCTTTTCCCCTTCTTTTGTATCCAACTTCTCATACAGCTCGTCATATGCCTTTTCCTTGGCCTTTGCCACCTCTCTTTTTGCCTTTCGCCCCACTCCTTGTACTCCTGCCTACTTTCTTCATCTCTCTGACTATCCCACTTCCTTTTCGCCAACCCCTTCTTCCTTATACTTTCCTGTACTTCCTCGTTCCACCACCAAGTCTCCTTATCTTCCTTCCTCTGTCCAGATGTCACACCAAGTACCTTCCTAGCTATCTCCCTCACCACTTCTGCTGTAGTTGCCCAATCATCCCACCCATCTTTACCACCATCCAACGCCTGTCTCACCTCCTCCCTAAATTTCACGCAACAGTCTTCCTCCTTCAGCTTCCACCATCTGGTCCTTGGTTCAGCCTCACTCTCTTCCTCAACCTCACCTCTAAAGTCATCCTACAGACCACCAATCGATGCTGTCGAGCAACACTCTCCCCTGCCACCACCTTACAGTCACTAATCTCTTTCAGGTTGCATCTCCTGCTTAAGATGTAATCCACCTGTGTGCACTTTCCTCCACTCTTGTATGTCACCCTGTGTTCCTCCTTCTCTTGAAATACGTATTTACCACTGCCATTTCCATTCTTTTTGCAAACTCTACCACCATTTGCCCTCCACATTTCTCTTGTTGAGACCGTACCTACCCATCACCTCCTCATCCTCTTTATTCCCTTCCCCAACATGCCCATTGAAATCTGCTCCAATCACCACTCTTTCATCCTTGGATACACTCTCCACCACTTCATCTAACTCACTCCAGAAATTTTCTTTATACTCCATCTCACACCCCATATGTGGGGCATATGCACTGATGACATTCATCATCACCCCTTCAATTTCCAACTTCACACTCCTCACTCGGTCAGACACTCTCCTCACCTCCAATACCCTCTTTACATAATCTTCCTTCAGGATTACCCCGACACCATTTCTCCTCCCATCCACACCCATGGTAGAACAGTTTGAAACCACCTCCAATGCTCCTAGCCTTACTCCCCATCCACTTGGTCTCTCGTACACACAGTATGTCCACCTTTCTTCTCTCCATCATATCAGCCAACTCTCGCCCTTTGCCAGTCGTCCCAACATTCAGAGTTCCAACTCTCACCTGCACACTTCTACCCTTCCCCTCTCCCACTGCCTCCGGACTCGCCTTCCCCGTCTCCTCTCCTCCTTCACCCAGCAGTAGACAATTTCCACTGGTACCCTGCTGACCACGGTACCGGTGGCGGTCGTTGGTAACCCGGGCCTCGACCGATCCGGTATGGAAATTCGTTTTGTTGTCCGCATAATGATTTGGCATAGGTTTTTACGCCGGATGCCCTTCCTGACGCAACCCTGGTCGCCTCTTACGACACACAGGGATATGGTACACCTATTCTAACCGGGGCATACACTTGCGATAACCGGGGCATACATTTAACTTGCTGTCTCTCTTGCACAAAAATCATCAAAAAATTAGATTTTCATTGTTTACAGTTTTTAAGAATTGTCATTTATGACAGAAAAAAAAGCACGAAGTTGTTCATATCATGCATTTTAAAATGTCAATGAATACTATTTATATTGCTGATGTGTCAGATGTAGCTGTAGTGTCCTCCCTGGATGTAGCCGCAAGAGAAAACTTGATCGAAGATTGAAGCGAAGGATTGTTCGAATGGTGGAGAAAGCACCTCGATCAACTGCCAAACAGATTCAAGCTGACCTTCAGACACAAGGTACGACAGTTTCAACTCGCACCATCCGTCACCAACTCAATGAAAATGGGGTTCTATGGTAGGAGACCCAGGAGGACCCCACTGCTGAGAGAGAGACATAAGAAAGCTTGACTGGAGATTGTTAAAACACACCTGAACAAGCCAAAATCCTTCTGAGAGAATGTCCTGTGGACAGATGAGAAGAAATGGCTTTTTGGTAAAGCACATCACAGAAAACAAAATGAAGCCTTCAAAGAAAAGAACGCCTTCCCTACAGTCAAACATGGAGGAGGTTCAGTGATATTTTGGGGTTGCTGTGCTGCCTCTGGCACTGGGTGACTTGAATGTGTGCATGGCATCATGAAATCAGGAGATTACCAAGGCATTTTGGAGTGCAATGTTCAACCCAGTGTCAGAAAGCTGAGTCTCCATCAAAGGTCATGGGTCTTGCAGCAGGACAATGACCCCCAAACACACTTCAAAAAGCACCCAGAAATGGTTCAAGACAAAACACTGGACTGTTCTGAAGTAGTAGCATGACTCCAGATGTAATCCCATTGAACACCTGTGAGGAGATCTGAAAACCGAAGTTGGGAGAAGACACCCTTCAAACCTGGTGGAACTGGAGCAGTTTGCACAAGAAGAGTGGGACAAACTGCCAGTAGAGAGGTGGAGGAAGCTCATTCATGGCTATCAGAAGCCTTGACTGCAGTTATTTTGTCCAAAGGCTGTGCTACCAAATATTAAATCCAGGGTGTTAATCATTTTGTCAATGCCATTTCTTTTTATTTTATGATTTAAAAGGATATATTAAGTTCTGGATCAAAAACAAAGGTTCTGTTAACAGTGAAATAAAGAATTGTGGAGACCAAATACTTTTATCAATTTCAACTTATTTTTCGAGAAAATTGTGAGTTATTTGAAAAAAGTGCAAGGGTGTCAATATCTTTGGCCACGGCTGTACCTGGGAGACCATGGGCAGGATGAGCACACGATAGTAGGCAAAGTATACAACACCACAGTATCTGAGATTCCAGCAAAATAAAAAGGTTGTCATATGGGAATAACAATCACAATGAGGTTACTTTTTACTTTTTTAATGAATCAACTTGGAACAATTGAAAAAAGAAGACCATGACATCATTGCTGGGTTTGTGTGCATTCATCTCACAAATGCAGAATTGATCAGGACTCGATCCTGCAATCCATTTCCTTGTTGCATCATTAGTAGGCACAGCAATGTTGCTGATGCATTGCCCATGTGGATTACGGCATAAATTTGGAATTTGGCCGGGATACCGGCACAGAATGGCCTACTCCTTTTAAAAGACGTGTTAATGTTCACATATTCAATGTTCACATGTGAGCATCAGCCCATCGGACCCTCAAAACCGATTGTGTACTTCAAGATGCAACAAATTGTCATCGGATTAAGCTATCAAATAAGGAAAACAATAAGCTGGTGCAAGCAAAAACTGTCAAGCGATGCACTGTGGCAGCAATGAAAAGTGCTAAAAGCCCTGCAATTCTGGGGGAAATGTTAATGTTTATTACAATGCACAAATGTAAATACAAATATTGAAAACGTTCGACAGACTGAGAACCAACACCTCAAAAGTAGCTTCTGGCGCTCGTTTTGAACACGAACATTAGGGCATGGATGCCAATACTCTTGACCAAAGTCACATCTATCAGGTGTAAGCTGAACCACGCCAAACTGCCATGGGATTACATTACATAGCTATTGGTTTAAAAAATAGGACGAAGAAGAAGAAGAAGAATAAATAAACAAAGTAATAATAAAATTTTCCCTTTCAGGTCCACGAGAGGGTTTGTTCAGAATAGAGATCTGGCAAAGAGAGGAGAATTCCAAAATAGAGCACAAGGTGGACCAGAAAGGACGTGCACAGGAATGGTTTTGGGAAGAGCAAGTCTGACGTAGGAAGGAAGAGAAGGAGATCCATGCGTTTTTGTCCCTTATAGCCACTGCTTCATGTCATGTAATCGAGCTACGTAGTTACGCGACAATAACGCAACAGTTACTCGACAGCCCAACCTTGTGTTCCAGGCTGGAGCTTTACCATGAGAAGAATACCATTGTCGACAACAATCACTGTGTCAATCACACCAAGTCAAATCAAATCAGCCAAGCAATCTCGCCAATGCTGGGATGACGTGACTGGTCTGTCACGAGAAGAAAATTGAAAGGGCAGGAAAGGAATGCACAGATTAAACGTGACAAGAGAGACAACTGGACACAAAATATACAGCAATGGCTAAATAGATATAGATGTAGAAAGAAGAAAAATGTAAAGAGGATAAAAACATGAGCCAGAGACCAAGACGGTTAAAATAGAAAACTATTGTGGATGGGCGGGAGGAGTCGAATGGGTTGCCGTATAGTGTGTAGTGCGTTACGATGCGGAAATTCACACAGCCAGCCCGCGGGCTCTGCATGCGCACAGAGTCTGATTTCAAACGGCAGTGCTTGCCTTTTATTTTCTGAAAAGGAAAGTGGAGCCACGTACTCGAGGGCAAAAAAAAGGCATCGGGAGAACACAGACACCGACCGCTCGGATTAATCCAAAACTCTTCCCAAAACCATCACCATCAAATATTCAGCACTAAGGATGAGAAAGGTAACCATCGTGGCTCCTCTTTAGCCAACGTTGATGCCTCGGCAACAGAACTAATGAGGCAGGACCATGGTTAGCACTGCTGGAAATCTACTTCCCAGATCGATACCAACACTACAGATAAACTGACTTAGACAGTGGCAGAAGCAAACAGAATAATATATAGCATCTGTCCCAGTTATCTCTTCAGAACCCCACACGTGGCCCCATGGACAAGCCTCAAACACATTCCGGTGGCAGGGCCACAGATATTCCGCCGCCTTTCATGCCTGTCCAGCCTTGCTCATCAACTTTCACACTCGAACAAACACTCACTATCTTTATTCTCTTATTTCTAATGTCTGCCTGAACCCGTAATATGTTTTTTATACCATTTGAGCATTTCCCTCAAACAACTCCATATGTATCGTTGGGGAGTGGGGGAGAGAGAGTGGTGTATGGTGCAGAAAAAGATTGAAATTTTGTCATTTATTACCTCCTCCACCGAAGGTGGACAGAGGTTATGTTTTCACTCCTGTTTGTCTGTGAGCAGAATATCCCAAAAAGTTATGGACAGATTCGGGGAAAAAAACCTTGGTGGACAGGTTGGGTGTGTGACAAGGACGAAGCGATTCAATTTTGATGAAGATCTGGATCTGGATAGGAGAATAAAAAAAAATTTTTTTAAGCGATTCATCAGCATTCAAAGATGGGGTGAAAAACGATATACAGTATAGCATGGTATTTCAGAGTTGTGGACGAGTTATGACAAAACTTGGTGGATGAGTTGGGTAGGTGACAAGAAGAAGCAGATTCGATTTTCATTCAGGTCCAGATGCAGATCCGGCCTGTCAGTGGGATACAAAACGTAAACTGCTCAACCTGACGGAGGTATGCGCTCGACCGAGGGTCTTTCTCGTTATTAATTTGTGGAGTTGCAGAAAGGGGTTTGGACTGATATCCATCGTCTATGGAGACTATTTGAAAGTACGGTTAAAATATTAATGTCACTTAACTGGACAGCTCCTTATTTTAATGTGTCGATGGAAAAAAAAAATGTATTCACTCAAAGCTAATGAAATCAGAATCCCAGACGATCTGACAATTTCTGGCCAATTTTGAACAACAAAAATCGATCATTTTACTGACGTTCGAGGGGTTGTGGTTTACAAACACGAAACTCAGAATAATTTCGCAGCATGTGCAAGATTAACAACTGAGACAAGTTAATTGTTCTTGAACCTTGTGGTCTCTGTCGATTCCATGATTCAACCGCATTTCCAGATATGAAATCAATCGGACAGAAAATCCAACTTGATTCGAAAGGAATTAAAAACAAAACAGCAAAAAATATATATATATTTCAAGCAGCATGCCTTGCTCATAATGCCAAATTGGGAACTCTTCTCTTTGTGACCCTCTTGCATTAATCTTCATTTACAATACTACAACCTTGAAAGGGAATCTCACAAAGTCAGTTCATCAATAGGTTACATGTCTGATCTTGCCCACTGGTAATGAAAAACAAAGAAACTACTCATTCTTAATCACAAAGTCTAATGATGAAATCAAAACAATCGCTTTGCTGTCAATGGAACAACAGTCTGGGGGAACATGAAGAGAAAACAGTGGACAGGGAAGAGATTAACCAATTTGCACATTTGCTTTAGAAAATCCTCAGTGGCGGAGACTTCCCACAGAGACGTTAAGAACCCTTTCGGTTTCTCACCGTGGCACCTGGTCTTCAGTAGTATCTCATTCCAAATCTTGCACCATTCTGCATCGCTGAGTCTGCTCCCATTATGCAACCAGCACTTTGAGGGTTTCATGCCACAAGTAAGTGGAATGCCATTTGAAGTTACAGCAAATGACCAAAAATGCTCATCTTTGTTTTTAAAAAAACGAAAAAAATGAAAAAAGCAATTCCTTGTGCAATGGAATAGTGATGATGAGATGTACCGTACTCTTTGCAGAGCATTGGTGCTGCTGAATAAATTTATTGGCAAGGGTCATGCTGGGTGGTTTGCCATTACCTTCCCAGCAGTGAGTCGGGGTAGGAATTCGGAATCTGTTCAAGGTGCCGGTGATAGCTTGCCTATTCTTCAGGAAGGGCACCGTGGGATCCTCAACATCCACCAACTAATGCTGGCAGATGGGACATCTGGGTTAACGTCCATCTGAGGGATGGCGTACACATCGATGACTCACCCTGCCTGCCTGCGAAACACCAGGATGACAGTTTATAGCTGGGTCGGCATTTGATCCCAACCTCGACAGCTCAGAGGCAAATGTGCGTACCTCAAGGCTATCCTGCTAGGCCACGTATGGAATACAAGGATGCAAATTCGACATGATATTGCCTAAAAGACCACCGTAATTATTTATTCAAGAAGCCAATGTGATGACGGAATTGGTGCGCCAGCCACACCCATTCAGCAGGCAGCCTGCCGTGGAGGCAAAGATAGAGATTGGATGAGAAGGCCATCTTCATTCGAATTCTGGCTAAACACAATGACCAGAAAAGGTTAAAGAGGCTTCGATTAATCCTTGAAGATCAAGGGACGAAGGTTATTCGGCTCCTTACAAGGCAAATGTACCTACCTACCTAGCACCCACCCCTGGATAATCTTTATTGAACTACTGGACCGAAAACACCTAAGATTCTACAGCTATTTGCACCTGGTCACATTTCACCACACTTGCCAAATACTCATTTCAAAATCTCCAAAGTGGCTTCGCTCGTCTACATGCTCCTAACCCCAAATATGCCCACTAAACAAACTAATCTGGTGGCCAGCTGGAGGTTACACCTTCTGGGATAAGGCTGGACAGAGAGCAAACATCCATCCATTCACTTCCCACCAACCAGCTGCGCTGGCAATCAGTGGAAAAGTCGATTTGGGGGAAAATAGCAGCTGCATCTCATCGTTTCCCAGTGTTCAGGGAAACCCCAAAAAAATTTATAAACAAATCTAGCACAGGTGTGCCCCTTGAATAACACAGCCATTATGGGTTCCAGACAGACAAGTTTAATCCCCCCACCTCCCCCACTCCCCCACCCCATACAAATCACACACAAGCATCCAAAGTCCCAAAGCAAAAGTTTCTGCCATTTTTGTTCAGCAATGAGCAATTCTAATCGCTGCAAATATGAACAATAGCAATAATACATGTAAATGGATGAAATGAGAGGGGGAGAGGCAATGAAAAAAATGGGAACGAGGAAAAGGGAGAGTTTGATGAAAAATATTTGGAGAGATGGAGGAAAGTAAAGGGGAATGAAGAAAAAAAAATAATGGAAAGAGGAAATATAAGGAAGAGGAAGGGAAATTCAGAAAGGAGGGGGGGACACAGCGGGCAGCAGGGGGAGGGAGTGGGAGTGTGAGGGGTAGTGGGGATGCGAGGGGTTAGGGAGTACGTTAAGTGGGAGGGGGAGACGTGAGGGGATGGAGGGACAGGGTTATTTGGAAGAATGTACATGTCCTGGAGTAGCTCATGGGATGGGTCGGAGAGAGTCTGAGAGAGTCGAGTAAGCTGGACTGGAGGAGAGAAGGTCTGTGATGTGATTGCAACAGACCTTGTGCTTCAGTCTCATCGTGGGAGATTCCAACAATGATGAGCCTATAACCATGCATGCCATTTTGACTAAATAGTACCACAGTGTATTCCCATTGGATGAACCGACAGAAATGCCACCACATGTTTGGAGCATAAAATCCAGTGCTTGAAGACACAGTTTCCACAGTCGTTGGTGGTGGTGGTTGTCATTGTACAGTACAAGCTTCGGCTTTTAGACAAGGGTTAACATATTGGGAAATGTCGTTGAGAGCCGAGTGGAAGCTGGTGTTGGAGGAGCAAAGTTGTTAATATTGGAGTTCAGAGGTCTGTGCCGTGAGTTACATGTGGGCCGACATTGCTGTACTAAGGCTGGTCAGACTTACTGCTGCTGAGGAATCACAGTCCCCCAGGTGTATACATTGCCTTGGCACCGGCTAGGTGCGGGATCCCCCATGTCCAGGGGCGGGGCCCGCGGGGAGGGTGGGGTTCACTCCCCCAAGTTGATTGAAAGACTAATTTGCCGGGACATCTAATCCTTTTTACGTCCGTATTTGTCTAAGTGCCTGGCTTTCCAGCTTTGGCTTTTAGACAAGGCTTAACAACATTTCGGGGATTGTTTGGACATTCCTTAGATTTCATCTTGGGTTCTTTCGTGTTTGTTATTTTTCTTTGTGATAAATTTTTTTGTGCATTGAGGTAAAAGTTTACAAATGAAAAAAGCTGCACTTACTGGTCGGTAAAGTCTATGTTTTGTCAGATGTTACAGCAGATGTTGGAGTGAAGAAGAAGCTTGATAATCGCCACGTGACCTCTGCCAGTGGTCGGGTGAGTTGGTCTGAAGACCAATCCAGGTGTCACGTGACGGTTGCAGAAGGCGTGGAAGACATGAACACAGCTTTGATAAGTCAAGTGGTCATCTTAGACAGAGGTAAAAAGTGGTTTGCTCGAGGTGTAAAGGAATCCATTTGGGAAAGAGTTGAATCAGCATCTCTCAACAAAAATGGCGGTTTGCAATTTCATCTGTCACGTATGTGGGACAAAGCTATAACATCTCTTCCACGCCATCTGCAATCGTCACCTGACATCCGGATTGGTCTACAGACCAACTCACCTTACCACCAGCAGCGGTCACGTGGTGATTCTCAAGCTTCTTCTTCACTTCAACATCTGCTGTGACGAAGGAGAGTGGATCCTCACCAAAACGTCGGCTATACCGAGTAGTGAGTTCAGCTTTTTTCAATTATAAAATTTTACTGTTTTCATTCGACTAGGTAATAACAACCTGCTTCAATTTATCTGTGCATTGTTTGTGATATGAGAGCAATATTTTGTTTTTAAGCTGATTTTTGTTTTCATGCAAAGAAATTTGGGAGCAGCTTTTTGACCTGTGCGTTTGTGTGCAGAGATGAATTAAATAATCAATTATCCGGCCATGCTGGCTACTGTGTCTGCCAATCTAAGCTCTGTTGACAGACACGACACACTTATATTTTTTATGCCTACATGCTATGCATACCTGTTTGCTTCAATGCTCAGTTCCTTTTATTTTTTAATTGACGAGTGGTCTACATGATCTATGAGCATCTTTGTTGCACAAGGAATTACAAGGAAATTTGACGCAGAAGGAAGCCATCAGGCCCATCATGCCAATGCAATTCTGCCAATGTACTCTTCTATCCCCAATGCCTCTAGGTGCCTATCTAGTCCCATGATGAACCATTCTACCGTTTCAGCTGCCACTAGCCCTCCAGGGGGACCATTCCATGCACGAAGGAGAACAACACGAAGTAGAGTGTATACCTCCACCAGGATAACACAGTTCACATTTTGCAGCCCACTGATAGGCCGGATCTGCATCCGTACCTTAACCAAAATCGAATCAATTTGTCCTTATCACACACCCAATCTATCCACCATATTTCGTCTGAATCAGCCCGCAACTTTTTGACATATCCTGCTCACAGACAAACAAACAAACAAACAAGACAACCAGACAGGGATGAAAATATCACCTTCATCCACCTTCGGTGGCGGAGGTAACAAATCAACGTTTCAGAGAAGAACTTGACACGCTCAGAGCAGATGGCTCCATCAGCAAAGCTGTCCAACCTTCGACTTTGTTCAATTCCTTCAACATACCTCGTGTCGCTTCAGTACATGCTATCTCAAAATGTTCCCCAATATTTATTTTTAGCTGAGATGAGTCAGCTGGACCCTTCTACATGTCTCTGTTGTTTTCATGTGATGGTGTATTGTCTTTGAGTTTAATTTATGAGAATGTGCTTCTGGCAGATTAAGCATCTGCAGCCACCATCATGATATCTATTTGGCGGATTTTTATTTATTTATTTATCATTGTACAGTCAAAGACATCCATTGCAGTGAAGGTAAGAGCAGAATCTTAAGAATGAGTCAAGTTCTGTTAATTGGGCCCCTTTCCTTCAATGACAATCAGAAGGTTTTGCAAACCGAGCTGAAACAAGGAGAACTAGATTTCGTAGAACACGATACCCCACGCAGTTACTTCAATTTTTAATAAAGTAATGATTTTAAAGACTGTTAAAAATCATCTGAACGATTTGTGCAATTAAAGTAGTCCAGAAGCAGTCCCAAATACCACCTGATACACCACTCCATTGAACCTTTATTTAAATTGAAGCACTGCAAAAATGGAGGTTCTTGGAAGTTTTTTTTTTTTGGTATACACTGTCGAGACTCATATGAGAGCTAAAATTGGTTATTTTGCCCCGTGATTTGTGTAATACATTGTTCAAGTATATAGTTTAATTTAAATAAAATAAAGATTGTAAAAGTTGTATAAATAAATGAATCTGTAATTTACTGCCATTTTTTTGCAGTGTCTATTACACCAACCTATCAAACACATTACTTTAGTTATTCGTGCCTGTTGTTTGTGTCCATTATAAGGTGCTTAAAAAGAGCAAGTTTCCTGTTTGGAACGATTTTCAATTTTGTTTCATTGCCAGACAGGCAGACAGAGTAAAAATATTATCTCACTCCTTTCTGCGCATGTGTGGTCGGGATGAATTCAGAGAAAAACTACAAGGGCACTCGGTGGAGCGCATACCTCCGCCACGTAAAAGCCAGATCCACGAGAACATATCGGGTCCAATACATGTTTGAAAAATCATGTTATCCAGTACTACATCATTTTTGGCCCTATCGCTCAATGGTGAAGAATCACGATAGAAATTAAATAATTGTCGTATCCAGATTCGGATTCAGATCTTCACCAAAATCGAATCAGTTTGTCCTTGCCACACACCCAACCTGGCCACAAAATTTCATCCGGATCCGTCCACAACTTTTTGAGATATCCTGCACATAGACAAACAGACAAACAAACAAGAAGAAGACATCATTCAGAGCACGATACTTGCAAAATCTATATGACAAATTTGACCTCAAAAATAATTGGTGGTTGAATTCAATGATCAAATATATATATATACTCTTCAAATTTCAAGTGAATCAGATGAAAATTGAGGATTTTATAAATACCACTTTAGTTGGTGACCTTGGGTCTGTGTTGACCATTTGGACCGTGTTGATCTCAAAAATAATTGGCTGGTTGAATTCAGTGATCTGATACGCAAATCCTCTTCAAATTTCAAGTCAATCGGGTGAAAATTGAGGATTTCAGAAATCTCACTGAAGTTGTTGACCTTTAGCATATGTAGACCTTTTGACCTCAAAAACAACAGGCTTCTTCCTCATGACAAACTCTACCATGTGGTGAAGTTTCGTGAAGATCGGATTAAAATTGTGACCTGGAGGCGATAAACAGATAAACAAACGGAATAACAAAATCGACAAACTAATACACTTGAAAAATCTTCGATTTTGCAAGTCAAGAACAGACAAAGACAGAAAGGGGTGAAAACATAACCTCCTTCCACCTTCGGTGGCGGAGGTAACGAAGTATGGCAAAACGAAAGACTTGTCTTCCTCCTAATTCATATTCTGATTTGTGTTCAAAATATAACATTCCATTTAAATAAGCTGTTCCTCAATCATAAACTGGTAAGACAGACAGACAGACAGAGGCAGACGGATGGACATAAACCAAATTTGCTTAACCCTGCTTTTCGTGTCGCCTGCACGGGGTAACAAGAAATGGCACCACGTACATGGTAGGGCCTCTCACTCAAGTGGTCATCTACCTTATGTTAATAATAGATATCAGCACCATACTCCCACTCACCCCTCCTCCATGCAGCCAATTCCCCTGATATTCCCATGCTAATCAAAATAACCAATGAAGGCATGTCAAATCGAACTATCAGCAAAAAAAATGGGCCAAAAGACCTCCCAGGGACAGAGAGACAGAGAGAGAAAGCGAACACGAAAGGAGTTAAAAAACAAAAAGCTGCATCTAAAGGAAGAAGTATGCTAATCACCATGGGGAGTAAGGGCAAGCTGATGTTTTGGGCATCAACCTTTCCTCTTTTGCTCTGACGAAGCGTTAACGGTCACACGACGTCGGCTTCTCCCTGCTTCCTATGGCGGTTATCATACTCGTAGCGACATTCTGTTGATTCCTTCCCTCATAATGCATCATTAGTTTGTATACTTTTGTAATTATGAAACGTTTTACATGGACCTAAAAATAGTCAGAAAAATAATGAGCTCCCAGTAGTCTGTAACAATGTGTCAACGAAAATAAACAAACAAAATCTTGTGCACTCTTCATTCATGTGACCACTTGTATATTCATTAATTACAGGATCAGACTTTCGGAAGAAAGGGTGAACTTATTTGTCGGTTCTGTGAAGCTGCGGTTCGAAAATGTACGCATCGTCCACGCTAAACTAACAGTTAATAGTACTTATTGCTGAACTTGGAAGAAACCCAAAGCTGATGAGCTTCGGGGAGGTGAAACAAATGTCTATGGACGTTTGCTGAAATGCGGTTGCAGGGCAGGAGCCTACCCAAAACAGGGCCTGCCCATTGCGTGCTAGTTCTAACAACACAGCGATTTCGTGTCATTTACGGCGATAACCTAAGCTGTTAAACATGCTGATACTTATATGAAAGATAGTGGTGAAATGTGAGTGAATAACTGTGCTTTTAAAAACACATTCTTTACAGGTGTGTGTATGCGTGCGTGCGTGTGTGTGTGCCTGTACAATGCAACTTGTGCTACATTGCTTAACCTGTTCTCATGTGGTCAGACGATCGACTTGTCATCGCTAACATGTCATTTTCATGTTCTAGCGTTGGACAATGAATGCAGTGCAAGCCATTTGAGCAGAATTGCCTTTTCCTACATCTACATTTAACCACAACATTACAATGGAAGATTAATTAGATGTAAACAAAATGAATAACCCAACATCTCTGGCAAGCTTCATTATTTATCCAATGAGTGAAGCTCATAAGCTGAACCCTCAGGACGATTCTAAAAGGCTAATAATCTAATGAATAATAACATTCTCTCATTTCTTCTGCCTGAAACATTGTTTTTCGGAAGTTTCAAATCAGTAGCGAGGAGTCAGTGGCGTAACGGTTGAGGGTTCGGTTTGAATCTGGTTGGGAGAACATTTCTCACCCTGGCCAAGTCGTACCAAAAACCTTTTTTAATGGCACGTGCTGCTTTAACAATTAACATTCAGCATTTAGAGGGTGTGGCTGGCAAGTATGGCCCAGATGTACGCACACTCGCCTCTAAGCCGTCTTGCTTGGGTTTGAATCCTGACCCAGCTATAAACTGTCAAATCGGTGTTTCACAGGCAAGGCGATTCATCAATGCGTATGCCGTCCCTCAAATGGATGTTAAACTGGACGTCCCATCGACCGGGAGTAGTTGTTGGATGTTAAAGATCCCACGATGCCCTTCGTGACGAGTAGGGGAGCTACCACCGGCACCGTGGTCAAATTACGCATTCCTGCCCTAACCTACAGATAGCACTGCATCAGCAGCACAGCCGCGGCCTCAGCCAGTGATACTGTTACGAATTTGGAAGCTTACTGCACTCAACATTCAGGTCCCCATAGCTCAGTTATTTCGATAAGTAAATGTGGATAGATAGCTCCCTTTCCCCTATGTCTAATGGGAATAAGGTTGCATGCGCTGCGGTTATTTTATAGATAGGATTTTTACACTTGTAACAACAACAACAACACTAGCGGAACGTCGCCTCGCTCACCGACCCATAGCGCACGTGTTTCTGGCTGCGACGTGGGTGGGACCCTCGCTCCAGAGCCGACTCCGCCCACGAGGGCAAGGCAGCCCTCGTCCAATCAGGAGGCTCATCGCCTCAGATCGGGACTCACCCAGAAGGGTGGGAGTCGCCCGCCTTCAATGGCCTGTCAATGAGGACGGCCAGGAATCGCACGACGCAACCTCCAATCAGGAGGGAGTGGCCAGGGAAGAAATCCCTCCCACCTCGGAGAGGAAGAGTGATCGGGCGTTCTGTTGGCTGTCGGGTCGGCTTCGCCTGGTGTCGTCTGATCCGCGGAAGCTTTTCCGGCCTTGAGCGGTCTGGCGCCTCATCCGCCTTCGTGCTGGCTGGCGTCCGTCGTTCTGTCCCTCGTCCCTGTTTGGTGCTGCGTTGAGGCGGTGGGTTAAATCCCGCCACCGGACAAGCTCGACCAGACCGCATGAGGCGGGCAGGTGCAAGTGCAGGCTCTTGCCCTCAGCTCACCTTCCCTCCCGAGCTGAAGGGCCAATAAAGGCCGGGCCATCATTTATTTGGGTGTGTGCGTGTGTGTTTCTGGACCCAGTCTATAAGTAGCAATTGTTTAAGTGCCTTGTACATTATTTGCATTTCTTCTCGATGTGGTTTAACTCTGCTATTCGGTGAACTCCCCTCCCTGCCTATTGTAAATAAATATCTATTTTGTTGAATGTATCAGCTCTTTTTGTGTTTCTTTCATTGGCTTAGCACGGTGCGTGTTGAGAAATTGGGAGCGCAAATTTTTGCATTTGGACCGACGGACCTCGGTAACCATCCGCTCGGGTTACGCAGGGTTCGAGCACGCTAACGGCTCGTTCCGCTCGAGCTCCATCGAGGGGTGGAATTCCCCGGTAGCTTTTCCGCGTGGATACTTAGTGTATATTGAAATTGGCAATTAACCTATTCCACGTGGCCGAATTATTGGCGATTCACGGTCCTGTAAGGGACCCGTGCCTTCTCGAAGTTCTCCAGAAGCACGATCTAGATTCCGGGTGTTCGTGGAGCCACTCTACTGGCTTCCACTAGCGGTCGTGCTCGCCGCCGACACCCGGCTCCACAACAATACTACCCCCGCAGCCTTGTGCTGCATATGAAAGAAGAAAATTTAGAGGATAGAGCATTGATAAATCCCATAGCTTGGCAATCCATTCAAACCTTTATCTATGATCCATCGGAGTTCTTTCAGACTTGTACACGTGGAATGGCATAAATCCAATAAGCATATCAACGGTGTCAAGTATAGCATTGTCCCATCGAAAAACACAACTTCTGAATTACATTCACACAAAATTCACCGAAACCAGCCAGGGTCAGACGTCAATAAAAAGTGAAAAACTGCACCGATTTTAACAGTTTCTCATTGGTAAGCAAAATCACAAGTGTGTACTGTCCTGGGGTGCTTAATAAATACACAAGCATTTACAGTTAATAAAAAATAAAAATGCCCATTTGTGTCCATAACAACACAGTTCAACCTCAGGGGTGTTCACAAGGAAGAGTAGAATCTATCAAAGTATGAATGTACAGTACTCTGATCAAAACCAAAAGCTTTGCACCATCAAGATCTGAACATCCTACAGCACGAATAGCATGCTGACAAACTCATTTGACCCTCACCATTAATTATTTTGTGTAAAATGTTTCCCAGTGAGACCATAGTCCAATTAACTGGCATCAGAAATTCCTTTCAATAAATTCCCTGTGCATTTTCCTCATGATAATGCACACAGACGTTATTGATCACTGCCAATTAAAAGGGGGTTTATTACCTCCCCTGCCGAAGGAGGATGGAGGTTATGTATTCAACCCTGTTTGTTTGTCTGTGATCAGGGTGTCTCAAAAAAGTTGTGGACGGATTTGGACAAAACTTGGTGACAGGTTGGGTGTGTGACAAGGACAAATCGATTCGATTTTGGTGAAGATCCAGATGCAGATCTGGCCTATCAGTCCATACTACAAGAGCCGTGTGTGTGTGTGTGTGTGTGTGTGTGTCACAGGTCTTTGTCAAGCTTCCAGAGGTTCACCAGTGAGTGCCGGGAAGAGTTTTTGGAGAAAAACAAAAAAAATTAAATTATTTTAATTTTAAATCGCTCTATAGTGCCGAAGCCTTTGTAGTATAGCTATGTGAAAGGTAATATTCAATGATCCCCGACCCCATTCCTTCGTGGGTGTAGGGACGTGTTTTCGGCCACGTGTTTAAAAAAAACAAAATTTGATTTCTCCGAAATGCCAACAGGATTAGAAATGCACTGGGCAATGCTGGGTACCCCTGCCTAGTGTGATATAAAATGTAAACCGTTCAGCCTGGCGGAGGTGTGCAATCTACCGAGAGCCGTTCTCATTTGTTACAATATTTCACTGCAATATCAGCACAAAGGTATTTCAAATCACCCTCCTACTTCATGATCGATTACTTATTTAAAGCTTTGATTTTAATATTTGTATTTGTTCTATTAACACATAATTATTTGATCTGGAATTTTAAAGGTTTGGATTAGTTGTAAACGCTGTCTGGTCTTGACTCAACTTTCGACCAGACTATAAAACTGCCGAACAGGTGCTTCACACTCAGGGCGTTGCATCGACGCAAAGTAAAGCCGAGGTCCAGTCCACTAGCCTTAGATGGTGGATGTTAATGATGCCACGGTGTCTTTCAACAAGCAACTGTCGCTGGCACCCTGAACAATTGTTACAAATTCCTGCCTAAAGTGCAGGTGCACTGCATCGGCGTCTCGATGGTGATGCAACGAGCAACGGAATTTGTAATCGAATCGCATTCCTTTAAGCAGTCGCTAACAACGAAGGTTTGGGTCAAGGCTGAAAATAAAATAAAATTAAACAAAGCAGGCTTAAAGTGCTCGATTCACCATCATATTAAGTGGGGTGTTTGAAGAGTTTGACGAATGAGAATAACTTTGAAATGTGTGTCTCGGACTACTGAACCTCGTTCATACAAATTGATTTTTGTCACAATTGTGAATTTTCCTACTTTGCATTACAGATTAAGAACAAATGTGAGAAAGTAAAAATGATGACCTTTTCTCTCTCCCAACATCTCACCTCGTGTTCTCACTCTTTATCCAAGATTTTACCTACATCAGGAGCTGAAGAGTGGCAAATTAGAAGCAGCTAAGAAGCCAGCTGTTCAGCTAGGCAGGCAGTGCCGGTTGGAGTCACTCCAATCTCTGGCAATGCAACAGACCTTTCATAAGACGCCACAGCTCCAGCAGATATTACGCCCGTCTCC
Organism: Eptatretus atami; assembly: GCA_035128595.1. Classification (NCBI taxonomy): domain Eukaryota; kingdom Metazoa; phylum Chordata; class Myxini; order Myxiniformes; family Myxinidae; genus Eptatretus; species Eptatretus atami. The sequence goes on from CM068954.1 coordinate 65,025,453, forward strand.
GCTATACAATTACCACATACCAAGCCATAAATATAATCATCACCAAACCACAATTCAATCCTTAACGGACGCTAGCGTCACTGCCAGCGAAATAAGCCCACCCAGAGATTTGCCCTGCCCGGGGATCATGAGAACGCTGCCCTCTGCCACATGTAGCAGCTTCTTTCTGAGGTTGTTTGTAGATGTTTCTAATGCCCCCTGCCATTATATTTGTTGTACATCCACCCCTCCCTTTTCCACTCCACACCCAAACCATGCCCGACGTGCAGCAATGCACTCCGGCCTGTCACGGCGTCGACACGAGCAGAGAGTATTGGATGGAGCATCTCACGTTACACAAAGAAAGCTCCTTCTGCCTGGATAACCGAGCTCCTTGCCTTGATGGGCAGGTTGTCTGCTTGCCAAAACCCCCCCAGTTACCTGGCTGATTTATTGGCCGAGGGATCAGTTTTACACCAAAACCCAGAAGCTTTTGTTACAAGACAGACAATCTGTTTGCCAACCAAATCAAATGGTGATAAAAAGCAAAGAAAACAAATTATAATCAATTTGAAATATTTAATACATGCACCTTTTATCAAAGGAAATCCTCTCATTACATTTTCAAGTATGCGTCGGACTTTGTCCGACATGACGCGGCACTTTCATTGTGGTGGCACATGGACACAACACCTCGAGTTATGAACTGCTTCAAAAGCACAATTAGCAGATATTAAATCACCTTTTCACCTATCGATGCCATCTTCATGGGAACAACCTGGTAAGTTCCTGGAAAAAGATATTCCCTATGAAAAAGTGTTAAAGAGGAACCAAATTAATCACGACATTCGAACACATTGCAACTCAGCAACAGCACATCTCAAGTACAAAACACCTACCCTGCACTGTGTCCAAGAACAAAAACCCCAACAATTTACGTGGAGAAAGAAAACTTTATTAAAAGCTTGCTTTACGTGGCTGCGATTCCTGAGAATAAAAACTGAACACATTGGCAGGTGGCTTGAGAACACAAATCGGTCTCATATGCTTACAAGTGTAGCCACATCGGGCAGGTGGTCCAGATTATGGTCGCTTTTCAAACTTGCCTATCTCCATAATAATAATTGTAATGGGATGTTTGTTAAATTGTTCATAATACAAGAGCTCTTATAATTATCGACAGAACAGAGGTAAGGTCAAATTCTACTTAACCGAATACAATTGTTTCACAAAAAGGAGATAAAAACACAAAAATTGGTATCGCAAACAGGCAACACAAATAAGGTGCTACGAGCGCGCAACATAAATTGCTATAACAGTGCAACAACCAGCAAAATAAATTTGAAAGTGCCTCATCCTTGAACCTCACAGTGGACTAACTGATGGTATCACTTTTTGTACCCCACCCCTCCGACAAGGTCAGAGACGGGGACAATAAAATGAGCTCCTTCAGACTGATCATCCGTCCATGTACTTTTGTGTACGAGATATTTCAAGAACCGTTGACCATTTGGCTTTCATATTGAAGATATCTATTCCTCATGACATTATCTCAATCTGAATAGACCACGGCTGTGATTGGCTGAATTGTGTTGCCGTGGCAACCATCTCGATAACTTGGCTTGTGTACACAACATTTCAAAACCTGTTCAATATTTCGTTTTCATATGACACAGATCTATTCGTCATACCACCCAAAGGTGGGGGATCTTGAGTATCAGCTCCTTGTTTGTTTGTTTTTGGAAACAAAGTCGAGGCTTGTGGAAGAGCTAGAACACAGAATGGATCAGGATGCATCAGAACAAAATAAACTGCAAAAAGAAAGGAGGGGGGGTGAACACACCAACAGTGAGGTTGAGGGACAACATAGAGACTTGGACAAATAAGGGATGTGGGGAAGAATATGAGGGGTATGGGGATGACGCGTGAGGTAGACAAGATGGATACAGAAACAAACGATTCCAGGAGGGACAAACTGGAAATTTGGAGGAAGAAGTGAGCTTTGGGAGGAGGAGGCAAGTTGTTCATGGTTTTGGATTGGCGATAATCTGAGATGGTAGTGAACAGCTGTCTTGAAGACCTGGAGGGAAAAATGAGATTGAAGAGAATGTGGAAGCTGGTTCCATGGGTAAGAAAAGAGTGGAACGAATGAATGTAGATTAGCAGTGATCCTGGATTTTTGGAGTTTCACCAGAAGAGGGTTGATGGTAGACCACGTGCATCCTGCAAGAACCTGGTGAGAGTGGGGGTGGGGGGGGAGAGAAAGCACAGAAGGGAGCAGAGGGTGCAAGACCAGAGAGGAGGCGGAAGAAGACAGAGACCACCAACCTGTCTGTGATTTTAGCTTCCACATAAATCCCACACAGAACAAAAACAATAGTAGATATCATTTTACTTCACCGTGTATTATAAGGACATTAGTAGACAATAGACACATACATTTTGTATACATGAGATTTGAACCTGGGTTCACAATATTGCTCATCAGAGGTTCAGATGCAAACACCAAATGACCTACCCAACTCCAGTTTTCTAAAGCAAAGTGAACATGTCCTGACCAGTTGCTCAATAATAATTGAAATATACCTTTTATCCAGACTCTGTTTTTTTTCTTTAATCATGTCCATCTTGTTTATCTGGTTTATCTGGTTCGTGCTGTAAGTTGCTACCAGGAGCGGTCTCAATTGTGGTTTTATTCCAAATGGCGGCCTCATCTCAGATCACCAATTTGGATTCAGACCAGGACACTCCACCTTGGACAGGCTGCTCCTACTCTCCCAACAATGAAAGGTCTCTAGAATCTAGAACAACAGGTTGGCTCTCGAGAGTCTAGAAATATCTCAAGCTTTTGATACTGTCTGGCATCCTGCTGTACTCTCCAAACTCTCTGCCTTTGGCATCCAAGACCTACTCCAAACATGGCTTATTGACTTTCTCAACTCTTGAAGCCAACAAAATCCTTTCATCTCCACTCCCTGTCAAGGCTGGAGTGCCACAAGGAGGTGTTCTGGGCCCAGTCCTATTCATAATCTTCATCGGCGATCTTTTTGACTCTCTGGACAATCCTCTTTATCTCTCTGCTGACAACTTCACCCTATGTCATGACATTTCTCATCCTTCAGAGAGGCAGGCAGTATGAGACAGCCTCGTCCCTCTCTACAAACCTTGACAAAACCACAAGCTGGTCAAAAACTTGGAATATCATATGTCTTTCAATCCTGACAAATCTCACACTCTCAGTCTCAGTCCCTCTCTCTCCGAAAGGACCACTGGGACAAAACTCCCATCTACTTTCTTAACAACCCTTTTGAGGAAGTTCAGTCACTCAAACTCCTGGGTCTTACTGTCAGCCATAATCCTTTTTGGACAAACGACATTTCAAAGTTGGCCTCGAAAGCCAGTTTTCGACTGGGCATCCTCCATCATACAAACTCCTTCCTAGGCACACCTGAACTCCTATCCACCTACAAGACCTTCATCTGCAGCTTCATAGAATACTGCTCTCCCTTCTGGGCCAGCACCCTGCCTCACACTTTGCTCAGCTTGACTCCATTGAAACTAAGGCCTTCAAAATTATTGGAATCACCCATGATGAAACTGAATCTCTGAGCCTATCGCTTTCCCATTACAGACAGGTTGGAGGTCGCTCTGTCTTCTGCCGCCTCTTTTCTGGGCTTGCACCCTCAGCTCTTTCCGTGCTTTGTCCCTGCCCTGCCCTCCCCCCAGGTTTCTGCAGGGCACATGTGGTCCACCATCAACCCCCTTCTGGTGAAACTCCAAAAATCAAGAACCACTTCTCACCTCTACTCATTCGTTCCACTCTTTTCTCACCCATGGAACCAACTTTCACATTCTCTCCAATCTCATTCTTCACTCCAGGTCTTCAAGACAGCTGTTCACCACCATCTCAGATCAACCCCCTCCCATCCAAAACCATGATCCTTTCTACCCCCGTCAACCTCCCCTTCCAAATTTCTAGTTTTTCCTTCCTTTGAGTTTGCTTCTGTATCTTATCCACCTGGTGCGTCCTCACCGATCCCCGATTCCTCCCCACACCCATTATTTGTCCACGTCTCCCTCTATTTTATCCTTCAATCCTACTGTCATTCCCCCCTCTTTCTACTGTTGCTTCCTGATCCGTTCAGTGTACTAACTCTTCCACGAGCCTTGACCTTGTAAACATAAAAGAAAACCGAAGCATAAGAGCTGAAATCTCATCCGTTCACCAGCAGAAAGTCTCCATGCCTCTTGTAGAATTTCGAACCAACCCCGAGCGTCGTACGAAAAAGAAATGGGGGCAAGTACTTCAATTCGGTGAAACATCCTCTCGATGAGAACTTGACCAAAATTTTGAAAATGAGCTCTTGTGTGAAGTTGTATTCATTTGAGTAAGACCCTCCAAGGGGTGGGGAGGACTTAACTTGGATTCTTTTTTCAAAGGAAAGAATCCAAAAATGAAGCAAGTGAACACAAATCCAGATTCCGGGGGGGGGGGAGACCAAATGAAATATGGAAGCAAATAGAGGAAGGAATGGCAGCCAGCTCGCCGGGAGGGTCAGTGACGCGCACAAGATGAGGTGCACTTGCTGCAACATCGAGTTCACTGGGGACTATAGTGGCAATGATGTGGCCAGGAATGTTAGGGAATCAGATCAGCTGTCGAAGATGCAAAGACAATGGGCAAGAAAGCCAGGATTACCGACGTTAAACAAGGACCAACTCAGACCCGGGCAACAGCTTGCAACAAGCGTTAGATAATGAAAAAAAGAACGAGGTGGAAATAGCAGGCTTGTCGAGCATGATGGAGAACCATGTTGGAGATGCGCATCTGCAGCTGTTTCGGATGCTCTCGGCAGTTATCGACGCCTCGATGCAAATTGTGAATGAGTTGGTTGGAAAAAGCAACTAATGTGCAGAAAATAGTTATTGATGATATTAAGATAGTTAACGTTGTTTAACAGTGATTTGTGCGTCCAATCTACGGTGGAGGAGTCATCGGGATGCTCCCAACTAACTGTGTCCTTTCCAAAAGTGTTACCGAGGAGATTAAAATGGGGATGGCGGGCGCGAGTGGGGGGGGGGGGAGATTTGAGAAAACAAAGTTGGACCAAAACCATGCTCAGAATGGACCACAATGCACCATTTTTTGGCCAAATCTTAGAAAAGAGAAAAAAAAAAAAGATGTGTGGGAGAGGACTGTATCGGGTCTCCTCTCCACTCCCCTATCTCCTCTCTCCATCCATCCCTCTGGCACTTCATCTTCACTCCCATCTCTGCTTCATCTTCATCTTCAGCTTCCTCGACGAGTCAATCCACAACAACCGGTTCGGTATTCCATCACAATTCAGAAACAACCCCAAAGTGTTCAATAATAATAATAATAAAATAATAAATCAGACCGTTCAGACGACGCGTTAATTGATCCCACAAACGAAACTTGTATTCATCGTCCGCCGCGCGACAAACCACAGTACAGCTTGTCCAGCATGTGCACCGTGTGAACGAACTACGGCACTTCACCATGGTTACCACAAACTTGTTAAAAAAAAAGAGTTACAGCACGTACTTAGCCATTTTTTTCAGTCACAGCTCCTCCGCACGTACCGTCGATGTGGTGATGTGGTACACCAGCCAGGCTGAAGCCTCGTGCGCCGAGCGCCTGCCTCGCCTCAGCGCACCTCACGCTCTCCGCCGCGCTTCCCGGCGGACTCGCGATTAACAGCATGGCCAAGAGCCGGGCCACGTACACGGGCCACGCCACTCGGGCTGCCGGGAGCAGCGACGTTCGTGGGACACCCATGGGACACGCGGCGCCTCCTCCGGCACCCAAAGGTGCTCCTCACGGTCCCCTCAGCCTTTGTCTCCACCTCTCGCACTTCCTCTTCTTCTTATATTTGCTCTTTCTCGATCGACTTCTCGCACTACTTTTCCCCCCACAGCTTTCTTTTATTCTCAATTCCTCTCGCGCTCTCTTCGCCTCCGTCTGTTATTCTCACTTTCTCTCACTTTCACTCTCTTGGGACTTTGCTGCGGATCGTCTGCTCTCCCCTCTCACGGCGTCTGCAAACCCCGCTCTTCGATCAACTAATGGTGTCTTTAAAGGAAACCTTTTAAAATACCTTGTATAGTTCTTATTATTCTTGTTATCCTAAAATCGCTTTGTGGTAGAACAGACGGGAAAGAGAGAGGAGAGAGAGAGAGGAGAGGGAAGGCGGGCGAGTGGTGTTCACCGTTCACGTCTCTCTCCTCTCTCTCTCTCTCCTCTCGCCGGCACATAAAGACCAACTGTTCGCAGGAATGAACAAGCCCTCTTACCCGCCCCTCGAACCTCTCCTCTCCTTTCGCTCCTTGTACCTCTCCCCTCATGCTCTCACCCCGCCCCACGCTCCTCTCACCCGCCCCCTCGCTCCTCTCACCCGCCCCACGCTCCTCTCCGCTCCTCTCACCCCGCCCCTCGCTCCTCTCACCCCGCCCCACGCTCCTCTCATCCCGCCTCCTCGCTCCTCTCACCCCTCCTCCTTCCCCCAGGCCCCTCACAACGCCCCTTCTCGCGTGTCCTCTTGCTCTATCTCACCAGTCACCACACTCGCTGCTTTCCCCCCCGATTTCTCAATCGCCATTCTCTCATTCTCATGACTGATGCTCAAACGCGAGCTTTCAAACTTCCACTTCAAGGTCGTTGTCTTTGCTCATCTACGGTCTCTTTCTCTCCCTGGGATTATGATTCATTTATGAGGTCAACCCCCCCCTCCCCAACCTCCCCTCCATCCTAATTCACTCTTCCAAGTGAGTGATTCATCCAGTAGTTTCGCAGGACTTGTGAAGCATTCTTAGATTTGCTGCCCTTTGTTCTCTTAATTAATTTTACCTTTTTCTTTCTACTTCTCTGCACTTGCTTTTGTAACCTATTCATTCCAGTCTGTGCCAGGGAAGGTGTGTGTGTGTGTGTGTGTGTGTGTGTGTGTGTGTGTGTGTGTGTGTGTGTGTGTGTGTGTGTGTGTGTGTGTTGTGTGTGTGTGTTCTTCTCCACTGCATTTATTCACGGTGTCCTTTGGGGGTATTTTGATTCGTGTCTCGCTGATGAAGTCTGAATGCACAAAACAGCGGCTCTTTGTATGACCACACATCTTGGCCTGAGGGCCAGAGTGCGTGGGTTTCGTTTTAAAAAGGCATTAATATGCTTTCAGGTTCGAGTACATGCATTTGGCTTCATCAAAATGTTTTCTCTTGGACCCTGTTTTGTATCAAAAGGTGTTTATCAATTGAGAAACCACACTATCCGTGTGTGGTGTTCATGTGAACGTGTGACAATCCATGTGACCTTACACACTGCTCCTTTTGAGTAATGCTCCAGCATAATGCTCTGTGAAGATCTCTATTTTCTAAAGAGTGTGAGTGTGTGTTGATTGTTATCTCCATATGTGGGTTTCAGGAGGTGAAACGGAGTCCTCCAGGTCTTGAAGCTTCCTCCTCCATTTCAGTGAGGGATCATGATTCATGGACCAAGTCGTGAAGTTTTCTTGTTCTCAAAGTTTTGTTCTAAGTGCTCTTTTCAGGATCATCACCAAGCCCTGGACAGCCTCCATCTGTAGTTTGTTTATAGTGATATTCATAGGGATGGTTTTTAAGATCTCCGTGAGGTTTTTCTTTATCGTTCCCGTTGCTCCAATTATCACTGGTACAATTTTGGCGTTCTCCAGCTTCCAATATTTTTTTCATTTCAATTTTGAGGTCTTCGTTTTTGGTTATTTTCTTGATTTCTACGTTGTTTAGGCCAAACTCACTGAGTACTGACACCTCAATTAGCAATGCCACTTTCTTTTTTGTACCTAAGTACGATATCCGGTCACAATGCTTTGTTTTCTATGTTCACGCTCGATGGGATCAGGTTGTACCTGAGCATTACTTCCTCGTTTCCAATGATCGCTTTTGTGTCGTGTTTCCACGAGTTTTCTGGAACTGGGATATTGAAATTATTTTGTAGATGTGCCGGTGGATTATTCTACATACCTTGTTGTGCCTTTGTGTGTACAGCAGTTCTGATATGAGTTTTTTACATCCCAATAGGAGGTGGCTCGTGCTTTCTGTTTCTACCTGGCAGAACCTACACTTGTACGTATGACTCAGTGCTGCCATTTTCTTAAAGCCATTGGTGTGGTGTCCTTGGTCTTGGGTATTTATTATGATTTATTTTACATCCCAGTCGAGCTGATCTCTTCTTAGCCGTTCCAATGAGCCTTTTTTGTCTATGCCCAGTCTGTCCCACACCTTTTTGTACCTTCCTGCTCTTTTGTCGTTTTCCCAGTTGTCGGTGTATATTTGTATCTCTTTTTTTTTGCAGTCGGGGCTGTATTCCGTTGCTCTTTCGGTTTCATGCGTGACATTTTCAACTCACACCTGTCTTTGGAAAATTTTTGCAAGGTGGGTTAAGGATACCTTTATACCTTCGTGTTTGCATAAAAATTGGATTTTGTAGCCCAAAGTGTGTGTGTGTGTGCGTGTGTGTGTGTCTTCTTGACATTCAGGTTTAAATGAATGTATCATAACAAAGAACCCAATTCTTACATGATTCATGTATGACTCATGTAGCACATCACTTGTTTGTAGCATTGATCACATACAAGTGCATGATTCATAAATGGGAAGTGGTATAATGGTTGCCAAAGAAGCATAAGCTGTGAATGACTAGTTGTTGTGAAGGTTCAATAACATGTCAGTGTAAATGCCTCGTTTTGTGTACGATTGTTAATGTGAAAATAACGAATTGTTAGTATTCTTGTTGGATCAGAATTTCACATCTCACTAACTATTTATGTGAATATAATGAATTCACTTTGATGCAGCAGTTTACCTGTTGTTGAATTATCCGTCTGTATAAGACAGGTAAACAGCAATAAAAGTTGCAGTTTCTTTTGTCAACAAGACAGGCGGAAATATTTTCTACCATTGTGAAAAATGTTGGATTTCATTGATTTATTTTTGGATACAAAGTCCAGCCAGGTTCATGGAAAAGCGACAGCACTGAACAGAACCGAACAGGTGTAGAATACAGTGCAAAGCGGAGAAACGCATCAAACGGTGAGGCAGAATGACACAACAAAGGGATGCTTGGAGGAAGAATAAGTGAACGGAGGAATGGGAGAGTAAAGGGAAGAGCAGGAGAGGAAGACACAAGCTGGACACAACAAGAAAGGGAATTCGTCGAAACAACTTTTATCTTTATTACATGTCTCATACGTCACAGGTTGATGGCCCTTGAGCTCCATCGACTTATCATGTACGCATAGTGGCTTTAGGTTGGGGAACCAGTGTGACTACTCCTCATTTTCATAAATGCCAAGGTGAGCCAATGAAAAAAGCCAAGAATTCACAAGGTTTTGGAAAAGCGATGATAATAGAAAACCTATACGCCAAGAAAACCAAGACGCCAAGGTGAACAACGAATAGCCAAGATCTTGTGAAAAAAGCCAAGGAGTGGGGAACGAGGTGATAGAAGAGTGACCTTCAAGATAACGTACCATCATTTCCCTCCTAACCCTCATCCAAAACGGCCTTGTTCATTTTTTTATTCGGCTCAGTTTATCCCTGTACCTCGTGGATATCATGAATACAGCGTGTGACCCCAAAGGAGGATGGAGAGAAAAGGACTTTGTATGCATCATGGCGGTCGGTTAAAAAGAAGATCCCATCATGTTTGCACACGTACTAGATGGACACCTCGCCTTGTGAAGAGTTTGATTGTTCTTGAGAAACCAGAAGAGATTAAATGCGAGATATGCTTAAAGAACATGCCGTACATAATAACTTGAGCAATAACACCCATGGGGATTATAAAACGATGGTAGACCGTCGATCGTTTAGCTCTGGGTCGAAATGAGAGCACCACCCATCTGGCAAAGTGACTTTTCCCTTTAACTGTATCCCACCAAGGATTTCAGAAGTATTTTCATCAGTGATGGCTTGCAAAGTGTTAACCATCTGCCAAACTTCTTTACACAGCGAATACATTTCATTTGGCTCCATTTACTCTAGTCGAAGTATGCCATGTTGTGAGTTAATAGCCCCCAGACTGAAAATTCCATGTTGACCGCAAGGAATTGTGGGATACACCTGGGGTCATTTTCTTTCATTTTGGTGGACAGGAGACTTGTTTTAAAGGAGATATTGCTGACAACCAGTCTGCGAAGATGATTGTGAACGAAAACAACGGTAACTAGAAGGGCACTCAGTAGAGAGCACACCTCCACCACCTAATGCCTGATCCACGAGAACATATCGGGCCCAACACATTTTTTAAATATCATGCTATAAAGTACTATATCGTTTTTGGCCCCATCTCTCAATGGTGAAGAATCACTTTCAAAATTAAATAATTCTAGTAGTCGGATCCGGATTCGGATCTTCACCAACATCGAACCAATTCGTCCTTGTCACACACCCAACCTGTCCACCAAGTTTCGTCTGAATCCGTCCCCAACTTTTTGAGATATCGTGCTCACAAACACAGATAAACAGACAGGGGTGAAAACATAACCACCTTCCACCTTTGGTGGTGGAGGTAAATATGCGCGAGTTGGCTGCCTCACTTCCAAAGTTCACTCATGTTGTTGTTACACAAGGAACTTTGGCGCAGGAGTTGGCCATTCGGCCCATCCACACACAAGCTACCTACGAGTCCTGCCAATACCCTCACACCCCTCTATGTCCAATGCATCCAGGTACCTACTGTATCTCGATCCCATTTAATCTTGTCCACCCCCTCCACTGCCGCTACCCTTTCCAGGAAGACCATTCCACGCATTAACCACTCTCCGAATGAAAGACCCCTGCCTTAAAACTGCCCTAGCTCTCATCTTCTTCTCCCCCCTCAACAAGCAGCCCCTTGTCCTAACACTGTCCACTCTGCTGAAAACTGCACTGCACATATCTTGTCCACACCCTTCATTATGTCAAACATCTCAATCAGATCCCCTCGTAACCACCTCCTTTCTATGGATAAACTCGTGCCTCCTCGGAATCGATCTAGTAGCTCTCCGCTGAACCCCTTCTACGGCAGCTATGTCCTTCCTGCATGAGATGTGGTGACCAAAACTGAATGTTCTAGACGAGGCTAAATTCCTATACAGCGTTAAAACCACCTCTTTTGATTTATAATTTATCCCCATACTAATACAACCGAAATAGAAACCCTGTTAGCTTTACCTCTATCAGCCTGGCAAGTTGCAATGTCCTGTCTGCTTAATCCCCCTCCGTTGTTGTCCAAAGTCAATCAATCTGATCTGGGGAAGGTGGGGGCATGGGGGGGGGGGGGGGAGGGACAATATGGCTAGCAAAGTTAATATAGTACAATGATAACAGGTTATTTATTCTGATACAATTAAAAAGTTAATAGAATATTGAAATCTGTATCAGTTTTTACCAATGGAAACAATGGGTGAGGTCATTGAGGTTAGGTCCATTGTTGTTGGCTAGGGAGCTTTTATTGTATGCTTAGTGGACCGTTCAAAAGTTCTATGAACGAGATCCGATAGTCCGAGACTCACCAACGTTTTTATTTTTCAAATTCTCACTTTACAATATAAATCTGTGTACAGTATTGTGTTGAGAAGTAGTGATAAAACCATTGGCGTGTCGTGGACTCTCGTGCGTGTCATTCGCAGAACACCCTTCGCATGTGTCCACTAGACCTTCACTTGCTCTTCATTATACAGATATCAAGTCTACATGTTAAAGGCCTTTCCATGCGATGGGATGGACAAATCGTGGGAGTTCAAATTGGTATCGAGCTTTCAACATACCGTAGCCTTGACCATGCTAGTTTGTGCAGGCCACAAAAGTCCTGAAATTGAGATTAAAAACCCTTTAGGTTTGCTTTCGTTATGGTGTTGGCTCCAGGAGCCCAAGCAGTCGGTTATGGCAACGCCGGCCCTGTCAGATTCCAAACCGGAATGCGAACTGGGATTCACAACGGAAGCACTGATTTGAGCATTTTTGGTGCCAAATATACAAACTCGAGCACGATGATAAATAGCTTGTGGTGCTGAGGCCCCAAGATGAAAATATCCATTTGATGCACACACAATATATATATATATATATTATATATATATATATATATATATTATATATATATATATATATATTATATATATCTTAGGGCCTTCACCATCAAAAGAAGGCCGATAGGACATAAGCACCAAATTGGGCACACATCATCACGCTTCTGCAAGTGCTCATCCTCAAATCTAAAAGACCAGAGCAAGGATAAACTAGAAGGGTACTCGGTTGAGCGCATACCTCCCTGCAATGCCTGATCCACGAGAACATATCTCACCCAATACATACATTTTGAGATATCGTGCTCTGTATCGTTTTTGGCCCCATCTCTCAATGGTGAAGAGTCGGATCCAGATCCGGATCTTCACCAAAATCTAATCAGTTCGTCCTTGTCACACACCCAACCTGTCCACGAAATTTTTATCCGGATCCGTCCACAACTTTTTGAGATATCCTGCACACAAACAAACAAACAAACAAACAGGGGTGAAAGCATGACCTATCCGCATGACCTCCTTCACCTTCGGTGGTGGAGGTAAAGATCCATGATCATTATTTATTTTAATAATACAGATAGCTTGGTGAGTGCACTCCTTGTGATGATGGTCCTTTTCTAATGAAAGAAAGATGCCTTTCCTTGAAATGATTGGTCCATTCCCCTTGTCCTGTTCTCGTTGCATAAGCTTCAGGGTGGGTCTTTCAAAGAGCTTCGTTGAAGAAACCATTGTGTGTTTGTTGTGATCTGTTGGTATTCATCAATTGTGAGATGGTGAGTGCCCCGAGGCTGGTAACAGTACTTTTAGTCCTTGTGGAATGTTCTGGGCCGAAGCTAAGCTTTCTTCCTTAATGTAGTTTACCCTTCATTAAACTATGATTTCAGGGTCGACGTGTCTTTAATTGATTTAAATTTACTTCGCTAAAGGTTATCATTAACCATCTTCGGCGGAGTAATGGTGAGATGTGGTGAGAGCTTCTGCTCCGAGTCTGGGAGTTTGGTGGTTCAAATCCTGGCCGAGTGTTACCAGAGTACGCAAGCTGCTTCCTGACTTTAGGCTCAGCATTTTAAAAGGATAAAGCATGGACAAACAACCACAGGTTAACAGTCAGAGCAAAGGCTCTGATGGGTCTAATTGCTTCTTCCTGCATTGTAGTTCCTTGTTGGGGAACAGGAATTATATATTAGCACTATACTACATAAATGGACAACAACACAAAGGGGAAGTTTTTGAACTAGAAAGGCTCTTTTCCTCGTTTGAGTACCTATAGTGGGGCAACTTAGCTAAATATAGCATAACAATTGTGCATTTTGTGAGGAAAGCACCAAATTTGGCACACTAGTAGCCTATCATATTATGAACAGATTTGGATATTGGTCCATCTCAAATTCAGCCGCTGATGGCTGTGGTAGCCATTTTCCACTGCCATCAAAAATTTTGAGATGGCCCAATATCCAAATCTGTTCATAATATGATAGGCTACTAGTGTGCCAAATTTGGTGCTTTCCTCACAAAATGCACAATTGTTATGCTAAGTTGCCCCACTACTAAGGGTACCCAATCATTTTTGTACAAATTTTTTTCCACCCTCACTTTTTCACCTTTATTCGCTTTTAAAATTTTCTCCACAACAACTTAAGTGACTCACATTAAACTTTCAATGTAGGAGCGTCTTCCCATGGAGATTTTTTTAAAATGATAACTATGACGTCATAGGTGATGTGGAATGGCAGCCATGTTGGATTAAAGGATAAACCTTGGACATCTCTGAAACTGCCGAACGAACAAAAATTAAAACTTGGCACAGGTCAGGTACTCTGTATGTGGAACTAGAACGACACTCGGTAGAGCACATACGTCCTCTGCCAGACTGAACGGTTTACGTTTTGTAAACCACTGATAGGCCGGATCTGGATTCGGACCTCAACCAAAATCTAATCAATTCGTCCTTGTCACACACCCAACCTGTCCACCAAATTTCGTCCGAATCAGTCAGCAACGTTTTCAGATATCCTGCTCACAGACAAACAGACAGACAGGGGTGAAAATATAACCCCTGCCCACCTTCGGTGGCAGAGGTAATAACATTTGATAACTTCTGTCCACCTTTGGTTGCGGAGTTAATGGGACGTCATCGGTGCCCCAATGATGAGGTCATAATTGGATTGGTCAAAATCCTTATCCAATCAATATGAAAAAAAATTTGTGGGTAATCTATGAAGAAATTTGGCGAGAGAATGAAACTGATGATGTTATTGATGATGTGGTCTGACAGCTGCTGTATTATGACTGCCCAACTGATTGACACAAAACTTTAATTGTGTCATCGACTACCCATGGGGATTGAAATTTGATAACTAAAACACCATCGGTCACATGGTCTGGCAGCCATATTGGATTGAAGCAAAATCTTTTTATTAATAACTTCTCTGAAACTGCTTAACTGATCGATGTGAAGCTTTACAGACACGATCGACTCGCCATCAGAAAAAAATAGTTTGATAAAAATGACATCATGGCATTGTCATTGGAACGAGTGGCATGGGATGGCATCGTCATCGGATGGCATCGTCATTAAGAACGGGTGGTGTGGAATGGCATCGTCATTGGAACGGGTGACGTGGGATGGCATCGTCATAGCATGGCATCATCATTGGAACTGGCGTTGTTTAACACCCGCCATAACTGATGGCAGTCATAAGCGGCAGTTCTAGTTTTAGTTATGCTTGTAATTATGTGCTGGCAGCTGGTGAGAATGTGGCACCTTCCAATCAATGCCCAAAACTCGTGGTCAGCCATAAGTGATAATAATCATTGTTGGCACCTGATCCGGTTTCAATCCCTTAACCGAATCGCATGTGACTCACAAACCATTTATGTGTGACTCGCTCAATGTATGTGATTGTGTTCGTGACTCACAAATGTATGTGACTCACAAAGCATCCCACAAACAATTTAGACCTTTAGAACAGCTAATGCCACGTCCCAACGTGTCCTACCTAGAGATAATGTTCTTGTATATCAGGATTGTGATTTGAAACCAAGTGCAAGGCATGTGTGTGGCACATACGATCAGTCTGTACTGTGTGGATCCAAGATAAATGGAAAAGTTCTGATAAACTCAACAAGATGAGACATTACAATGCCATGTTTCTCAAATGGCACCCTGTACCTGGTATTTGAACCACAAGTTCCGTGACCACGTTCACAAGCGCAATGCATTATGCTTACCTGGGATTTGCAGGAATCTTTCACATTACTCGTTCAGACTGCACAATGTTGATTCGGCAAAACCTGTGCAACGCGATCCTTGACTGATGTGGCCACCTCTCCTTTCTCCCCGCATGTCAATCGCTGACAAGTGTTTTGTCATATTCTATCACCTCGATTGTGTGGTCACTTTTGCTGGGAATTGTTTTTTTATTGTAATGTCATAAGAAGTATAAGTTTGGCGAGAGTGACAACAATAAATCGTATTATTGAAAAGCATAACTTTGATACATGATGATAATTCACGGAAGAACTTTTTGAGTTGAAGAAAGAGTGGAAATGGAGTGAGTGCACTTTCTCTCCCGCATTCCAGACGCCAAATCCAGGCGGCTCTGTGACGACGGTGCACTGAGCCAGTGCAAGAAAAGCTGATGGACACACAGCCACCGAAGCCACAAAGCAGCCATTGTTGGGGGGTCGGGGGGAGAACCCCCTATTGCAATCAAAGCTGTGTGTGTCTCGTTCTTAGCTGCGGGTTTCTTGTGTTGCCTTCACCCACCTGGTGTTTTCTAATGGCACACCTCTCTCCAAGCAGAGACGGGTTGCGGTTTAGGTGGCACACACTTCTGTCGTTTAGCATCGGCCCAGCGCTTTGCTTTACTAGGCCTGTGCTCGGCATTCCAAGCTAACCCGATGCACAAAGAGCCCCAACCCGTGGCCTGTTGAAAGAGCAGGCTTGAGCAACTGTGGCTGCGTCGCGGCGTTCCTATGCTCGAGCATTTAAGGCTCGCAGGGGATCACAGTCCGACCACCTGCCTGCTTACCGATCATGTGTGTCACTTGTATCGGTCCGATTGACCATTACTTGACCAGCATCCCCTGATTGAAGGTAGTCCGTTAGCTTTCGAGGTCCTTTTTATGAAACAGCAAAGGTGCGGATACTCGAGTCATTAGTTTTATAGGAAGATGTCAGAACGTTGGATATCTATAACACACGACCCCTGCCCCCACGTGAATACACCTCATGATTCATGGGATAGCATCTGCGACTGTCCTACATCATAGTGTATTGTAGGTCGTCAAAACTCACCTGTGGATATCACGCCAGCATAGTTGTAATTACGCACCTGTTAATGTGCGTACTCTGCACGCAACCAAACGGATTGGCAACATGGAATTGATTACATGTTGCCCAAACATAGATATCGATATGAATCGAGGGTCTCATGTCCCTTACCAAATATCCCAAAGGCGGTAAGAATTTGAATGGCATCCTACTAGATTAAAACAACAGCGAGAATTACCTTTGCAATACGCGTCTCCGACTGATGTGATATTTTCTAAGTTTAAAAAGTGCATAACTCTGTGAAAAATTGACGAACCACCCTGAAAGTGGAACTCGTTCTGTAACTTATAAACATATAACTTATATAAATAAAGCCACGTACCAAGTTTCATTTGAAAATGTTAAGGGGTTTGGGAAAAAAAGTCTGAAAAACCACAGGTAGGGTGGACGGACAGACAGAGAGCAAACCTGTAGTCCGTCTCCCCCCCCAGTGAAACTGGTACGGGATTAAAACATGGCTGGGCCGATTTCCTCCAAATATTGCATACGTGTTGGTATTCCCCAAGGTCAGATCATGGGTACCCCCTCCACCAAGCCCCCTACAAAGGGAGCGGGACTTTCTCGTAATGTGAAAAAAGTCTATTTACCATATGCTGGGATTGTAAGATGATCAGCAGTTATACATTATCTCTGCAATGGAATACTTTCCAAATGATGAACATATTTATCGAGATGTGTGTTGGGTAAACATGGACCATGCTTGTACCTCTCCTCGTCCGTTATTCGCTCCTTATCTTGGCGACATTCCCAAAGTGGATGTGGGCTCTACTTGTTGGCTGGAAGTGTATGCTTGCAAATAGGTGATTTTTTCTTAAAGGGGCACTGAAGGGATTTAGTGCATAACAAGGGAGTCATTTGAACTTGGAATGGTCTTCAACCTAGTTCTGTTATGAGGAGGGGGGGAAGGGGTGTTGCTGTAAAAGTAACGGTTTTCTGTTGAATTTGAAGGCAGTGAAGGGCTGCTGTCTGCAGAGCATTGCGTCTGGCACAAGTTGCATATTCTACCTGAGCTCTTACACTGGTACTAATTACCTGGATGACAGGAATCGGGGAGAGCAGATAACTGCCTGCACGTCGTCGGACGGACGGATTAAGCCGTGTCTGCAGATTCCTCGGATGCATGAGCATAGAGAGTGCTTTAGTGGGGCAACTTAGCTAAATATAGCATAACAATTGTGCATTTTGAGAGGAAAGCACCAAATTTGGCACACTAGTAGCCTATCATATTATGAACAGATTTGGATATTGGGCCATCTCAAAATTTTTGATTGCAGTGGAAAATGGCTGCCACAGCCATCAGCGGCTGAATTTGAGATGGCCCAATATTCAAATCTGTTCATAATATGTTAGGCTACTAGTGTGCCAAATTTGGTGCTTTCCTCACAAAATGCACAATTGTTATGCTAAGTTGCTCCACTACTTGGCAATATTCAAATGGGAGATATAACACAACCGTCGTGCAAATAGCAATTCCTGGTTCATCTACATGGGAGTAGTGTTCGTAGATACAGCTTGGAATCACACTCACCGGACCTGGTTGCTGGCTCACTTGGCGTTACGATGTCAGTCATTAAGCTCATCTTCATGGAGAACGGTCTGCACACATGACGTCACAATCCCATCATGAATGGAGAATTCCCATCGGGAAGTTTAAAAGGCCATGCCGTGCCTCCACCTACAAGTTATTTAAATCACAGGTGTTTTGCTTTTTCATCAAATAACACGATCCTGACTCCGAAAGTCCAAGTTTTACTGCTCACACCTTTTCTTCCAAAATTATTTTGTCCCATCTTCTGGAAATTCCTCGAGGTCTGCTACGACGGCTTTTAACGGCTACAATTAATCCCACTCTTTTGAAGGGTCAACCGTCGGATTGACCCGTGTCTTTCCCGAGCCGGCTGGCCAGGCCTGACATTCAGCCGAAGGTGTGTTAAGCAGGAATTTGTAATTTGTTCAGAGTGCAAGCGATAACTTATATACTCTTCACGAAAGACACCTTGTAACCTTTAACGTCCATCAGCTAGCGCTAGGCGACGACGCCCGGCTAAAGTTCAGAAGGAGGGACGACACAATTTGGGACACATAACGTCCTGCACGCAAAGTACTAATGCAACAGTTTATAGTGTGGTCGGGAATCGAACCCAAAACAGGTCGAAAGCAAGTGCACTACCTCTGCACCATCTTGTTGGACCATTGCCCCTCAAAGACCATCCATTGTATAAATCGATTGGTTCAATGCAGCTACTCAGCAACATCTCAAGAGGGATCGTTTCTCTCCTTGCTCTTTAACTTTATTCGTTTGTCTGTCCCCTTGACATATGTTATCCTTCATTCTACATTCTTGAAGCTCTTCTACGAGCTGTGATAGCTGTAATGAAAAAGCAAGTGATAAAAGGTGTTTGGGAGAGAAGAAAAGGATATTTGGAGAATCTAAGCAGGTCAATAAATAAGCACATGCTGGCACAATTAAGATGTAGATGGCAGCTTACCATTGCAAGCATCCACAGCGTCCACCTGACAACTTACTATGACGTCAGTATACAATAAGGCAACAAGGGGCTGATTGACATTTGGTTTCTACCCCTCCCTGTCCAGGAAAATAAAATTGCTCAAGAACACATCGTTGTGGAAATGGCTTTTTGGGGTTAATAATGCAATGTATAGTGCAGTTGTATACTGAGTAATTATAATAGTGTGCGTGATGCAATTAATTGTGATATTAGAAATGCGCCGCTTATGTAATAGACCGTCCTCCCTCTCCCAGTGTTTGTGTCTAATAGTGTCAACCTTTTTGATCCTGGAGTCAGGACAGGTACCGGAGGATTGAGAGTAGCAAATGTAACACCATTATTTAAGAAAGGATCCAGAGAAGAATTGGGAAACTATAGACCTGTTAGTTTGACTTCAGTTGTGGGGAAGGTGTGGGAGACATTAATTAAGGACCGGATGAGGAACCATTTAAATAAATACAAACTAAATAAAGGTAGTCTGCATGGGTTCACCAAAGGTAGTTCCTGTTTAACAAATCTTTTAGAGTTCTATGAAGCAGTGTCTGATTGGCTACAAGGAACTTTGGCGCAGGAGTTGGCCATTCGGCCCCACACACACAACCTACCTACGAGTCCTGCCAATACCCTCACACCCCTCTATGTCCAATGCATCCAGGTACCTACTGTATCTCGATCCCATTTAATCTTGTCACCCCCTCCACTGCCGCTACCTTTCCAGGAAGACCATTCCACGCATTAACTACTCTCCGAATGAAAGACCCCTTGCCTTAAAACTGCCCTAGCCTCTCTTTCTTCTCCCCCCAACAAGCAGCCCCTTGTCTAACACTGTCCCACTCTGCTGAAAACTGCACTGCACATATCTTGTCCACACCCTTCTTATGTCAAACATCTCAATCAGATCCCCTCGTAACCACCTCCTTTCTATGGATAAACTCGTGCCTCCTCGGAATCGATCTAGTAGCTCTCCGCTGAACCCCTTCTACGGCAGCTATGTCCTTCCTGCATGAGATGTGGTGACCAAAACTGAATGTTCTAGACGAGGCTAAATTCCTATACAGCGTTAAAACCACTCTTTTGATTTATAATTTATCCCCATACTAATACAACCGAAATAGAAACCCTGTTAGCTTTACTCTATCAGCCTGGCAAGTTGCAATGTCCTGTCTGCTTAATCCCCTCCGTTGTTGTCCAAAGTCAATCAATCTGATCTGGGGAAGGTGGGGCATGGGGGGGGGGGGAGGGACAATATGGCTATCAAAGTTAATATAGTACAATGATAACAGGTTATTTATTCTGATACAATTAAAAAGTTAATAGAATATTGAAATCTGTATCAGTTTTTACCAATGGAAACAATGGGTGAGGTCATTGAGGTGAGGTCCATTGTTGTCCTATTGAGGTTAGGTCCATTGTTGTTGGCTAGGGAGCTTTTATTGTATGCTTAGTGGACCGTTCAAAAGTTCTATGAATGAGATCCGATAGTCCGAGACTCACCAACGTTTTATTTTTTCAAATTCTCACTTTACAATATAAATCTGTGTACAGTATTGTGTTGAGAAGTAGTGATAAAACCATTGGCGTGTCGTGGACTCTCGTGCGTGTCATTCGCAGAACACCCTTCGCATGTGTCCACTAGACCTTCACTTGCTCTTCATTATACAGATATCAAGTCTACATGTTAAAGGCCTTTCCATGCGATGGGATGGACAAATCGTGGGAGTTCAAATTGGTATCGAGCTTTCAACATACCGTAGCCTTGACCATGCTAGTTTGTGCAGGCCACAAAAGTCCTGAAATTGAGATTAAAAACCCTTTAGGTTTGCTTTCGTTATGGTGTTGGCTCCAGGAGCCCAAGCAGTCGTTATGGCAACGCCGGCCCTGTCAGATTCCAACCGGAATGCGAACTGGGATTCACAACGGAAGCACTGATTTGAGCATTTTTGGTGCAAATATACAAACTCGAGCACGATGATAAATAGCTTGTGGTGCTGAGGCCCCAAGATGAAAATATCCATTTGATGCACACACTAATATATATATATATAATATATATATATATATATATATATATATATATATATATAATATATATATCTTAAGGGCCTTCACCATCAAAAGAAGGCCGATAGGACATAAGCACCAAATTGGGCACACATCATCACGCTTCTGCAAGTGCTCATCCTCAAATCTAAAAGACCAGAGCAAGGATAAACTGAAAGGGTACTCGGTTGAGCGCATACCTCCCTGCAATGCCTGATCCACGAGAACATATCTCACCCAATACATACATTTTGAGATATCGTGCTCTGTATCGTTTTTGGCCCCATCTCTCAATGGTGAAGAGTGGATCCAGATCCGGATCTTCACCAAAATCTAATCAGTTCGTCCTTGTCACACACCCAACCTGTCCACGAAATTTTTATCCGGATCCGTCCACAACTTTTTGAGATACCCTGCACACAAACAAACAAACAAACAAACAGGGGTGAAAGCATGACCTATCCGCATGACCTCCTTCACCTTCGGTGGTGGAGGTAAAGATCCATGATCATTATTTATTTATTTAATAATACAGATAGCTTGGTGAGTGCACTCCTTGTGATGATGGTCCTTTTCTAATGAAAGAAAGATGCCTTTCCTTGAAATGATTGGTCCATTCCCCTTGTCCTGTTCTCGTTGCATAAGCTTCAGGGTGGGTCTTTCAAAGAGCTTCGTTGAAGAAACCATTGTGTGTTTGTTGTGATCTGTTGGTATTCATCAATTGTGAGATGGTGAGTGCCCCGAGGCTGGTAACAGTACTTTTAGTCCTTGTGGAATGTTCTGGGCCGAAGCTAAGCTTTCTTCCTTAATGTAGTTTACCCTTCATTAAACTATGATTTCAGGGTCGACGTGTCTTTAATTGATTTAAATTTACTTCGCTAAAGGTTATCATTAACCTCTTCGGCGGAGTAATGGTGAGATGTGGTGAGAGCTTCTGCTCCGAGTCTGGGAGTTTGGTGGTTCAAATCCTGGCGAGTGTTACCAGAGTACGCAAGCTGCTTCCTGACTTTAGGCTCAGCATTTTAAAAGGATAAAGCATGGACAAACAACCACAGGTTAACAGTCAGAGCAAAGGCTCTGATGGGTCTAATTGCTTCTTCCTGCATTGTAGTTCCTTGTTGGGGAACAGGAATTATATATTAGCACTATACTACATAAATGGACAACAACACAAAGGGGAAGTTTTTGAACTAGAAAGGCTCTTTTCCTCGTTTGAGTACCTATAGTGGGGCAACTTAGCTAAATATAGCATAACAATTGTGCATTTTGTGAGGAAAGCACCAAATTTGGCACACTAGTAGCCTATCATATTATGAACAGATTTGGATATTGGCCATCTCAAATTCAGCCGCTGATGGCTGTGGTAGCCATTTTCCACTGCCATCAAAAATTTTGAGATGGCCCAATATCCAAATCTGTTCATAATATGATAGGCTACTAGTGTGCAAATTTTGGTGCTTTCCTCACAAAATGCACAATTGTTATGCTAAGTTGCCCCACTACTAAGGGTACCCAATCATTTTTGTACAAATTTTTTTCCACCCTCACTTTTTCACCTTTATTCGCTTTTAAAATTTTCTCCACAACAACTTAAGTGACTCACATTAAACTTTCAATGTAGGAGCGTCTTCCATGGAGATTTTTTTAAATGATAACTATGACTTCATAGGTGATGTGGAATGGCAGCCATGTTGGATTAAAGGATAAACCTTGGACATCTCTGAAACTGCCGAACGAACAAAAATTAAAACTTGGCACAGGTCAGGTACTCTGTATGTGGAACTAGAACGACACTCGGTAGAGCACATACGTCCTCTGCCAGACTGAACGGTTTACGTTTTGTAAACACTGATAGGCCGGATCTGGATTTGGACCTCAACCAAAATCTAATCAATTCGTCCTTGTCACACACCCAACCTGTCCACCAAATTTCGTCCGAATCAGTCAGCAACGTTTTCAGATATCCTAGTCACAGACAAACAGACAGACAGGGGTGAAAATATAACCCCTGCCCACCTTCGGTGGCAGAGGTAATAACATTTGATAACTTCTGTCCACCTTTGGTTGCGGAGTTAATGGACGTCATCGGTGCCCAATGATGGAGTCATAATTGGATTGGTCAAAATCCTTATCCAATCAATATGAAAAAAAATTTGTGGGTAATCTATGAAGAAATTTGGCGAGAGAATGAAACTGATGATGTTATTGATGATGTGGTCTGACAGCTGTATTATGACTGCCCAACTGATTGACACAAAACTTAAAATTGGTCATCGACTACCCATGGGGATTGAAATTTGATAACTAAAACACCATCGGTCACATGGTCTGGCAGCCATATTGGATTGAAGCAAAATCTTTTTATTAATACCTTCTCTGAAACTGCTTAACTGATCGATGTGAAGCTTTACAGACACGATCGACTCGCCATCAGAAAAAAATAGTTTGATAAAAATGACATCATGGCATTGTCATTGGAACGAGTGGCATGGGATGGCATCGTCATCGGATGGCATCGTCATTAAGAACGGGTGGTGTGGAATGGCATCGTCATTGGAACGGGTGACGTGGGAGTGGCATCGTCATAGCATGGCATCATCATTGGAACTGGCGTTGTTTAACACCCGCCATAACTGCTGGCAGTCATAAGCGGCAGTTCTAGTTTTAGTTATGCTTGTAATTATGTGCTGGCAGCTGGTGAGAATGTGGCACCTTCCAATCAATGCCAAAACTCGTGGTCAGCCATAAGTGATAATAATCATTGTTGGCACCTGATCCGGTTTCAATCCCTTAACCGAATCGCATGTGACTCACAAACCATTTATGTGTGACTCGCTCAATGTATGTGATTGTGTTCGTGACTCACAAATGTATGTGACTCACAAAGCATCCCACAAACATTTAGACCTTTAGAACAGCTAATGCCACGTCCCAACGTGTCCTACCTAGAGATAATGTTCTTGTATATCAGGATTGTGATTTGAAACCAAGTGCAAGGCATGTGTGTGGCACATACGATCAGTCTGTACTGTGTGGATCCAAGATAAATGGAAAAGTTCTGATAAACTCAACAAGATGAAACATTACAATGCCATGTTTCTCAATGGCACCCTGTACCTGGTATTTGAACCACAAGTTCCGTGACCACGTTCACAAGCGCAATGCATTATGCTTACCTGGGATTTGCAGGAATCTTTCACATTACTCGTTCAGACTGCACAATGTTGATTCGGCAAAACCTGTGCAACGCGATCCTTGACTGATGTGGCCACCTCTCCTTTCTCCCCGCATGTCAATCGCTGACAAGTGTTTTGTCATATTCTATCACTCGATTGTGTGGTCACTTTTGCTGGGAATTGTTTTTTTATTGTAATGTCATAAGAAGTATAAGTTTGGCGAGAGTGACAACAATAAATCGTATTATTGAAAAGCATAACTTTGATACATGATGATAATTCACGGAAGAACTTTTTGAGTTGAAGAAAGAGTGGAAATGGAGTGAGTGCACTTTCTCTCCCGCATTCCAGACGCCAAATCCAGGCGGCTCTGTGACGACGGTGCACTGAGCCAGTGCAAGAAAAGCTGATGGACACACAGCCACCGAAGCCACAAAGCAGCCATTGTTGGGGGTCGGGGGAGAACCCCCTATTGCAATCAAAGCTGTGTGTGTCTCGTTCTTAGCTGCGGGTTTCTTGTGTTGCCTTACCCACCTGGTGTTTTCTAATGGCACACCTCTCTCCAAGCAGAGACGGGTTGCGGTTTAGGTGGCACACACTTCTGTCGTTTAGCATCGGCCCAGCGCTTTGCTTTACTAGGCCTGTGCTCGGCATTCCAAGCTAACCCGATGCACAAAGAGCCCCAACCCGTGGCCTGTTGAAAGAGCAGGCTTGAGCAACTGTGGCTGCGTCGCGGCGTTCCTATGCTCGAGCATTTAAGGCTCGCAGGGGATCACAGTCCGACCACCTGCCTGCTTACCGATCATGTGTGTCACTTGTATCGGTCCGATTGACCATTACTTGACCAGCATCCCCTGATTGAAGGTAGTCCGTTAGCTTTCGAGGTCCTTTTTATGAAACAGCAAAGGTGCGGATACTCGAGTCATTAGTTTTATAGGAAGATGTCAGAACGTTGGATATCTATAACACACGACCCCTGCCCCACGTGAAATACACCTCATGATTCATGGGATAGCATCTGCGACTGTCCTACATCATAGTGTATTGTAGGTCGTCAAAACTCACCTGTGGATATCACGCCAGCATAGTTTGTAATTACGCACCTGTTAATGTGCGTACTCTGCACGCAACCAAACGGATTGGCAACATGGAATTGATTACATGTTGCCCAAACATAGATATCGATAGAATCGAGGGTCTCATGTCCTTACCAAAATCCCAAAGGCGGTAAGAATTTGAATGGCATCCTACTAGATTAAACAACAGCGAGAATACCTTTGCAATACGCGTCTCCGACTTGATGTGATATTTTCTAAGTTTAAAAAGTGCATAACTCTGTGAAAAATTGACGAACCACCCTGAAAGTGGAACTCGTCTGTAACTTATAAACATATAACTTATATAAATAAAGCCACGTACCAAGTTTATTTGAAAATGTTAAGGGGTTTGGGAAAAAAAGTCTGAAAAACCACAGGTAGGGTGGACGGACAGACAGAGAGCAAACCTGTAGTCCGTCTCCCCCCCCAGTGAAACTGGTACGGGATTAAAACATGGCTGGGCCGATTTCCTCCAAATATTGCAACGTGTTGGTATTCCCCAAGGTCAGATCATGGGTACCCCTCCACCAAGCCCCCTACAAAGGGAGCGGGACTTTCTCGTAATGTGAAAAAAGTCTATTTACCATATGCTGGGATTGTAAGAGATCAGCAGTTATACATTATCTCTGCAATGGAATACTTTCCAAATGATGAACATATTTATCGAGATGTGTGTTGGGTAAACATGGACCATGCTTGTACCTCTCCTCGTCCGTTATTCGCTCCTTATCTTGGCGACATTCCCAAAGTGGATGTGGGCTCTACTTTGTTGGCTGGAAGTGTATGCTTGCAAATAGGTGATTTTTTCTTAAAGGGGCACTGAAGGGATTTAGTGCATAACAAGGGAGTCATTTGAACTTGAAATGGTCTTCAACCTAGTTCTGTTATGAGGAGGGGGGGAAGGGGTGTTGCTGTAAAAGTAACGGTTTTCTGTTGAATTTGAAGGCAGTGAAGGGCTGCTGTCTGCAGAGCATTGCGTCTGGCACAAGTTGCATATTCTACCTGAGCTCTTACACTGGTACTAATTAACCTGGATGACAGGAATCGGGGAGAGCAGAGAACTGCCTGCACGCCGTCGGACGGACGGATTAAGCCGTGTCTGCAGATTCCTGAGTGCTCGGATGCATGAGCATAGAGAGTGCTTTAGTGGGGCAACTTAGCTAAATATAGCATACAAATTGTGCATTTTGAGAGGAAAGCACCAAATTTGGCACACTAGTAGCCTATCATATTATGAACAGATTTGGATATTGGGCCATCTCAAAATTTTTGATGGCAGTGGAAATTGGCTGCCACAGCCATCAGCGGCTGAATTTGAGATGGCCAATATCCAAATCTGTTCATAATTTGTTGCGAATTCGCGCCCGCGCGTGGTGCGAACGGCCACGTGACTCGAATCGCGGCCGCCTCGCCCACCGGACGGCACAATTCAGTCGTGACCCTCTCGGACTAACGCCGGGAGCTAGTCACGGGTGGGGTTTAACTCACCACAACCCAGTCCGCATTCTACCCGTGCGAGGTAGGGTGAATCGCCGAAAGTCGATATACCTAAGTACTCGCACGGGTAACCTACCGAGGGGTTGCACCACGCCACAGGTCGACTCCGGACACGAACCGCTTAAGCGGCCAGTTCCGTACTATCGGGATAACCGAGCGGTGTTATCGTCGACCTTGACGGTTCAGATTAATTATCGGGCGTATCGCGCCCACTCGAACCCTTTACGTGAAGCAAGATGGAGACCCACAAAGGAAAGGACGCAGCGAAACGGGGAAACAATTCAACAAGCAAGCATTTTATTTACATGCACACAGATAACACAGAATGCACATATATCACATGGAAGAAAAGAAACAATGACGCAGCTCTACAACCGACCAACGCGAACACTCGGCAACATTTATACGGTTTTACTTCACCAGACTGGCCGCCAACACACACATTTACACAGAACCCAAAAGAAATGGAAGTCGCGACTTCCCTGAGCGTGTCGAGTCCCTCTCCGACGTCCTCAACTCTCAGCTCGTCGCCTTCCGCCGTCCTCCACCACCGACGACTCCTCACCGCCCCACACAGAGGCGAGGAAAACCAGAGAGCCTCACTCCACCCGCAGGGGGAAAAAGACAGAGCGAGATCCTGGCACCCCTTCCGTGTCCGTCCTTATATCGCGGGGCCCCGCCCTCCACTCCGCCCCCGTTTTCGGCTCCACCCCTCCTTCCAGAACATGCTGGAACTTCCAGAAGGAGTGGTCTTCCGTCCAATCGGTGACGCTCGCACCACCGTGGCATTCTTCCTCTTCCCTCGCAGGGTGTAATCCACCGCGACGGCGCCATTCGTTCGGGGAGGGGGGGAACGGGGCCGCCTGCTTTCCCTCGAAGGCCAGGCCTCTGGCAACCGTGTGCCGAGTCAGAACGCGGTGGTTGTTGTAGTGGTGGCGTGGTTGGCGTCGTTGTAGTGGTGGCGTGGTTGGCGTTGTTGTAGTGGTGGCGTGGTTGGGGTAGAGATGTGTGTTGGTTCGAAAATAAAGAAGAACAGAAAAACGCCTAACTCAAAGTGTCGCAGCCCGAATGAATCACATAAATTCCCTAAACAACGGTTTGGGGCTAACTATACATGTACTTCAGAAATACCTCACCTACGGGACCTGAATGGTGGTTGGAATTTCCACAGCTGTAACAATATGATAGGCTACTAGTGTGCCAAATTTGGTGCTTTCCTCCAAAATGCACAATTGTTATGCTAAGTTGCCCCACTACTTGGCAATATTCAAATGGGAGATATAACACAACCGTCGTGCAAATAGCAATTCCTGGTTCATCTACATGGGAGTAGTGTTCGTAGATACAGCTTGGAATCACACTCACCGGACCTGGTTGCTGGCTCACTTGCGTTACGATGTCAGTCATTAAGCTCATCTTCATGGAGAACGGTCTGCACACATGACGTCACAATCCCATCATGAATGGAGAATTCCCATCGGGAAGTTTAAAAGGCCATGCCGTGCCTCCACATACAAGTTATTTAAATCACAGGTGTTTTGCTTTTTCATCAAATAACACGATCCTGACTCCGAAAGTCCAAGTTTTACTGCTCACACCTTTTCTTCCAAAATTATTTTGTCCCATCTTCTGGAAATTCCTCGAGGTCTGCTACGACGGCTTTTAACGGCTACAATTAATCCCACTCTTTTGAAGGGTCAACCGTCGGATTGACCCGTGTCTTTCCCGAGCCGGCTGGCCAGGCCTGACATTCAGCCGAAGGTGTGTTAAGAGAGATTTGTAATTTGTTCAGAGTGCAAGCGATAACTTATATACTCTTCACGAAAGACACCTTGTAACCTTTAACGTCCATCAGCTAACGCTAGGCGAGGACGCCCGGCTAAAGTTCAGAAGGAGGGACGACACAATTTGGGACACTAACGTCCTGCACGCAAAGTACTAATGCAACAGTTTATAGTGTGGTCGGGAATCGAACCCAAAACAGGTCGAAAGCAAGTGCACTACCTCTGCACCATCTTGTTGGACCATTGCCCCTCAAAGACCATCCATTGTATAAATCGATTGGTTCAATGCAGCACTCAGCAACATCTCAAGAGGGATCGTTTCTCTCCTTGCTCTTTAACTTTATTCGTTTGTCTGTCCCCTTGACATATGTTATCCTTCATTCTACATTCTTGAAGCTCTTCTACGAGCTGTGATAGCTGTAATGAAAAAGCAAGTGATAAAAGGTGTTTGGGAGAGAAGAAAAGAATATTTGGAGAATCTAAGCAGGTCAATAAATAAGCACATGCTGGCACAATTAAGATGTAGATGGCAGCTTACCATTGCAAGCATCCACAGCGTCCACCTGACAACTTACTATGACGTCAGTATACAATAAGGCAACAAGGGGCTGATTGACATTTGGTTTCTACCCCTCCTGTCCAGGAAAATAAAATTGCTCAAGAACACATCGTTGTGGAAATGGCTTTTTGGGGTTAATAATGCAATGTATAGTGCAGTTGTATACTGAGTAATTATAATAGTGTACGCGTGATGCAATTAATTGTGATATTAGAAATGCGCCGCTTATGTAATAGACCGTCCTCCCTCTCCCAGTGTTTGTGTCAATAGTGTCAACCTTTTTGATCCTGGAGTCAGGACAGGTACCGGAGGATTGGAGAGTAGCAAATGTAACACCATTATTTAAGAAAGGATCCAGAGAAGAATTGGGAAACTATTGACCTGTTAGTTTGACTTCAGTTGTGGGGAAGGTGTGGGAGACATTAATTAAGGACCGGATGAGGAACCATTTAAATAAATACAAACTAAATAAAGGTAGTCTGCATGGGTTCACCAAAGGTAGTTCCTGTTTAACAAATCTTTTAGAGTTCTATGAAGCAGTGTCTGATTGGGTGCATGAGGGAAAGGCAGTGGACATAGTATAATCTCGACTTTAAGAAGGCATTTGATAAGGTACACAATCG
>CM068954.1:65055131-65071434 GCA_035128595.1 Eptatretus atami
GTGCATGAGGAAAGGCGTGGACATAGTATAATCTCGACTTTAAGAAGGCATTTGATAAGTACCACATCGGAGGTTGTTAGCCAAAGTGAGGGCTTGGGAGTGGCTGGTCAGGTAGCCAATTGGATTGCAAACTGGCTTCGTGATAGGAAACAAAGAGTGGCTGTGAGTGGGAGGATGCCTTGCTGGGAGGATGTAAGTAGCGGGGTACCTCAGGGATCAGTACTCGGACCATTACTATTCATTATTTACATTAACGATTTGGATAATGGGGTAAAGAGTAAGCTTTCCAAATTTGCAGGTGACACAAAGCTTGGAGGTAAGGTGGACAGCAGAGGGGGTGGTGATCAGATTCAGGAAACTATTGATACTTGTATAGATTGGGCAAAAGATTAGCAGATGGAGTTTAACCTGAGCAAGTGTAAGGTGTTGGGGATGGGAAAGAACAATGAAAATAGAGATTACAGGATACAAGGGGTAATTTTAGAGCACGTCACACAGGAGAAGGATCTGGGGGTGGTAATAGATACGGGAGGTAAGCAGGCAGCACAGTGCCAGGCAGCTTCAGGTAAAGCAAATCAGGTTTTAGGTTGTATTCGGAGGGGGATCAATTATAAATCAAGAGGTGGTGTTAACATTGTACAGGAATTTAGTGAGGGCCACATCTAGAATATTGCATGCAGTTTTGGTCACAACTTAGGAAGGACATAGATGCCATAGAGAGGGTTCAGCACAGGGCTACTAGATTGATTCCACTAGGCCCAGCTAGACTCAGCTTAGAGAAGTGGCTAAAGGGAACAGGGCTTTAAACACAAGAAAGGAGGTGGGTACAAGATGATATGAAAGAGATGTTTAAGATAATGAAAGTGCAGATTAATTATTCAGCAGAGTAGATGATGATAGGACCAGGGGCCATAGCCTGAGAGTAAAGAAGAGAGTTAAGACGGTAGCAAGGCAGGGGTCTTTTACTCAGAGAATGGTTAATGCATGGAAATGGTCTCCCTGGAAAGGTAGTGGCAGCAGAAAAAGTAGATAAGTTGAAATTAGAATTAGATAGGTACCTGGAAGTTACAGAGCTAGAGAGGTATAGGGATGTTGACAGGACTTTTCGGTAGTTTGAGCATTGATGGGTGATTGTATGCATGTGTATGGAGTGCTGTTAGTGGGGGTCTCGTCAAGGGGTGTTGTGTGGTTAATGTGTTTTTCCAAGACAGTTTACGCCCTTGCCCCCTTCCCTGAAAAGCAAAAAAAAGACAAAACTACAACCCCCCCCCCCCCACAAAAAAAACACAAAAAAACATTTGTTTTTTTCCATTTTCTTATTTTGATCTTGTGTTGATGAATTGGTGTGGTGTTGATATGGTGCAGGCATGATGGGATGATGGCCTCCACTTGCGTCTAATTTCCTTGTGTTTCTTGTGACAGCATTTTTAATGTTCTTACCTCTGTAATCTGTCTCTGTCTTTTATAAGACTTTTCTAGACCTTGAGGTACTATCTTGGTGGGAAAGCAGCACCTCAGATGGCTCAAGGAGAGGGGGAGGGACCACCAGATGACAACTAGGAGTTAAGCGGTCCTCCACCCATCAAACGGGCTTTCGGTCAAATGGTGAGTGAGAGGGGAGAGAAACGACATTATGGATGACGTACGGGTGGTGGCTACAAATATGATGTACTGTCTTTCCGTCTCCTCTCCGGTCTCACTCCCCCTGCCCTGTCTGCGATTTGTCTCCACCATACTTCCGCAGGGAGATCAAGGTCGCCAACAACGCCCTTCTGGTAAAACTACCAAAATCACGAATCACTGCTCACCTTCACTCTTTCATTCCTCTTCTTTCCTGCCTTTGGAATAAACTCCCTCACTCAATTCAATCCCATTCTTCCCTCCAGGCCTTCAAAACAGATGTTCACCACCACCTCTTATCGTCCCCCATCCAAATCCTCGATCTTTTTCTACTCCCGTTAATCCACCCCAAACCCACCTCCTTCAAATTCCCTGCTTTCCTTCCTGAAAGTCCCTGTAATGTCCATCTTGTACACCCTGTTTTCCTCGCCCCATCCCTCTCCCTTCCACAGATCTCCTAATATCTCTGTTCCCCACCATTTTGTCTTTCCCACTCCCGCCCCTCTTGTCTCATGCCCCCCCCCTCGCTGTGCGTTGTGTGTAAGCTCTCATACGAGCCTCGACAAGGTACACAAAAAATAAAAAGGTGGTGCGCAGGCGGAACGATGTGAAAGTTTGGATTAAACTTGGGAAGAGCTGTGGACTTTGCCCGTGCCAACACGTCTGAACCACGTCCCACCCTACCGGCCATACCCCGGCCATGCCAGAGCCACGCCCCTATCTTCCAGGCTGGGAAGCAAGCCAGGACTGTGCTGACAATCAATCCTGCAATACTCTGCCGGGTTTGGCCAGAACTCTTCTGTCTTGTGATTCCCTGTTTCTATATCGTGGTGTGAATGTTTCGACCCAGTTAAATTATATAATTAAGGAATCTCTGTTCTATTTGGTGGCATTGTGGGCATGTACAGGAAAAGGGTTAAGGGGTTTTATTATCACATAATTGTTATCACATAATTGTTCTCAATTGTTATCTCTGCCATCAAAGGTGGGTGGAGTTAGTTTTCACCCGTCTGTCTGTAACCAAGATATCTCAAAAGGTTGTGAACGGATTCGGATGAAAGTTGGTGAGCAGGTTAGGTGTGTGGCAAGGACGAACTGTTTAGATTTTGGGATCCAGATCCAGATCTGGGATGCAAGAATTTTTTAATTTTTAAAGTGATTCTTCATCATTGAGAGAGAGAGCCAAAAATAGAGATAGTAGAGAGAGATAGTACTGTACAGCATGAATTTCAAAAATGTAATGGGCCTTGATATGTTCTCGTGGATCAGGCATTGCGTGCATTAGATATTGTTACGGTTCTAGGAACCGTACGCATACAACATACAGGTGTCCCAAGTCAGTTATGCCGTTAAGTATATGTGAAGACAGAACCCCTCCTTGTGTGTAGTGGGAAATCGAAGGGGTGCATTGCGATGTTTTTTTAGTTCGGGTATAAATCTTTATATCCCATCCTCCATTGCGATCCACGGTACCCGAGGGCTTGCAGCCTTCGGTCGCTGGCAACAACGTACCACGGTCCACCGGTTGTCTCTGGAGGCCCGTTTTTCCGAGACAGAATCTTCACTGTCGCAGTTCCTATTCGGCTTCTCCAAACGCTCCAACTCTTTCTTGACGAGTCCACACGCATGGTGGGCGGGATTCCGGGTATGGCTGAAACCCCCGCCCAGAAAGGGCAGACCCATGGGAGCCCCGTCCAATCAGGGCGGACAGTGACATCAGTTTTGACCAAGGCCCCGCCCCGCTGAGGGAGGTCTATAAACCACGGCATCATCCTCAGTCTTGAGTTCTTTGGGGTCGTTCGTTCAGTTCTTTGGGGTCGTTCGTTCAGTTCTTTGGGGTCGTTCATTCTGTGCTTGGAGGTCGGAGAATTCGTTAGTGAGTGCTTGGAGGTCGGAGTTGGTTGGAAACGAAGGGGTTCCCACTGCTTGGCTCTGCTCACGTCTCGCCCCAACTACTGGTCCCGGCCCACTCGAGCTCCTCCACGTACCCAAACTCCACATGGGCAGCTGTGGACCTGACTGCACGACTGTTGGCAGGTGCCGCACCACAGAGCATTCCTTTCCCCGAGACTCAAGTATTCAAAAGAACTGCAAACTCAGCTCACCTCCCTCTCTGGCTGTAGGGGTCCTTTGGAATTCACCTGGGTTTTAATTTCGTCTGTGTTGTGTGGTGCCGTCTGCTAAGTACAACTGCATAAGTGTTTTCGATCATTGTAAATCTCCTGTATATCCGCGATAAGCTTGCTCTGTGTCCTTCTTATTGTAAATAAAACAATTGTAGAAATGTTCCAGATCGTTTCCGTCCTTTCTTTCATTGGTCCAGCATGGTTCGGATCTGAGTTTTAGCCGGGTCTTTGTTCCCGTTAATCTGCTCATCCTAGCCGCACGGCTTTGGCAGTTCCGCTCGACTGCACCTGAACCGGAGTTGGTAGCCGGTAGTTGGAACTGTACCGCAGTTGGTGGAGTGACCTGGTTTGATCAAGACGTGCCGAGGGCGGGATCCCCGGTGGACAACACCGTGTGTTAATTAGGTAAATTGGTTCTAGACAAAAAGACCCTACGCTACGCGGTGGAGGTATTGGCATCCACGGTCGGTTAAGCAACCCGCCGCCTCACGGAGTTGTCCGTGGGCGACGGCCTACAATTCCGGAGAGGCCAGTGGGAATTGACGTAACTTTCCCCACCTAGCAGTCGTTCTCGCCACCGGACCTCTGGCCCGCAACAATATGTACTCTACCGAGTGCCCTTCTAGTTTTTCTTTCATTCTGTTTCCTTCCCCCATGTGACCATTGCAATTAAACATCCCTGGTCTCAAGGTGAATTTTGTTGTCGTGGTCTTCATTGGTGATTAGGAAAGCCTGTTGAGAGGTTAATTGGCCGTGGGGTAGAAACCACATTTATAAAGACAGTGCACGCATCTCAGGCTCGGCCTAATTGAATATTAGACGGTGGTGCTAATTAGCATAACATTCAACCGATTTGGTGCCCCAATCTGCACAGTGGCACAGCATTTGGACACGAGATCCAGCAGGGGTGTCTGCAAAGCGGTTGACTGTTATGGTCGTATTGAGACGACTCAATGGATTCAAACTGGGCAACTATAAACAATACGTCTTACATATGAGAGGGAGACGATCTATTACATATGCGTACTCGTATACCACTTCAACAAACCAAGTAAACTAGATGTGCTCGAGCTGATAACCAATTTAACACTAGCCTGCAACTAAGTCTGTGAGGAATACTTCATTCAGGTGAAAGTTTATTCCACCTGATTAAACTTGTTTGAAGCCACATGGGTGGTCCACAGTGATGTGTATTGAAGAGATTTAAAAGCCCTTGGTTTTGCTGCCTTTTTCATTCTATTTCCTTCTTTGATTATTTTAGCTCACCTGAACGTAGTTCCAAGGAGCTTATGGAATGGCACGTCATCAGTCAGTCAGTCAGTCCGTCCGTCCGTCTGTCCACAAGCACTTGCAACTTCTCTGAAACTGCACATATGATTTCGATGAAACTTGACCACAACCTTCATCACCCAGAATGTACCAAAGTTTGTTCACGGCATTAAAAAAAAAAAAAAAATCTCGGGCCCTATGGGGATCTACGGGGGTTGTCCCCCAAAACAGGTCGTATTGAGACGACTCAATGGATTTGAACTGGGCAACCAGCATTTGCTTTCTTCTCAGAAACTACACACGCAATTCCGATGAAACTTGGCCACAGCCTTCATCACTCGTGATGTACCAAAGTTTGTTCGTGACATTAAAAAAAAAAAAAATATATATATATATGTTCGTCTTTCGGCTGCTCCCGTTAGGGGTCGCCACAGCGGATCATCCGTTATGATCTGCATACTGATTTGGCATAGGTTTTACGCCAGATGCCCTTCCTGACGCAACCCTGGTCGCCTCTTACGACACAGGATAAGGATTGGGTTTCACCATGATTCCAGGCTGCCCCCACCTCTCATAGCGCGGCCCAGTGCTGAGTCCGTCCTCAAGCGATCCTCCAACCCAAGCCTCCGAGTAGCCGGATTACAGGCGCACGCCACTACGCCCGGTTATATATATATACGTATATATATATATAATATGTATAGTATATATATGTATGAGGTTGTTAGCCAAAGTGAGGGCTTGTGGAGTGGCTGGTCAGGTAGCCAATTGGATTGCAAACTGGCTTCGTGATAGGAAACAAAGAGTGGCTGTGAGTGGGAGGATGCCTTGCTGGGAGGATGTAAGTAGCGGGGTACCTCAGGGATCAGCTACAAGGAACTTTGGCGCAGGAGTTGGCCATTCGGCCCCACACACACAAGCCTACCTACGAGTCCTGCCAATACCCTCACACCCCTCTATGTCCAATGCATCCAGGTACCTACTGTATCTCGATCCCATTTAATCTTGTCCACCCCCTCCACTGCCGCTACCTTTCCAGGAAGACCATTCCACGCATTAACTACTCTCCGAATGAAAGACCCCTTGCCTTAAAACTGCCCTAGCCTCTCTTTCTTCTCCCCCTCAACAAGCAGCCCCTTGTCTAACACTGTCCCACTCTGCTGAAAACTGCACTGCACATATCTTGTCCACACCCTTCATTATGTCAAACATCTCAATCAGATCCCCTCGTAACCACCTCCTTTCTATGGATAAACTCGTGCCTCCTCGGAATCGATCTAGTAGCTCTCCGCTGAACCCCTTCTACGGCAGCTATGTCCTTCCTGCATGAGATGTGGTGACCAAAACTGAATGTTCTAGACGAGGCTAAATTCCTATACAGCGTTAAAACCACTCTTTTGATTTATAATTTATCCCCATACTAATACAACCGAAAT
Organism: Eptatretus atami; assembly: GCA_035128595.1. Lineage (NCBI taxonomy): Eukaryota > Metazoa > Chordata > Myxini > Myxiniformes > Myxinidae > Eptatretus > Eptatretus atami. The sequence goes on from CM068954.1 coordinate 65,061,583, forward strand.
AGAAACCCTGTTAGCTTTACTCTATCAGCCTGGCAAGTTGCAATGTCCTGTCTGCTTAATCCCCTCCGTTGTTGTCCAAAGTCAATCAATCTGATCTGGGGAAGGTGGGGGCATGGGGGGGGGGGGAGGGAAATATGGCTATCAAAGTTAATATAGTACAATGATAACAGGTTATTTATTCTGATACAATTAAAAAGTTAATAGAATATTGAAATCTGTATCAGTTTTTACCAATGGAAACAATGGGTGAGGTCATTGAGGTGAGGTCCATTGTTGTCCTTATTGAGTTAGGTCCATTGTTGTTGCTAGGGAGCTTTTATTGTATGCTTAGTGGACCGTTCAAAAGTTCTATGAATGAGATCCGATAGTCCGAGACTCACCAACGTTTTATTTTTTCAAATTCTCACTTTACAATATAAATCTGTGTACAGTATTGTGTTGAGAAGTAGTGATAAAACCATTGGCGTGTCGTGGACTCTCGTGCGTGTCATTCGCAGAACACCCTTCGCATGTGTCCACTAGACCTTCACTTGCTCTTCATTATACAGATATCAAGTCTACATGTTAAGGCCTTTCCATGCGATGGGATGGACAAATCGTGGGAGTTCAAATTGGTATCGAGCTTTCAACATACCGTAGCCTTGACCATGCTAGTTGTGCAGGCCACAAAAGTCCTGAAATTGAGATTAAAAACCCTTTAGGTTTGCTTTCGTTATGGTGTTGGCTCCAGGAGCCCAAGCAGTCGTTATGGCAACGCCGGCCCTGTCAGATTCCAACCGGAATGCGAACTGGGATTCACAACGGAAGCACTGATTTGAGCATTTTTGGTGCAAATATACAAACTCGAGCACGATGATAAATAGCTTGTGGTGCTGAGGCCCCAAGATGAAAATATCCATTTGATGCACACACTCAATATATATATATATATATATATATATATATATATATATATATATATATATATATAATATATATATCTTAAGGGCCTTCACCATCAAAAGAAGGCCGATAGGACATAAGCACCAAATTGGGCACACATCATCACGCTTCTGCAAGTGCTCATCCTCAAATCTAAAAGACCAGAGCAAGGATAAACTAGAAGGGTACTCGGTTGAGCGCATACCTCCCTGCAATGCCTGATCCACGAGAACATATCTCACCCAATACATACATTTTGAGATATCGTGCTCTGTATCGTTTTTGGCCCCATCTCTCAATGGTGAAGAGTGGATCCAGATCCGGATCTTCACCAAAATCTAATCAGTTCGTCCTTGTCACACACCCAACCTGTCCACGAAATTTTTATCCGGATCCGTCCACAACTTTTTGAGATACCCTGCACACAAACAAACAAACAAACAAACAGGGGTGAAAGCATGACCTATCCGCATGACCTCCTTCACCTTCGGTGGTGGAGGTAAAGATCCATGATCATTATTTATTTATTTAATAATACAGATAGCTTGGTGAGTGCACTCCTTGTGATGATCGGTCCTTTTCTAATGAAAGAAAGATGCCTTTCCTTGAAATGATTGGTCCATTCCCCTTGTCCTGTTTCTCGTTGCATAAGCTTCAGGGTGGGTCTTTCAAAGAGCTTCGTTGAAGAAACCATTGTGTGTTTGTTGTGATCTGTTGGTATTCATCAATTGTGAGATGGTGAGTGCCCCGAGGCTGGTAACAGTACTTTTAGTCCTTGTGGAATGTTCTGGGCCGAAGCTAAGCTTTCTTCCTTAATGTAGTTTACCCTTCATTAAACTATGATTTCAGGGTCGACGTGTCTTTAATTGATTTAAATTTACTTCGCTAAAGGTTATCATTAACCATCTTCGGCGGAGTAATGGTGAGATGTGGTGAGAGCTTCTGCTCCGAGTCTGGGAGTTTGGTGGTTCAAATCCTGGCCGAGTGTTACCAGAGTACGCAAGCTGCTTCCTGACTTTAGGCTCAGCATTTTAAAAGGATAAAGCATGGACAAACAACCACAGGTTAACAGTCAGAGCAAAGGCTCTGATGGGTCTAATTGCTTCTTCCTGCATTGTAGTTCCTTGTTGGGGAACAGGAATTATATATTAGCACTATACTACATAAATGGACAACAACACAAAGGGGAAGTTTTTGAACTAGAAAGGCTCTTTTCCTCGTTTGAGTACCTATAGTGGGGCAACTTAGCTAAATATAGCATAACAATTGTGCATTTTGTGAGGAAAGCACCAAATTTGGCACACTAGTAGCCTATCATATTATGAACAGATTTGGATATTGGCCATCTCAAATTCAGCCGCTGATGGCTGTGGTAGCCATTTTCCACTGCCATCAAAAATTTTGAGATGGCCCAATATCCAAATCTGTTCATAATATGATAGGCTACTAGTGTGCAAATTTGGTGCTTTCCTCACAAAATGCACAATTGTTATGCTAAGTTGCCCCACTACTAAGGGTACCCAATCATTTTTGTACAAATTTTTTTCCACCCTCACTTTTTCACCTTTATTCGCTTTTAAAATTTTCTCCACAACAACTTAAGTGACTCACATTAAACTTTCAATGTAGGAGCGTCTTCCATGGAGATTTTTTTAAATGATAACTATGACTTCATAGGTGATGTGGAATGGCAGCCATGTTGGATTAAAGGATAAACCTTGGACATCTCTGAAACTGCCGAACGAACAAAAATTAAAACTTGGCACAGGTCAGGTACTCTGTATGTGGAACTAGAACGACACTCGGTAGAGCACATACGTCCTCTGCCAGACTGAACGGTTTACGTTTTGTAAACACTGATAGGCCGGATCTGGATTTGGACCTCAACCAAAATCTAATCAATTCGTCCTTGTCACACACCCAACCTGTCCACCAAATTTCGTCCGAATCAGTCAGCAACGTTTTCAGATATCCTAGTCACAGACAAACAGACAGACAGGGGTGAAAATATAACCCCTGCCCACCTTCGGTGGCAGAGGTAATAACATTTGATAACTTCTGTCCACCTTTGGTTGCGGAGTTAATGGACGTCATCGGTGCCCAATGATGGAGTCATAATTGGATTGGTCAAAATCCTTATCCAATCAATATGAAAAAAATTTGTGGGTAATCTATGAAGAAATTTGGCGAGAGAATGAAACTGATGATGTTATTGATGATGTGGTCTGACAGCTGTATTATGACTGCCCAACTGATTGACACAAAACTTAAAATTGGTCATCGACTACCCATGGGGATTGAAATTTGATAACTAAAACACCATCGGTCACATGGTCTGGCAGCCATATTGGATTGAAGCAAAATCTTTTTATTAATACCTTCTCTGAAACTGCTTAACTGATCGATGTGAAGCTTTACAGACACGATCGACTCGCCATCAGAAAAAAATAGTTTGATAAAAATGACATCATGGCATTGTCATTGGAACGAGTGGCATGGGATGGCATCGTCATCGGATGGCATCGTCATTAAGAACGGGTGGTGTGGAATGGCATCGTCATTGGAACGGGTGACGTGGGAGTGGCATCGTCATAGCATGGCATCATCATTGGAACTGGCGTTGTTTAACACCCGCCATAACTGCTGGCAGTCATAAGCGGCAGTTCTAGTTTTAGTTATGCTTGTAATTATGTGCTGGCAGCTGGTGAGAATGTGGCACCTTCCAATCAATGCCAAAACTCGTGGTCAGCCATAAGTGATAATAATCATTGTTGGCACCTGATCCGGTTTCAATCCCTTAACCGAATCGCATGTGACTCACAAACCATTTATGTGTGACTCGCTCAATGTATGTGATTGTGTTCGTGACTCACAAATGTATGTGACTCACAAAGCATCCCACAAACATTTTAGACCTTTAGAACAGCTAATGCCACGTCCCAACGTGTCCTACCTAGAGATAATGTTCTTGTATATCAGGATTGTGATTTGAAACCAAGTGCAAGGCATGTGTGTGGCACATACGATCAGTCTGTACTGTGTGGATCCAAGATAAATGGAAAAGTTCTGATAAACTCAACAAGATGAAACATTACAATGCCATGTTTCTCAATGGCACCCTGTACCTGGTATTTGAACCACAAGTTCCGTGACCACGTTCACAAGCGCAATGCATTATGCTTACCTGGGATTTGCAGGAATCTTTCACATTACTCGTTCAGACTGCACAATGTTGATTCGGCAAAACCTGTGCAACGCGATCCTTGACTGATGTGGCCACCTCTCCTTTCTCCCCGCATGTCAATCGCTGACAAGTGTTTTGTCATATTCTATCACTCGATTGTGTGGTCATTTTGCTGGGAATTGTTTTTTTATTGTAATGTCATAAGAAGTATAAGTTTGGCGAGAGTGACAACAATAAATCGTATTATTGAAAAGCATAACTTTGATACATGATGATAATTCACGGAAGAACTTTTTGAGTTGAAGAAAGAGTGGAAATGGAGTGAGTGCACTTTCTCTCCCGCATTCCAGACGCCAAATCCAGGCGGCTCTGTGACGACGGTGCACTGAGCCAGTGCAAGAAAAGCTGATGGACACACAGCCACCGAAGCCACAAAGCAGCCATTGTTGGGGGTCGGGGGAGAACCCCCTATTGCAATCAAAGCTGTGTGTGTCTCGTTCTTAGCTGCGGGTTTCTTGTGTTGCCTTACCCACCTGGTGTTTTTCTAATGGCACACCTCTCTCCAAGCAGAGACGGGTTGCGGTTTAGGTGGCACACACTTCTGTCGTTTAGCATCGGCCCAGCGCTTTGCTTTACTAGGCCTGTGCTCGGCATTCCAAGCTAACCCGATGCACAAAGAGCCCCAACCCGTGGCCTGTTGAAAGAGCAGGCTTGAGCAACTGTGGCTGCGTCGCGGCGTTCCTATGCTCGAGCATTTAAGGCTCGCAGGGGATCACAGTCCGACCACCTGCCTGCTTACCGATCATGTGTGTCACTTGTATCGGTCCGATTGACCATTACTTGACCAGCATCCCCTGATTGAAGGTAGCTCCGTTAGCTTTCGAGGTCCTTTTTATGAAACAGCAAAGGTGCGGATACTCGAGTCATTAGTTTTATAGGAAGATGTCAGAACGTTGGATATCTATAACACACGACCCCTGCCCCACGTGAATACACCTCATGATTCATGGGATAGCATCTGCGACTGTCCTACATCATAGTGTATTGTAGGTCGTCAAAACTCACCTGTGGATATCACGCCAGCATAGTTTGTAATTACGCACCTGTTAATGTGCGTACTCTGCACGCAACCAAACGGATTGGCAACATGGAATTGATTACATGTTGCCCAAACATAGATATCGATAGAATCGAGGGTCTCATGTCCTTACCAAAATCCCAAAGGCGGTAAGAATTTGAATGGCATCCTACTAGATTAAACAACAGCGAGAATACCTTTGCAATACGCGTCTCCGACTTGATGTGATATTTTCTAAGTTTAAAAAGTGCATAACTCTGTGAAAAATTGACGAACCACCCTGAAAGTGGAACTCGTCTGTAACTTATAAACATATAACTTATATAAATAAAGCCACGTACCAAGTTTATTTGAAAATGTTAAGGGGTTTGGGAAAAAAAGTCTGAAAAACCACAGGTAGGGTGGACGGACAGACAGAGAGCAAACCTGTAGTCCGTCTCCCCCCCCAGTGAAACTGGTACGGGATTAAAACATGGCTGGGCCGATTTCCTCCAAATATTGCAACGTGTTGGTATTCCCCAAGGTCAGATCATGGGTACCCCTCCACCAAGCCCCCTACAAAGGGAGCGGGACTTTCTCGTAATGTGAAAAAAGTCTATTTACCATATGCTGGGATTGTAAGACGATCAGCAGTTATACATTATCTCTGCAATGGAATACTTTCCAAATGATGAACATATTTATCGAGATGTGTGTTGGGTAAACATGGACCATGCTTGTACCTCTCCTCGTCCGTTATTCGCTCCTTATCTTGGCGACATTCCCAAAGTGGATGTGGGCTCTACTTTGTTGGCTGAAGTGTATGCTTGCAAATAGGTGATTTTTTCTTAAAGGGGCACTGAAGGGATTTAGTGCATAACAAGGGAGTCATTTGAACTTGAAATGGTCTTCAACCTAGTTCTGTTATGAGGAGGGGGGGAAGGGGTGTTGCTGTAAAAGTAACGGTTTTCTGTTGAATTTGAAGGCAGTGAAGGGCTGCTGTCTGCAGAGCATTGCGTCTGGCACAAGTTGCATATTCTACCTGAGCTCTTACACTGGTACTAATTAACCTGGATGACAGGAATCGGGGAGAGCAGAAACTGCCTGCACGCCGTCGGACGGACGGATTAAGCCGTGTCTGCAGATTCCTGGAGTGCTCGGATGCATGAGCATAGAGAGTGCTTTAGTGGGGCAACTTAGCTAAATATAGCATACAAATTGTGCATTTTGAGAGGAAAGCACCAAATTTGGCACACTAGTAGCCTATCATATTATGAACAGATTTGGATATTGGGCCATCTCAAAATTTTTGATGCAGTGGAAATTGGCTGCCACAGCCATCAGCGGCTGAATTTGAGATGGCCAATATCCAAATCTGTTCATAATATTGTTGCGAATTCGCGCCCGCCGTGGTGCGAACGGCCACGTGACTCGAATCGCGGCCGCCTCGCCCACCGGACGGCACAATTCAGTCGTGACCCTCTCGGACTAACGCCGGGAGCTAGTCACGGGTGGGGTTTAACTCACCACAACCCAGTCCGCATTCTACCCGTGCGAGGTAGGGTGAATCGCCGAAAGTCGATATACCTAAGTACTCGCACGGGTAACCTACCGAGGGGTTGCACCACGCCACAGGTCGACTCCGGACACGAACCGCTTAAGCGGCCAGTTCCGTACTATCGGGATAACCGAGCGGTGTTATCGTCGACCTTGACGGTTCAGATTAATTATCGGGCGTATCGCGCCCACTCGAACCCTTTACGTGAAGCAAGATGGAGACCCACAAAGGAAAGGACGCAGCGAAACGGGGAAACAATTCAACAAGCAAGCATTTTATTTACATGCACACAGATAACACAGAATGCACATATATCACATGGAAGAAAAGAAACAATGACGCAGCTCTACAACCGACCAACGCGAACACTCGGCAACATTTATACGGTTTTACTTCACCAGACTGGCCGCCAACACACACATTTACACAGAACCCAAAAGAAATGGAAGTCGCGACTTCCCTGAGCGTGTCGAGTCCCTCTCCGACGTCCTCAACTCTCAGCTCGTCGCCTTCCGCCGTCCTCCACCACCGACGACTCCTCACCGCCCCACACAGAGGCGAGGAAAACCAGAGAGCCTCACTCCACCCGCAGGGGGAAAAAGACAGAGCGAGATCCTGGCACCCCTTCCGTGTCCGTCCTTATATCGCGGGGCCCCGCCCTCCACTCCGCCCCCGTTTTCGGCTCCACCCCTCCTTCCAGAACATGCTGGAACTTCCAGAAGGAGTGGTCTTCCGTCCAATCGGTGACGCTCGCACCACCGTGGCATTCTTCCTCTTCCCTCGCAGGGTGTAATCCACCGCGACGGCGCCATTCGTTCGGGGAGGGGGGGAACGGGGCCGCCTGCTTTCCCTCGAAGGCCAGGCCTCTGGCAACCGTGTGCCGAGTCAGAACGCGGTGGTTGTTGTAGTGGTGGCGTGGTTGGCGTCGTTGTAGTGGTGGCGTGGTTGGCGTTGTTGTAGTGGTGGCGTGGTTGGGGTAGAGATGTGTGTTGGTTCGAAAATAAAGAAGAACAGAAAAACGCCTAACTCAAAGTGTCGCAGCCCGAATGAATCACATAAATTCCCTAAACAACGGTTTGGGGCTAACTATACATGTACTTCAGAAATACCTCACCTACGGGACCTGAATGGTGGTTGGAATTTCCACAGCTGTAACAATATGATAGGCTACTAGTGTGCCAAATTTGGTGCTTTCCTCCAAAATGCACAATTGTTATGCTAAGTTGCCCCACTACTTGGCAATATTCAAATGGGAGATATAACACAACCGTCGTGCAAATAGCAATTCCTGGTTCATCTACATGGGAGTAGTGTTCGTAGATACAGCTTGGAATCACACTCACCGGACCTGGTTGCTGGCTCACTTGGCGTTACGATGTCAGTCATTAAGCTCATCTTCATGGAGAACGGTCTGCACACATGACGTCACAATCCCATCATGAATGGAGAATTCCCATCGGGAAGTTTAAAAGGCCATGCCGTGCCTCCACATACAAGTTATTTAAATCACAGGTGTTTTGCTTTTTCATCAAATAACACGATCCTGACTCCGAAAGTCCAAGTTTTACTGCTCACACCTTTTCTTCCAAAATTATTTTGTCCCATCTTCTGGAAATTCCTCGAGGTCTGCTACGACGGCTTTTAACGGCTACAATTAATCCCACTCTTTTGAAGGGTCAACCGTCGGATTGACCCGTGTCTTTCCCGAGCCGGCTGGCCAGGCCTGACATTCAGCCGAAGGTGTGTTAAGAGAATTTGTAATTTGTTCAGAGTGCAAGCGATAACTTATATACTCTTCACGAAAGACACCTTGTAACCTTTAACGTCCATCAGCTAACGCTAGGCGACGGACGCCCGGCTAAAGTTCAGAAGGAGGGACGACACAATTTGGGAACACTAACGTCCTGCACGCAAAGTACTAATGCAACAGTTTATAGTGTGGTCGGGAATCGAACCCAAAACAGGTCGAAAGCAAGTGCACTACCTCTGCACCATCTTGTTGGACCATTGCCCCTCAAAGACCATCCATTGTATAAATCGATTGGTTCAATGCAGCACTCAGCAACATCTCAAGAGGGATCGTTTCTCTCCTTGCTCTTTAACTTTATTCGTTTGTCTGTCCCCTTGACATATGTTATCCTTCATTCTACATTCTTGAAGCTCTTCTACGAGCTGTGATAGCTGTAATGAAAAAGCAAGTGATAAAAGGTGTTTGGGAGAGAAGAAAAGAATATTTGGAGAATCTAAGCAGGTCAATAAATAAGCACATGCTGGCACAATTAAGATGTAGATGGCAGCTTACCATTGCAAGCATCCACAGCGTCCACCTGACAACTTACTATGACGTCAGTATACAATAAGGCAACAAGGGGCTGATTGACATTTGGTTTCTACCCCTCCTGTCCAGGAAAATAAAATTGCTCAAGAACACATCGTTGTGGAAATGGCTTTTTGGGGTTAATAATGCAATGTATAGTGCAGTTGTATACTGAGTAATTATAATAGTGTAGCGTGATGCAATTAATTGTGATATTAGAAATGCGCCGCTTATGTAATAGACCGTCCTCCCTCTCCCAGTGTTTGTGTCAATAGTGTCAACCTTTTTGATCCTGGAGTCAGGACAGGTACCGGAGGATTGGAGAGTAGCAAATGTAACACCATTATTTAAGAAAGGATCCAGAGAAGAATTGGGAAACTATTGACCTGTTAGTTTGACTTCAGTTGTGGGGAAGGTGTGGGAGACATTAATTAAGGACCGGATGAGGAACCATTTAAATAAATACAAACTAAATAAAGTAGTCTGCATGGGTTCACCAAAGGTAGTTCCTGTTTAACAAATCTTTTAGAGTTCTATGAAGCAGTGTCTGATTGGGTGCATGAGGGAAAGGCAGTGGACATAGTATAATCTCGACTTTAAGAAGGCATTTGATAAGGTACCACATCGGAGGTTGTTAGCCAAAGTGAGGGCTTGTGGAGTGGCTGGTCAGGTAGCCAATTGGATTGCAAACTGGCTTCGTGATAGGAAACAAAGAGTGGCTGTGAGTGGGAGGATGCCTTGCTGGGAGGATGTAAGTAGCGGGGTACCTCAGGGATCAGTACTCGGACCATTACTATTCATTATTTACAATAACG
>CM068954.1:65080895-65095580 GCA_035128595.1 Eptatretus atami
CTACGCGGTGGAGGTATTGGCATCCACGGTCGGTTAAGCAACCCGCCGCCTCACGGAGTTGTCCGTGGGCGACGGCCTACAATTCCGGAGAGGCCAGTGGGAATTGACGTAACTTTCCCCACCTAGCAGTCGTTCTCGCCACCGGACCTCTGGCCCGCAACAATATGTACTCTACCGAGTGCCCTTCTAGTTTTTTCTTTCATTCTGTTTCCTTCCCCCATGTGACCATTGCAATTAAACATCCCTGGTCTCAAGGTGAATTTTGGTTGTCGTGGTCTTCATTGGTGATTAGGAAAAGCCTGTTGAGAGGTTAATTGGCCGTGGGGGTAGAAACCACATTTATAAAGACAGTGCCACGCATCTCAGGCTCGGCCTAATTGAATATTAGACGGTGGTGCTAATTAGCATAACATTCAACCGATTTGGTGCCCCCAATCTGCACAGTGGCACAGCATTTGGACACGAGATCCAGCAGGGGTGTCTGCAAAGCGGTTGACTGTTATGGTCGTATTGAGACGACTCAATGGATTCAAACTGGGCAACTATAACAATACGTCTTACATATGAGAGGGAGACGATCTATTACATATGCGTACTCGTATACCACTTCAACAAACCAAGTAAACTAGATGTGCTCGAGCTGATAACCAATTTAACACTAGCCTGCAACTAAGTCTGTGAGGATAACTTCATTCAGGTGAAAGTTTATTCCACCTGATTAAACTTGTTTGAAGCCACATGGGTGGTCCACAGTGATGTGTATTGAAGAGATTTAAAAGCCCTTTGGTTTTGCTGCCTTTTTCATTCTATTTCCTTCTTTGATTATTTTAGCTCACCTGGAACGTAGTTCCAAGGAGCTTATGGAATGGCACGTCATCAGTCAGTCAGTCAGTCCGTCCGTCCGTCTGTCCACAAGCACTTGCAACTTCTCTGAAACTGCACATATGATTTCGATGAAACTTGACCACAACCTTCATCACCCAGAATGTACCAAAGTTTGTTTCACTCAGCATAAAAAAAAAAAAAATCTCGGGCCCTATGGGGATCTACGGGTTGTCCCCCAAAACAGGTCGTATTAGAACGACTCAATGGATTTGAACTGGGCAACCAGCATTTGCTTTCTTCTCAGAAACTACACACGCAATTCCGATGAAACTTGGCCACAGCCTTAATCACTGTGATGTACCAAAGTTTGTTCGTGACATTAAAAAAAAAAAAAATATATATATATATGTTCGTCTTTCGGCTGCTCCCGTTAGGGGTCGCCACAGCGGATCATCCGTTATGATCTGCATACTGATTTGGCATAGGTTTTACGCCAGATGCCCTTCCTGACGCAACCCGGTCGCCTCTTACGACACAGGGATAAGGATTGGGTTTCACCATGATTCCAGGCTGCCTACACCCTCTCATAGCGCGGCCCAGTGCTGAGTTCCGTCCTCAAGCGATCCTCCAACCCAAGCCTCCGAGTAGCCGGATTACAGGCGCACGCCACTACGCCCGGTTATATATATATACGTATATATATATATATATGTATATTATATATATGTATATATATTATATATATATATATGTATATATATGTATATATGATATATATATATATATATAATATATACCGCGTATTATATATATATGTATTGGGGTCTGGGAGGTTTATGGGGGGGGGAGGTTGCCCCCCAAAAAATAGGTATTTGCTATAACATTGGTTCATTTTACTGATTCTGTCCCACATTGACTTCTTCCTGAGTATCGTTATTCCACTACCCAAGGGAATTGCCCCTATTTTTCGATACCTTGGTCTGCCATTATTGCATTGTAACAACATTTTCATATCGGTTTATTTAATTTTTGCAAAAGTGTCGAGATTTTTAAAAACGAGCACCATATATGTGACAGTGCGTTTCACAGGTTTTAAGTTGGCTTTTGCCTTGCATTGCTTTAGCCTCGTAGCAAGTTTGCTGTGCACAAGATTATCTTTATCAAAATGTTGATCCAATTAATGCCCTTGACATTGTTGTTTTTGGCATTGTATAGAGTATGTTTTTGCTATCTTTTGTGAGTCACTCTCCTTTTTTTTTTCATTCAAAAGCTTCAGCTTATAATCCACCCATTTCAATTTTTAGACAAGACCATTTAAGGTAGGCAACTGAGCTTGTTGGCCAAGTACATATCTGAACTATAGCTTCAAAAACGTATTTAACGAGAACGGCACTCGGTAGAGCGTATACCTCCGCCAGGCTGAACAGCTTACGCTTTGTATCCCACTGATAAGCCGGATCTGAAACTGGATCTTCACCAAAATCGAATTTTTCCTCTTCACACACCCAACCTGTCCACCAAGTTTCGTCTGAATCCGTCCACAACTTTTTAAAATATCATGCTATATATAGTTTTAGGCCCTATCTCTGAATGATGAAGAATCACTTAAAAAATTCTCATATCCGGATCTTCACCAAAATTTCATAATTTCATCCTCGTCACACACCGAACCTGTCCATCAAATTTGGTCTGAATTTGTCCACAACTTTGAGATATCCTGTTGACATACAAACAAATAAATAAACAGAGGGGTTAAAACATAACCTCCACGCACCATTGGTTGCGGAGGTAATAATTTCACAAAAAGATGCAAAATGAAGGGGTGTATAGGGTCCTATGCCCTAACATTTTATACAATGTCATATGTTTGCCACCCTGTCTTGCACATTTCTTCTGTGCAAGTTTAAATTGTTGGATGTATTTCCACCTCACTTTTCTCATCTGCTTCCTCAGCCTTTGACAGGTGTTAATGATGTCATGGATGCAATGGCACAGCCTTATTGGGCCGCAATGCCTTTTCCTGTCCCGAGCTTCCTTCGCCATGGGAATTTAACCAGGTGAGATTTTCAGGACTAAAAACAACTCTTCTCCAAGTTCCAGTGCTCCTGAAATATCGACCAATCGAGATCGTTGTTATTCACACATGGCCTGCAATACACCCTCATCTGTCCTACAGCAACTTCACCTCATATTAAACTTTGCTGTTGTTCAGTAACTGTGAAAGAAGTCTAAGAATCTCAAAATATCTAATGGATCATCGCAATCGATTATATATCATTACAAAACGCTCTATCAACTAGAACGACACTCGGTAGAGCGCATACCTCCACCCAGCTGATTCGTTTACGTTTGTATTTCACGGATAGGCCGGATCTGGATTTGGACCTTTCCTAAAATTTAATCGGCTTGTTCTAATCACCTAGCCAACTCCTCCACCAAGTTTCGTCCAACTTTGTCCACAACTTTTTGAGATATCCTGCACACAAACAGCCAAACAGACAGACAGGGGTGAAACCAGAACCTCCGTCCACCTTTGGTGGGTGGAGGTAATAACGAAGACAATTCGATTGTGGAAAGCAGGTGGTGTCCGCAGGATTGTCCGTGAGCCGTGAAGAGCTAAAGTTAAAAGAAATATTTTCTCAACATATTTCCAAAAATCATTCTCCACTTTAAAAGTCTTCAATCAAGAAGAGAGTGTTTTAATTCCAAAACAAACAAATAAATTTGATTGTATTTTTGCCTTTAAATCGGTTTCACCAATTGTTTTCCAGCCTCGTGTCTTCTTTCCAGTTACTCCTTGCATTCTCACCCCCTCCCCCGCCACATCCCTCCACCCAACCCTATTTACAGTCTTTAATCCAGCTCTCCCCTCCCTTCCAGCCACACACCCAGACACAATACCTTAAATGCACATACCATGCATTCTGCCCTCCCTCAGTCTCCCTGCTCCACCTCTCAATCCCCCTTTCCTTTTGTCTCTTTTCCTTTGCAACTATTCACACTCCATATATAAATATATACACCACTCTCCTATAAATCCCTGCCTTCTTTCCACTCTTTCACCTTTTTTTCCTTCCAAATCCCATCATTTCATTATTTGCGCTCTCCTGGACTTCACACCTTCCCCATCCATGCATTCCCCTCTCACCGCTTACCCTTAGCTTTTATATCCACCCCATCTCCCATTCCATCCCTCCCTCTCCCCTTTCCATTCTCCTCAATCCATAGTCCCTCCATTCCCATCTCATACACCCTGGTAACGCACTGGAATTCCGAACGAGTGCCATTCTAAAGTCCAATCACACAGTACAGCACCCACAAAACGTATTCAATGCACAAAGTATCCAGACTGCACATCAAACCTTAAAACCAACTGCATTCACGATATATTTTATTAAACAGCTTGCAAATCAAATTATGCTGCGGAGCAAACCACTGATGGAAATGACTATATTTAATAACCTTTCGAGTTATAATCTAATAAATCAAATCTGCACAATTATGTTATTTTTAAGTCCACAAGATGAAAGCCAGGCGGAGCGCTGGCAAAGATTGAAGATTTATCACGAGACGTGCCACATGTACCACAGCTGTACCAAACTTTACACAAACCATGGAGAGTAGGTACAAGATGAAGAGGGATACTCCAAAAATTGTGGGAATGGGGTTGGGAAAACTCGAAGAGAAAAAGTGTTAATCACCTTGGACCACCTCCCGCAAGATGGCAGGAGTAGAGACAAAATTGGATGAGGATACAAATTCTGCATTTTACCAAAAACTAGTGAACGGCTCTGCATGACGAGAAAAATAGTTTATAATGTTTTTTGTTCCTCCTCTCCAAGCCCTGGGGCCTGCCACGAAAGGCTGCACAAAACCACAGTCGCCGTCCTTCAGAGCTTTAGGGACCCGAGTGATAGAATGCAGGACCAAGGTCTGCTCAGCTTCTGTCCGGGCGAAGATTGTCCCACTGCTCCCCCAATCATGGCTGCCTGCTTGTCCACCTTGGACTAATGGCAAGACTGGTTTGCATGACTAGATGGCTGAAATCCTACCGTACCTAACTGACTGAATGGTAAAACTGAACGGCCCATTGGTTAAATTTCGTGCTTTGGGCCATAACTGGTTTGTTCAGTGGAAAATGGATGACTGTTGGGGGAATTTACAAGTTATCAGCTCAACAGATGTTACATAAGTGGGAAAGACATGTCCTCAGCCAATGATGCTACTCACAGCCTTGTGCTGCATATGAAGGAAGAAGAAGAGCTACTACATATTTTAACAATGCATTTCAGAACAACCCTTAACAATATGTAGAGAAATTAACGAGTAAGTAAGGTAGCCCCTAAAATAAATATTATCCCAAACTGCTGCAATAAAGATACGAAGCTATCCCCTCACATTTTAGAAGTAAATTCATTAATTTTTACATCTTAATAGTTTATAACTTTTCTTAGATTGTGACATTTACAGCATAATTTAACTTATAAATCATGTTGATCATCAACCATTAGCATGATCTGTAACGGTCAATGCTTATGAGCTACATCTCACGTCTCCCTGATCCTGACAGGACAGCTCACTTGATGTCCCATCCAAAGAGCCATGGACTTTAAGATGCCACACTGGAACCTGTGGATCGAACCCAGAAATGTCCCGATGCACAAACAGTGAATTGTTTTTGTGGTCATTATAATGCCGAGCCGTCACTAGTTTTGCTTGTATTTTGATATCAAACTATAGCCAATTATAAAATCGATGAAAGTTGCGATTCACGAGCAAAGACATAACGAGAGGAGATTGGATCAAGCACTTGAAGTAAACACTCCAAACGTGACGTTGCAACGATTACCCAATCCGCCCGAGTTGAATTGGCCGCTCCTATTACATGCTGTGTTGGGGTGTCACGTAATGATCATCGGCAGTGAATGCCTGGAGACCATCGGCCATACCTTTAGCACCAAAAAGACGTCGTGACACTGGACAAAGAAAGCAAGTGGTTCGAGCGTGGGGTGAAGGAATATATTTGGGAAAGGGTGGAAGAACCGCTCAACAAGAAGGGAGGTCTCCGCTTCAAGTTATCACATGCATGAGACCGAGTGCCAGAAGATGTTCCTCGTCACCTGTCATCGAAGTAGCAAAGGTCACGTGACACTCAACAGCACTCACGTGGCATTCACCGCCGATGATCATCACGTGACACCCCTGCACATCAGATAAGAGGAGCGGCGAATCCAACTCATTGCCAGCTGAAACAGATTGGGTAATTGGTGCAACGTTGCATTTCGAGTGAGAGTTTATTTCCATACATGCTCCAATCTCTTATCGTTACAGCCGATTATTTTTAGAGACACACAAGTACAAGCGTGTCGAGGATGCATCGCAGGCACCGTCAGGAAAACGCAAAGAATGTTTACATTGATGTAACTGGCGAGTGTCTGCCAAAATTCCTGGTGAAGAAAAAAAAAATAAAACTTTCACACAGCTCTAATTGTTGAATTGAAGCCAACTGATATCCCCTCTGCCAGAACTGCTACAAATCAGGACAATCCCAAATGGTTCATTTGTAACGGTCCCTGCAGCTTTGTCGATCCCTCCAGGCCCGATGGTCGAATATTTTTAGCACGTAGCTGTGGGGTCACGCTTGGAATTAGTCATGATATACGACGTAACAAAACCCACCCTGAACTCGGATGCAGCTCACGACCTTTCACATCTTTAGGTCCCCAAGAGAGGCCAGGAAACTGCAGGAGTCTCGCTGACATGACCAGCACGAGTTACAATTTTACTCAAAACCATTCACAAGTGCACACACACAGCTTTATAAGGAAGATTTCAATGGGACATATCAGTTATGAACAAGAACGTTTGTCCTCCATTTTGCAGATGCCATTTCTATTTTTTTATTTTTTAAACGAACCAGCATTCCAACTTTCACACAACTGACTGTTTATGGCTGCAGATGTGAGTAACGGCGTATACGGAAAGAGTTCTGCAGATTCAGGACCATCTTTGATCCCGCAATCTCGCCATGGCAAATTTACTCCCTTCGAGGTCAAAGGAACTTCTGCAGCCGCTCGACAACCATTAGCAGCTGCCATTATCCCCGAGACAGAGCAGAAGCTGTGACATCTGGGTGATGAGAAAGCTTCGTTTAAACACTTGTGGAAACAATCACTGCACTCTCACCTGGTTGTTTGAGACAAAGCTCCCCACTCATTTTCCCAGCGGAGCCGAGGGGGACTGCGGTGTCCGATGGTTATTTTAGCTCCGAGAAGCCAACTTTACATCTGCATAAGGACTCCTCCTTTGCAGTCAGGTCTCAGACTTCAGCCTGGGTGCGATTCTTTCAAGACGTTTCCACAACGTGTTGAGATTCTTATTCCCGAAAGTAATCCCAAATGAAAATTTTCACCACCATCCTATTTTTCTCGTCTTTTAAACTATTTATTTATTTCAAAAGCAGGAAAACCACCTGGAACATTCGAGTTCATACTCAAAAGGCAGATAATGTGAAAATTAAAAATGTAGTTCAGCAAGCAGATTTATTCCGTTTCAAAGCATGTTGCCAGGATAAACTTGTATTTCAACTTTTGTGTTTACAATGATGACAAAGTATAATCAATAAATCTTTTAAATAGTCAATGACTAAGCAATGTGGAGTTTATTACTGGCAGGTTTTCCCATCTCCAAATGCTCAAAAACACTGCTGGGAACAATCTACATATTTCATAAAAGAGCATGGTGGAATTTATGACCCACTCGTATATATTCCAGTTCACTTCCTTATCCTGAATTGTCTCCTCTCTCAACCTCAGCTCTTTTATACTCTGCACACCCCTCAACTGACACCACCCCCACCCCCTTGGGATATGCTGTGTGTAGATGGCCCCTCATTGAGCATGCAATGCTACATGATGCTGAAAGCACTGCTTCTTTTGCCAGTCTTACAATGTCCTCACAACATACAGCACTCAAGTTTACAACCCATCCAAATGCTGACATGCAATCGCCACATACAAAATGGAACATGGCAAGGAACAAGGTCGTTGATAGATGCAGCACAGTTATTGCTGCACATATTTGTCATGATAGGCAATAGATTGAGCACAAGTTACACTTAAGAGCTCACAAATATTCAGATATGCTATCTGCCAACTGTATCCGAACAGCAAATAATATTAATTAAAAAAATCCTTACATGTACTCGCTTCAACTACTCAAGTGGCCAGGATGATCAATCCTCACCATCCCAAACCCCAAGAGTTGTGGAAGTATATCGCCCCCTTGTGTTGCCATTCTTTTGCTGAAATCTCCTTCCTTATATTACATTGTGATATTCCAAAAGCCCTGTTCGAAATTAATAAAAAGCAAAGTGCTTTACCAATACTAATTTGGTTAATACAAACACATTTTCAGTTGTTCAATCTGCCACAAAATTGCTTTCCTTGCGACTGAAGAACCGAGGCAGCAGTTGCAGAAAATAAGTTAATGTACAAGCTGACATTGATAAATAGACAGAGTTTGACAAAGAACAATACTTTTGCACCATTTTGGGGGAAAGATAGAATGTCACCCTCATGGGTGTTAATTTCAAGTGCCCCAATACAGCATAAGCACAAAAACAAAAACATGTTCTTCCCCAGGACGTCATAGCACAATGATGTCACCAGTACAGTGCGGACAGCAGTTCAATGTAATCCCTTCGTAGCGCGTGTACATATGGAAGCGGCCGATGTTCAATCGTCCAGGAGAGAAGCCTTTCTTACCCATGCCTGTTGACCCTAAGCTTGCCGTGGTCTTCGGCAGCAATACCTACAGGAGGGAGGAACGTGGAAAAGAAGGTCCATTGAACTCGAGTCCAGAACATGTTGAGAATCGATTTTCTTTTAATGTCTAACTCCCAGAGATCAAACAATATGATGCACCCTCACCCCTAAAAGCACATTGCATGTCTTGCATAGTACCTCACAATGACTTTCGATCCTACCTTGATCCCCAAGTGCTCTCCTGCCGTTGCACTTGGCTCAATCAGGGGCCAAGACCTCGAGTCCTTCACACCCAGCAAGTGATCACTTACGGCCCGTGCCCGGTCCGTCACCTGCTCTGACAGTTCCAAAGTATTTGGCACTGGGAGGGGGACATGAGGGTCAGGTGTACTCACAGGGCTGGTGGTCAAGCCTTGGAGAGCTGACTGAAGTTCATCCAGAATTCTGGGAAAGACATCAAGTTTACAATTAAAAAAAAGTCTATAACAGAAAATGAGAACTATTTACTCATGTGATAAAGCAATGTCACAGTCACGTCCGAGTACAAGGTTAAACACTTGTTTGTTTTTGTACCATGAGGCACGTTGCGTCTACACGACTGCAGCTGGGATAGCTGTCCGGGCTGGGTGAGTTTTCTTGGCCGTGGTTTCAGGGCATGTTGGACATTGGAAATCTATGGAGTTATTGGCCTCATGGTGGTTACATTTTGCCTACGGGTCAGCAGCAGCACTGGCTGACCCCACATCCCAATATATACTTTATAGCAGCCTTTTTGGCCTCAAAACGTATGGTAGCTTAAAACCTTGCCCAGATTCTGAAGTACCTACACCCAAAATTTGGGGCTTCTTGGTGCTACGGTCCAGCCATGAAAGAATAACGTACAAACACGAAAATGTGTATAGATTTAAGGGATCAATCTTGAAGGAGCCTCTGCATGTTCAATCAAGATGTATTTCTTCAATTAATTATGGTAATGTGGGCAGTATTCCTTTATAAATTACCTGTCAGCAACATTTTGGTGTCTATCCCACGTTCCCAAGAAGGTATTTTAAGATATACTAACGAATAAGGGCATCAAGAGTCAACAGGCATGTTACATGTACACCAGATCAGGCGGGGCAAGCAGAGTCTCCTTCCTGAAGGTTAATGAGTCAGCTGGGGGTTTGTTTGTTTTTGTATACAGTCAAGGCTCATGGAAGATACAGAACACTGACTGGATCAGGATGCAACATAACAAAAGGAACAGTAGAAAGAGGGGGGGGGACACCACAGGAGGGTTGAAGGACAAAATAGAGGGGACTGACAAATAATGGGTGTGGAGGAACAAGGAGCAGGAAAAGGACACAAGGTGGACAGAATAGATACAGAAGGAAAAAAACTGGAAAATTGGAAGGAGTTGGGCTTGTGGTGGGTGGGGGGGGGGATTGATGGGGGTGGAAAACATCATGGTTTTGAGGGGGATGAACTTGCAGAAAATACTGTCGGAACCTGCTATTCGCAGGGTCAGGCACCCACCCATTCACAGGGATACGTTCTAGAAAATGCCATGAAGAGTGGTGCATTGTTTCAATGGAAAAAGTGGGATAGGTTCTCGGCGGTTAGTGACCCGTGAAAAACAACGCGAATGGCGAAGCCGCAAATTCTTTCAATGGGAAAAAAGAGGGATAGGTTCCCGGTGGTTTCTGATTCATCAGGGAAACTTTGAAAAGTTTAAAATCTTTTCGACACAAATGCACATCTATCTATAATTCCAGCAATCTTGTGTGTGTGTGTGTGTCTGTCTGTCTGTCTGTGTCTGTCTGCGACCGCCGTTTCTCGACGACGCCGGTCCGATCTGATATGAAACTTGCCAGGAATATTGCCGGGGCCCCGCAGATGTGCCTTTTCGAGGTTTGATGTCGATCGGACGAACGGTTCCCAGTTATGGCCATTTATCTGTCGGCCAATGACAAGACACGGTGCTATGACATCACGAATGACGTCACAATTAATGTTTATTTATTTATTATTATTTTTTTTTTGCACGATCGACGGTCCGATCTGATTGAAACTTGCCAGGAATTTGCCGGGGACCCGCGGATGTGCTTTTCAAGGTTTGATATTGTTACGGCTGTGGAAATTCGCAACCACCATTCAGGTCCGTAGGTGAGATCTTTTAAGTACATGTATAGTTAGCCCCAAACCCATTGTTTAGAGGGAATTAATGTGATTCATTCGGGCTGCGATCCTTTGAGTTAGGCGTTTTTCTGTTCTACCTTTTATTTGAACCAACCACGCTCCAACCGTCAACAACAACAACAACGCCAGCAGCCACAACCTACCTTCACCACTCGCTCTGCAAACCTCACATCACCGCCATTCCAAACGGCATCATGGCCATCGGCCACCGCCGAAAACCCTCCACCCCTTCACCTCTCTCTACGGCCATTCCCGCACTCCTGTGGGCACCGAGCGTCGGGCTATCTTGGGCCCGTTCAGCGATACACGCGAGTCGCGAGTGCAAATAGCGGTTTTTCCGATGAGAATTCGGATCAGGAATGCTACACGCCCACATCTGATCCATCCAATTAGGAAGCGCGGGCGGCTTGGCCCCGCCTCCAGACACATCTGAGAGAAATCAGGATATGCTAATTTGAGGATCAGGGAAGATTCACGCCCCTTTTCCTCCGTCCAATCGGCGAGCGTAGCTCCGCCCTGAGGTCGTTTTGATCCGAAAATTTGCATATGGTGGGTTCCTGGAGCCGATAAAAGGGCGAGCGGAGATCTGCTGCGGGCAGATGAGTTTTGAGGCGAACGGCTGCGGAGGAGATCGGCTGCGGAGGAGATCGGCTGCGGAGGCGAACGGCTACGGAGGCGAACGGCTGCGAGGGAGATCGGCTGAGGAGAACCGGGAGCTCGGGTCCGGGGCGAGGAAGACAGCGGTCGGCGACGAGGTCGCGGTGAATCGCTCGTCGCGGGACTCAGCAAGCCAGCCATACTCCTCCCCAGAGCGTCAACAATTCCCCTTGCCCCGCGCGTGAGAGAGTGCGAAAAGGGGGCCCCGTTCCCACTTTACTCCAAGCAGGTGACAACGAAACTGGGGCGCCGCCGTGCAGCGACATTTTGCGGCTCGCCACGAGGGCGCGGGTAGGACCCTTCGGTCTCGTGGACCTGGCCGCTCATTCAGGTTCCACGCGCATTAGGCCACGGGCCCAGTCTGACTCCCTTGCCTTTGAGGGGGTCTTTCCTTTGCTTTTGTGTGAATGCGTGTTGTGCGCCGTGTCTTGTAAAGTAGAAACTGTTTAAGTGCATGTAAATAACCTTTGCTTGTATTCGGTAGTAATTCTTTCTTTGCATTCTTACTGTATGGCTGTTATGTGTGCTATCCGTGTGTCGTGAATTAAATGTGCTTACTTGTTGAACTGTGCCCGTTTCGCTTCGTCTTTTCTTTAATTGAACCTCCATCTTGCTTCACGTAAAAGGGTTCGTAGTGGGCCTGATACGCCCGATAATTAATCAGAACCGTCGAGGCGACGATAACACCGCTCGGTTATCCGATAGCACGGAACGGACCGCTTTAGCGGTTCGTGTCCGAAGTCGACCTGCGGCGAGGTGCGATCGCCCGGTTTACCATCCGCGTGGGTACTTAGGTAGGTCGAGTTTGGCGAACAACCCTATCCCACGCGGTGGCCGATTGCACGATCGTGGTGAGGCCGAAAGGCCCACCCGTGACTGGCTCCCGGCGTTAGTCCGAGAGGGTCACAACAGAATTGTCCGTCTGGTGGGCGACGTGCCGCGATTCGAGTCACGTGGCCGTTCGCACGCGGCGGGAGCGAATTCGCAACAATATTAATTATCGGACAAGCGGTTCCCAAGTTACGGCCATTTATCTGTCGACCAATGACAAGACACGGTGCTATGACATCACAATGACGTCACAATTAATGTTTATTTATTTATTTATTTATTATTTCTTTTGCATGATTGAAACTTGCCAGGAATATTGCTGGGGACCCACGGATGTGCCTTTGAGGTTGAGAGAGAGGCTGGACTACTGGCACTCACCTACGGGCACGCACCTACGGGCCCGTACTAGTGATTACAATTTCATTAAAAAATAAAATAAAAAAGACAACACGAGGTACTATTTCCATTGTTAAATGAAGGAATGTGATTAAATTTATTAAAGTGATGAACCAACCACATTGTAAAGGTTTAAAAAAAAAACAACAGGTACCGCTTCAATTTTTTATTTGCACAAACACAACTTTTCAAATGATGATGATCATCATTTAAAATCCAGTGAACTCATTGGAGTCGTCTGAAGACCACACAGGTGAGGGTGCTGACGAGTTGTGCATCAAAAGGAATGTAGGTGAGGGCACTGAAGCAGGTGAGGATCACAATGACCTTCGATCTGACGAGTCGCTCACCAAAGGGGATGCAGGATAAGCAGGATAGTCAGGCGAGGGTGCTGGTGCTCCTGAGATGGACAGACCAGGGTGGAAGAACTCCGTGATTGAGAGCTGTCTGGCAGATTGCCGCACGTTTCGATGTCGCTCCTTTTATGGGAGCATCACGTCATCCAACCTCTTCGTGAACTTGAAGTAACGCTCCATGACCAGATCGGCGTCTAACAGCTTCTCAGTAACTGACCGTATGTTCTGCAATATCTCACCCAGGAACTTGATCGCGAGTTTGTACCTCAACACCTCTTCCTCCTCATCACTGCCCACGTCGTCCTCCTCGGAAACCTTGGTAATGGCTCCCAACTCCTCCTCAGTGAGCAACTCAGCACGCGAGGCAAGAAGAGAATCCAACTCTTCAGGCTCCATGTCGTCAAAGCATCCCAGACATGGGTGACCACTTTGGTGCCAAGTACAGCGATCGCCACAACACTTTCTTGGATCGCCTTCTCATTCTTCCGTATGTTGCAAATGGTGGATTCATTTACTCCATAGTGTCTGCCCACAGAAGGCATACTCTGTCCTCTCGACAGCCAGTCCAGCAGATCCACTTTGTGACTCAGGCTCATCACTTTCTTCTGCCTCTTAGCAGTCGACGCATCTCCGGCACTGGTCTTGCACTTGGGAGCCATGTTTGATAAATGAGCAAATGAGCACAACGAGAGGCAAGTCAAGGAAGCGGGATGAGAAGAATGGAGACCCAGGACACACTGCATACACACTGTGGGAATTGTGGGTAGCTGCGTGAGGGGTGAGTAATCTGCCCATTGTTTGTGGGGGATGTTGGCGGATGGAATGTTTTACCAGTTGTACTCAGCTGGGGCCTGGGGGTAGATGTGGTGAAGCGTTTTAATTATGCAAGCGTCCATGCAAACATTTTACTCAGCAGGTGTCAGATGTGGTGAAACATTTTAATTGTGCAACCTGCAGGGAGGGGGGGGTGACATCCTCAGAAGCTCAGCTCGTAATAGATGTGATGAAGCGTCTTCATAGCGGAATGGTGGAACAAGCCGTGCATCTCGGTTACAATGTGCCTGGTGGAAAATGTGTTTTAGAACCGTTATGTACGTGGCTCATGGAAAATAAGCTTTTATGTACAAGTACAGTGTGTACATACAGTTTGTTTATAACATGGTGAGTGGAAGAGGCCAATTTGCCGACCACGTGCCTCGTCGTTGTAGCAGCTTGATCGGCATCTCAAGGAGCTGGGGATGGGCTAGGCATCTGCCTGGGGGGGGGGAGGGGGGATGGGCAAACGGAGGCCCCTGGAGTACCGGCAGAAAGTGGACGCAGCGACACGCTGCTCCGGCGCCATGCTCCCATGGCTGACCTACAGCATGGCTCGTAGAAGATATGTTTTAGAACTGTGTTTATGTACGTGGCTCGTGGAAGAAATGTTTTTGCATACTGGTACATTCCAGTATGTACTTATAGCGTGGCTTGTGGAATTTTAATTTTTTCGTCCACGAAATTGCGAAGCACAGGGCCACGAATGTCTAAGCAGCTCACATTTTGTAAACTGCGAATATGCGAATAGCAGGGTCCGACAGTCCAAGAACTAATATGTGAAAACGACTGGTCGATTACGATTCACAATATGACGATCATCTCCATGCTCTATCCAAAAGCACGTACATCCTCACATTAAA
>CM068954.1:65102974-65118333 GCA_035128595.1 Eptatretus atami
TCAAGCCCAACCACATATATATATATATATATATATATATATATATATATATATATTATATATAATATATACCTATATTATTATATGTATATACTTATATATTAATCTCTCTCATATATATATTTATTATATATGTATATATACCTGTATATGTATATATGTATGTATATATATACTAGTGGGGTATGCTTACACATTGTAAGCAAAAACGAACAATTACCTTGCTTATCAATTGTCTCGGATTGTTCAACTGCATTTATTTTTTTCCGTTTTTTTTATTCTTCATTTATTTATATTTTTCATTTAAGCCGCTCCGATGTTCTGTAGTTTTCCCGGTGTATCATCTGATGTCCGTCGGCACACCTAAATTCAAGCTTTTAAGTCACCCGGAAGGTACCCGAACAAAATATCAGTCAGTCATCAGTAGTATAGCTTGGTGTTGGCTAAAAATAGTTTGGGATCCATAGTCTGAGGTCAAATCCCACTCGGCTGTTAATTAATTACCAGGTGGGGTTGCGCTGACTGTCATCCTTTCCGAGGTCCGGCAAAATGAGGCCAGCAGTGCTGGTGTCCTGTGTCGGAAGTGGCGACCCGTCCAGATTGTGCCCAATAGCCTAGGAGACTGCTAGGCAGCACCAAACGCTCTAGCACGAGTATGGTCCAACCGCATGGATGGATGGTCAGTGAGTGGTTAGAATGAATCTTATATATTAGCTTTTGTGTATAGTATCTTCACATTGAGACAGGCATTTGGAATTTAGCAGAATGTTAGCAGACACGACACCCGGGCTTGATGTCCTCTAAAGCAGGCACACACGCTGATGCAAATCCCTGCTTGACTCGGAGGTCAGAATAAGCTTGGAGTCGGTTCAGGAATCGAACCATGATGGTAGCTCAAAGGTCAGTATACCACCTCATCAGCTATTCTTTCAGCACATGATGAAGATTATGGGCTTTGTATGGTTTTCGTTTCCTTTTTACCTCTGTTTTCACCCCTGTCTGTCTGTTTGTCTTTCTGTGAACAGGAATTCTCAAAAAGTTGTGGACGGATTCGGACGAAATTTGGTCGACGGGTTGGGTGTGTGACGAGGATGAATTGATTCAGTTTTGGTGAAGATCCAACTGCAGATGCGGATACGAGAACTTTAAATTTTTTAAAAAATGATTCTTAACCATTGAGAGATGGGGCGAACAACGATATATAGCACTATATCTCAATAAGCTGTGGACGAGTTGTGACCAAACTTGGTGGATGAGTTAGTTAGGTGCCAAGAACAAGCTGATTAGATTGCGGTTCAGGTCCGGATTCAGATCCTGCCTATCAGTGGGATACAAAACGTAAACTGTTCAGCCTGGCGGTGGTATGTGCTGTACCGATTGGCGTTCTAGTGTTGGTGTGCATGACGCTGTGGTACATTTTGCAGTGTGTAATCTAAGTACTATAAGTATGAAGATTAATGCACGATGAAGAATCTTCTCCATTGTGTGGTATACGTGATGTATACCTGTGGTATAGTGGTATAACCTGTTGTTCATTTGCCTTTGTATGTGACAGCAGGAATGTGAACAGCGGTTCTGTTTCTTGGCTGAATGGCCAGACCCTTATTCTGGAATTGTTCGTCACTTCCAGCTTAATGTCTACCCGAAGGACTTCTCTGTGGAGATGGTATTATAATCGCACTGTTTCTGTCAATCATTCATTAGATAGTTTTACATCACCCCCTTGCCTATAATTGCCAAGTATAAATATTCAACATGAGTAACACATGTTGTCATGATTGCTGAAAAAGCTGCTTGAAAACATCTGAAAGCAGAAAAAGAGAAGTTCTTTAAAAAGATATGATTTTCTTCCTTCCTTCATTTGCCATGCAACTCCGATATCACTCTTGAAGACACCTTTATGAAGAGATGGATATTGGACTGAATTCACAGATTTTGATTTGTATCATTATTGTTTATGTCCTTGCTGAAAGGCCAACAACATACGTGTTTAGCATGTAACAAAGATTCATTATATTGCTACCACCAGTAACTAACAGTTTTTTATTCTCACAAGATGAATCATGCCAGCTTGCATGACATAATTAATCATCCAAATGCTTTGTTCTTGGATAAGCCTGGCATTGGCTTAGTGGTTTGGGTGGCTGTCTTGGGATCCTAGGGTCCTGAGTTTGATCCCTGTCGGCTGCTGAATTAACGCCAGGTGGGGTTGACTCAGCCTGTTATCCTTCTGAGGTCAGTGAAATGAGCACCAGTGTACTGGCACAGCTGTTGTCCTAACCAGTGATGCAACCAGGAGCCACAATGCTGCACATTAGAGTGTGTGTGTGTGTGTGTGTGTGTGTGTGTGTGTGTGTGTGTGTGTGTGTGTGTGTGTGTGTGTGTGTGTGCGCGCGCTCTTGGATGCTTGGTCACACTTTATAATGAGTCCCACATTCTATAATGTGTACATTTACCTGAATGTCTGAATTGTGGAGTGTGCTGTGGTTTATTTATTTCCATACTGCAACAATGAAGGTTTTCCATTGCATTGTCAAAATTGTTCCTTTAAAACAACCAAAATGTTGATCTGTCTGTCTTGACGGCGTTTCAAAGAGATTTTCTTTTTGTGGCCCAACCTACAAGTAGGTGGAGCACTTGTCAAACAAAAGAGGGAAAGGTATCTTCATTATAAATGACTTGTATTAAAGGTACAAAGACTCCCAATTATTATTGAATATAGTGTGGCGAAAGGAAATCCTCGGCTGTAACTTTTTTCAAGCAAACGCCAACAATTCCTTATGCTTTGGCTAAGCACATTCTAATAGGTAAATAATAATGGATTTCCATTTTTATCCAGACATACTTTCACATCTGACACGTGAACATGTGGGAGCGTGAATTTGTTTAACATGCACGAGCTGGAACCACACTCTGAGATAGAAGGCAGTGTAATCCCAAGGGATAACCAAGCTAACCAGACCACCTGCTACCCACAGTTTAGGCAGGAATTTGTAATTTGTTCAGAGTGCCGGCGATAACTCGCCTGCTTTTCACAAAAGTCAACATGCTATCTCTAACATCCGCCATCGATCAGTGCTGGCAGATGTGTCCTCTGATTTAACATCCATCCGAGGGACGGCACACTCATTGATGCCTTGCACTGCATGCGAAACACCAGGGTGGCAGTTTATAGCTCGGTCGGGATACGAACCAGCGATAGACAGCTCAGAGGCGAGTGCACATACTCTTATGCTGTCCCGCCAGCCCTCCGATACGTGTGACCTAACAGCTGTCTCCAACAAAGAAAAGAAGCACATTCAATTCAACCGTAAACCATGTCAAATTTATATTGCCTGGAAAGATTATTTACAAGATTTCTACACAGTTTGACAGCTCACCTCTAATGTTTTGTCCCACATTTTTCCCTTCTTTGGAAACGTCTTCCAGGTATTGTTTGCTGCTGCTCTTCCCTTCAGTCATCTATCTATAATTCCAGCAATCTGTGTGTGTGTGTGTCTGTCTGTTTGTCTGTCTGCGACCGCCGTTTCTCACGACCGCAGTCCGATCTCATTGAAAACTTGCCAGGAATATTGCCGGGACCTGCGGATGTGCCTTTCAAGGTTTGATAATCGATCGGACGAGCGGTTCCCAAGTTTAGCGGCCATGTATCTTGTGAAACCAATGACAGACACGGTGCTGATGACATCACGAATGACGTCACAATTAATGTTTATTTAATTATTATTTTTTTTTTTGAAGGATTGACGTCACAATTCTTCTTCTTCGTTTGGTATGACGTCACAATCGACACTGGGACCTGCGGTATGTGCCTTTTCAAAGTTTGATATCGTTCTTCCTCATCCATTTCAGCTGTTTCCAAGTGTCTCCCAAGGTTTGAAAGCTGTTCTCTTCCCAAGGTTTTAATTAATTTAATTTTAATCCCAAGGTTTGATTATTATTTAATTATTTACTCCCAAGGTTTGATTATTATTCAAATTATTAATTAATCCCAAGGTATGAATTTCCCGAGGATAACAGCTGTTTCCCAAGGTTTGAAAGCTTGTTTTCCCAAGGTTGGAATTAATCGTTGTGCTTGGTAGACATTTGTGAATACATTTACAGAGAGAGGAGAGAGGAGGGGGAGGGAGAGAGGAGGGGGGAGAGAGGGGCGAGAGAGAGGAGGAGGGACAGAGGAGGGGGAGGAGGAGGGGGTGAGAGGGGTGAGAGGGGTGCAAGAGAGGGGAGGGAGAGAGAAGGAGAGAGGAGGGGGAGGAGAGAGGGGGTGAGAGGGGGGCAAGAGGAGGGGGAGAGAGAAGGGCAAGAGAGGGAGTGAGAGGGGGGCAGGAGGGGGAGAGAGAAGGGCGAGAGGGAGAGAGGAGACGGGGACAGGAGGGGGGAGAGCGAAGGGCAAGAGAGGAGGGGGCAAAAAAGGGAAGAGAGGGGGAGAGAGAAGGGCGAGAGAGGGGGTGAGAGGGGCAAGAGAGGGGAGGGACAGAGAGAGGAAGAGACGGGGGCGTCACAATTCTTCTTCTTCGTTTGATATGACGTCACAATGATGCTGGGGCACCTGATACTGCAGGCACGAAGCTGCATATACTGGCACGCACCTACGGGCCCGCCCCTACGGGCCCGCACTAGTTTTTAAAAAGGTGTCAATTGATTGTCTTCCTTTGTCAAATCCGATGCTTACGTTTCAACTTTTTGACTCTTCCTCGCTTTTTTTACTCTTCCCATATCAGTTGTTACATCTGCTTGACGTTGCCTTCCCACTGTGAGCATGCATGCTACATCACCCCTCTGTCCTTCCTTCACCTGATCCATCATAGCCCTCGATAACTAACAAAAAAGAGGTTATAAGTGAAAGTTGCTTCATGGGTAATTTTTGATCACACTGTGGAAGGAGAGTTGCTTGTCACTTTGAAGCAAAATATGAAGCGGTATTGTTGGAATTTTGATATTGGATTTGGATTTGAACACACATATCCAGGGGGATACTGCAGGGGGTCATTTTTCAGATTATTGCTCTTGATAATTTGCACGGGTTTAGAATATATACCGAAAATCATTCCTCTGGTTTCAACAGTAAGGGAACCTTTTGGGGAGGGTGGATCAGTCAGAAACCTCAAAAATATACTTGCAGGAAAGAGAGGTTGGTGTACATTAGTCATATTTCCCTTGAAGAGAGACATGCATTTCAATGAAGGGCAAAGGATGACAAATTGATGATGATGATGGATGGATGGTGTTGAGCTGGATGGTACAAAGTGTATGATTTTAGGTTAAGGGCCATCTATTTATTTATGTATGAATCCGGAAAGGGAGTTGGGGGAGATAGGAAGGACAGATTATGAAAGTAGGTATGGATGGGTGGAGGGAAATTAGGGAAAGAAGATGGATGAGATAGGATTAGGCAGGGGAAAAGTAGTGGGATGGGTGGGGGGAGGGGGTTCAAACATGCCACCATTTTTGTCTATGTAATAAATAGATGGCTCTTAATGGTAAAATTTAAGAGTTATAAGGATAATTTAATGCAAGCAAGTTTATGAACTTTGGTATGCAATTGCATTATTTGAAGTCAGATGTAAAATAAATAAATAAAATCTGATTTGAAATGTTTTAAAATTGTGAAATACAACACATAAACGGAACACATCAAGGTTATCTACGAATGGGTACACAACCTCTTAACACTGTGTATTGTGTAACCGAGAACTACATGAGTCCTGACACCAGGAATCTCGACCTATATGGGCCAGCTCGTCATCGTGCGAGAATGTAATAATGTTCTCGTGCCACGTACGCTGCAGTACTACCTACCCTGTAGGGGACTGCCGTGAGCCGCAGTATTTGCTGTTTTGCAGTCTGTGCATAGCCAAAGATTTACTTACCATTCTTGTTATTTTGTATTTAGTTCCCTTTTGTTTTCATAACGTTGATTTTGAGTTATTTTATAATTGATTATCATCCCTTTAGTTCATACTGTATTTTATTGGCAATGTCCATTGTCCCTATATTATTAGTTCATGTAAAATGGCAGAATTTTTGACTCTTCTCCCGCATTCTTCTTTCTCTTTTGCACACCCCATGATGTCCTGCTTTCCTGATTGTACATTCAGTATGACGTGAGGAACAACCGAGTGTTTCTTCGTCGTACTGGGTGTCCGAGTCTGTCTCGGCAGGAACTGAGAATCGGTGGCAAGGTGCTCGTTTGCTCTCGACTTCTCTCCATCACCTCCTATGGGGATACCTGCACTGCTCGCATGCTCCAACAACGCCCACCAAAAGTTAGCAGGATGACTTGCAAGCAGGGAAAGTGTGCGCGAATTGGGGATTTGAGTGAGGGGGGGGGGGAGTAGAAGGTTTTTGGAGGAATGGATCAGGGTGGAGGTAGTTGTGTTGTGGGATTGTGACAGTATGATTACAAACTCTTGTTGTGGTTAAACATGTGAACAACATGGCTTACCATTATACTAAAGGACTTATTTCCAACCTGAATAAGCATTCATGTTTGGTTATTTACTAAAACTGAAACTATATCAGCAGCTGGAATAATGGCTGGATCATCACGTTAGACAGACAGATGGATATATTTACCTGTACAAGACAAGGTATGCTTTGAGGACCGCAATAATACGTACAAGGTCTCTTTTGAGTCCCATTGTAAGGAACACTCAGTACAATTAATATCTTTTTTCTTTTTTTCAGCCAAGAGCACTTATTTATGGTGGATGGTCCTGTTTCATTGAAGAATTTTCAACTCTCCCTCGCAAAGGGAGAATTTTTGTTGTGTTTTTCAAATTTTCCAAAATTTGTTCAGTTATGGCAGAGGATTAAATTGAACTGACTATTATGGTGAGTTTGTTGCATGCCATTGTGGCCAAACGGTGACTCCAGGTCAAATCAATTAAGGTGAAATGTGTAAAAAATATATATATATTTGGGTTGGGAGTGGGTGGGGAGTCGATGCCATAGTAGCCTCTCATGCGAACCACACCCTCATTGCTATAGATATCCTTTTTTTTTGTTTCTTAGTCTTTTGTGGAGTGAGGATGAGGTGGTAGGGCCTACGTGGGGGTCGTCATGGTATAACATTTTCGATACAACGACCAGTCCACATGACGTATCCGTTCATTATGATATTCTACTGTGTTTTACTGCCAGTTCTGACAGGGATAAAACAAAAGGCATAAATTATGGTGCATTATGTATTTCTGACAGCCATTGGTTCATCATTACTACTTTGTACATGGCCACTGACCATTGTCTGTGCCCATTTCAGAACACTGGCGATAGTGAAGCCACAGGCGATGGCAAAAGTGGGAACCATTATGGAAGTGATCTCGGAGGCAGGCCTCACCATCACTCAAGCTAGGATGGTGAAGTTTGAGAGGTATGAGAATCGGTTTCCTCAGCAGGACTCGCATCTCATACCCACGGGCTAAGTGATTCAGATCCCACTCTCACTCCCCGACGGGCTCGCTTCCTTTCATTGACATCTTAGTGACACTATAGGTTATTGTTTACAAGTTTTACCTTGAAGGAATTGAATGTTGTCACAAATTTCCACATCTTGTGAGAAACGAGCATTTGAATGAATGAAATGCAATTGGATTGTCCCTTTCATCTTTGTGCATTGTTGCAAAGTCTGGCCATCTGCTTTCCTCACGTTTGCTCAACCTTTAACCCATTACTGTTGAGCAATTGAGACAAGGGCTTGGACTTTATTGGGGAGATGAGTCTCCACGGAAGGTGTTTCTTTGTCATCAAAAGAGGGACTTTTGTTCTCTAACCATCTCACTGCTTGTGTTTTAGAAAACACGTGGAAGATTTTTCTACAAGACTCCAAGCAAATTGTTGTTTCAAGTGAGTGGAAGTAATATTTCATTATTTATTGTTATATAATTATAGCTATTAGTCATTTTATAAAACTGGTATGTTAAAAAAGCAATGAGGTATACCTGGATTCATTTAACTTACATTCCCCCACAATCTCCTGACCCTCCATCTTGTTATTCCAAGAGAAATTATTTCCTGTTCTTTTTTTAAATCCTGTTAAGAGGATTTTGGGTAGCACTGCCTTTTCATGTTTGTTTGTTTTTTGTATGCAAAGTGAAGGCTTGTGGAAGAGTTAGAGTACAGAACAGATCAGGACGCAACTGCATAAAAAGAACAGCACAAGGAGAGGGGGAAACACCAACAGCTGGGCCGAGAGACAAAATATATGAACATGAACAAACAAGGGATGTGGGCAAGGATGAGGGATAGGGGAGAATGCAGGGGGTGGACAAGATGGATGTAGAAGCAAACAATTCCAGGAGGGAAAACTGGAAATTTTGAAAGAGGTGGGCTTTGGGAGAAGGGGAGTTGTTCATGGAGGAGGGAGTTTTGGATTGGTGATGATCTGAGATGGTGGTGAACAGCTGTCTTGAAGACCTGGAGGGAACAATGAAATTGAACGGAATGTGGAAGTTGCTTCCTTAGGCGAGAAAAGAGTGGAACGAATGAGTGGAGGTGAGCAGTGATTCTGGATTTTGATAGTTTTACTAGTAGGGGGTTGATCGTGGACCATGTGCACTCGCAGAAACCTGGGAAGGGGTTGAACAAAGCACGGAGAGGGCATAGGGTGCAAGACAAGAAAGGAGAGGAAGGAGACAGAGCTACCGCCAACCTGTCTGTGATGGTGAAGTGATCAGCCCATCGACTTAGCTTCATAGTTAGCATTTTAATTTCAATCCCAAGTTTCCCTGAGGCATCCAATAGTAAGGTAACATCCAATAGTAAGGTAACATCCAATAGTGAGACATCCAAAACTGATCCAATAGTAAGGCTAATTTTCCATTGGGACTCGCTCAAATTCCAGAAGTTTGGAATCCACTTCCCTAATCCTGCTGCCTTCAGCCAGATTTGAATGGACAACTTCTAGGATGCCAGTCCCATGTCCCCATCACTAGGTCACTGTCGACGGCAAGATACTGTTTCACCAATTGAGTTTATGATTCTAATAAATATTGTGTTCAAAACCTAGACTCGGGTGTTTGAGAATTGAAAGACCTTTCCTTTCCGCATTTTGTTTGCATCAGCTAGTATTTTCATTCCGATGACCTTTTCAAAGGTTCATCACCAAGGCTTACTCTACTTCCAGTCATGTTTCTTTCTGTAGTTTTGTTAATTGGATTCGCTGTATATGCTAGATATCCCTTATTGTCGGGTTTTCCGTCTGTGTGTGTGTGTTGTGTGTGTGTGTGTGTGTGTGTGTGTGTGTGTGTGTGTGTGTCTGCAACGCGAGGCTCCACAGCACAAACCAGCGAACCGATTTCGATGAAACTTTGCCAACATGTGCAGTATTTGTTGGAATGTGCGAGTTTGAATTTCGTTGCCTAGCAACCACCGTTGCTGTGCAGCGGCCGAAAAACCGCGTACAGTATTTTCAATACTTGTCCTTCAGTTTTGAATGTAGAGAAGTGAGACTTCGGAATTAAACACTTCGAGATGTTTAGAAAATTTTACTCGAGACGATTTTTGATTGAGGTTTTTTTTTCAAATGGTAGTCCTTCAAAAATCGGGTGTCTATTCACCGTCATTTTTTATGAGGGGCTTAGGAAAGTGGGCGGTGCTTAGGGAAAGTGGACGTGGTTGATGAAAAGGGGGAGTGGTGTAGGAAGTGGGAGTGGCTTATGAAAAATATTGTGTGGCTCAGGAGGTGTGGTCAAACAAGAGCATTGAGAGAAGTTTATCGGGTTTTTCGTCTGTGTGTGTGTGTGTGTTTTTTTGTGTGTGTGTGTGTGTGTGTGTGTGTGTGTGGTGGGTGTGTGTGTTGTGTGTGTGTGTGTGTGTGTGTCTGCAACGCGAGGCTCCACAGCACAAACCAGCAAACCGATAATTTATTCATTTACCGAAAACGATTCCCCACCCACACACCACCTCCAATTATTTATTTATTTACCGAAAACTATTCCCCACCACACACCACCTCCAATTATTTATTTATTTACCGTAAACGATCCCACCCACACACACCTCCAATTATTATTTATTTACGAAAACCATTCCATGACCCACATACCACCTTTAATTATTATTTATTACCGAAACGATTCCCACCCACACACCACCTCCAATTATTTATTTATTTACGAAAAACGATTCCCCACCCACACACCACCTCCAATTATTGGATTCACTATATATGCTAGATATCCTTATTGTCGGGTTTCCGTCTGTGTGTGTGTGTGTGTGTGTGTGTGTGTGTGTGTCTGCAACGCGAGGCTCCACAGCACAAACGAGCGAACCGATTTCGATGAAACTTTGCCAACATGTGCAGTATTTGTTGGGAATGTGCGCGTTTGAATTTCGTTGCCTAGCAACCACCCTGCTGTGCAGCAGCGAAAACGCGTAATGTGTTTTTGTCAGCAGCCGAACGCGTCAGTTCAGTATTTACAATATTTGTCCTTCAGTTTTGAATGTAGAGAAGCGAGACTTCGGAATTAAACACTTCGAGATATTTAGAAATTTTACTCGAGCGATTTTTGATTGAGGTTTTATTTTCAAATGGTAGTCCTTCAAAAATCGGTGTCTATTCACCGTCATTTTTTATGAGGGCTTAGGAAAGTGGCGGAGCTTAGGGAAAGTGGACGTGGTTGATGAAATGTGGGAGTGGCGTAGGAAAATGGGCGTGCCTTATGGAAAGTGGGCGTGGCTTATGAAAAATATTGTGTGGCTCAGGAGTGTGGTCAAACAAGAGCATTGAGAGAAGTTTATCGGGTTTTTCGTCGTGTGTGTGTGTGTGTGTGTGTTTTTGTGTGTGTGTGTGTGTGTTGTGTGTGTGTCTGCAACGTGAGGCTCCACAGCACAAACCAGCAAACCGATAATTTATTTATTTACCGAAAACGATTCCCCACCCACACACCACCTCCAATTATTTATTTATTTGCCAAAAACGATTCCCCACCCACACACCACCTCCAATTATTTATTTATTTACTGTAAACGATTCCCCACCCACACACCACCTCCAATTATTTATTTATTTACCGAAAACGATTCCATGACCCACATACCACCTTTAATTATTTATAATATTTACCGAAAACGATTCCCCACCCCCACACCACCTCCAATTATTTATTTATTTACCGAAAACGATTCCCCACCCATACACCACCTCGAATTATGATTCACTATAATTGCTAGATATCCCCTTTGTCGGGTTTTCTGTCTGTGTGTGTGTGTGTGTGTGTGTGTGTGTCTGCAACGCGAGGCTCCACAGCACAAACGAGCGAACCAATTTCGATGAAACTTTGCCAACATGTGCAGTATTTGTTGGAATGTGCGCGTTTGAATTTCGTTGCCTAGCAACCACCCGTTGCTGTGCAGCGGCCGAAAAACCGCGTACAGTATTTCAATACTTGTCCTTCAGTTTTGAATGTAGAGAAGCGAGACTTCGGAATTAAACACTTCGAGATATTTAGAAAATTTTACTCGAGCCGATTTTTGATTAAGGTTTTATTTTTCAAATGGTAGTCCTTCAAAAATCGTGTGTCTATTCACCGTCATTTTTATGAGGGGCTTAGGAAAGTGGGCGGAGCTTAGGGAAAGTGGACGTGGTTGATGAAATGTGGGAGTGGCGTAGGAAAGTGGAAGTGGCGTAGGAAAATGGGCGTGCCTTATGGAAAGTGGGCGTGGCTTATGAAAAATATTGTGTGGCTCAGGAGGTGTGGGTCAAACAAGAGCATTGAGAGAAGTTTATCGGGTTTTTCGTGTGTGTGTGTGTGTGTGTGTGTGTGTGTGTGTGTGTCTGCAACGTGAGGCTCCACAGCACAAACCAGCAAACGATAATTTATTTATTTACCGAAAACGATTCCCCACCCACACACCACCTCCAATTATTTATTTATTTGCCGAAAACGATTCCCCACCACACACCACCTCCAATTTTATTTATTTATTCGAAAACGATTCCCCACCCAAACACCACCTCCAATTATTTATTTATTTCCGAAAACGATTCCACGACCCACACACCACCCTTAATTATTTATTTATTTACCGAAAACGATTCCCGCCCACAACCACCTCCAATTATTTATTTATTTACCGAAAACGATTCCACGATCCACACACCACCTTTATTATTTATTTATTTACCGAAAACGATTCACCACCCACACACCACCTCCAATTATTTATTTATTTGCCATTTCGGATTCTCCTCCCGACACACCACCTCCAATTATTGGATTCGCTATATATGCTAGATATCCCTTATTATCGGGTTTTCCGACTGTGTGTGTGTGTGTGTGTGTGTGTGTGTGTGTTGTGTGTGTGTGTGTTCTGCAACGCGAGGCTCCACAGCACAAACCAGCAAACCGATTTCGATGAAACTTTGCCAACAGGTGCCATATGGGGTGGGAATGTGCGCGTTTTGAATTTCGTTGCCTAGCAACCACCCGTTGCTGTGCAGCGGCTGAAAAACCGCATACAGTATTTTCGGTACTTGTCCTTCAGTTTTGAATGTAGAGAATCGAGACTTCGGAATTAAACACTTCGAGATATTTAGAAAATTTTACTGATTGTTTGCTCCTGTTACACCTTCTGTTTATTTATGATCTAGTTAAATCAAAACTATCCTTTATGATAATCTAATTGTCATTTCTGTGTTTACTTTTTGTTACTATCTCAATTATCAATTCCAAGGTTTTGTTTTCTTATTTTCATTGTGGATGATCTTTTTTTTAATCACAGTAGTTAACATTCATCGTGTATTGCATGCAAGGACTTGGGAATCAGATCTCTATCTCTATCTCTATCTCTCACTCCTTATCCTTATCTCTCGGCAAACATTCCAGCCATAAGGTTGTACAGGAACAATATATGATTCATTTTATCACAAAGCATCTCTCGAACCTTGAATGGCATTATGGTACAGTTGACGAGTTCATTTAGCACCGGTAAATATTCCAGCATGATTTTGGTGTAACATTCCGAAAGCGAGAATCTGGTAAATTTTCTGAGTGGTGCCACGAGCTCACGAATTGAATTGCATGACTGTGTCGTGACAGTGAGATGATCAATGAGCTGGTGTCTGGCCCAGCACTGGCAATGGAACTCATGGGCAAGAATGCAGTGGCAGTTTGGCGGAGATTTCTGGGGTTTTCCACTTCGGAGGTCGATGAAAATCGAGAACCTGACTGTGCGAAAGGCGATGTGCTAAACTTGACCAATGATAAGCTTCAGAACTTAGGTGACCAGGGCTATGGTTCACTCAGCGATGAAGAAGCTGTTCAGGTAATGTGAAGACGAGATACATTTTTAGCCCCTCGTTGTTCCCCATCTTGAAAGCCTGTTCCATTATATAACGTTGGTTAAAATTTGGAGTTGTAGTCACAAGTACTGTAAATCTACTGTAGCTTGTGATGAATGAGAGATTCAACACTAATAATATGAATGTTTACTTTGAAGTTGATTTATGAATATAAACTCTTTCGTCTGTCAAAATAAGTCATCTCACAAGACTTCTGTGTTGTTGATGAAGGAGGCCAGTTTTGCAATACATAGCTCATTCTGTCCAGTTTTGTTTTGATAAATTATTTCCACCAGTCAAATACAGATGCCTTGACAGGCAATCTATCATCATATTGCCCAGCCATTTGTCTGCAAATTTCAATAGCCTTGATGTTTTTGTTGGGGAAAATTTTCAGTCATTCCCTGTTCCATCCTCTTTCTTACTGCCTTTTTGACTTTCAGCACGTGCATTAAAGCAAGAAGTGTATGAGTATGGTTAATGGTTACCAATCCTCAAAAAATATTAATCTCCATATTACAGGGTGTGTCAATAAAAGGTTAACCGCTTCAAATGACCTTTGTACTTTTAGTCATTACCTTAATTTTTTGTTTGTTTTGCAGGAGTGATCAATGAACTTTGGAGAAGTCATTCAAGCAGAACCAAAGTATTTTACAGAAAAAAATGACGTTTTCTACGGAGAAAAGAGTAAACATTGTCAAGTGGCATTTTGAGACCAAATCAATTGCTTCCGTCCACACGAGGTTCTGTACCGAATATGGAGTGCATCCCAGAAACAAGCCAAGCAAGCCAGCCATTTGGAAACTTGTGAAAAAGTTCAAAAGTGAAGGGACGATTCTCAACATTAACAAGGGAAGGTCCGGTCGCCCAAAAGTGTACAGTGTGAAGGAAACATGGAACAAGTTCGTGAGTCAGTCATGCAAAGTCCGAAGAAATCGCATCAACAAAGATCGGCTGAACTGGTTCTCACTCCCAGCAGTATCAGAAGAATAATGAAACAAGATTTAAACCTCTTTCCTTTCTACATCACAACAGCCCATAAATTGATTGATGGAGATAAATCAGCACGAGTCGCTATGTGTGAGGTGCTGCAGCAGAAGATGGAGGCAAACCCAAACTGGATTCGTGATGTGGTTTCGTGACGAGGCACACTTTTTTTTTCTTTTTTTTTGTATACCTTGTCGAGGCTCGTATGAGAGCTAACACACAACACACAGCAAGGGGTGGGGGTCATGAGACAAGAGGGGCAGGAGTGGGAAGG
The DNA here is from genome assembly GCA_035128595.1 of Eptatretus atami. Lineage (NCBI taxonomy): Eukaryota > Metazoa > Chordata > Myxini > Myxiniformes > Myxinidae > Eptatretus > Eptatretus atami. Next base: position 65,117,518 of record CM068954.1, read on the forward strand.
ACAAAACAGTGGGGAACAGAGACATTAGGAGATCGGAAACATGTCACACTCTCACATTGTCTCTCCGAAAGGACCGTTAGAAAAAACCCCATCCACTTTCTCAACACATCCTCTGAAAGAAGTCTTTCTTTCAACTTCTGTCTCACTATCTGCAATGACCTTTCCTGGGAAAGCACATTCAAACCTCGCCTCCAAAGCAGTCGCCGAACTGGGAATCCTCCGTGGTGCAAAATCCTTCCTCGGCCCACCTGGCTCCTGACCACTACAAACGTTTCGGCGCAGCTGATGGAGTACTGCTCTCCCTCTGGGCTGGTGCTCCTGCCGCCACCTTTCTTGGCTCCACGCAGTGGACAAAGCAATTCAGATCATTGGCATCTCCTACGATGAGGCTGAGTCTTGGGCCTCTCACTCTCTCACCGCAGGCTGGTCGGTGGTCTTTCTTGTCTTCTCCCGTCTCCTCTCCAGCCTGCCCCCCCCCCTGCTCTCTCTGCAATTTGTCCCCACCACATTTCCACGGCGTCAAGTTCTGCCAACAACCCCCTTCTGGTAAAACTACCAAAATCACGAATCACTGCTCACCTTCACTCTTTCATTCCTCTTTTTTTCCCGCCTTTGGAATAAACTCCTCCATTCTATCAATCCCATTCTTCCGTCAAGCCTTCAAAACAGCTTTCACCACCACCTCTTATCATCCCCCATCAAATCCTCGATCTTTTCTACCCCCGATAATCCACCCAAGCCCACCTCCTTCCTGAAAGTCCCTGTATGTCATCTTGTATTCCCCATGTTCCCCACCCCATCCCTCTCCCTTCCACA
>CM068954.1:65120135-65156572 GCA_035128595.1 Eptatretus atami
AAAGAGAGAGATACGGAGTTTCACGCATTCAGCCTTTTGACGTGCGGTATCAGCAGTGCGGCCATTTGAGAGTAAGGAGGGATGGAGGGGAACATACACCAGAAACAGATTTGATTAGACGCCACCGAGGATTTTGAGGAGGGAGAGAGGTTTGAAAGTTCAGACTTGAGCTTAGAAAGATGTTGTTCTTCTGGCTCTCCTGAGGGTAGATACTACACTTCTCCGAGCTTTATGGAAGGAACTGAGATTACCCTCAGTTGGGTTTGCTTTCCATGAGGCAAAGGCAAGTTTTTCAGGACAACTGCCTCTCCACAAGCTTCAGTGAACCAAGGGCGGAGTAAGGGTAGGACAACTGACAATGAGAGGGATTAATCTGTGCATAGGGAGAGCAAGTTTCTTTGAAAGAATTCCCGGAGAGTTGATGTTGGAGAAAGTAGCGATAGGAGACCAGTCTATAAATTTGATGGCTGCTTGGAGGACCCTGCCAGTCGGCTTGAGTGAAATGCCAGACTGCGAGGTGGTGAGGTGGTTCTCTGATAATAGCCAGAGAGATGTCCACTTTGACAAGGATGTGGTCAGAAGAACCGATTGGAGCGGAGGAAGAAGGAGAATATTGTCAGGAAAATTTGTCAAAATCATATCCAGAAGAGATGGATTACCATTTCGGTTGAGAATCCGAGGTCGGGAACCCAATGAGATCGCAGAAAGCTTTTGCTGAAGTGCCATGACAGGTGAGAGAGGTACCCACACCTAGCCAACTGGCATGATGACAATTGAATCGCCACATATGAGGAAGAGAGAGTTTGGATGAGAAGATATAAGTTGGTCCATGTTTTGGATAGTGAGGTGTAGATGGATTCATACACTGTTTGGTGGACGGTACAGTACATATAAACATGAGGTGGGAGTGGAGGGGAAGCCGTAGCAGAGGTATTCCTGGGGGTGTGGGGAGTGAGGGCAGTGCATGGAGAGTGAGGAAATAGAGTCTTTGATGAAGAGAGCAACTCCTCCACCAGGACGAGGCTCAGGTCTGTCATACCGGAGGAGGGAGTAACCAGGAGAGATACTTGGGAGTCAGACACGTCTTGGGGAGGAAAGTTTCTGTTAGGCAGATTATGTCTGGTTTGTCAGTGGCAACCTGTATGGAAAGATCTGAAAGGTTTGAGCGAAGGTCCCGGATATTGAGGTCCACACTGTTAATGAAGAGGGAGGGGAGAGGCTTTGGGTGCAGGGTGTGGGAGAGGGGAGGGTACAAGGACGAGGAGGGAGGAAGGAGGGTTGTTGAAAGAGTGTGGGGGATTGCAGAATAGCCAGGGAGGGGACGGATGAGGAGGAGAAAAGGCTCTGTGGTGCTGGGGGAGAGGTTGACAAGAGAGGGGCAGAAGGCGGTTGAGGATTTGAGGAGGTGGAGTGAAGAGATGGAGGTGAGAGGGCAGTGGAAGGAGGCAGCTTTGTGGATGAGGGGGGGGGGCAACTTTGAGATGGTGAGTGAGGGGGTGAATGGTGGGAGAAGGTGAGTGGGGAGAGTTGAGGGAGAAAGGTGAGGGGGGAGTTTTTGAGAGAGGTGAGAGGGAGGCTTGGAGGGAGAAGAGTGTGATGGTTGCTTTGAGAGTGAGGGTGAGAGGGTGAGTTGGCACTGAAAATGAAAGAAAGAATGGTTGATGGAAAGCAAACATTCATAGCAAACTGGGTTTTTTTTTAATAGTTTTAGGTCAGAGATGAGATTAAACACGTTTCTTGATGGATGCAATAAAGCGAATTCAGAGAATGGAGAGAAGAAATGCTGTAACAGTTGGATTTTTTAGGCAAGGTATTAAGGAAAGGTCGAATTCAGAGCAGTCTGTTTAAATAGTAGAAGAGTAGTGCATTATGATACAGTAAAGAGTTCCACATGTGTGAAAGAGGAAGATGAAGCATTATAAGAGATCGTTTTTTATATTCTTGTTATTATTATTATTGTTTGAGTGAGTTTTCATCAGATTAGGTAATGGAAGTGTGTAGAAAAAATCGTGAGGTGAATGGTGAAATTGGGTCGATAAACGCAGGGGTCTAAACAGATCACGTGGTTATGGAGAAGCACTTGGCTAATGGGAGGTGTATCGTCAAAAGTGAAATTATTTATTTTAAATAAGGATTGCATAACATTCGAAAAAGGGAAGGTTGAAGTAAAATCATGGAAGTGTGTGGTGAATTTGGACGGCAAACGCAGTATGAAGCTGCTGGGTGATGAAAAGTACAGGAAGAGTCGAGAGAGACACGTGGTTACAGGAGGTGTAGAGATCGAAAGGACACAAGGAAGATTATTATTTTTTGATGTATTTTTGAAGAACAGGTAAGATTCGGAATGGAAAGTTGTAGGAAGAAATTGTGAGTAATGGGAGAGAGGGTCAGCTCAGTGGAATAAAGATGGTGTGCCGACAGGAGGAAGAAGAAGAGAGGAAGAAGAATAAGGATCGAGACTTCATGAGTGTGCAAGGAGAAAGGAGTTTTTTTTGGGGGGGGATTTAAGACAAGAAATAGTGTTTAGTTGGGAGGGATGGGGGCGTTGGGAAGTGGGGAAGATAGAAAGTGAAGATAATGGGGAGAAATACAAATAAACACGATCGTACACCGGAGGGGATGGTGTAGGCCTCAAGCACCCGTAAGACAAGGTCGACGAAAACTCACAAAATAGCACGATTTTTGAAACAAAACCGAACTAGGAACACACAGTAACATGTAGGTGAGAAATAAACAGTTAAAACGGGACAGATAACGACCGGAAATTTAACTTTGAGATTGTCAGCAGAGATCCCTGAAGGAGACCTGCCGAGCTCCAAACCCAGAACCGGAAATTCAGACAATGGTGCTGTCACTTTCACGTCAATGGTGCTGTCACTTTCACGTCAATGGTGCTGTCAATTCACACAACATTTTCTGGGGAAGTCAACGCCCAGATGAGGTTGAAGAGAAGTCGCTTAAGAGTCGGAAAGTCACTGCGTTTGTGGCTGTCAGCTGCAGGTGTGTGTTTGGGCCGTATTGGTTTGAAGACAAAACGGAAGAACGGTTACCATCAATCAAGAACGATACCGGTCGATTGTCAAAGCATTTTGCGAAGACTTGAAGCAATCGATGAGCACTGCAGACCTCCGGCAACAGTGGTCCATGCAAGACGGTGCTTCCCTGCATACAGCCAACGAAACGATTGCCTTTCTGCGTCAAAAATTCGGACGAGTGGTTCTCAGTTTGCGCATGGAAAATGAATGGTCTCCACATAGCCCTGACCTTAAATGCCGGCTGGAATTTCTTTTTTCTGGGGGCTTGTAAGGGTAACATCTACAAGAAACACCCCAGATGAGACCTGATCTGAAGGCAGGAGTTGAGGTTTTTGTGCAGACAGTAACAAATTACAACTTGCAGAAACACCATTGAAATCTTTGCAATTCATGTGAATGCATGTTGTGTGTGTGTGTGTGTGTGTGTGTGTGGTGTGTGTGGGGGGGGGGGTGCTCACATCGAACACCTCAACTATAAGCACATTGACGCATAATGAGTTTCATTTTCCGAGTTAATTTTTTTTTATTACTCAGTGTTTTGGTTATAAAAGTTTTGAAGTGGTTAACCTTATATTGACACACCCTGTACATACATTACTCTGCCTTTTACAAACAAAAGTCCAGATCAAGTTTGAACCATCTGTGTTTGTCCATCTTTGTCATCTTCTGCAGGAGTTGGACATCATTTTTCCAAGCACTGGACATCATCACGGTCCTCCCTCAGCTGCACGGTTGGACAACTCTACATGTTGTATCATCAAACCGCATGCTGTCTCTGAAGGTATTTCGTCCCTCAATAATGTCTTGCATCTTTCTCTGCCTTTCCTCAACTGCACTTTAATATTTATTCACTCTGCTCATTGTCTCCTTTTCTTTCTTCTCATCCAATATTTTATATCCTTTCTCCTGATTATTTTTACTTTTTTCTTTTATTTATCTTTCATCTTTATCTCATTAAGATCAAAGAAGTGTTTAGATTGATATATCATGTACCCTTCATGCAATAGAATTACTCCCGTTAAGGTAGGTGCATAAGGTCTCTTTTGAGTCCCATTATGTGCTTGGTTAATAAGATTGCTTCAAGGAAAATAGTTGTGCACTGTATTTCTGCATGTTTAACCTCAAGAACAAGGAAAATATGAGATGAAACCAGCTTGTTGAGTTAATTTTTGAAGTATTTCATCATCTTCTCAATGAATAAAATAAAATGGTTCTAAAGTTCTTTTAACATTTAACATAGTTCATAACATAACCCCTATTAATAAGAAAGATTGCATTTATAACTTGATTACATTATCAGTGGCCGAAAAAAGAAAGTCGTGCAACGGCATCAAAACTTGCTTTGATATCTCACACAATAGCTATGACAAAGAAAGTCAGAAAGATGTGATGGCAACTGATTTGCACAAAGCCAGTAGGTTTTTAGAAAGTTTTAGATATATAGACTTGTCAAAGTGTGCTTGAGGCCTACATTAATGAGCCAAACTCCATTGACTGTGTTTGCAAGCTGATGTGCTGAGGAGGACGACATCGCAAAAATTATTTTAAGAATGTAAGACTTGATGAGCGTAAATATTCTTACGGATGCAGCCCGCATAACTCCAAAAGGCTGACATGTCCATGAAAAGACCATGGACACCGTCTACAACACTCACCTCTGGCCAGATCTTCACGCCCAGGGTCAGTTTACCATACCTGTGAGATGATTGAAGCAGATCGGGAACCATGCCAGCGGCTACGTAATGGATATTAATTGGCTGAGCGAACCAGCATTACGTGCCGCACCCTAGAGTCTATCAGAATCTTTCATAGGTTTATTACAGCAGGCAAGAATGGGCAGGAGAAATGGGGATTGGGAATTTAAATTGGTAAATGGTGGGCAGGAAAACTCAAGAATGGGCAATGCAAGCAATTTCACACTGTCGACAAGCACGTACACATTCCCTTATCTCCTATGCAATATATCCGCCATCGGATACCTTAGAACAATCACTTAGCACTTCTAAACAAAAGGCGCCAGACACCCAAATAAATGAGAGAGTGCAGGAAGAGGTGTAAGAAATAGTACCGGTCAGAAAGAATAGTGTGTGGTCGTTAGCATGCCCCGGATGCACCTTCCACAACCCAGCTGGAATTGTGGCCGCCTAATGTTTCTGGGTTCCGGCTCACCTCCCACGCTCTCTCTCGGATCTTTCCCTCCGTTCCGTTCATGCCCCGTGGTCTGGGCCGCTCGATGGCCTTGAGCTGGCACAATGGTCTGCGCAGCTTGAGTGTGAATATCGGCCGGTGAGGCGATGCGAACAGTTCTGGTTTGGGTTTGCGGCATAGCGACAGCCAGGATGCATTGAAGGTGCGCCAGCTTGGTGTGGTGTCCATGTGTGTAATGTAAAAGTCATGACATATATATACAAAGGAGCATCTCGAAAGTCAGAAAGATAAAGAAGGGTCAGATCTTCTTCTGCAATGGTAACAAGCTCTGGACATGGGAAGCACCATGAAGTTTCCAGTCCGATTGACGATTGTGATTGCTTGGCAACTCACCATACTCATCTGGAATTACGCAGAGCGGTGATCATAACACTGATGTCAGGAGTGGGATTGGATCCAAGGCACGGGAAACCGCTACCTCAACGCGAAATTGCAGAAGCGTGTTGTAAGCGAACAAATTTTGATAGCAGCCATGCCACTATGTCAACTCAGGGTGAGCAGGACTCAGGGGTGCAGTAGAATATTCTCCCCTGCCTGGTAGTCCCTCTGAATCCCTTATAGCTAACTCAGAGACCTCCAGAAATATGTATCGCATGACGTCAGCGGAGGAAAAAAGGCGAGGGGCATGTTTGATCGGATGATTGTCATGATGTCTGAAATGTTGGCTGGGCAAGCTGAGATGAAGGCCGACCAGGACAAGCTCTGGACGTGGGAGCTGGCAGGAAGTATCTGGGACGATTGGTGATCGTGGTCGCTTGGCGACTCGCCGTACTTGGCTGGAGTTATCCAAGGAGGCAACAGGAACCATATCAATGCCCGTGGGTTTCCCATGGGTGCTGGCCTACTAGTATACGTATATATTGTTACGGGTTTGGGGTTCGAGTACGGCCAAGGTCCACGGGGTGGTCGCCGGACCCGCCACTCATCCTATAACCTCAAGGCTACCAGGCCACGGATAACTCCATGACCTGACAGGTTGTTAAGCAACTGCAGATGCAGGTTGGGATAATTAGGTCTAATAGGGTCTTCACACCTCAGTCGTGTTACTTTTTGGTGACCTAATGACCTTAACTATATGGACCTTAAAGGATGGGGAGGATGGGCTGTGGAGTGTCGATGTGGCATCAATGAGTGCAGTATCGTGATAGTGTAAGCTAAGAGGAAGTGTGTGAGGTGTGAACAATGCCTCACCCACGTGGGGACAGAGGGTAATCATTGATAACTCCTTAGGAGGGTTGATTCTCTTTGTGCGTCCAACGTAAATGGTTCACGGTTCTTAGAGAAAGCAAGAAAAAGATAGCGTGAGTGTATGTGCAGCTGTGTGGTGCGTCAAGGACCTCACGGCATCACTGCGTCCTCGCCTTGCACTTCGCTCTGGACCCAGCACAGTTCGTACCGGACCCAACCCTGGCAGTTCATCCTGGACCCAACACAGTTTGTCCCGGAAAGCGATCCCTCAAGCAGGCAGTTTTCTTCTTGACATGTCCCCGGCATACACACAACAGCCCCGAACCGAGCCACGCCCTGGCCTTTGTACATGCCATGCTGGGCGAGGCTTCAAGAGAGCAAAGTTCACATGAGCATTATTTCACCCTGCGCGGCCCTTTCCTATCGCTGTGCATCCGATGGGGAGGGTCCAGCAAAGTGGCGGTGGAAATCCACCCCGTTATGTTCAGGCGAAGTCTGATGGGCACGGGTGACCCCAGCCCTCCCATGCACGAACACTCAAATGGTTCCTCCCCGCACGCAAACTCATTTGTGCACGCAAATGTTCCTTTCTACTGTGCGTTTGTGAGAAGTGTTGTCCTGCGTGACGAATGTGGAAGTGCAGGGAAGGAAGAATGGGGAAGGTAATTTGACCGGTCCGGAGGATTAATTGTTTCTAACTGTGAGGGACGGATGAACAGATGAATCAAATGTTGGACGATGGGTTGCGGTATTAAATGAAAGACCGATGGATTGAAAGAGGGATTGATTGATTGAGATTGTTGAAGCAAATTGATGGTGAATTGAGAAAGTTGAAAATGGGTAGAGAAGGGGAAGATCACACCTGGGATGAAGCAGGCTAATCTCACAACGCATTTCCCCCCAATCCCATGGACAAAGGCCAGGATCTACCGACACACAAACTAAAGAAACAACTGTCTGGGTAATTCCTACGTGTTCATTGATGTTCTCCATGAACACGTAGGAATGCCTGAGGAAGCCTGCTACGAAGCGGGTGAAAGGTCACCTGCTCTTGATTGTTTATTACTCGATGAGCAGGGTAGATCCAGTTACTTTTTTGGTTGGATGTGCCTTTTTCCTTTTAAAATGTATAATCCCAGCCGCCCCAATCTTATATCATATATATTTATATATCTTGTACACATATCCATACACATGTGCAGCATGTGATAGATGCAGAGTAGTAATTGGACGCTGGGACCCATAATCCCGAGATTAAAAAAACTTTGTTGTAATTTTAACTTCTACCAGTTACAGTGCTTCACCTGTAACATGTTATACACCTTAAGTTTTATTTTTTTAATCACATGTCAAAGGTGTGTGTGTTTTCTGCAGGTCTCGTGGGGAAAATTGTAAATGCGATTTTGGAAGCAGGATTTGAAATATCTGCCCTACGAATGGTAACCCTGACTTTTTTTGCAATTATTTATTGCACAACATTTTGAGGCGCACACGGGAAGCACAACTTAAGGTTAGGGCATGGTCCCGATGCCTCGTGGCGAGTTTGGTGTGGAATTGTCTAGCGGTTTTTGAGAAGATTTTTGAATAAAATACCAATATTTGGGGCAAAACCCCCCTTTTACCCACTTTATAGGGGGTACATTTGGACGGGTAGCATAACCCCATGAGGCCTTGCTGTGCTGATGCATCGTACCAAATTTGGTCCATATCCGTTGGGTAGTTTGTGAGGAGATGTTTTAGTTAAATGTTAATGGACATACGTATGGATGGATGTTTGGCTAGACACCGGGACCCACTCTCTGAGCTTATTTCGGAGAAATAACCGAATGCTATCGACGAGGCAATGTTAATGATTCGGATCCGAAAATAGCGCTATCTTTAAGGTTGGTTTCATTGAGGTCATTTATTGACATCTTCAACATTTGTTTGATGAGCAACCCCTTTGAGCCATCCTTGTTGAGGGTGAATACGCTTCATGTTTTGATATGTAAGACACACCTATTTATGAGATTAATATTTGTACGCCACATTCACGTTGACGCAAGGCACTACATTTGAGGCTTTCGTAGCATTTGGTTTTGGGTATGGGTGAGCCTGTCCAACTTTTGCCTTGGATTACGGATTACATGAACGTCCTCGAGTGGGCCGCACTCACTCCGATAAGATTGGAACTATCCTGTACAGTGCATTTGGTGCAAGTGGTTTAGTTAGGCTGCCTACGGTTGAGGTGTGCTGGTACGATTGATACAACCAATGTAAAATCATAACTGAAGCTTCCTGGATGGACATAATAAATGACTATTAGAATTACCATTAAAAAAATTAGGTTAAACTAGTTTTTGTATTACATATTTTTAGATCCTCGTGGAGGATCTCTAAGTATTACTCACGTTGTTGTTCTTCATCTTCTTCTTGTGGACTTTTTTGTTTCACAGCCTACAGTTTTCATCGAAACTTCCTGAAACTTGGCATATATACGTAAAAATACCATCTCCGATTTTGAAAATTCCTCCAGAAAAAAAGTTACGACATCAAAATATCTCCGCTAATGGAAATCGCCTAAAAAATTATCTCCGAAACTAGGCAAGCTGTTTGAATTCTGTTTGCGGGAATCGAACAGGGCATTAGCAGAGATGAATTACCGCACATATGATACATCACTATGACGTCATATCAATTTTTATGACGTCATTCCTATTTTTTGACATTTTTTTGTTCACAACCCAGAGTTTTCATCGGATCTTCGTGAGACTTGCCATGTATATGCAGAAAGCCCACGCACAGGCAGTAACCATCTCCGATTTTGGAATTCTTCCGAGAAAAAAAGTTGACGTTCATAATATCGCCGCTAATGGAAATCACCGATACCATTATCTCCGAAACTCGGCAAGCTGTTTGAATTTTGTTTGCGGGAATCAACGGGCATTAGCACGGATAATTTATCGTAAACCTGATACGTCACAATGACGTCATATTCGTTTTATGACGTCATCATTAAGAGGACGAGGATCTTAGCTCATTTGAGCTTGTTTCATACTATTTTATTATACCAGTTTTGTTAACTCACTGGAAAAGTTAAACCTGACTACAGGGGAGGATCAAGGAAGGCCTTGTTGGTTCGGTCGAGGCTGTGTTGTGGTTCTGTCTCGGCTGTTTTGGGGTTTGATCGAGACTGTGTGGTGGAAAATATTGATGGAGGAAGATGATGCTGATATGTAATCTTTAAACAAAATTCCATGTGTTTACCCCGTGACCTTATCTCTGTTGCAGCTTGTGTTGGAAATAAAAGAGGCAAAGGAGTTTCTGGAAGTATACCATGGTGTTGTGCAGGAGTACAAGGTAAAAAGAGGGTTTCGACCTGCTCATGTATTAACAAAAAAGAAACAAGACATTGAATTACTGATATTGCGAACGTTGTTTTGTGAATCGACGCATTTAAATTAATTCCATGTTTGTTTCAAATCTAGTAAAGATTTCACAGAGCTTAAGATGTTAATACAAGCTGGGTTTGGCCATGGCTTCTGCTTTGTACCATGAGCTGGTATTTCTTTGCATTTATGCTATGTTGTTGTAGGCATTAGTGACTGAGTTATCGACGGGTCCCTGCATGGCGTTGGAAGTCTGTGGCGGGACCGCTGTGGAATCCTTTCGCGAATTATGTGGCCCTTGGGACCCGGTAAGAACATTTTACAAAAAAAAATTTCAATGTTCGTTTACTTATAAAGCGGGTGGATTAACATATGCCCTGACAGGGTGGTGCAGAGGAAGCACACTTACCTTTCAGCTTGTCTAGTCTGCCTCACAGGCAGGGTAGTGTATCAGAAAGTGGTGCCATTCCTCAGAGGGATGTTAAGCTGAGGATGAGTCTGCAAGCATAATTTCGACATCAAAGGGCAACCTAAATGCTCAGACCACCTCAACGCTAATCTATCCCTTGATACCTTACAAAATAGATATGATGTGCCTTTTTCTGATTTCCGATTTATAAAGTGGGTAATTTTGTGATTAAAAGTCAAAATCTTCTTCTTCTTCTGCATGCTTTGCCATGACATCACACTTGGAAGTCGACCGCCAGATTTGTGTTGTCTCCGGGTTACATCACGGTACGATTGAACTCAAACGGCGAATAATTTTTGATTTTCCACAAATGTGCCGAGTCGATGGATCCTTGGTGGTTGCAGTAATACAAGCCGAGATGGTTTAATGCTACACCAATGGCCTAAAGATCCGAGGGTTGCCAGAAATTGGACGACGTTTGTCCAAAATACCCGTGTGTTGAAACAGGCTGACAAAATGTTCGGTTTTGTGCTCGGAGCATTTTACAGAGCACTGTTATGAAACGGCAGAGATGGCTTGATCTTGTGGTTATAAGCCACGATTGAGAGAGAATGCCATCCGCACAATTAAGTGGAAGGCACAGCTGTTGCTCGAAACTGTAACACCATCTCTACTGAGCTACCAGTGCATGTATTTGGGCGATTGAGTGGTGAATCAAACATATGTGTTGACTCGCCGGCGATCGTCTCACCTCGCTAGATATGCTTCACTCCCCCCATCAACCATCACCCCACAATACCCATCACCATACCATCCCCCTCCCCCACCAACATCCCCATAAACCCCATGAACCATCACCCTACACATTACCACCACCACCCCACACCCAACACCCTCCATCATCCCCCACAATCCCCCATCAACCATCATCTCCACAATAACACGGCGCGACACCGGCATGACACGACATGACACGCACAACCCACAGACCACCAACGCAGGATCCGGGGAAAATATGAATTGGGATGATTCCGTACCATACAGGATACCTTTTCAACCTACTATAGTGAGACAAAGCATTCATTGCCCATTTTCTTGGCGGTGTCCGAGTGTGCTTGGGCAGTGTCGGCTGTCGGGCGATGACGGGTATTTCTGCTGGAGTAATATAACTGATTTATCAATGAAAACAAAATCCCTTATGTACAGTCAATTGAACGGAAAAACAAAACCTACCAATCTGCAGTGAACATGCAACCGGTGTTTTCATCTTCACTCACAATTCCATTGTCGCCATCTTCGTCTGAATCACTCACACAAGGTTCAAAACTGCACTGCTCCACAATTTCCCCGAAAGCGTTTCCATCACTAATTTTGTCCAATAGTTTCTTCAAAATCCCACTGATCATTTTCAATATTCTGAGAACTTTCAGAGTTGCTGATGATGGAAAAATCAGTATCTGAATCTGAACTCAAAATACACTGGTTACCTCTGCCACCGAAGGTGAAGGAGGTTGTGTTTTCACCCCTCACTGTTTGTTTGTCTGTTTGTTTGTGTACAGAATATCTCAAAAAGTTGTGGACGGATCTGGATGAAATTTGGTGGGCAGGTTGGGTGTGTGACAAGGACAAACTGATTAGATTTTGGTGAAGATTCCGATCCGGATCCGACTACTAGAATTTAAAAGTGATTCTTCACCTTTGAGAGATCGGGTCAAAAATGATATATAAGCACGATATCTCAAAAAGTTGTGGACAGATTAGGACGAAACTTGGTGGGCATGGTGGGTGTGTGACAAGGAAGAAGTGATTCAATTTTGGTAAAGATCCGAATCCGGATCAGAATTCGATAATTTTTTGTTACGTGATTCTTCATCATTGAGACATGGGGCTCAACTAATATATAGCACGATATCTCATAAAGTTGTGGACGGATTCGGACGAAACTTGGTGGACAGATTGGGTGTGTGACCACGACAAATTGATTCAATTTTAGCGAAGATCCGAATCCGGATCTGGACACGAGAATTATTTAATTTTTAAAGTGATTCTTCACCATTGAGAGATAGGGCCAAAAACGATATAGTATTGTATAGCATGATATTTCAAAAATGTATTGGGCTCGATATGTTCTCGTGGATCAGGCATTACGTGGTGTAGGTATGCGCTCTACCGAGTGCCCTTCTGGTTTTCTATATTATCCAACATTTGGATCAATGTGGGTTCCAGGTGTGACGTCACTGGCGAAAATCGAAAATCGACACTCAATGGCTTTTTTTTTGACAATTTGTGATTGGCCAAAAAAATTCAAAATAATTTTCCCTTTAAATTATACCATGATTATTGATTTTCAATGGTTTTCAGAAGAAAAAAAAATTTGCGTCTGGGTTCCCCTGGACGGGCATCCTTGTGAGCTATCGCCGACACCCTTAAAAGAAATAAAAAAAATCCTAGCTCTAACCTATAAGGGAGCACTGCACAAACTGTATAGCGTAACCACCAATAAAACTGTGTTACATGTGGGCTGAACTCTTAAATGACTCCTGGCCCAATAGGCATGCAATATAGATCAAATGAATACACATATGGAACACAACCCATGATATGGACTTCCTCTGTTTTTTGCCAAGTAAGATTGGCTGCATGATGCAGGCCTTGTATTTTAAAAAGCTTTTTTAATGCTTCAAAAGTCTTATGCAATGTCGTTATTGGAAGTGGACTCTATGTTACGGCACTTCCCTTGGTTATTAAGTGCCTTGTATTTCCAAATTTACACACTCGGCATCCATTTGGTTTCTCTATGATTTACCTTTAAGGTTTGTAATAATGATTATTATTCAGTGGCTGATAGAATATCGTCACACACTTCTGGGCAGCAGTTTGCATTGCCCAAAGGCCAGAGCTCTTAATGATTCGAGCTTGCATGGCTGATCGGATCGAGTAGAAAGCTGTCCTCTTAATCTTCCAAACGGTTTAATTTGGAGCCTAAATTACACCACGGAAGCTAAGAAATAATATACCACCTTGATTATAAATAGATTATTTATCGTAGACAAACCAGAACAGAAAGTGAACCAGAGAGTTTATAGAACATGATGCCCCACGCAGTGTTCAGTATATACTGGAGGGCCTTGTTGTTTGCGGGAGACACGTTCTTGAAAATTCCTGTGAAGCGCAAATCCGCAGATTTAGGGGGTGATGGGAAAATGTGGTTCGGGATTTCAGCTTTAAAATTTGTCCAAACTGTACCCTTCATTAACATATTTGTGCACTCTTTTTGTGCGATTTATTTTCATGAATAAAAGAGTTATTGAGACCACAAAAATTAAGTATCGTTACATGGAAGGGGGATATCCATAGCTAGACTGTGGTAAGTGTGTAGTATGGTCCATGTGTTTTATGTCAGTTATATCGCCATGCTACAGGGATCTTTCAGAGTAAACCATTTGTTACACGTGATGCTGCCTCTGCGTATGTAATTTATAGACAGGGTAAACAGATTAATTATGTGTGCGTAACTACCTCTTGCTTGTAGGCGGGGTTATGTGAGGACTTCCCATCGCAGAGGCACACATGTCACAGGTGTGCAACTAGGCAGATTACGATCTCTCTGGCCAGTGTATGCCAGCCGTGGTGGCACAGTGTAATGTGGAGCCGGAAGTGGCAATGTACTTTTATTTTTATTGTGGCCGACCCCGTGAGTGGCACCCCAGAGGAAGATTCCATCCAGGAGGAAGAAGAGAACTGCAGGCCGACCAAGAGAGAAGGACAAGAGAGCCTCGTGAGAGAACGAGAGGAGGCTCGTGTGGGAGGAGGTCGAGCAAGTGGTCCACGGAGGAGCTTGTGAGGCAGAGATTATTGTGGTTTGCTCTGCAGAAGTTTTGTGAAGACCCAAGCTGCTATCACCCTGCCTTTGGAGAGGAGAAGAAAGACCTCAGCACTTGGAGGAGGAAGAAGAAGTGCCGACCAGGAGGCCTCGTTTGAGAAAAGGACAAAGATGACCACGTGGCCTGGTTGAAGGCCTTACTCATTGCTGGCCCTGCTCGTGGCTGCGTTACTTCGTCTTTAGACATCGTTGTCACTGGCTCTCAACGCGCACCTGGTTTCTGAAACTGGCTGCATCGAGTCCTGCGTCCGCACTGCGCATCATAGAGAAAAGGGAATTCTTGTCTTGTTGTACGAGTGTGATCTATAGTGCTCAGTGGGTTCGGTTTTGCATTTTATTTCTCCTTGTATACAAGTTTGCGTATTCCCATTCTCCTCTTTGTGTCTTTTGACTCTCTTGGTTTGTTCTGTTTATGATTGCGTCTTTTCGACCCTCTTCCCTGTACTTTGTTTTTCAAATAAATCCTTTAAAAAGTAAGATAACTTGTTTCAGCCATCTGCTTTCCGTGTGTGTTTGCCTTCGATTTTGGCTCATTTTGGGCAACCTTAGGGAACGGTAAAGTAGAGTAATACTGAATGCAGTGCCATGAAAGACCGTTTGGACCATCCCTCAGGACGAAAGGTCCCGGTTCTGAGGAATCCTGTATAAACGGGTACTCAGACATGACAGTATTATTAGCCCCCGTTGGACTTAGTCCGAAATGGGGGCTTATGGATTTGGTCTCGATTTGTGCGTGCGTGCGTGCGTGCGTGCGCGCACGCGCGTCCACAACTATATCTCGGACATGTATGGACTGATTTTATTTGTACTTGGCACAAAGACAACACATGATGGTAAACATATACACATCATTTTGTTTCGCGATTCGATCAAAGATCGAATGTGCACCGACCACAACAGGACTTGGTGTGCACTGGTGACCATTTTAGTTGTTAAAAAAAACCCAGTGTCAAAAACGTGCTCAACCATTTCTCAGACAAGAATTTACCGATGTTCTTCAAACTTGGCACACAGATAACTAATGAAGGCTTACATAAGCACATCATTTTTTTTTCGAGACCAGACCAGACCAGACGAGATGAGACCAGACCAGACCAACCAATATACTTGTGAATCTTGGATTCCACAAGTAACAGACAGATAGATAGAGGTGAAAACATAACCTCCATCACCCTTCGGTGGTGGAGGTAATGACACGGGATAATAACCAGTGGCAATCAGTAATTATATAGCTATTGTCCAGCAGGGGAAGATAAAGAACCAGGGCATTGAATAAAAATCAAATGGGGGGGGGGTGGGGTTTAGGTTTAGGTGGTGGAGAGGGAAGACAGTAGAAATCAGGTCAATTGTGAGGATATTGAGAGCAGGAAGAAACAGGGAATAAGATCCAGTCGAAAGAGAGATGACCATTTGTGGCTGACCACTTGCAGGACCATTATGAGTAATTGGCAGGGTGGAAGTACCTTGGGGGCATCAGCAGCATGTAAAACCACGCAGAGTTCAACGATTTGATCCCTGAAGACGTGTGAGGCATGATCTTGTCAATACAGATGAAGACGCCTTAAAGGAGCCAATGACAGGTGAGCACTGCAGTGTGTACATGCTGGAGAGCCATGAGAGCATTGGCAACCTGTCAAATGGCTCAGTCTAATTGCAGACTCGTGAAGATAGCCTGAAACACCACTGAACCAAAACTACCACCATTCTCTCTGAGCTCTGCGTAGGACTTGGTGTGAATTGCTGTGCTGTGCAGATGTTAGATGAGCTAACTTCAAAAGCTGGGATGCGATTTGCATTAATTGCCTGATCTATCCCTACCCTGTTTAGAATCCTGTGCGGGCACCGGTAACTTTCTAGTTTAACTAACTCTGCATTTGAAAAGCAGCATTTTCATAACAATGTAATTCCAAGTTGTTGTTGTTGTTGTTCGTCTTTCGGCTGCTCCCGTTAGGGGTTGCCACAGCGGATCATCCGTTATGATCCGCATACTGATTTGGCATAGGTTTTACGCCGGATGCCCTTCCTGACGCAACCCTGGTCGCCTCTTACGACACAGGGATATGGATTGGGTTTCGCCATGATTATGGGCTGCCCTACACCCTCTCATAGCGCGGCCCAGTGCAGAGTTCCCGTCCTCAAGCGATCCTCCAACCCAAGCCTCCGAGTAGCCGGATTACAGGCGCACGCCACTACGCCCGGTATAATGTAATTCCAAGTTATTTTATTTTATTTTATACAAGTGAATTATTTTTATGGTAACGATTTATAATGTCAGGGCAATGTGTAGCAAATGAGGATCGACCTCTAGGGCCTCCTCATTAAAAATAATCTTCGATGTAAATTTTCCTGAGTATTTTCTGTGTCATTTGAAGGTCATTAAAAATTGACCGTGAAGAAGCGTGAGACAAGGTCAGTATGTAGAATTTACCTTTTCGGTAAAATGCATATCAAACCGGAGCTGAAGATCTCATGAAGTAGATAAGGCTAAAACAAACACCATCTCTGTGACCACTAAATGTAAAACCGATGTGAGTTCACATTGAATATACCAATGAAAATATTTCTTGACAATTTTGAAAACTGAGAGACAGTGATAACCACTCATTTGCAAGCAGCGGCAAAATCTTGTTTGCGACTACAAAAGATGGTTCATTGTCCAAAAGCCTTGATATTTGCCATTTGAACAGCAATCGAGGAAGCATACAATCTTCTAATTCGCCATGCCATGTGCTAGCTTTTACAAATGTCAAGGGAAGTCCATACCATGACACCGGACACTGATGTATTCATCAACACCTTGAATGAGCACCCTAAGCTTGGGTACAACGTGTATGAGTTGCTTAGCACAGGAAACCAAAGACTACTCGTGCACTCGTGCTTTTTTACAGAGCACCCGTAGAGCTTTTAGGTTTCCGTTCATTTACTGGTTGTGATATCATTGATAGAAATTCCAGAAAATGAAATCTGTTTCATTGGAACGCACTTCCAAAAGCAAAGCCACATGTCATGAATGCCTTCTGCCAGCTAGGGAAAAATGAGCAACTTTCACAGGAGTTGAGGGGTCTTCAGGAATTTGTTTGCTCTCTTTTTACCCAAGTCACGTGGATAACAGATGCTGCAAAATCGTGCTGGCATCTGTTCAAGCATAATCGAGCTACAGCAGAAACAATACCATCAACGAGAATCTCTTTGAAGCAACACATTCTCCATGCACATTTTCAGGCCTTGGTGTTGGAAGCATTGGCAACACTGTCTTGCCATCTCCCACTCAATATGGTCGGAAAGAGGAGGATGGCATTTTATTGTGCCTCAAATATCTGAGCCACCACCTTCTCCAGATGCAGTTGTGGTCGGCAGCTGTGCAACAGCAACATGTTCCTGCAGAAGGCATGACCTGGCCTGTCCTGAAATGTGTACATACCAGGATCAAATCCAGATCATGAACCATGCTCTATATAGAGCATCGGTGCTGCCCAAGTAGTGTCTTTGGCTGCGGTTACAATCCTGGATGGGTCGCCACTCCGACACAGGTATGCCATGCAGATGCTGAAAACTGTGACAATGGTCAACCAAGAAGGCACACCCACATCAGACACAGCTGATGATACCAATTTGGATTTTGATGATGAAAATTTGTAAGTGGGTAAATTATTGGTCTTTACTTTACATGTTTAAAGCATAGAAATGTTTTTCTTTTTGATACAGAAGTGTAGACTCATGAACTAAATGACAGGGCAAGAAGTTTACAGACCGTCAGGGGATAAGAGGGGAACAGGAAGACAAAAATCGCACGGACACATTACAAATGATTAGTTGAGTTGCAGGAATGGAAGAGAGACTGAGAATAAAAATAATAATAATAACGATAATAATATTAACTGAAATGGCACTCGGTGGAGCCATACCTCCGCCAGGCTGAGCAGTGACCAGTTTACATTTTGTATCCCACTGACAGGCCGGATCTGCAGACTTGAACCAAAATCTAATCGGCTTGTTATCATCACCTAACCAACTCATCCACCAAGTTTTGTCATAATCCATCCACAACTTTTTGAGATATCATGCTATATATCATTTTTGGCCCCATTTCTTATTGGTGAAGAATCACTTATAAAGAATAAAAAAAAATGATCGGATCTGGATTCGGATATTCACCAAAATCGAATCAATTCGTCCTTTTCACACACCCAACGTGTCCAGCAAGTTTCATCCGAATCCGTCCACAACTTTTTTGAGACATCGTGATACATATCGTTTTTGGACCTATCTCTCAATGGTGAAGAATCACTGAAACAATTCTCGTATCCAGATCGTGATCCAGATCTTCACCCAAAAATGTAATCATTTCATCGTCGTCACACACCCAACCTGCCCACAAAATTTCATCCAAATGCATCCACAACGTTTTGAGATATCCTGTTCACAGCCAAACAAACTGACACAGGGGTGAAAACACAACCTCCATCCACCTTCGGAGGTATTACTAATAATAAAGTATCGAGGAGTTGTCAGCGAAATTCAAAGGGATCATGTCTTCATGGATCCTTTTTTTTTATATCTGCATATTAAAAATAAAATGGTTCGTATGGATTGTATTAAATGTGTAAAATAATTTGGTATTGTTCCGTCTCCGTGCTGACTTTGAAACTAGGATAACAAAATGTTTTTCAAAGCTTTAGTTGTTGGTGAATGCATCTTGGACTGGGATTCATTCAAGTATTCAGCCTGCTCGTGGCATCATTACTGAGGCCTGGCTGTGCCGATGGTGCAATGCCCCTGTGCATTCAGGCAGGAATTGGTGAAATGAAATTCAGGATGCCAGACACAATTTGCCTCCTCTTCTTGAAGGACACCATCGGATCCTTAACATCCACCGACTAATGATAGCAGATGGGAAACCCAGCTCCGCGTTCTAACGATGGACGGCACACACATTGATGCCTCGTTCTGCCTGCAAAAACACCAGGATAATAGCTGGGTCGAGATTCGAATGCAGGAAAAGACAGCTCAGTGGCGAATGCGCAGACCTGAAAGCTATTTTGCCAGCCCAAATCTTTTGGTACACACTGTCTCTACAATGGAATATTATGTTCCAGCAACATCAGCTTCAATCCCTCTCAGCTGCAGTTTTTTCTATCAAATGTGTTCTTCCATTTTCCTTGCCCTTATTAAATGCATGAATGCCATAAATCCACATTCAAATTATCACTGCATGATGTACGCCTCTCCGGTACACGGTGTGATCCTTTCACCATAAAATTGCTTGTCGAAGGCTATTTAAGTGGACAAGAGATAAAATGCTAGAAAAATAATTTGATCATTTTCCCCTTAAAGATTTAACTCGGATGAAACTGTGTTTGACCTCTTACCTATTGTGTGTTTTCTCCCTAGGAGATAGCACGTACCTTACGGCCCAAATCACTGCGTGCTCTGTTTGGCAAAGACAAGGTACATAATGCACTGCACTGCACCGACCTGCCCGAAGATGGCAAACTGGAGGTTTGTGTTTGATATCGCATATCCGTAACCTCGGACGACGTTGTGCACCTCCTGCGGTTGTAGCAATTTGGTGGTGAATTATTTAGATGAGGGTTTGAGTCCAGACCACGGGAGAGGGTTAGCATTCAATCGATTGATAAAATTTACTCGACTCTTGACAAAGCGTCTGTGCTGCCGAAGCAATACCTATGCAAACGTTCTGCCAGAGGGTCTGGTCAGGCCAGCCTGATTCGTGCCTTGCCTTCCGTCTTCCCTCCATGCTCCTATCTCCGACAAAACTTTTCTATTCTCTCCCTGCTGCTCTCATCCTCCCTTCCCCCTTTCTCTCCGATCCTCCTCTCTCTTTTTACTTTTCTCATATTAGACCCCCTACCCCCTCACCCCCAATGTGGTAACTTATCAATAGCCCATAACTTTTTATCTGTTTAAGGTTGTTGACGTTTCTGAGATACAGTGTCATACCAGGTGTCATGCTGCTCTAAACAGACATTTATAATGTCATGGAGATGTCAAGGACTGATTTATATGCTGGGACCGAGCTTGGGGGATTGTGTACCCCTTTTATTCTCACATTAAATGCTTATTTTATGTCATAGTGTATGCGACAGTGACGCTGCACACTTGCAACACCTGTGCCTCCAACAGGTTGAATACTTTTTCAAGGTGCTCAGCAACTGAAGAGTGAGCATGCAGGGATTTTATAATCAGGAGGAAAGTTCAAAAAAAATATTTTGAACCCAACGTACTGAGATATCAAGTGCTGTCGTGGTCTGTAAATCTTGCCAGCTCAGTGAAAACTTTAAATGAGGAAGTGATGATGTTCAACTTTTCATTAAACCTGAACAATAAAAGCCTTTCCAATGAACTTTGTACATTTAATTATCTTAGTCTTTTCAAATAATAACAACTGCCCAGTAATACCAACAGCATGGTAATTGTCTAACCACCCAGTGACGCAAAAGGCTTGGTCATTATTTGACATTGCCGAGTAACACAAAGGGTGATTTGGGAATGGAATTTGAGTTTGATTTGTATTTAATAGCAGAATGGATTTTGAAGTTGCCATCTCATTTTCATAAACCTCATCATGATTGATGTATTATTTTGTTTGACTAATTTGATGCATTTGCTTTAACTCGTTTATTGTAATTTTTTTGGTTGAAGGTGTTTTGTGAGTTCCCCTTCCAAGGAACTTCACCCCAGGAAGAGGCCATTAAGCCCATCATCAAGCTTGTGCAATGGTTGACAACCTATGGTCTTCGTTTGTCCATGCTCTATCCTTTTTAAAGGCTGAGTGTCAAGCAAGGAAGCAGCACGTACCATTTTTATTATACGCCCGATATATACATATCGGGGCGTATTATGTGATACCGGTCGTCCGTCCATCCGTCCGTCCGTTCCTGTCCGCACTCTAACTCCCAAAGTTTTCAACTTTCACGTTTCATATTTGGTACATAGGTACAGACTGTGGAGACGGTGTGTCGCGACATACGTTCGTCATCTAAAGTGGTTGCCATGGCAACCAGGATGCTGTTTTCCATGTAGTAGCACAATTCTGTATATACCTTCTTGTTCGGGCGTATATTGTGCTCACTTGAGCTCTTGTTAGTCTTTGGGATAACTCGGTTAGTGTTTGAACCACCGACCTCCCAGACTGAAAGCGCATGCTCTAACCATTACACCACCGAGTCTAGTATATTAGAATTCAAACCAAGTCTGGTAAATCAATACATCGATACCGAGCACATAGCGTATTCAACAGCATGTAACGAGTATTAAATGGAACATTTTTATTGCCAATTCAACTGATAACTTTACTTAGTGAAACTTAGTGATGCATTGTTTGGAAACAGTATACAGTGCCTTCAGAAAGTATTCACACCCCTCGACTTTTGTCACATTTTGTTGCATTGCAGCCTGAATTTAAAATGGATTAAATTTAAATTTTTTGTCACCGATCTACACAATATACCCTATAATGACAAAGTGAAAACATGTATTTAGAAATGTTTGCAAATTAATTGAAAATGAAATACAGAAATATCTAATTTATCTAATCTAAGTATTCAGCCCCCTGAGTCAATACTTTGCAGAAGCGCCTTTGGCAGCGATTGCAGCTTCAAGTGTTCTTGGGTATGTCTGTATCTGCTTTGCACATCTGGATTTGGGGATTTTCTCCCATTCTTCCT
The DNA here is from genome assembly GCA_035128595.1 of Eptatretus atami. Classification (NCBI taxonomy): domain Eukaryota; kingdom Metazoa; phylum Chordata; class Myxini; order Myxiniformes; family Myxinidae; genus Eptatretus; species Eptatretus atami. The sequence goes on from CM068954.1 coordinate 65,141,915, forward strand.
TGCAGATTTTCTCAAGCTCTGTCAAGTTGGATGGGGAGTGTTGGTGAACAGTAATCTTCAAATCTTTCCACATATTCTCAATGGGATTCAAGTCTGGGCTTTGGCTGGGCCACTCAAGGACTTTCACATTCTTGTTCTGAAGCCATTCCAGTGTTGCTTTGGCAGTATGCTTGGAGTCATTGTCCTGTTGGAACATAAATCTTCACATCAGTCTCAGGTCTTTTGCACTCTGAAGCAGGTTCTCCTCAAGGATTTGCCTGTTTTTCGTACCATTCATTGTTACCGCTGTCCTTACAAGTCTCCCAGTCCAGTCCATGCCACTGAAAAGCATCCCCATAGCATGATGCTACCACCACCATGCTTCATGGTAGGGATGGTGTTAGATGGGTGATGAGCTGTGCTCGGTTTCCACCAGACATAGCGCTTTGCGTTCAGGCCAAAGAGTTCAATTTTCATCTCATCAGACCACAGAATCTTTTGCCTTATGCTCTCAGAGTCTTTCACATGTCTTTTTGCAAACTCCGGGCATGCTGTCATGTGTCTCTTTCTCAGGAGTGCCTTCTTTCTGGCCACTCTCCCATAAAACCTAGATTTGTGAAGTGCTGCAGACATTGTTGTTCTTATAGCAGTTTCTCCCATCTCAGACAAGGAACTCTGTAGTTCTGTCAGACTGGTCATTGGGTTCTTGGTCACCTCTCCGCCCAAGGTCCTTCTTGCCCGGTTGCTCAATTTGGTCAGACGGCCAGCTCTCGGAATTGTCTGGGTTGTTCCATAATCTTTACATTTCCTAACTAGAAGGGCACTCGGTAGAGAGCATACCTCTGCCAGGCTGATTACCTCTGCCGCCAAAGGTGGATGGAGGTTATGTTTTTACACTTGTCTGTTTGTTTGTTTGTGAACAAAATATCTCAAGAAGTTGTGGACGGATTTGGACGAAATTATGTGGAGACCTTGGGTATGTGATAAGGATTAAATGATTAGATTTTGGTGAAGATCTGAATCCAGATATGGATCTGAGAATTTTAAAAGTGATTTTTCACCATTGGGCAAGAGGGCCAACATTAGATATAGCAGCAGGATATCTCAAAAAGTTGTGGACGGATTCGGACGAAACTTGGTGGGCAGGTCGGGTATGTAACAAGGAAGAATTGATTCAGATATTCACCAACGTCAAATCAATTCTTGTTACATACCCGACCTGCCCACCAAGTTTCGTCCGAATCCGTCCACAACTTTTTGAGATATCCTGCTGCTATATCTAATGTTGGCCCTCTTGCCCAATGGTGAAAAATCACTTTTAAAATTCTCAGATCCAGATCTGGATTCAGATCTTCACCAAAATCTAATCATTTCGTTCTTGTCACATACCCAAGCTCCCCACAAAATTTCGTCAAAATCGTCCACAGCTCTTTGAAATATTTTGTTCACAAACAAATAAACAAGCAGTCATAGACTGGTACTTACGAAAAATCGTCAACTTGACCTCTGACCTTGTCTAATAAAAGCTGTCTCTAGAGAAGGTAGCGACGCAAACCAGAAGTTTCTACGATGATTCTGTACCAAACCATCAAAAATCGTAACGTCGACCGAAGCAAAAATCTCCATTTCTCCACGCAATTATTTAATATTATTTTATCAAAGTCACAAAACCGTAATATTCGGCCATCCACCAACAATCTTTACATAATCCGACGGCTTAGCGAGTCAGGCATGCGACGATAACCTTTATTGGGATAAAAAAATGACTTTTAAACACCATCTTTATCGAAAACACCGTCAGCGCGCACACGGAAAACCTTACGTGACTCAACGCCGCCTCTGCTCGAGCGCGCTGCACCACGTGACGAGCCGTGACGCGGCGAGTGAAATATTTTTTATACAATCTTAAACGTCTCCAAAACATCCGATTTTTACCAGAATTTGACAACCGATTTTAAGCGTCCTAAGCGATCGCAAAAACCGAAGACAAAATTAAAATCGAAGTTAAAACGAACTCGTAACGTCGAGAAGCAAAAATACTCCATTTCTCCAGCAATTATATCTTAACGTGACTAACGACGCGTCTGCTCGAGCGCACTGCATCATGGACGACCTGTGACGTCTGCTCGAGCGCACTGCATCATGGGACGACCCGTGACTCGTGAGTTAAATATTTTTATACAATCTTAAAACGTCTCCAAAACATCCGATTTTTACCAGAATTTCGACAACCGAGTTTAAGCGTCCTAAGCGATCGCAAAAACTGAAGACAAAATTAAACTCGAAGTTAAAACGAACTCGTAACGTCGACGAAGCAAAAATACTCCATTCTCCATGTGAATTTACGGAATTATGTTTGACCTCACTGTGACCTTGACCTTTGACCGATTTGACCAAAATCTAATCAGCACTAGCCATCACCCTCCTGAATCACATGTTGTAATTTGACATTGGTAGCTTCTTCCGTTCTCGAGTTATCGTGCCTACAAACAAACAAAACAACAAACAAGCAGTCATAGACTGGTACTTACGAAATCGTCAACTTGACCTCTCACTTGTCTAATAAAAGCTGTCTCTAGAGAAGGTAGCGACGCAAACCAGAAGTTTCTACGATGATTCTGTACCAAACCATCAAAAATCGAATGTTTGACCTCCTGTGACCTTGACCTTTGACCGATTTTGACCAAAATCTAATCAGCGCTATCCATCACCCTCCTGAATCACGTGGTGTAATTTGACATTGGTAGCTTTTCCTTTCTCGAGTTATAATTTTTTTTGATGTTTGACCTCACTGTGACCTTGACCTTTGACCGATTTTGACCAAAATCTAATCAGCGCTAGCCATCACCCTCCTGAATCACGTGGTGTAATTTGACATTGGTAGCTTCTTCCGTTCTCGAGTTATCATGCCTACAAACAAACACACAAACAAGAGGACGGAAGTCATCAATATACTTACGAAATCTTTAGATTTCGTAAGTAATAAACTAGAAAAAGACGTGCAGAGCACGATGCTTGCAAAATCCACCCCCCCTTCTCCAAAGGTTGCCACAGATACATCAAATTGTTCATTTCCTGAAGATTAAAATTCACAATCTTAATCAAAGCTCAGGTCAATCAGATGAAAATTGATTATTTTTTGGATTGAAATTTATGATTTTAGCAGTTTGACCTTGAGTTGACCTTTGACCTTTTGACCTCAATAATAGTTGGTTTCTAAATTCAGCAATGTACTTTGCAATTACTGCCTAATTTTCAGGTTAATCAGATGAAAATTGATGATTTTTCATATGAAATTTGATGATTTTAGAAGTTTGACCTTGCATTGACCTTTGACCTTTTGATCTCAAAAATAGTTACTTTTCCAATTCAGTGATGGACTAAGCAAATCCTGTTCAACTTTCAAGTTAATAGGATGTAAATTGATGATTTTTCAGTTGAGAATTTATTATTTTAGAAGTTTGACCTTGAGTTAACCTTTGACCTTTTGACCTCAAAAATAGTTGGTTTCCCAATTCAGTGACACAATGTACAAATCTTGTTCAAATTTCAAGTCAATAGGATGAAAAAATGACTATTTCAGAAATTTGACCTCAAGATGACCTTTGACCTCAAAATCAATAGGCTTCTCAGTTGAGCCTACCTCTACAACTTGGTGAAGTTTTATGACGATCGGTTTGGAATTGTGACCTGAAGGCGACAGAAAGACAGACAGACAAGACAGAACAACAAAATCGATTAACCAATACACTTGAAAAATCTTCGATTTTGCAAGTAACAAACAGACAAACAGGGGTGAAAACATAACCTCCTTCACCTTCGTAGGTGGAGGTGATGATCTGTGCTCTTGGGAACTTTCAACACTCTAGAAATTGTTTCATACCCTTCCCCAGATCTTTGCCTCCTCACAATTCTATCTTGGAGTTCCACGGACAGTTCCTTGGACATCATGATGGAGTTTCTGCTCTGACTGTGGGACAACTGTGGGACCTTCTAGAGAAAGGTGTGTTTCTTTCTAAATCATGTCCAATCGATTGAATTGGCCACAGGTGGACTCCAATCAAGTTGCAGAGACATCTCAAGGATGATCAAAGGAAAATGGATGCACCTGAGCTCAATTTGAAGTGTCATAGCAAAGGGGTTGAATACTTATTGATGCAGGACATTTCAGCTTTTCATTTTTAATTAATTTGTATAAATTTCGAAGAACATGTTTTCACTTTGTCATTATGGGGTATTTTGTGTGCAGATCGGTGACGTATTTTTTTAAATTTAATCCATTTTAAATTCAGGCTGTAACACGACAAAATGTGACGACAGTCGAGGGGTGTGAATACTTTCTGAAGGCATTGTGAAAATGGAATTGAAAATGCATTTGACATTTGCAAGTATAGTTAAAGTTCAGGAAAGGTCTAGACTACAGTTGAGAGACTTTCTGTTAAAGGACACAATACTATCTGAGTCTGTCTGAGTGTTGTTCAAGCCGTATTCACCGGCAATTTAAAAATTGCCTTCACTTCGTATTCATTAGTTCTGATATTTGATGGTAAACAAGACATGAGTACCTGTACAGGAAAATGTTTTTATTCCTTTCAAATTGCCTCCCTTTCTCCAACCATCCCCTTCATCATAATCACATTCTCCCCTTCATCATTTTCTTCCCCCCTCTACCGCGCTCGTGTTAGATACGGTGAGGCGCAGCTCGACACGCCCAAGGTGTCGATCCCTGTCACTGGCACTCGATTTCTCTGCGTCCTTGTGCAGCAGGTGACACTTCACACGGATTTGCACATTTTGCTTGGCGTTGATGAATTGCACGGCCACGATGGGGGGCAGGTACCCAGAATGCAGCTTATTGCCATAGTACGGGTAGAACACGAGGGGGAACCCTTTGCGGTTAAATGGCCCGTAGTATTCAACGACTCCCAAGGAGTCTTTGTCTTCGTTACTCTGGGGAGGAGATGGAACAATTCAGAGAAGGACTTGTGGGTGATGTTTCAGAGCTAATACTTGATACCATTTACATATAAAGTTTACTTGTAGAACGAACATCACAATTACATTAATGAATACTGAATATGCTAATTGATGAAGGCTGAACTTTTGAACCCTTCGACCCTATGGTCAAAATGTCACGTTATTTTTTGTTGTTGTTGTAAAACCATTCCCCCCCCCCTTGATTTTAGCATTGTCACATTTCGCTCATAATGAACATTCTACCGATTGGACAACAATAAGAATGTACAGCAGAACTCAGACCTCCTTAAACTTGGCACCTACCTCTTTTTCATTAAGCACCTACTTTTACAAGTAGGAAAATGCTATCCTGGCATATAATAATTAGCTTCATGGTATATTAGTGTTCCCTGTCCCTCAAATTTGATTAATAGCTGAGCTCCTCTCCTGAATGAAGAGGCATTCAGGCAATGATTGAAGTCATTTAATGATCCATTTATACTTGAAATCTGTGCTGTAATAAAACAATTAACTTTTAATTTGTGAAATGTTCCCAGATAGCTGCTGATGCCGTTCACGTGTTCACGTGTGTTATCACGATCAGGTTAGCATACAGTACGCAGGAACATATAGTTTGGGTGCACGTACCACTCCTTCGCAGTGAACTCCAACAAAGTATTGTTTCGAGATGGGCTAGGAAAAGGAAATGGATGAAATTCGTTGGGTTTCCAAGGCAGGCAGATGTCATGGTGTTTAAACACAAAATTACTTTGCCAAATCAACAACAAAAAAGGCTTTTGCCAAACACAATACTTGACTTCACTAAAGTATTTCCTGATGGTTTCAACAAATATTTATTGTAATACTCGTACTCGTAATAGGCATCCACAACCATCCTTGACCATGTTATGTAACGACGGCCGAAGTCCTTGTGCGCATGAGATGAAAAAGGCCTCTACTGAAAGGCCCGGTCAGCACAAAGTTCAGGATAATATTTCAGTGCTCATTATATCTTCTATGTTGTATATTGTGACACAGCGGCTGAGAAAAGCTTTCAAACAAATAGAGCCCAAGCTAGTGTTTCTTCCTGGTAAGTCATTTCCCAGGAATTCCTGGAAAATTGTGGGAAATTTATTTTGGATTCTTGCTTTTTCCCGTTTTTTATATTTCTTATTTTTTCGGTTCGGGCTCGGAAAACTTGTGCTGAACCATCTCCAGTGGCAAGTGTAGATGTGTTTGCACTTGTGCGGTGTGCTCTGTGCATCTCCTTTCCCAACACTAAGGAAAGGCTCATGAACCTGTATTTTATGGCCTTCAAAGCCATCCCACAACCAAGTTGACTAAATAAGAAATTGTGCAATGGTAAAAGTTAAGATAAAAGTAATGGAAAAAACCTAGCTTCATACGAAGTTACATAATTGCATGGAAAATGCGGCCAGCGTTCCAAACCATGTTTTCTGCAGGCATGGGTTGCAGGGTTGTAGGATGCTTCACGTATCAGGGATCAACAGCCTCGATCTCGGTTCACTCGGCCTCGACATAATAATGTTCCCTATACTCCTTTAAAGGAGAATCTTAGGATATTACTGATAAGTAACACAATTTTATGTGAGTGAAAGTAGATTAGGGGGTATCTACATATTATGTATGTCCATTGAGAAAACTTTGAGGAAAGTATGGGGAGGGGAAGAGATTGGATTAAAGGGACAGCAGGAAAGTTGGGAAGGTGGGGAGAAAGCAAAGTAAAAGGTTGGAAGAGATTGAAGTCAGGGAAGATGAAGGAAGAGGGATGTACTGTATATGATGTATGCAGCATCCAGGGTAGATTGAGGGAGAAGGGTAGTCCGAATTTCACAATTTTTTGCATATACAATACCATATATAAATAATTGTTGTTAAAGTAGCCAGCTTTATGTAACCTATCCAAAAGAACTTACGATTGGGATGTATTCTATGATCTTGTTTATCTTGAGGATGGTGCACGGTTTTCCGTTGCCGTAGCCGTACGTGAGGTCGCTGTCACCCGAGCAGGGGCCGAGCCACTTCAGGTCAAACCGACATGATGTTCGCTTGCGGGTATCGTGCATAATATTGCTCTGAAATCGAGGTTTATTTTCACCTGAGGTCGAGAAAGGACGAAGAGGGGACAGTTTAGGATTTTCCGGGATGCAGCGTCGGCCTATTCTTATCGTCCTAGCTACCTTTCCACACTGTTATTTAAGAGCTTCAAAATCACCATAAATGTGTGTGGTTCTGCATAAGATCCTTTTATCTCAAGTAGATGGAAAGTGTTGCCTGTTGTTGGTAATTCCAGCTGTTGTTTGAAACCAATCCCAGCCAAAGAGAAAGGGTTATTTAGAGGGGTGCATTCAGTGACGCATCATCTCACTACTCAACTTCCAATGCCGTTTGGTTTGAAAATATTCACACAATCCAGGAACTTATCATACTTCTCCCCAATGAAATTTACAGGATCATGAAATTGGTTGACGAAAGGGGGGATACTTAGGTCAGGATAGGTTGGGTTACACTTCACGCCCTGCCTATATCCAGGAAAAGGAAATGGATGAAGAAATACATATCGGCTGCTAACGAAGCCAAATGTTGGGCTCCAACATGCTCGAGAAAATAGTGAATGTGAAAGTGAGAAAGAGAAAATAGAGATGTTTGGGAAGCAGTCTGTGTTGAACTGAAACCGTTTCAAACTCACTGCAGTCGATGTAGACATGGTTGTTTGTCTGGTTGTTTGCATTATATGGAAACAAAAAATTGTGTATTTCTTGTGTGTAGTCCTTGTACGAATCTGAATTTGAAACGTCAAATGCCACCTGCATCTTGTAAACTTGTGGGCGCATCGTCAGCCCTGTTCATACAGTTGGTGGGGGTGGGAGAGGGGGGGTCACACATGGTACCATCACCATCTCTAGAAAATCCTTTGAAGACAAATAAATGCAAAAACCTGCATTGTACAATTGGTTGGGAAGGTGGTTGATACACCCAAAATTGTAACCCTTTGCTCATGTATTCCCCAACCATTCCCCTGACAACCTGGCAATGGAATACGATCCCGCCATTTTGGAAAGTTCTCCGGAACAGTGGACAACATGACACTTATGGTCCCCATCAATATTCCAGCAAGGAAAGCGTACAGGATGACGTAAAAGAGTATGATTTTTCCTGCAAAGGAGATTTGGATTAGAACCTTTCAGCAAAATTATTGTTATTATCTTTGTGATCATTTCCATCATAACCATGTTATCATATCATTGAACATCGAATAGTCAACAAGTAGGATGATGGTTCTGGTGAAAGTTACATTTTTGTTGTAGCTGCAAGCAACATATTGTTATGGTTTTAGAAATGTACCCTGGGGGAGAGCATTCGTGTACAGTTTTACACGAAGGATTCCCCAGAACAAGTTATTTAATTAGTTTCTGTGGTGGGTAGACCTTTGCTCTTTATTCAGGGGTTTGTGGGGGAAATGTGTTGAGGTTGGTCTATCTATCCACGGTGGGATCTTCCCCTTCTCTACCCACTTTTAATCTCATCAATCCACCAACATGCCCGGTGTTGGCTTAATGGTTAGGCTGGTGGGCTTGGATCCTAGGATCCTGAGTTCAAATCCCACTCAGCTGTTGAATTAATACCAGGTGGGGTGGACTCTGCCTGTCATCCTTCCGAGGTCGGCAAAATGAGTGCCAGCTTGCTGGTATCTTGTGTCGGAGTGGCGACCCCTCCAGGATTGTACCCAAGAGCCAAGGAGACTGCTTTGGCAGCACCAACGCTCTGCACAGAGTATGGTCCAAATGGATGGATGGAATCTACCAACAATCCGCTTCACCAAATCTCAATTAACCAAACCTCCTTCATCCCGTTGGTCTTTCCGTCAACTCGCAGTCAGTTTATTCTCTTCCCCCAGTCTGTCTTTATCCAGCTTCCTCACCACACGATCCACTTATTCTTTTATCATTCACAATTAACCATCTGTTCATCCGTCCCTCACCGTCAGCAATTAATCCTCCGAACCAACCAAAGTACCTTCCCACATTCATCCTTCCCTGCACTCTGACATTCGTCATGCAGGACAACGCTTCTCAAACACACAAACAGTGCAAAGGAACGTTTGTGCATCAAAAAGGGAGCAGGGGCGCTCCCCCGCTGTTGGGCCCACAAGGACGGGGCAGGGCTCACGTTGCCCTCTGAACATCATGACATGGGGACTTTCCACAGCTCCCTTGCTGCACCTGCTCCCATCGGATGTGCACCAATGAGGAAGATGCATGTATGACATTTTCTCCCTCGAAGCCGCACCCGGCATGGCTCTTATAAAGGGCCAGGAGTCGGTTCGTGGCTGTTTGTCAATACTCCGGGGACGTTGTTGTCGATGTCTCGGGGGCTGTTGTCGATGCACCAAGGGCGCGAGTACATCTTCAACTGCCTGTTCGAGATATTGTCTGCCAGATTGTGCACAATCCCCGCCCTTGGATTTACCTCACGCTTGTCCTGGCTCAGCTGGGATACGAGGTGCAGGAGCAAGTCGTACCAGGGCCAAAGGTCAGCGGCCCACGAGCCAAGGGGTGCGGTTAAGTCCCTGAGGTGTTACGCAGCTCTACATACATTCACACCACATGCTTCCGACACAATACCAACACTCCACCACCCAACCCCTCACCCCCCTCACCTCTCCCTCACCTCACAATATTTGGCCCGGCGCAACCCAGCTTGGTTGCGAGAGGTAAGGGAGGAGTCATCCCCATACTCTGCTCTGCTTATTTCTTCTCATTTCTCCTTGTCTCTCCGGAATGAATGATGGTGCCATGTCTGTCTATGTAAGTCTGTTTAAGAGGGATATACGTATTAGGGGTAAGTCTTTTCTTTGTATCTGTCTTTTGCCTATGATTGCTTGTTGATTGCCTGCCTGTGTAAATAAAGATGGCTTGCTTGTAAATATGTGTTTGGTGTACGTGTGTGTGTAAATAGTTACATTTCCAGACCTGCTCATTTGTCCTTTCTTTCATTGATCCAACATGGCTTATTCATAATCGATAGACAAGAAGTTTTTACCCCACTGATTGGCTCCGTGGGTTAGCCAATCCTGCACCCATCATTCTGCTTGGCTATAATAAGTACTTGGGTGTGCGTTGAGGGAGCGGACCTTCATTGAGGTCATTGGGTCACCAACAGGTAACACCACATAATAAACGAGAGGACCCTGTTCGACCGAATTAGCCCAACCGGCATCCGCGGTTGGTTGACAACCCTCTGGGCCGTGGAGTTTTGCATGGCACAGGGGTCTCAGGTTCGGTAGTGGCAGTGGGTCCGAGTACACAACTCGTGAACCTGGTGCACATGCTGATATCCTCACAATATAATGTCCAAACTTCGTCCACCGAGATGGTACTTATATACAAATGCCTGCAGTTGTGCCAATGTGTGCTCGAAACAAGATGGGGGCCAATTGTGTTCGTGCCTTAGAGGAGGAAGCACAATGGAGTAGTTTTTGACTGAAGATTGGGTTGAATTTCTCAATTCCTCGCAAACTCTTAAGACAGTTTGCTGATGATGCCCATAATGAAAAGCTGTACATCTGGTAAATGTTTTAAATGGAGTTGTAGATTATATGGTGGACTACAACAAACAAAATGGTGCTAGGCCGTCTGTGGGTCACACATGCAAACATTGACAGAGTCAACATTTGTGGCATGGATGGCTATCGCGTACGACCTAAAGACGTTTCTGGAAAAAAAAATAGTATCAAGAAAGAGTGAGAACACAAAAACCATAGACGCACAGTTAGGTGGCAGTATAATGAAGTCATAGGATGGGGATCCATGTCTGAGTAGTATCATAAGCCTGAGGACTCTCTGCTTTTCCTATACAAGGTCCGATGGATCAGTGCTCATTACAAACTGATCCAAAGGTTTTGCCGCACAGTTATGTCCCGCAGGTAAGGGTGTTAAGCATCAACTGTTTATTCTGGTGATCGAGGTCGTTAAGAAGACGTGTGTGTGTGTGTGTGTGTGTGTGTGTGTGTGTGTGTGTGTGTGTGTGTGTGTGTGTTGAAAGCAAGGGTGAACTAGCATTACCAAGGACAACTCCCGAGTTTATTGCTCCAATTTTATATTTACTGTATAGTATTGTGAACCGTGGTATCTGTCCGTGCGTTCGGCTACCTCCCGTTTATGGTGGCTGCTTCTCACAGTGCGTTTGAAAAGCTACGCACGCAGGCAAAGCTCAACATTCACCTTTTTATTGTCCCTTCCAGTAATCTTTAAAATCAATATGAACATCTGGATTAAAGTATATTTAATACAGATCTTTATGGAGTAACACAATTTATAACAGCGACACTTTGCCCTCTTTTTAGACAAATACAACCTCCGCCTCCCGATGTTGCACCACCATTTTGCGATGGGTGCTATCAATAGCTCAGAGCTTTGACTCCCAGTGAAAGTAAGAGTCCAACACAATTAACATTTTTAAGGTCATGAAATAATTTAAATTGAGAGATTAACTTAAACTTTTCCCATCCCTGGGGATGGGTACTTTTGCTAGTAAATCTATAAACCTAAGCAATGAATATTTTTACAATAATTTACTTTGAGATGCTCAGCAAATTACGAAGCATCAAATGCACAGGAATGATGAATTCCACTTTCATTTCCACAAAACAGAGATTATAATTTCATCAGATGAGGATCACCCGAATATGCCTCCAACCGGTGCCTTAACGATTCCTTGTGGGTCTTTGTTTCATCAGCCACACTCAGGCAACTCAAAATTTGTATTTAAACAAATAATTGAGAAGTTGCTCGAGAACGTCCAACCCCAATGGCATGAATCAACTCTCAAGTGGGTGAATGGGCAACAAAACAAAGACAGACAAAGAAACTAGACCAGCAAAGAAACAGCTCAGTAAGAATATACCGTTGTGTGAATCAACCCGTTCCAATCTGTGGCTTTCCTAATAATCCTTCAGAGTCTAGAGCAGGCATGGGCAACCTTTTCTGAGTCACGGGACACACTAAGATATTGGTATGCGTCTGCGGACCGCATTCCTGAGAATGACCCCCACCCATAGAAATAATGTGCCATAATAATATTATCTCGGTGGTAGGTACAATGGACAAAATAATGCATGAGCAGGTATGGTAGGTACAATGGACAACACTCAATTCAAGAGGCACCGTTGATATTTCACTGAACTTCAGCACACCAACAAATTTATGGAGGAAAACTTGGAAAATTTTGACCAATTGCAATGAAAAGTGCCAACTTGAACACTGTTTCAGAAAGCAGATGGAAAATTGAGACACCGTCATTGTGAGGAATGGTGACTTGTATGCGATGAAATATGTGAGTCCAAGCACAGACTTCCAAGTTCATTAAGGCCACCTCTAATTGAGTTTAGATGGTTACCTGAGTTTGGATGCCTTTCAAGATGTGTTCAAGATTTGGAGAGATGTCAGAAGTCGTGACTCTCAGGAAACTCTTCAGATGGTCGTCGATGAGCCTGGATCTGTGGCTGGTCTTTATGAACCTCATTCGTGAGAAGAACTGCTAGCTTGCATAAGTGCTGCCGAACAGCAAAACCTTCTTCAGTGCAAATGCCATTCGGCTTGGATATTTGTCTCTTAGGAAGTATTTGCTAAAAAGAAAAAAAGTCTTGAATCTGAACGTCTCAAAACTTCAACTTCAGATCAAGGTCCTCTTGTAGTTCTATCAGCTCCATCTGTAGATGAGCTGGAGTGCCTTCAACATCAACGGTGGAATGGTGTAGAGAAGAAGATGCTCAAACTGGTTTCTTCTCTTCTAAAATCAGCAAAATAGGATTGGAATTTCTAGGTCAAGACATCAAGCTCAGTAAGCAAATAAGTTACCTTTGCCTGGGATACCGTTCCAGAGGACTTTGTGTCGGGTTGGGAAGTGAGATGCGTCGTCTCACTGTAGCTGCATTTGCCACAACCGTAGTCTGTTTTGAAAAGATTTGATGTGTGGTCGGACAACTCGTAAACCAGTTGGCTCCTTTTCTGCAACTCATTGAGATATGATGTAATGTCAAGGAATGCCAAATAGGCCAGCCACTCTTCATCTTGCAATTCCAGCATCGGCTTCCCCTTCATGTCCATGAAGGTTGATACCTCGTCCTTAAGGTCGTATAATTGTTTCAACATTTTACCCTTACTAAGCCAGTGAACGTCAGGATAATAGACGAAATCCTCCTCGTTTTAACCCAGGTCGTCAAGGAAATCTCAAAAATGGCAATGATTCAAAGCACGAGGCTTGATGAAATTGATACAGGTCACGACCGTGCCGACAACATACTTGAAATCAAGCGCTTTGGCGCAGAGGTTCTCCTGATGTATAACACAGTGGAAGACAGTCACATCTTCAGGATCCAAACTCCGATTCATGAGCTTTGCTTTAAGCTGCGCAACTAGGTCAGTGTTAGATCCTACCATAGGCTTTGCCTGGTCAGTTGAAATGCCACTCAATTTCTCCCACTTGAGCTCGAAATGGTCAAATTCAAATTTCGCCTCCGAGAAAAAAATCTTCTCCCGTCGTCGTCCCTTTCATTGATTGAAGGGCTCGTCGTTCATCGATGACACTGAAATAATCATTAACTCCTCGGATGAAGATGGCCAGTTGGGCTGCATCCGTTTTATCAGCGCTTTCCTAAACAACTGTGGAAAAATGTCTCCTTGCCCAATCACGCACTGATGTCATTCGTGATTTAATCAAATATCTTCGCCACAGTGCGGTACGAGAGATTAATTTTCTCCACGTCTCCACACTTATCCGGGCAGAGTGTTCTCATAACGTCCGTGATACAATCCTTCACAAACTCACCATCGGAGTATGGTTTTGAAAATTTTGCCAGTTTGTGACACAAAACGTAACCCGCTCGGACAATATGTCAGCGTCGTTCTTCATGTTCTTGAACAGCGTCTTCTGCCCAAGCAACTTCTTTTTGAATTTCTGTACCTCGTCTTTCCGTGCTTGCCCCCGAAATTTGTTTTAGGTAGCATGCTTTGAGTCGTAATGTCTTCCGAGATTGTACTCCTTGAAACACGCGACGCTCTCTGAGCATATGAAACACAGGGAAGAACCTTTCTGTTCAGTGAAGTACTCTTGCATCCATTTTCTTGCAACACTCTGCCTTCACTGCTCATCTTCCTACCCCTTACTCGAAATTGCCATGATCAGATGCAGCTTTGTAACGATCGTCGGCTCGTGTTGACTGAACGGGTGACGCCGCTGGACTAATAGTATGAGCTGATGGCGAGACACGCTGCACGTGAGATTTGGTATGATCACCACGTGGCGATAGTACGGTGCAGGCCGCATTGAATAGAATTTTTGAATCTTTCCACGGGGCATACAAAACCCGTCGCAGGATGAATGCATCCCTCGGGCCGCCGGTTGCCAATGCCTAGTCAAGAGGATGGATAGGAAAGCCGCAGATGGGATGGGGTTTCACACAACAGTATAGTCTTACTGAACTGTCTACACCCTGGTATGTTGAATCTGTGGTTAGGCTGTTGCAGTCAAGCAGTTTGCTCTCTCGGCATGGAAAGTTAAACGAATTGAGGACAACGTTTGTTGAGGCAAGATAGAAAACACCATCTTAAAAATTTCAAGACTGAACTCTCCAACTAGTTTCCTTCCTTCATGGTGGCACCTTGTCAAGTCTGTCTCCAATGTATGCTCCCACTCCATCCT
>CM068954.1:65158968-65174412 GCA_035128595.1 Eptatretus atami
AATTGGCACCTGCATAGCCCCACGGAGCTCCATTTTTCATTTTCGTCCCAAGGTCAAGGTCACAAGGTCACGAACTTAGAAAATGTCAAAAAAATCAATAAATTGGGCATCGAGCTCCTCGGGTTTTCAACTGTTTCGAATGAAAGTTGGTATGCAAGTCGTGCTCTTAGAGTACGACAACTTTCATCGTTTACGTTTTTCCCGATTCCCGCCAGTTTGCCCGTGGCGTCCCTCGAAGGTCAAAAAATAAAAAAGGCAAACCGTGTACATTGCTCGTGAACCATCGCCGTCTCCAGACTTGTATTGGTTCACGAAAAAATATTTTCACGAAAAAAATAAGTGACCACTATATTCGTTATTGTTGTGTGTCTGTCTGTCTGTCTGTCTGTCTGTCTGTCCCGAGCATAGCTCCGTGGGTTTTGATCCGATCCTGATGAAATTTTGGTGGGAGGTTTATATCATGATCTCGTGTTTTTCCTGAGAATGGGCGTGGTGCGCCCATTATGGGCGGAGCCACGCCCAAAAAACGTGTGTTTTTAGGGGTAGCCGATTTCAAGTTACATCATCTTCTAGGGGTTTGTCGAATCTGGCAGGGGTTTCGGTATTTAGTTAGCCCAATGGCACCTGCATAGCCCACGGAGCTCGATTTTTCATTTTCGTCCCAAGGTCAAGGCCACAAGGTCAACCTTAGAAAATTTCGAATTTTGACATAAAAATCATACGACCGCCCAAACTTTGAGAGCTAGGATGACAATATTTTTTATGCATAATCTTGAGGTCATTCCCACCTAAAGTCTTGAAACCATTTTGCTCTATCTCGAACACCTTGCCCGTGGCGCCCCTTCAAGTTTGTTTTTACGCTGATTTCATCAAAGTATGGATAATCGCAGGAGTGAAATGCCATATAGCCTATATGACGTTATATTGTTCCTGGAATGTTCCAGAGGAAGTTTTGCACCAAAGGTCATAATCCTTGACCTTTGACCTTTAAAGTTCACAAAGGTCAAATTTTCAAAGTTGTGGGAATCGAACCGGGTTTTCGACCTTCTTCGACGAACTAACTCCATTAAGCTATAGCACGTATCCTGTTTCCTTATTTTAATGTCCACAACATTGTTTTGTGACCTTTAAAGGTTATTCAAAGGTCAAATTTTGAAAGTTGTTGAACGAAACCAGGTTTTCGACATTTTGCAGCTAATAACCCGTCACTTCGTAACACATCATGTTGATCATTTTTATAACTTGTCAAAAATTATCACATTGTCTCATCCTTGACTTCTGAAACAATCTACATCGTCAAATACCGCTCGTGAACCATCTCGTCTTCAGACTTGTTTATATTATTCTTCCGCCGAATATTTCTGGAAGCTGTAACGTGGGCACCGCTGCACCGATTAAGTTGAAACTTCCCTTGCAATGTTGCGGCGAATGGGGAAACTGATGCATATTTTTTCCAAATTTTGATTTTGCAATCACCATGGCAACCAGCTTGGATTTAAACAAAAACTTAATCCTTTTTTTCTCCGAAACCGCAAATGCTATCGATTTTATACTTGGCAGGTTATGATTAACTACCCATGATGCAAAAAAAGTTTTTTTGAGATCAATTCATCAGTTACGTGGTTTGGCCACCGTGTTGGATTGAAGGTTTTTTTTAACCTTTTAAAAATCTTCTTCAAAACCGTTTCACCGATTGATGTGAAACTTGGCACATATGATCAACTATACATGTGTTAATTGTGACGTCATTGGCCACGTCGTTTGGCCGCAGTGTTGGATTAAAGGTGAACATCTTAAAAATCTTCTTCAACAGCATTCAACCGATTGATGTGAAACTTGGTGTGTATGATCGAGTACCCCTGGGGAATATATATGCTGTTAACGATGATGTCATACGTCATGTGGTTTGAAATTGCCTCATATTGGAAACGGACATTTGGGCCCCCGCCTCACTCACATTATAATTATAAATATTGTTATTCATTTTATACACAGTCTAGGCTCATGGAAGAGTGAGGACACAGAACAGATCAGGACAAAACATAATAAATGGGACAGCAGGCGAAGGGGAAAAACCAAGAGCAGGGTGGAGGGAGAAGGTAGATGAAGATGATGGGGGTGGTTCAACAGGTGAAGAAAAGATCATGATTTTGAATGGGGGATGACCTCAGATGGTGGTGAATAGCTGTCTTGAAGACTGTGAGAGAAAAATGACATCAAAAGAGTATGGAAGGCAGTTCCAAAGATTGGGAATAAGAGGAACAAATAAGTGGAGATCTTCTCTCTTTAAATTGGGCATCGAGCTCCTCGGGTTTTCAACTGTTTCGAATGAAAGTTGGTATGCAAGTCGTGCTCTTAGAGTACGACAACTTTCATCGTTTACGTTTTTCCCGATTCCCGCCAGTTTGCCCGTGGCGTCCCCTCGAAGGTCAAAAATAAAAAAGGCAAACCGTGTACATTGCTCGTGAACCATCGCCGTCTCCAGACTTGTATTGGTTCACGAAAAAATATTTTCACGAAAAAAATAAGTGACCACTATATTCGTTATTGTTGTGTGTCTGTCTGTCTGTCTGTCTGTCTGTCTGTCCCGAGCATAGCTCCGTGGGTTTTGATCCGATCCTGATGAAATTTTGGTGGGAGGTTTATATCATGATCTCGTTGTTTTCCTGAGAATGGGCGTGGTGCGCCATTATGGGCGGAGCCACGCCCAAAAAACGTGTGTTTTTAGGGGTAGCCGATTTCAAGTTACATCATCTTCTAGGGGGTTTGTCGAATCTGGCAGGGGTTTCGGTATTTAGTTAGCCCAATGGCACCTGCATAGCCCCACGGAGCTCGATTTTTCATTTTCGTCCCAAGGTCAAGGCCACAAGGTCACGAACTTAGAAAATTTCGAATTTTGACATAAAAATCATACGACCGCCCAAACTTTGAGAGCTAGGATGACAATATTTTTTATGCATAATCTTGAGGTCATTCCCCACCTAAAGTCTTGAAACCATTTTGCTCTATCTCGAACACCTTGCCCGTGCGCCCCCTTCAAGTTTGTTTTTACGCTGATTTCATCAAAGTATGGTAATCCGAGGAGTGAAATGCCATATAGCCTATATGACGTTATATTGTTCCTGGAATGTTCCAGAGGAAGTTTTGCACCAAAGGTCATAATCCTTGACCTTTGACCTTTAAAGTTCACAAAGGTCAAATTTTCAAAGTTGTGGGAATCGAACCGGGTTTTCGACCTTCTTCGACGAACTAACTCCATTAAGCTATAGCACGTATCCTGTTTCCTTATTTTAATGTCCACAACATTGTTTTGTGACCTTTAAAGGTTATTAAAAGGTCAAATTTTGAAAGTTGTTGAACGAAACCAGGTTTTCGACATTTTGCAGCTAATACCCGTCACTCGTAACACATCATGTTGATCATTTTTATAACTTGGTCAAAAATTATCACATTGTCTCATCCGACTTCTGAAACAATCTACATCGTCAAATACCGCTCGTGAACCATCGTCGTCTTCAGACTTGTTTATATTATTCTTCCCGCCGAATATTTCTGGAAGCTGTAACGTGGGCACCGCTGCACCGATTAAGTTGAAACTTCCCTTGCAATGTTGCGGCGAATGGGGAAACTGATGCATATTTTTTCCAAATTTTGATTTTGCAATCACCATGGCAACCAGCTTGGATTTAAACAAAAACTTAATCCTTTTTTTCTCCGAAACCGCAAATGCTATCGATTTTATACTTGGCAGGTTATGATTAACTACCCATGATGCAAAAAAAGTTTTTTTGAGATCAATTCATCAGTTACGTGGTTTGGCCACCGTGTTGGATTGAAGGTTTTTTTTTTAACCTTTTAAAAATCTTCTTCAAAACCGTTTCACCGATTGATGTGAAACTTGGCACATATGATCAACTTAACATGTGTTAATTGTGACGTCATTGGCCACGTCGTTTGGCCGCAGTGTTGGATTAAAGGTGAACATCTTAAAAAATCTTCTTCAACAGCATTCAACCGATTGATGTGAAACTTGGTGTGTATGATCGAGTACCCCTGGGGAATATATATGCTGTTAACGATGATGTCATACGTCATGTGGTTTGAAATTGCCTCATATTGGACAACGGACATTTGGGCCCCCGCCTCACTGCTCACAATTATAATTATAAATATTGTTATTCATTTTATACACAGTCTAGGCTCATGGAAGAGTGAGGACACAGAACAGATCAGGACAAAACATAATAAATGGGACAGCAGGCGAAGGGGAAAAACCAAGAGCAGGGTGGAGGGAGAAGGTAGATGAAGATGATGGGGGTGGTTCAACAGGTGAAGAAAAGATCATGATTTTGAATGGGGGATGACCTCAGATGGTGGTGAATAGCTGTCTTGAAGACTGTGAGAGAAAAATGACATCAAAAAGAGTATGGAAGGCAGTTCCAAAGATTGGGAATAAAGAGGAACAAATAAGTGGAGGTGAGCAGTGGTTCTGGATTTAGGCAGTTTCACGAGGAGGGGGTTGATGGTGGACCATGTGCGTCCTGCAGATACCTGGGGGGGCGGGGGGAACAAAGCACGAGGTGGCAGAGTATGCAAGACCAGAAAGGAGGCGAAAGAAGACAGAGAGACCACTGACCTGTTGGCAATGGTGAAGTGATAGGCACATAGACTCAGCTTCATCACGAGAGAGCCGAGGCAGCGACACGCCCCTCTCGTCCCTCCGAGGCAGCGACACGCCCCTCTCGTCCATGCGAAGCAGCGGCGCGCCCCTCTCGTCTATCCGAAGCAGCGGCGCGCCCCTCTCGTCTATCCGAAGCAGCGGCGCGCCCCTCTCGTCTATCGGAAGCAGCGGCGCGCTCACTCGACCCTCCGAAGCAGCGGCGCGCCCCTCTCGTTCCTCCGAGACAGCGGCGCGCCCCTCTCATTCCTCTGAAACAGCGACACGCCCCTCTCATTCCTCTGAAACAGCGGCGCGCTCTCTTGTTCCTCTGAAACAGCGACACGCCCCTCTCATTCCTGAACAGCGGCGCGCCCCTCTCGTTCTCTGAAACAGCGGCGCGCCCCTCTCATTCTCTGAACAGCGCGCGCTCCTCTCGTCTTGAAACAGCGACACGCCCCTCTCATCTCTGAAACAGCGCGCGCCCCTCTCGTTCCTCTGAAACAGCGGCGCGCTCCTCTCGTCCTCTGAAACAGCGACACGCCCCTCTCATTCCTCTGAAACAGCGACACGCCCCTCTCATTCCTCTGAAACAGCGGCGCGCTCCTCTCGTTCCTCTGAAACAGCGACACGCCCTCTCATTCCTCTGAAACAGGCGGCGCGCCCCTCTCATTCCTCTGAAACAGCGGCGCGCTCCTCTCGTTCCTCTGAAACAGCGACACGCCCCTCTCATTCCTCTGAAACAGGGCGCGCCCCTCTCGTTCCTCTGAAACAGCGGCGCGCTCCTCTCGTTCCCTGAAACAGCGACACGCCCCTTCATTCCTGAAACAGCGACACGCCTCTCATTCCTCTGAAACAGGACACGACCCTCTCATTCCTCTGAAACAGCGACAGCCCCTCTCATTCCCCTGAAACAGCGACACGCCCCTCTTGTTCCTCTGAAACAGCGACATGCTCCTCTCGTTCCTCTGAACAGCAGCGGCCCCTCTCGTCTATCCGAAGCAGCGCGAGCCCCTCTCGTCTATCGGAAGCAGCGGCGCGCCCCTCGTCCATGCGAAGCAGCGGCGCGCTCACTCGACCCTCCGAAGCAGTGGCGCGCCCATCTCGTTCTCCGAGACAGCGGTGCGCCCCTCTCATTCCTCTGAAACAGGACGCGCTCCTCTGTTCCTCGAGACAGCGTCGCGCCCCTCTCGTTCCTCCGAGACAGCGGCGCGCCCCTCTCATTCCTCTGAAACAGCGGCGCGCTCTTCTCGTTCCTCTGAAACAGCGACACGCCCCTCTCATTCCTCTGAAACAGCGGCGCGCTCCTCTCGTTCCTCTGAAACAGCGGCGCGCCCTCTCGTTCCTCCGAGACAGCGTCGCGCCCCTCTCCTCTTCCGAGACAGCGGTGCGCCCTCTCATTCCTCTGAAACAGCGGCGCGCTCCTCTCGTTCCTCTGAAACAGCGACGCGCCCCTCTCATTCCTCTGAAACAGCGGCGCGCCCCTCTCATTCCTCTGAAACAGCGGCGTGCTCCTCTCGTTCCTCTGAAACAGCGACGCGCCCTCTCATTCCTCTGAAACAGCGGCGCGCCCTCTCATTCCTCTGAAACAGCGGCGCGCCCTCTCGTTCTCCGAGACAGCGTCGCGCCCCTCTCCTCCTCCGAGACAGCGGCGCGCCCCTCTCATTCCTCTGAAACAGCGGCGCGCCCCTCTCATTCCTCTGAAACAGCGGCGCGCTCCTCTCGTTCCCTGAAACAGCGACGCGCCCCTCTCATTCCTCTGAAACAGCGGCGCCCCTCTCATTCCTCTGAAACAGCGGCGCCCCTCTCGTTCCTCCGAGACAGCGTCGCGCCCCTCTCCTCTCCGAGACAGCGGCGCGCCCTCTCATTCCTCTGAAACAGCGACACGCCCCTCTCATTTCTCTGAACAGCGGTCGCCCCTCTCATTCCTCTGAAACAGCGGCGCGCTCCTCTCGTTCCTCTGAAACAGGGACGCGCTCCTCTCGTTCCTCTGAAACAGTGGCGCGCCCCTCTTATTCCTCTGAAACAGCGACGCGCCCCTCTCATTCTCTGAAACAGCGGCGCGCTCCCTCTCGTTCCTCTGAAACAGTGGCGCGCCCCTCTCGTCCTCTGAACAGCGACGCGCCCTCTCGTTCTCTGAACAGCGCGCGCCCCTCTCGTCCCTCTGAAACAGCGGCGCCCCCTCTCGTTCCTCTGAAACAGCGCACGCCCCTCTCCTTCCTTTGAAACAGCGGCGCGCTCCTCTCGTTCCTCTGAAACAGCGACACGCTCTCATTCCAACGAGGCAGCGGCGCGCCCTCTCGTTCCTCTGAAACAGCGACGCGCCCCTCTCGTTCCTCTGAAACAGCGACGCGCCCCTCTCGTTCTCTGAAACAGCGGCGCGCCCCTCTCGTTCCTCTGAACAGCGGCGCGCCCTCTCGTTCCTCTGAAACAGCGACGCGCCCCTCTGTTCCTCTGAAACAGCGACGCGCCCCTCTCGTTCCTCTGAAACAGCGGCGCGCCCCTCTCGTTCCTCTGAAACAGCGACACCGCCCTCTCATTCCTCTGAAACAGGGACGCGCTCCTCTCGTTCCTCTGAAACAGCGACACCCCTCTCATTCCTCTGAAACAGCGACACGCCCCTCTCATTCCTCTGAAACAGCGACACGCCCCTCTCGTTCCTCTGAAACAGCGCACGCCCCTCTCTTCCTCTGAAACAGCGGCGCGCCCTCTCGTTCCTCTGAAACAGCGACACGCCCCTCTCATTCCACGAGGCAGCGGCGCGCCCTCTCGTTCCTCTGAAACAGCGACGCGCCCCTCTCGTTCCTCTGAAACAGGCGGCGCCCTCTCGTTCCTCTGAAACAGCGGCGCGCCCCTCTCGTTCCTCTGAAACAGCGGCGCGCCCCTCTCGTTCCTCTGAAACAGCGACGCGCCCCTCTCGTTTCTCTGAAACAGCGACGCCCCTCTCGTTCCTCTGAAACGGCGCGCCCCTCTCATTCCTCTGAAACAGCGAACGCCCCTCTCATTCCTCTGAAACAGGGACGCGCTCTCTCATTCCTCTGAAACAGCGACACGCCCCTCTCATTCCTCTGAAACAGCGACACGCCCCTCTCATTCCTTGAAACAGCGACACGCGCCCTCTCGTTCCTCTGAAACAGCGACACGCCCCTCTCATTCCTCTGAAACAGCGACACGCCCCTCTCGTTCCTCTGAAACAGCGGCGCGCCCTCTCGTTCCTCTGAAACGCGACACGCCCTCTCGTTCCTCTGAAACAGCGGCGCGCTCCTCTCATTCCTCTGAAACAGCGACACGCCCTCTCATTCCTCTGAAACAGCGACACGCCCTCTCGTTCCTCTGAAACAGCGACACGCCCTCTCATTCCTCTGAACAGCGGCGCGCCCCTCTCGTTCCTCTGAAACAGCGACACGCCCCTCTCGTTCCTCTGAAACAGCGGCGCGCTCCCTCGTTCCTCTGAAACAGCGGCGCGCCCCTCTCATTCCTCTGAAACAGCGACACGCCCCTCTCATTCCTCTGAAACAGCGGCGCGCCCCTCTCGTTCTCTGAAACAGCGACACGCCCCTCTCGTTCCTCTGAAAACAGCGACCGCCCCTCTCATTCCTCTGAAACAGCGACACGCCCCTCTCGTTCCTCTGAAACAGCGGCGCGCTCCCTCTCGTTCCTCTGAAACAGCGGCGCGCCCCTCTCATTCCTCTGAACAGCGACACGCCCCTCAACTCTTCCAACGAGGCAGCGGCGCGCCCCTCTTGTCCCTCCGAGGCAGCGACGCGTCCCTCTCGTCCCTGTATTGAAAGTATTGCTCTGTGAGCTCGTGGATCAGGAAATCTTCCAACACTGACCCATGTTGCTCGCAGTGGTTCTATGTAATTGCCAAAAAACAAGCCTCATCCTGAAGTGATCACACATCACAATCCTCAACGAGCTTCAGCAAATCCCGTTTGCACTCACCGTCACTTAGTGACGGATTCGAAAACATCCGGAACGTTCAGTACATTTGTGGTGGTGCATGACAAGGCCCCGGGTTAGCACCCCGTCGATCAACCACCGAATTGAAAACGTTGACAGGTCATTGGCAGAAGGGCACTGTGCAGTTACAAAATCAAAAACCATCCAGCAGCTTCACAAAATCGTTTTCAGCCCTTGATAGCATCGAGTTATATCTGTCCTGTACATACGTCCGAAAGTCCGCGGAGGGGACGTCACACCGATTTCAGGGACATCAGCAGTTGAGTTGAGACAATATGTTGAAATTTGGACAAAACAAAACGACCTGGCACAAGGCTACACAAGTGAAGGCCAAGTCTGTGCAGTTTGTGTGGATTAGAAATCGACACGAGAAGAACACTTGTTCTGGAGCTAGAGTTTAATAAGGGAAATAGATCATTCAAATGATAACCGCTGAGACTGGCTTGGCGGGATGAGCTAACAGAGGTAATGGAAGCCAAGACTGGCCCTGATCCACGCTTGGCTGAGACAGCCCGGCCTCGCATATGGTAACCAGATGGAAAGTTTGAGAGAGGCTTTTATTAATCATGAAAATAAGGAGAAAAAAAAATCCCATTCTTAGCCACCCTCACACACGAAGAGCCGCCATGGCTGGCCAGCCACCTTCTCTTTCTTTCCCAGTGTTGTTCTTCACTCTTAGTTTGCTTCTCCTTCTCGGGTCGCCAGGAGAGGCACGCCGCAGTACAAAACCCGAACCCAAGCCTCAACCCTCCATCTACGTTCCGTGGTTGAACCAGTACCGACAGAGATTCTACCATCAATGCCCCCATGGAGAGGTACATGCATCCATTTCGCTCTCGTACAGGTGCTTCTTCCTTTACACTCCTTCAAATGTCAATCACAGTAAGTGTTAAATCACAGATCAACCGACCTTCTCTTTGCGTCTCCTCTATTTTCTCAACTAGAGCCTGATCCGACGTCACCAGGAGCATTTTCTTTCTTATGTATCCAATACTTGGTCTCTCAGATACTTTTCCTCTTTCTCAAACAGATTCTGAGCTCTGCACTGAGTTTCTTTAATCAGGATGAGGGACGAGACAGACTCTGGAGCTACGGGTGTCGCCGACCTCCATCCTGGTTAGGCCCGGTCACCGAGTGCTTCTGGGAGGACTACAACAGAGCTGGGCAGCAATGGTGAGGAAAGACTGTTTGTTATTGTTTTTGTCGTCCAAGGTCATGATGGAGGATCTTGTACATGTATTACATGCAGGACAAAGACAGTCGTGCATAGTGTACTTTGACATGAATCACAGACACGAGGTTATACAATTGTAGTTTCAACATGAATTACAAGGACAGGTAGCCATCAGTTTACCTTTACCTGAATTATAAAGACATGAGTAGACAATAGACAAATGCAAACACTACTGAGGTTGTGAACCTGGAATTCCAATATCATGAGCAAAGTACTCAAATGCCAAAGATAAATGATTTGTGTTTGGAAGGCAAAGAGAGGTCAACCAAGCAGAGAGGTCGACCGAGCAGAGAGGCTGACCGAGCAGAGAGGCCGACCGAGCAGAGAGGCCGACCGAGCAGAGAGGCGGACCGAGCAGAGAAGGCGAGCGAGCAAGAGGTCGACAAGCAGAAGAGGCCGACCGAGCAGGAGGTGGACCGAAGCAGAGAGGCCGGACCGAGCAGAGAGGGCCGACCCGAGCAGAGAGGCCGACCGAGCAGAATAGGCCGACCGAGCAGAGGCGGACGCGAGCAGAGGGCTGAGTGAGCAGAAAGGTTGACCGAGCAGCAGAGGTTGACCGAGCAGAGGTGGACTGACTGAGCGGAAGAGGCTGACCAAGCGGAGAGGCTGAGCGAGCAGAGAGGCTGACCGAGCAGAGAGGCGGACCGAGCAGAGGTGGACTGAGCAGAGAGGTCGACCGAGCAGAGAGGCTGACCGAGCAGAGGCGGACTGAGCAGAGAGGCGGACCGAGCAGAGAGGTCGAGCGAGCACAGGAAATTGAATGAACGGTTGATGATTCAGAGAGTTTGCCATTCTTCCACAGGTCCCAGCGGTGTTCAGGTAACGGGATCGTGGCTGGAGTCCAAAGCAATTATTTTGAAGCCGTGCTGGACCGGGAGTGGCAATTTTACTGCTGCAAGTTCCGGGATACCTGCCCCACCAGTTGCTGGTGCGTTAAAGCAAACTTTACTGCTTCGGCAGTTTGTTAATTCATTCCTCACCATCCTCATACATGTGTGATGGAAATGGTTTTTATGGCATGGGTTCAAAATCCAAATGGGATATGCAGGGGTGCACTGACTGTTTCACTCAACACACCGAGCTGGTGAACCACTCCAGGCATTAGCAATACTTTTAAGGATCACACATACATTTTAAAACAATATCGAATTACTTCTATCCGATTAATATCACATTATTTTGACTTCAATGGTACATGCTTTGCAAATCGTTTTATCATCTTATCAACCACAACTCTAAACTCCATCTTCTGATACTTTATCCAAAGTACACCTCCTCACAAGGGACAATATCTATATTACACACACAAAATGGCACACCTTATTAATCTCCTGCCCTCCCCCTTCTCATACTGATGTTCTTCAATGGAAACTTTTATAGAATAATTTAAGTTATAAGAAAAGCATCTTGGTTTCCAGATGATTGCTGTTCTGATGTTTACACTTTGAGAATACCAGAATGATTTGCATCACCACAACTACAATCGATGAGACAGTATCGAGAATCCAGGAACAGACTCATTGCTTAAGGCCCTGTCACACCTTGACGTTTTAGCCAGCTTATGGCAAGGTATCAAAATGTATGTAAAACGCTGGCGTACGCTGAACTATTGATGTTTTTTCCCAGTTTTGGACGTATTCATAACGAGTTGGACGTATTCATAACGAGTTGGACGTATGCATAACGTATTGGTAACGTACACAGAACGTTTCGATAACATATAGATAACTTATATCAACGAATGCTGAGCGTGTTGTCGGCGTTCACAACCTATGCCCAACGATAGTCTAACTTATGCATAGCGCGTGGCAGCGTATCGCCGACGATCACGTGGCGTAGCCTATTAAAAGGCTGCGGCTCGACGATTCAAATCATAACCGCACTAGACATCGAAGTGTCAAGCCGCTGTCACACCTTGACGTTTTAGCCAGCATATGCCGACGTATGAAAAATTTGCCGAATACGCTGGCACACGTCAAATACGTTATGGGTAAGTTTTGTATACGTTAAGAGCACGCTGAAGCACGCTGGCATACGACGTAGTACGCCGAGTACGTCGACAAATTTTCAGCATGTTGAAAATTTTTCGACGTATGACACACCTTCCCCATACGCTGGCCATAATTTGTAGGCACGTTACGCGATCGTTGACACACGTCGACACACGTTACTTGTAAGTTAACATCGATAAGTCGAAACACGTCGAGGTAATGTTTAGCGTCAGTGTTCCAGACTCCTGTTTTTTTCTTTTTTTTTTTTTTCTTCGGCATGACGGTGATGTTGACACTTCGATTTCTAGTGCGGTTTCCAAGTTTCTGTATCTCCTTCCTTTTTTACATTGTATATTGTATTTTGCTCTGTTCCCCCCCCCCCATTTTCCTTCCCACATTTCTGTGATTGAGAGATTGTGGCTGTATCCATCTTGCTCACCCCCTGTCCTCCTGCCCTTCTTCACCACGTGTTTCCAAGTTTCCCTCCATTTTCCCTCTCGACCCCACTTGTTGGTGTTGGTCTTGCGATCCATAATAACGATATAGAAAAAGGAAGAGTTTAGTTGTACAAATATGCCAACACCATGTTTGGGGATGGGGGAAGGAGAAGCTGAACAAGTGAAAACCTCAAAAGGGATATCATGTAGATGGTGCTTTGAAGCAGAAACATGGACAGGGGCGTGCATGTAGGACAGTTGTGCTTTAGTATGTGGATTTACTCGTTTGCCGGCTTGTATTGTGATATCAATATGAGGATCAGAACTTGAGGCATCACAAGGTATATACAGCATGACCTTTGTGTGGTTAGGATGACCACAGATTACCCTTCGTACCTCACCGAGGAGATGGAGTTTTACCTGGATCACGGATACTACATCCATGGAGCACAGTCCACCTTCGGCCCAGTGAAGCGGTAAGTAGTTTATACAAGTCAATACATTCATAGACTTGGAAATGAAGAAAATAAAGGCATATAATGATAAATTTTTTTTAAATGCTTAAAAAAAAACAAATCAGAAGTTATTAATGGAACAACTCAGAGGGGTTGAATAACAAAAGGTGTTTTTATTTTTGAAGTCATGATCTAAGGACTCATGGAGGAGAGCTGTACATATGTCACATGTAGGGAGTGAATGTATTAGACGTGTTTGCATGAATTGCAGAGACACTGGACAGGACAGCATGTGGAATTTGAACTCGGGATCTCAGCATGAGCTGATGAGTTCTTGAATGGGAGCGCCCAACAGGCCAATCAAAATCGCTTGTAAATCTCCAAACCCACTCGTTTTGGGAGTTATTTGTTGCAATCTTTATGGGACTTTCAAAGGACAAATCTCCTTCCCCACCTTCAAACTTTGCACTTGTGGACATG
The DNA here is from genome assembly GCA_035128595.1 of Eptatretus atami. Lineage (NCBI taxonomy): Eukaryota > Metazoa > Chordata > Myxini > Myxiniformes > Myxinidae > Eptatretus > Eptatretus atami. The sequence goes on from CM068954.1 coordinate 65,172,186, forward strand.
AGTATTTACTTACTTATCTTCCAGCTACAACTATCAAATGCAATTGCAGAAACATCATAAGCTCCACCGGTGTTAGAAATGTTATCCATTAACCTTCGAGGCCTCAATAAGGTATAAATCGGGAACGAACTGAACTGGCAATTTCAAGTAATGACCAGGACAACATTGTTGGCCTGCTTGGAGTTCCAACCTTTACAACTCCTGATGCTAGAATCACAGGTTCAAATCCCAATGTTGATTTGTCCACAGTCCACTCTCCGAGCAGTTCATGTAAAAGTACACAAATCTGCCCAAAACATGTGAAAAAGTTCCACTATGAGTCTCGGTTCACAGGCTCTGATGGTTTAAGAACAATTGTTTTTCCAGTCCAAGTAATGGGTGGATAAAATTATGGGAGAGAAAATCGTGTTGGTTTCAGCTGTACAGCCCTCCTTCAGCTAGCACAGTGCAAGTTGGCCTCAAAGTAAATTTGTTCACCGTAGGATGTGAGCCATTGGAGTACTGAGATTTTTGAGCAGGACAAATAGGGCCTTGAAAACTTTATAAACTTCGGCGTGTCCTAAACTCGATGCATTTTGCTTGTTGCAGAGACCGCCAGTGGAAGTTCATCTTGTGCCAAATGTCCGCAGTTGCCTGTGTCAAACCCTGAATTGAAAGCGTTGGAACACCGCACACTCGTTTTAAACAGGAATAAAACGGAAGCCCTGCTTTAACACATTCACGTGAAGATTTTGCAGATGGACACAGATAAAAAGAGAACCGGCCGATCATCTATTACCCACAATGCCCTGGGCATCGGGATCTCGGCATCCCAGTGAGGCCGGTATACCATCCATCCCAATGCATTTCATTCCAACAGACAATGCAAATCGGAACTGGTTCGAGCACAACAATCATTTCAATAAAGGTGCAGTTTGATGAAGCAAAGAAATGAAAACATTTCAATGCGAGATGCACACAGCTTGTTGCATCCAAAGCCTGGAAGATAAGGTTCAATTCCTGCAGGTGTTGCATTTATCCTTTGCACGGCCCCTGCTCGGTTCGAATCCCGAGTTTTGCCATTTATAATCGTCAGAATAATAAATGACAGACAAACAAATTGATAGCAACATCGAAAACAATAATTTCAACCTCAACCATTTTATGACATTGTTCTTACGATTGTTTTCTCATTCCCCCCCCTCCCCCACTTTCCCTCCCCTTTTGCCGGTGTTCCACCATCATTTACAAATGGTACCTTTATGCTTTGCAGGTTACAAAACCATTCAGAACATGCCTAAAATTTGCTGACATATATTAATGTATCATTTGACAAAATTAATAAAGATCAAAACATATATTCAAGCGAGTCCTGGAAAACAGGTGATGTGAAAGTTTTGTCGGCAAGATACATGAGGAGTCTTATTTGCCCTCTAACACGTACGGCCCTCACGTTCTGAAATGCATTCAAAAGCCTTTTAATAACAGAAGCAAAAGGTAAGAGTGGAGAAATCGACACTACAGCTACCTTACAAGTTAAAATATCATATTGCAAAAACGGTTAGAGAAGCCAAGGATCAAACAGCGAATAGAAACCGTTTAACGAACCACCCAGCTTGACTACAAGGAAAGGCCTCCGAAGGTGCAGAATTGTCCACTTTATTTTCACGTAAAACTACAAAACAAGGAACACATCGCAAGCAACTGTCAGTTGGCAAGACCAAAAGGGGGAGTAAAATGGGCTCAGCAGATAAAAGGTCGGTTACAATAAAAATCGAAAAAAAAAAATAATAAAAGCAACGAATGGTGTTGTGCCAAAAGGGAAATAAACAACAAACAAAGGAAACAGTATCAAAGAAAGAGGACATTTCCTTGAATTATTAACATGAAAATAAAGGGGGGGATGAAAAATTAAGGTGACAGAGTAAATAAGTGGCAATCTGTTGTTCTGCACCAGGAGGAAGTATTTGATGCTCATAAAGGGATGTGCATATTGAGGGATTTTTGGAGCAAGCATGAACAGACAAACATCTGCCTCATACAATGCATATGACTGTCTGCTATGGCTGTTTAACTTGAGGGTCGTGGTGGTAATGAAGGGAAGGGGGTGGAGGAAGTGCTCGAAGAGTACATCGGTGCTTGGAGGCGCGAAAGTAAACAAAGGGCGGTGGAAAGCAGTAAACCATGGGCACGGGCTCATTAAAGGTCGCATTGGACAAAAGATCAAACGCGTGTTTTGGTCAGGGTC
>CM068954.1:65197531-65207784 GCA_035128595.1 Eptatretus atami
CCTGAAAATCGTTGCTTGACATTAAAAATAGTTTTATTTGTACCACACACACAAAAATTAATATAATTAGAATATAGACAATAACACCACTAACATTCACCACAAAATAAATAACAAAACAACAAAGCAACACCACAAACACAGCTCCACCAATGAAACAAGAAACTAACAAGCTAGACTAAAACAACACACCAGCAAACACACCAGGAACACTACGCTAACAGAACTAAAATAAGCACCACCGTACAAAAATACATCAAGCAAGAGAATATAATAATGCACACCCTACCGATGGGACAAATAACAGAGCAACAATTCAACGACAGAATGAGCAAACCCGGCACCATAACACCCATAACAAACATAAGTCAGGCAACGATACACTGACAACTTGTGATGCAAAACGGCGATGACGGTCACGGCTTTAATACAATCCGACAACTATTTGGATGAGGAACTCATTCGCCATGGTAAAAGCGCGCTTTGCCCAAAAGTCTCTGCCCGGGTTACCATTCTCACCCGGTGGCAAGCCCGTTTCCTGTTGTTAAAAACCACCAACGTGAGATAAATGATTGAGCATTGTCCCTTCAGCGGAATACATGATTTCATAAAACATTAGAGCGAGCGGGCTATGCACGGCATGCTCAATTTACAAAATTTCTGACAAGACTGCTGGAAGGCAAACGCAAGCAAAAAATAACACGCGTGCACACCAAACCCTCTGGCGCAACTGCTGTGGGTAGCTACGACGCTCTGTCAAACAGCGGATGGTACAATTTCATTTATTGGTTGATAGAGGTTCTCTTGCTCTACACTGCGGCAAAACAAATAAAAAAATGCGGAGTTACAAGTGAAGCATTGTTTTTGTGTACGTTTGGTGATCGAGCTAACACAACACGGATACTCGGCTAGTAAAGCCTCTCTCTGACATTACATTGCGTTGGATGAACATTGCTGCTTTGCCAATGATTATAAAGTCTGAAACAGACTGGTGGTCAGCAGAACTTGCAGCACGCCAATGCCCATCGCACATACGGAGCGTTGTTTTGGTTGGTGGTTCGTGGCAACACCCTAGGAAATTTTCCATCTATTATGCAGGACACCTAATCATTGGGGAGCGAGTGGCATTTCCGAGTAAGATTGTTGATGCCCGCTTCCTGCCGACAACGCTCTTAGCAAACCAAGTGAAAGTGTGTCAAACATTCAGATGAGATGTTAAAAATGTTGGCTGCTGTCAGCAAGACACTGTGTACAATGCGAACAAATACATATTAATGATATGGCTGTCCCCAACGCTTACCCGGTATAATCGGTTGTTGAAGAGAGGGTTGTTTGGGAATATTCTAAGAGTCATGTTGTACAATACAATCATTTTCTTAAGTACATAAAGGGTATTATGCGTGGTGTTGCTTCAGGTGAGGGTGTGGGCTTGAGGATCCGGTAGTCCCAAGTTCAAATCCCCTCGATCTGTTGAATGAAACCAGGTGGAAGTCGACTCGCTGTCATCCTTCGACGAGGGTCGGCCAAAATTGAGTGCAGCTTGCTGGCATCGCCGTGTCGGAGTGAGCGACCCGTCCAGTGATTGTGCCAATAGCCAGAGACTGCTTAGGCAGGCACAACGCTCTGTACAGAGTATGAAGTTCCCCAATGGATGGATGATGAAGAGCATGTCGAGATGCAAGGTGGATCGGAACGCGCTTAGACAAAAGACGTGCACTGTTGCATTTTTGCTCCCAGAAACCCTCTTTAAAAAGAATAGACCTCAACACGAGACAGTGCTTCATTCCTTCACCCTGACCCTGTGCAATTTGTCCGGTACAATTCGGATCCATAAACCAACCCTTTAACTTCAATACCGCACTACAGCATACTACTCTGTATTCAAGTCGAAAAATTGACCTTACAGATCGGCACGTGGCAGGTAGATCGGATAATGCTTTTCTGCTTCATATTTCCTCAATCGCACAACGAGCCCAAGAAAACTGCAGCATCTCTTCCTTTTAATTCCTGAAACAGTCGGTTGATTCACATTTGGAACAGCTTAAAATAAAATAAATAATAATAAAAATTTCAAAAATCCAGCTCATCAATTCAATATAGACCAAAAAACCAAAGGAAGCGTAGGAAATGCTAGGAAAGGTGGAAATACTGCAACAACAATGGCAGCTAGTTGAAAAAGGGGGGGGAGGAAAGGCAAAAAAAAAAACCAATTGAAAAAAAATATATCTGACCGGCGTCTGTCGCAACCATGAGGTCGACCACTTACCCGAGTGATGATAGGAATGGCGTGCTTCTGCAGCTGGTGTGAGGGAGGTTTGTAGCGAGTGAGCATGATGTTTCCGCCATGATGATTCAACCCATGTCACGTTTGATTGTTCCTCTGAAACTGCGAGACACGACTACGTAAGTTGTGTCCAATGCTGTAGGTCGCAGGTTGGATGGAAAGTCTCAACAATAAAAGCCTCCCCAAGATGACGTTTGGGATGCCAAGTGATGGAGTGGACCATTTTTTGTTTCTGGTAACCCACTATTTCCAGCCAATCCCAGTTTTATAACGCTTCAAATATTGGTAGCGTCAACACATTTTTTGCCACTTCTGGTGCTATGGAAGCCCCATGCGGGTTACGCCACGTACCGTATTTTCTGGTGTATAGGTAGCCAGCATGCTTTATCGGGCAAAAAATATAGAATTGGGCGTGCAGTTTAATACACGGTAAAGAAAAGGAGAAAATAGTCTTACAAACGATGGCGATTGCTGAATTTACCAAGTATGATTCCAAACTAGGAAGGCACTTCTTGGTAGAAGAGCACACCTCCACCACGCAATTGCCTGATCACGAGAACAGTATCGGGTCCAATACAATTTTTGAAATATCATGTCCATATCCAGTACTATATCGTTTTTGCGCGCGAATCTCTCAGAATGGGGAAGAATCGACTTAAAAGTAAATAATTCTCTGTATCCAGATCTGATTCGGAGTTGCTTTCACTAAAATCGAATCAATTCTTCCTTGCCACCACACACATGCCCACCCAGAGTTTCGTCGCAAATCGCGTCCAAAACGTTTTTGAATATGCGTGCTATATATATGCATTTTTGGTCGGCTATCAGTCTTCAATGGTGAAAATCAGTTTAAAAATTTAGTATTGGATCGGTATCTGGATCCGATAAACTTTCACCATAATGCTATGCAGTTTCATTTACCTTGTCAGCACACCGAAACCTGTCCACGAAAATTTCATCAGATCCGTTCCAACTACTTTTGATATATCCTGCAGCACCCGAAACGACTACAACAACGGTGAAAAACATGACCTCCTTACCATCGGGCGGTGGGAGGCAGTCAGAATGTGCTTAAGCTTCAATTCGCCATTTAAAATTTTGACAGAAATGCGGTTCAGGTTAAGAGTTTGTAACAGCGTTTTATACCGTGTGCGGAAATTAAATGTCCGGATTTCTCGGGAAACCCGGAAATGTCCGTGTTTAGGTGTGTGTACTATAATACTGAAACGGCAAAAGAAAACTTATGGACGACTGGTTGAAATGTAATAAAATTGTAACAGTTCAAAAGTAAAACAAACCAACAATTGCTAATTGAAACATGCATTTATTATTGATGATATGTCAAGTTTTTACCAAGATACACCATCTCATAATTTGTTCAGGCAGTACAGAACAGCACAGGCTGCAATGTCATGGTCCCCTTTCAATTAGCGTGTGTGGGCCAACGGCATGTTTGGATAGCAAGTGCATTGTGGCCTCGGCGCAATACTGGCCGCTACTACAGTCTTGTTGGATGGATTTGCGCTTGGATTCTGTCCCGGGAGCTTCAATTCCTTAAGTCTGGAATGCCATCGTACTTAGGACTATCTGCTGTGCCTGCCTTGCAGTGGTGACTCTTGGCCGTCCCTGATCGAGGTCTGTCATCTGCAGAGTTGTGGAGGGTCTCTGTCCCACCAAGGGCCGCGATATCGTCTGGTGTGAACAGCCAAGGTCGACGTGCCAGCCTGTCACGGGTAGCTCAATCCGCCTTGCAGTATGGTGCCCAAGGAACACTGCAGTGTGATCCCTGAGCAATGCTTGGGCATGTTGATTGAAAGCGCCACTTTTGACTGGCTTTTTAAACAATATCACAGACATCACGGTGCAGCCTCATTAAAATCATCCCGAACCCCTTGGCTAATCAGTCTGACAGTCAAAACGCTGTCAACAGCTGTGCTATGAAGTGACCATTGAAGTATCAATGACCATCTGGGCGGAAACGTTGTTTCGTGACAGTGAGGGAACACTATTGGTCTAAAATAAGTTCACATATTTACTACACGCAAAGTTTATTGTTGATATTTGAGGTTAAAAGGTGGGTAAGTTTTCCTTTTGCGTTCAGTATATGATAGACGCCCGCTAGTCTGAAAAACCATTAAACATAGCAAAAGAATAAGAAGAAGCAGCCTTGTCTGCGCATCAAAAGAAGAATTATTCAGCAATAGTTACGAGGCGAATAACGAAGCACGCCACCTCAAATAAGGCTGCATGGCAAGCTTCACTCGTATGTCATGTTCAAGAGGAAGACATGACCAACAAGACAAGTTTCCAGCCGGCGTCATTTGTTCCGTGGCAGCAGAAAGGGAGGATAGACGAGGGATTTGTAATGGTGAATATTTTATGGCATCATGCTGACGCTTGCTGGAAATGCTGGATAGCAGAGCATGGTTTAAAAAGCCTAGGAAGCAACGCATATGCAACCCGCGACGAGTACTTGGCTATAGCGAGGGCAAGGGAAATGGATTGAAAAGGAAGAAGATCTCACGAGAGCGAGAACGCAACGCTGGACGGTGAAGTTAAGAAGTAGCCGAGTGCTGCTCGGTTATTTTGCGCTTCCTTTGATTCTGCTTGCGTTCTCTTTCACATAGCTGCACCGAGTTTTTTCTATTGTTCCTAACTTGGCGTTCCTGGCGGATACTCACGTTGAGGCAGATGAACTTTCTTACTTTGCAGGCCTTTGTATTCGACTGGATTTCAAAGAGGCATTAGCTGCATTCTCGGTGGAATGCACACAGACGAAGACTTCCTATTTCCCTTACTTTGGTATTTATTCATCAGTTGAAGAATCAACATTTCGTCTGACGCGTTCGCTTTGGAATTTTCGACTCCTGATTCCGAGGAGGCATTGGCCACATGCATCTTTGATTGAACTTTCACCATTACTGCCGTCACATAATTGGCTGAGGCATTATGTTGAATGGAGTACTGCCGTGTCATCGGGAGATGAGAAAGGTCGACGCTGCCGGATGATCTGGCAGGCAGGATCATTAAGGTGTGGGAGAGATACGGTCGGACAATAATCAAAAGGCAAGCATTTTTGAAATGCTGCATCTCCATCATACATGGAGGACACAGAGGATGGCATCATTTGGGAGAGGAGGCTGCAAAATGTCGCGGTGGACAGTGACGGGACTGCTCGACCCTGATTCGGACAAGGATGCTACGTGCCGTTTTCGATGAGGCAAAAACATTGATGGATTTCCTAGTTTAGCTTGAAAAGGCTTCATCAAACCCAAAAGGCCCACTTTCAGGGCCACAAATCCACAAAACATGTGTTTGATACTCAGTGATGGAATCCTTTTCTGTATGGCTAACAGAAAATAAAATTTCGCTCTGTATATATATTACAAAAACAAGAAAGAAAAATAAAAACCTTATTGCGTATCCTCTCTCCTCTCTCTTCAACTTTTGAAATCCGAAATAAGAGACTTAAGATCTAAATTAAGTGGACAGGAGTGAAGATCATATCGATACCGTCAGTGCACTTTTGTTCCGTACAAAGTTAATGTAGCAGAACGTATTTAGATCTCGATAGAAAAAAAATGATCAATGTATTCACTTTCTTTTGAGGAGTGAAAACAGGAGTGCGTAATACACCGGTCTGGTTTATAACACCGGAATAATACGTCATTCGCAACTTGACATCAGGAAGAAACCTGTCGTTGTTGCGCAGGACATCAATCTTTGTTATGCAGCGAATCGTTGTAGTGTCCAGCGACGTCATTAGTCACATATCATTTAAGTAACAGGGAATAGAAGCTTTCCTTGATGTTCGTAATAATTCTAAATCACGGAAAATCATAATTGAACCAATACAGTAGGCGGCGCCCCCTTCTCCCTGCCTCGTTCCACAAAAAATCCCAATTTTCTATCGCCCAACATAAATCTTTGAATAAAAGTTACCGGAAACGGATTTAGTTTCACTCATCGCAATCTACGGCGCACACCTGTGCTGAGAAATTGGTGCGACAAAACAACGGAAGCAGCCTCTGCACAACTCATGGTATGTCAAGGGGCAAACTGGAGATTCGTTTAGAACGTCATCAGATTATGCCGCATGTGCAAATGACATTCGTTATCTCGCTTCGGTGCCATCTGCTTATGGATGTATCCTAATTTAAGTCCGCATGAAGACACACATGTTACACAGCAGAAAATGCCCTGGCTATTCTGAAATAAGGCTGTTATTCAACAAACCTCTGAACGCACATGTAGACACACCACGCATGCCCAAAACAGTGAAGTAAAAGCATGGCCTATTTACAGATTTTACCCACAAATACCAATGGCGAGTTCATGTTGCATACGTTGTCGATGTGTGTTGGACAGTTAAGTCCGTTGCCTCCACAGGATGTCGTCGTACTCTCAAAGTTGATGCCAGTACTGAGCCGGCGAAAGCTCACTGCCCGGGTGAGTGGGAGTACACATGACGAAGGAGACATTATGGTGAGCATCGCAAAGCGAGGATGTGATTAAAGCAATGCAGATCGAAGGACACGTGCGAAAATTCAAATCATTCAAACAATTGTGTAATAACAAACTAACCCAACTTGTGACATCTGGCCCTCACATTAATATTGACGACAATCGATGAGCTGCCAAATTTATGATGGCTGTCGATTTGAGAAAGACGAATTTTTCACAAAAAATTGTACTACACTACATTCGGCCAACAGCCTGTCCTCAGTCCACCGGTGCACCAACATGGCACTGCCCGATGGGTCACCAAGTTCTCAGTCAGAAATCCTGAGCAAGGATGACGTACATCATTGGACAGGGTCAGGCCAGAGTCCACTGGCACGAGGCACAGGCCCAATATCCATTGCTTTTTTAAAATCCAAAACAAAGGCTGGGCAACAATCAGTCATCAAAAAGTGCTGAAGCCAAGTGTGTTACCTCGCCGAAGATTCGGAGTGGGTATTGCATTTGGCCCGTTTTGTGGTTGTTTGATTGTTTGTCCACACAGAACTTTGGTGCTTCTTCTTCGCAATCCGCTTGCGGATTGAGAGAAATTTTCAACTATTGTGCGACTACTCATGTCGAACGTTTTAATGACATTATGACATCATATGTCACGTGGTGTGGCAAGCCGTATTGGAAAAACGGGAAAACTTTGGACCTCTATCTCTGAACCACGACGAAGGAAAGAAAATTGAAACTTGGCACATAGCAAAACTCCTCATGGGAATGAGTGTGATTATTGGATGACATCATAGGTGCCCTCATTATGACGCCATGATTGCACATGTAGAACGCCACATCCAATCCGTATGAAAATTTTTGAGGTCATCTAGGATAAAAATGGTCCACAGAAGAAAAAAAAAAATTCATGATGTCATCGGTCACGTGATTCAGCAGCCATCTTATTATATTATTATTTTTTAAACCCGTCAAAAATCTCTTCTCTGAAGTGGCTGAATAGATCGAGGCGAAAACTTTACACACATGACCGCCTGTCCTATGAGGAACAAAAGTTCACCACATGATGTCATTGGTACATGTTTTGGCGAGCCATATTGGATTTACCCTAAACAATATAAAAATACAACACTCCAAAAGAAGTCCTGGCGAGAGTTTGCAATCTCTGATTGCTCTTTTTCTCGTTAATTATGCGTCCCCACTTACAAGCGAAGAAAATTAAACATGAAATTCAATCACTTGTATAATACAAGTAACTAGAACAATTCAATTGTTGGCAACGTTCGACCGATATGCCTCCGCCCACAAGTCTTTGCTTACTCTAACTTTGACCTGAAACTTCAAGACAATTTGACCTCAATATCTAATTTGCAGATATGTTTCATGGAGCATGTACTTAGTTTCGACCAAATTCCATAGACAGTGAATCACATTAAGTTTTAATGACCCTTGACCTTTCAGTAACAAATTATAATCTATCATGGATGGACACTACTGACGGAGTTTATACATACTTGTACAGAGTTACGATTTAACACCCTTCAGCTGTTCTCAAGCATCACATTTTTACACAACATGACCTCTTGACGTTGACCTCTTGATGCTGAATCTAATCAGTTCATCTTGCATCATAATATACTTTACACCAAGTTTGGTCAAAAATCCCATCACTGATTCACAAGTTAGCACTGTAACAGAATTTTTATCCAACGGGCACCTCTGACCTTTGACATTCTTGACCCCATAAGCTAAATCAGTTTATCTTTACATCATTATACATATTTGTACCAAGTTGACAGATCCCTTCAGCCATTAAGTATGGCAGGAACATAAACCGATTCACGGATGGACGGACAACCCAGAAACATAATGCCTCCAGCAACTTCGTCGCAGAGGCATATTTAAGAAAACTTTTTTTTTAATTTAAAAGGATGTGGGGAGGTATAATAAAAAAGTATGTAAACAAGATAGGCATGGTTAACAAGAAATGATCATGTGAAACCATCTCTACATCTTTCTTGATTCATGGTTGTTCCCCGTCAATCCCGCATACATTTGCAAGATAGTGTATGAAGGCCTCACTTGCTGTGCATACACCTTAATTGTTGAGCGTTTGAGGAGCACAAACAAAGACGATAGCCGACAACCAATAGCACGTAACCACATGGATACCTGTCTGAACATGCACTGTGGTAAATGAATTAAAATTAAACTTGTGTCCTGTATTAAACTGCTAACTATACTTGGCATAGCTTGTGTGCCAGAGGGAATTTAATAACATATTGTTACGGTTGTGGAAATTCACAGATCACCCATTCAGGTTCCCCGAAGATCATTATGTCGATAAGTGCGTGTCCAGGTTAGATTCCCCACCCATGTATAACGGGAATTATCTGTGTGCCGGCTGTGAACCTTTGAGGTAGTGTTATTCTTTTTCATTCTTTATTTTAAACAATCATCTCCTCACCACCTTCTCCACCACCGCCAAACATCTCCTCACATCATCTCCACAAACAACAACCTCTCTACAACCACGCCACCTCCACCACAACGCACAAAGTTTACACAGCCATCGGCATCTCTACAACAAAAAGAACAACTCAACAACTCCCGCCCCGATATTTCTGGGACGAAAACAGGATTGACGGTTGTGGGCGGGTCCCTCAGAACGGGTAAACCAAAGTGACGGTTACAAAAAGTATGCTCGAAGAAAAACAACTCCATCACTCTAGGATTTTTCCCCGCGTGCCGAGAAGGAGCGGACGCCCCGGAGCCGATAAAAGGCCGCGTTTGAACGCCGGGGGTGGAGGTGGGTGAGGAGTCAGAGTTGTGAGTCCTCAAGTGGAGAAGTTGGTGGAGTCAAGTGGAGTTCGGTCTGGAGACCAGAGTCGAGAGATCGAGAGAGAGGAAGGCGCATCGGGAGAGTCGGTTGGCGTGTCTGAGGGCAGCTCGCGTCGAGAGTCTGGAGACGGCCGTGAAGATCGTCGGGCGCCTGCTAGGCCCTGACCAACCAAGCCGCCGTTACAACAGCTGCGCGCCGTACAATAGAGGAGAACTACGAGGTTGCCGACCAAAAGACCCATCGAGTCGCCTCTAAGGCGAACAAAGGTAACCTGCCCGGCCTCAACGGGAGGCTTCTTCGGTTCCATCCCAGCTCCGAAACATTTAAAGGGCTTACAGCCCAGTTCTATCTTTCTTTTTTGGGGTTTTTGCATGGAAGTCTGTGCACCTGTCCGTAAGTAGAATTCTTGTAAGTCATGTATGATAAAGATATCGGTCTGTAGGCGTTTTACTCGTGTCTTGTCCCCTACCCCCATTCATTGCATTGCTTATGTGTACAAATAAATGTTCCCATTGTTGAATCGTCACCTGCTCGTTGCGTCCCTTCCTCCATTGACTGCCATAATTGCGTTCGGAATAATTAGCTGGCTGATTAATAGCTGATAAAACGTATATCTGGTCCGACGGGGCTTGGCTATATAAAACCGCTCGGCAATCGCAAACGGAACGA
>CM068954.1:65255660-65284437 GCA_035128595.1 Eptatretus atami
CGAAAATATCACTGGAACCTCCTCCATGTGTTACTGTAGGGAAGGGTTCTTTTCTTTTGACGGCTCATTTTGTTTCCTGTGATGTCTTTACCAAAAAGCCATTTCTTTATCCTGTCCACAGAATTCTCTTCAGAAATTTGGTTTGTTCAGGTGTGTTTTTCAAATCTCCAGTCCGCTTTCTTATGCTCTCTTCTCTCAGCAGTGGGCCTCCTCTGGTCTCTTACCATAGAACCCCCTTTGATTGACGGTTTGCACGGATGGTTGAGCTGAAACTGTCGTACCTTGTGTCTATAGGTCACTTGAATCTTTTGGCGTTGATCGAGTGCTTTTCTCCCTCCATTCGAACAATCCTTCGCTGCAATCTTTGATCAAATTTTTTTTTTTTGTGGCCGTGTCCAGGAGTTAGTTACAGTGCCTGAACCTTAAACTTTCCTGATAACATTGCGCACGGACTACATGAACATTCAAGATCTCTGAGAATGACTTGTCGCCTTAGATTGTCCATGCTTGCGCTCATTCTGGCCTGAACTCCTCAGACAATTCCGGTTTCTGTTCTTTCTTTTCTCCATGCTCATCTGTGGTAGCAGCAGTGACACAAAACAGAGAATGACTCCTTTTCTCAATTCAAACTGAGTTGAAGGAGTGATTTGTTTTTTTTAATTGCAGGCACTGGCAACTCACACGGTGAGTTCAATTCCAAAAGTAAAAAGAGAACCACCTGCTTGAAATCATTATTCCTAACAATTCCAGTGAAGGGTGTTGCCAATAAGATTGTCTGGGCCATTTTAGCTTTCTTTGTGGAATAAGTCTTTGGGGGCTTTGTGGGCCTACCTGAGGAGAAAAGAAGAGAGAGTAAGCGCCGGTAGCAAGGCAGGGTCTTTTACTCAGAGAGTGGTTAATGCATGGAAATGCCTCCCTGAAAGGTCGTGGCAGCAGAAACAGGATAAGTTTAAATTAGAATTAGATAGTACCTAGAAGTTATGGAATGGTATATGGCATGTTGACAGGATTTTTAGGTGAGTTGAGGCATTGATGGGTGATGTTGCATGTGATACGGAGTGTGTGTGGGGAGTCCTCCTCAAGGTGTTGTGTGTTGGTGTGTGTTTTTAAACCAAGCCCATTGCCCGCTCTCTCAAGCCACTCAAGGAAGAAGGGAAAAAAATACAAAACTACACTTAAATAGAAGATAAAATTTAAAAAAAATTTTGTTTGCGATTTCTTCTTTGGATCTTGTGGGTTTTATAAATTGTAGGTTGTTCACGCAGCATGATGGGCTGAATACCTCCACCCTGTGTTCTGTTTTCCTTGTAAACACCAACCACACATAATAAAAACATCAACAACTTGTTTGTTAACCTCCGCCACAAGATGACGGAGGTTACTGTTTTCAACCAGTCTTGTTTGTTTGTGAACAGTATTACGGAAAAACTCTGGACGGATTTCGACGAAACTTGGTGGGGGGTATGTATGTCAAGGATTGCATGCATTAGATTTGACTTGGTCCAAAAGTCCAATATTGGCGCTGGCGGCCATTTTGAAAAAATATTTGAATTTTGTTTTTGGCATTTTCTACATGTATTTAAGTGATTTCCAACCAAAAAAAATAAATTTTTAGAGAAAAAAAAACAAATTTGCACTTTTTTTTTCAAAAAATTTCGATTTTATTTTTTTTGAATTTTCTACATGCACGTCGATCTAGTTGGTCAGTTTTATTCAATCTGGTTCAGTAGAGTCTGATCGTTTTTGACCTACAATGAATAGATATCAGGTTCACTTAAGTGGACCCAGCAGTATTGGCGGCGGAGTTTTGAACCTCCCGAGTGCTGTCCCCCTCTAAGTTTACCCATATGTTTGATCTTCATTTTAAAACCAAAAAATGGGTTTTTCAAAATTGTTAATTTATTAACACTAATATTACTGTTCCAACCTTGCTTATGTTATCTTCATTTGTATATCTGTCTCCCCTATTTTGCAGGGAAGGGAGCCATATATCCTTCCTGTATTCTTACCAACGAATTACAATCGCACCACAAATCCTTCATTTTTCAACGTTATCGACAATTTCCAGCCAGCCATCACTTCCCTTTATTTTCGATCGATGCTCCGTCCACGTTCACCATGAAACGTTCAAAATGGCCATGGGTTTGAATCAGGTGGGGGAATAACGCTTCAGATTGTGGACTTCGAAACAATGAAACTTGTTTCGGGTTCTCTCTCTCCTCGTTCTTCTGTCCATTTCTAATACCACGCTGAACTGTTTTCACAACCCGCTACCCTCCTCCCTTCTGAGCCCACGGACGGCGTTATGCGGCTCCTTGCTGCTGGGTTCTGTTGGACGTGGATTTTCAGTGTTGTACACATATGTCCAGATGATGTTGTCATGGAATGTCATTTGGAGAAGAAATAAGGTTGTTGACTGCTGTGAAGAATTTTTTCGCCACTCGCAAACCAGGACCACGTCTGTTAATTCGTCATTGTCTCAGCTTTTTTTTGTTGTTCCTCTATAACTTGCAAAATTGTCGAAAAGAGGATGGAGCAGCAAAGATCTGTCCTTCATTCATTCCCTTTCTGTCCAAGCCTCTCTATTCCACGAGCTTTGGTAGCCACGCAGATGGTGAGGCATGTGGATTTGTTCTGACCACGACAAAAACCAGTCATGAGATGCGTTGCCAGTGAGGTTGCCAGAGGTCTCCCATATTACGAGGGGTCTCCAGAGAAAGTTCTGCGATGAATGGCATACGTAGGTGTGTCCAAAAAATGAAAGTGAATTTCCGCGGGCATGTTTTGCCAAATCTTCCTGAACAGTTGAAAAACGCAAAGAAACAAAAAATTAGCAGATTGGAGGTGTGTTTAGGGGTCCATCAAAGTCTCTCACGATTCATTATAATTGTCACAATACTAATTAGGAAACAAATGAAAAGGAAAAGAGCATATAAATGTTCTCAGTGGCAACTGGGGTCGGTGAAGTTTCTCCAAATGTTGAAATCAAGAGGAACAGTTCGCTCGCTTTTTTTTTCCTTTTTTTTGTCGTATAAACACGCCATACTCACTCACTCTGGAATCAAAAGAAGAAGAAAAAATTAGAGATATAAAAGAGTACTTTTATACACACCGAACAGCGAACGCGAAAGTCAACTGACGTCTCCTCTCTCCACTGACGTCTTCTTCTCTCCCAACCGATGATAGGCAACACCCCACCCGGATGTAAGACAACTTCCTCCTCTTGTGTACCCCTAAATATTCTTTGGAAACTGTGGCAAATTTTCCAGGTAGATTTTCTAGTAAGTAGAAACAACAATAATCAACATGCCGCCATAGAATATTTCAATTTGTGAATTTTTTCCCTTATATTTTTGGGACCACCCTACCCCCCCCCCAGTAGGGTGATTTTTTTTGTCTTAAAAAGTGTATTGTGGATTAAGTGCCTCACAGGCAGCACCTTATATGTTCTTCCCCCTCAGTCCCCCCTCTCTCTTTTCTCTCGCTTTCAGGACTCCCACATCCATGCCCAAAAGCGCCCTATCAAATATAGTGTTTTTATTTAATGATATATCCTCTTCAAATTTGGACATGGATGTACTTTGGTCCAAACCCCAAACGTTTCGTGAGGTCCTTGTCCGGTACACCGAGAACTTTTTAAAATTACTGGTACTGTTATTTTTGACATTTAGGCCCCCATTGTGATTTTAAGGTCAGATGTGAAACACTTAAAGAGAACAGACACATTGTGGCCATTCCCTGTGTCTGAGTCAATCGAGTGGGATTTTGTAACAAACAGTTGCTGGAATGGATGTGGAAAACATTTCAGATTTAGAACATGGGTCAAAGTAAAAATTGGTGACAAAATTAAGAATTTTTGACTGTCATGCTTCTGTATTTAAACTATCCAGATAGAGAATTGGAAAAAATGTCTTATCAACATCTGTACAGACTACAGTTCTTCTTTTTAATATTGTTACGAATTGGAATTCGATTGCACACAACATTACAGTTCCTTTATCAGCTATTTCAATACAGTGCTTGTTCCCTAGTAGCTACCTTTCATTGTTTAAACTTTCAGCAGATCGATTAGATGCGCTGCGGATCGATTAATAGTTAGGAACGAAAACAATTGAGACGTCCCTCCCCCTTCTTCTGCAAAGAGGAAAAAACCTTCTGCCATCCCCTGACGTCACACAACTCCCATTCCCACCCCGTGTTGAGCGGGGGTGACACGAGGGCATGAAGTCACGCCGGTTGCGGGGGAGGGGGGCAAAGATAAAGAGGAGACCCTTTTCGTTTGTTCGTGTGGATTCCCGTGCAGAGTTCGTGAAGAGTCCCGTTCTGAGTCCTCTGTGCAATAGTCGTTCGTGTGCTGAGTCCCGTGGGAGAGTAAGCTTTTTTGCTTCGAGAGAGCAGTCGTTCACCAGGCATCGGGTCCTGCTGGCTCTTGCTTGAGCCTTCGGAAGCTTTTTGCCTTCGGCTGGCTCAGTGAGCTTCGGCTGCTGCTTTGTTTTGGGAAGAATTGACCAGTTGTTCGCGCGAGCTGCGAGTGGAGGCTTCTCTCTTCTTTCTCTTCTTCTTGGTTCGTGAGCTTTTCTCTCCATTTTGTTTCCCGGTTGTCGACGCATCCGGCCTCTCTTTGGAGTGATCCTCGGGGAGCGACGATCGACAGAAGATCGCGCGCTGTCTCACGGCCAGACGTGTTGAAGAAGCGCGGGAGGATTCGCAGGAGCTCCGGGAGGATCGCTGGCCGATTGGATCCAGCTCGTCTCGCTGAGCCCAGGTCCGGACAAGTTGAAGACCACACGACGCGGAAAGGTCTCGAGTCAAGCTCTGAGTTCAGCTCAACACTGTCTCGAGCCTGGAGCTCGTGATTAAAGGCCTCAGCCACCGTTTCTCTTTGTGTGTGTGTGTGTGTGTGTGTGTGTGTGTGTCGGGTACGTTGTCCGTGGGCCCCGTCTATAAGTACGGAACTTGTTAAGTGTAAATGACTTACATAATAAGTAGACGTTTAGTTCTTTTGTCGTGCTTTTGTTCTGATTAATGCATACGTGTTTTTGCCTTTATAATGCAGTACGTGCTTTATTATAATAAATGTCTTTGGTGATGTAAACCTGCCGTTGCGTCCATTCCCTCATTGACTGAACTTTTCGTGTGTTGGGGTTAAGATATAAGGCCGTTGTTTGCCGTAATATTGGGGACATTTGGACCGACGGTTCTCGGCCGATTACGCCGCTCGGAATCGCGCACGGACAAGATCGCCTCGGCTTTTTCCGTACGAGTTCCTTCGAGGTGAATACCCGGTAGTTGGATCACGTGGTATTTAAAGAATCTGAATTGGCAATCACCTACCCCACGTGAAATCTCCGATTGGGTATTTCGTTCTTGTACAAGACCCGCGTCGGAGTTATCGGGCGGCGATCTATATTCGGGCGATTCGGACGGGGCCGACTCGACCTTGCGTCTTGTCAGAGCTCGGTTGGCGGCTGACCCCCGGCCGTACAATATATTGGAAAGGGGGGGGGTTGTAAGACTTGTTGCATTCCTGTGAATATTTTGTGATTCTCGTTGTTTTATCTCCACCTGTTGGTGTTTTTTTTGTTCCGTAACAAAAAGCATGGTGTACTTGCACAATTTCCTCACTGCATTGTTTGGATGCTGTGCCATTGCCACATTGCTCTCCACCTCTAAATTGAATGATAAAATTGAACAAAACTTTCATCATAACATCGTTCTGATACATTCCGTTTGCTTCAAACCAGATGACAAGAGGTCAAAGTACAGGGATATATTATGAGATATAGCATTGCCACTGAAGAGTACAGAGGAACAAAGTTCAATCGAGAATAAAAGACTGGTTGCAAAACAAACGACTTTACCCACACTTTCATTCCGTTACCCTTTGTAAGAGCGGATCTAGAATACAAACCTTGAAAAAATGCTTCTTTCTTTCTTTCTTTTTTCCCCCTCCATTCCTTTTTAAATTTTGACAAATTTTAGCTTCCACCTGAAGACATAGTCAGTGAGGTATTACATCAACGCGTGTCAGTCAGTCCATGTGTAAAACTCGGATCTCTTCTCTGAAACACACACACAATTTGATTGAACGTGACCACAACCATAATCACCCTATGATTTACAAATTTGTTCACAGCATAAAAAAAAATGAAAAAAACTAAATCAGGGTCAAAAGTGGGGTCCTGGTTTGACCCCCCCCCATCCATGTCCCTCAATATAGATATTTAAAATTTTTCTTCCAAAACTGCACCACACAATTCGATATAAACTGACCACAACATTCATCACCATGAATTCCAAAACAAACAGTCCTATTTTCCCAAACGTAAAATTTCTTGAGGCCAATCATTGGAAAAGCCTGAATCTTAATTTTTGATCCAGAAACCCGAATCCCAGCGACTCCGACTCCTCTTCAGCACCTCGAGGACCCCCAAAAGGATATCTTAAAGTCTCCGAAAGGATGACTGCGTCATCTGTGAAATCAAGGTCAGAGATCTTGACATTCCAAACGATGTACCACAGCTGTGCTCTCTGACATCCTCCCCAGAATCAGTCCATACAAGCACTGAAAAGTGTGGGCCAGTACACACCCCCTGATGAACTCCAAAGAAATTGCATATTAAGTCGTCATTAAGGAAAAGTCATTACGATCCAGGATCGCTACTTTAAGCTTCTTCTTCAAATAGTATTTCCCCGATTTTTGATGTACTTGGTTTGAATCATCTCTGCATGGTCTTTCACAAGTTGTCCCAAACCATTGGCTAACTTGTATATTTTGCTGGTCTCACAAACCTACCAGTGGTTCCCTGGTTTACCACGTGAGCACGAGGCACATTGCTCTATTTTTTAAAACCTTGTTGGAGAGACCCAAAATTTACTTCTTTTTGAGAGTATATATCATTCTTGTAGATTTAAACTGGCTTTCTTGCCTGCTGCACTTCACTTGACATGTGTATACGTGTAATACCCACAGTCCTTTCACAGAGTAGGTTTGTGAGTACCCCTGGCCAAACTACAAATCCATGTGGCATGCTTTATGTGACCCTTCCCCTGATCTGTAACTGAACATAACAGTTCCCATGAGGCTCCATTGTTGACCTATAAAAGTGATCAGAACAAATTCTTGAACCATAAACGAGGGAGCAATTGAAACATTTGATTTGGCATAGAGGTTGATCGTTTAAGAGCTGGTCGTGACAAACCATTCAACTCTTCAACCAAGGCCTGGCATTGGCTTAGCGGTAGGGTGGCCGGCTTGAATCTAGGAATTTGAGATTGAGCCCCGTTGCCACTCAATCTCACCAGGTGAGGTTGATCAGCCGTACCCCTGAGGTCAAGCGAACATGAGCAGCAGTGTACTGGTAAAGGGCAACGCATCACAACACCACGTCTCCTAACCAATGATGCCAACCCAGTAGTCTCAAAGGCTGCACACATGTGTGCACGTTCTCTTTAAGCATGGGTATCTTATCAAAATTCCAATACCGTCTTAAATTATTGTACATGCGTCACAAGATGCTTTCTTTCTTCTTTTTTCCATAAATCTGTTTCCTTACCAAAGCAGACAAATTTCATGAAACACTAACTTCGCCGCCAACGCGACAAGCTCTTCCGCAATGTTGAGTGCTATATTATTCGATGTAGAAAATCTGTGAGGCGAAAAAGAACATCACACTATACCAGTCTTGTCTTGAAGCCATCTGCAACTCCAGAAGCAAAGTTTTTGCTTGTTCACAAGAAATGGATCTTGTGCAGGAGAAGCAGCGACCCGTGAGAATTTTGGGATTCTGAGTGAGGAATCTATCTGTAGCTTCAGCTTCGGACACCATACTTCTAATGGTAATTTTCGAGAAATAATGTATATTTGTAATTTATGAATGAGCAGTTTGACAAACTATGCTTCCATCACCTTTTGGTGCAGATTTCCATAAAAAAGGAGGAGACCTGAAAAAGGCTCTCCGCCCGTTAAATGCAACCTGTTTCCGCACATCATTGGGATGAAGACACTTTACAAGGTTGCAGTTGCTTCTTACCCCTGTTCCCATCTTATTATTTTTCCCCTTCGCCCTTGCAACATTTCTTGCAATTCACATTTTCTTCCTTGATACCTTATGCCCACTAGCATTTTTTTTTTTTTTTTATACACCATGACATTCTCCTGCTGTTACCCCTCCCTGATTAATATCCTACTCACTTCTTCCATCCCATTCTGACTCCAGGCTGGGTCATGGCATCGTGTACCAGTTGATCCCAATGTGCAGCCAGCTGGAGACGAGCCTTCTGCATGTTGCTAAAT
This sequence comes from Eptatretus atami, assembly GCA_035128595.1. Classification (NCBI taxonomy): domain Eukaryota; kingdom Metazoa; phylum Chordata; class Myxini; order Myxiniformes; family Myxinidae; genus Eptatretus; species Eptatretus atami. The sequence continues at coordinate 65,263,957 of CM068954.1, forward strand.
CATTGAAGCAGATGAAGTCCTGCTGTTGAAAAAGCCACGTTCCTTGTGAGGACCTCCACACCACTAGACACTGTTTCTTACGTATTAAAAAAGAGAGACATTCCACTGGCAGTTGCTACTTCAACATTACCTGACATTGCTGTGCTTAAATCAATTATTATTGTGATTATGATCTTCAAAATTTGACTAAATAATTGTGGATTAACAACCTTGAACAAATATGCGCAGAAGACGATTGAAAAATCGTTTGTTTCTTTTTAAAGTCTTATATTGAAAAAACTCTTGTGTTTGTTTGACTGGTCAGGTTATGGTAGCCAACATACATAAATAGTTTTAAATGGGCTTTCTTGTTGATGCTACATTGGTCCAACATTCTCCCACCATCATCTCCCACAGACTCTCCCATTATTCAGTCAAAGCAACAAAGGAAAGACATTTCTTCGCTTTGAAAGCATCAGCAAATCATCAAGCAGTTCAAACTGAGCTTGCAGAAAAGTAACCAAACCTCTCCACCTTTCTGGTTAGGTGGAACCACTGATTAAGATCCTACCTTTTCTGCCGTCTCCAAACTTGCCAACCGTCAAAGTAGCGTCTTCACTGTGCTTCTTCTACCTTTAACAACACCAGTCAGTTCCGTCAACTGTTTCTGTCCCTCCTCCTCTTCTCTCCTGTCCAACACCCATGTAGCTTCTAGTTGTCACCCTTTTTACGTACTCCCTTCTTCCTCCATACAAATGCCAACGCCTTCTCCTTTATCTCTTACTGCTCACTTTGGACACCCCCCAGCCATGTGTCCTGACTTCTATCACTTTGCAACCAATTCAAATCATGAATCGATTCATCTTCTTGCTCTTCATTTCTTATCACATTGTCACCATCTCTTTCTTTGCTTTTTTTTTGTTCTTTTTCACTCAGCAGGCACTTATTGTTTATTGGCTTGACCCTTCCCTCAGTTTTACTATTTTTTAATGTGATGTCATGGTGAGAACTTGTGGCATTAACAACAAAGGCAAACTGGCGACGCATTGCAACAACAACGAAACCGTTCAAAACTGTTTGTCTGGCGCACCGCAAGCCATGTGGTTGAGATTGGTTGCAGATCCTAGAGTGGCGAAGATTATTGGGACGGCCTGGAAACGAGCACCCACAGCTGTGGCCAATGACATCCACCGCCCCAGGCGGCTCAGAGTTGACGAAAGAAGTGACTCGCTGTCAGTTGAGTTGTAATCAAACCTGAGAGCAAGAGATCTGAAATGGCAAGATGATTGTAATCTTTGATTGCTCTTCTTGTTTATTGATGTCCTTGTCTTCCTTATCATCCCAGTATTATCTTATCATAATTTTTATTTGTAAAAGAAAACATCTTCCCACCTTTGTACACTCATTTCAACGACCAGTTTCGATTTTCTTGGAATCCTTCGGAATAGTGTAATATTGAATGCAGTAATTATATTACATTTACGGTCCTTCACAGGTGTTTTCCACCCCCCCCCACCAACCACAGCAGGACTGTCTGTATTACAGAACCCGTCCTTGACACGAACAATGTGTCGAGTATCTCCAGGAATTGATTGTAACCCTTCTGCTTGCTGCTTCAGCTATTGTTCATGTTTCATTGTTTCTGCTCAAGTACCAGTTATTGCTGGATTGTTAAAATTATTGAAAAAGGAATTTCCTAGCTATACTCTATAACCAGCATAAACTGGGCATATTCCACCTTGGCCACCAGCTCGTTTAAACAACCCTCAACTTGCACAACCTTCATGTAAATCAATAGACATATCTACTCACGATCCCAACTCTACTTCTTGATGTGAGGAGAACGGCTCTCAGAAATGATAGCCATGACTGTTTAGAAACCCAAGGAAATAGGCCTGTCTCAATCTCTTCACTTTGGGTAATTTCCAGTTTTACTACACTTTCTTATCTGAATTTTTTTTATCCATCCATCCAACTTTTCCACATTGACCGTTTTTGTTTTGTTTACTGTTTTGTTTTGTTTATCCCACACACCCTCGTGACAACTTCAAAATACAGTGTGAGCTATCAGCTCACTCACAAGTGTTCCTTCCTTCAACAATTTATCTACCCAATCCCACCTTCCTTCGAGCCTTCAAGTGTACTGCTGCACTGCAGTCTGTTCATCTCCCATTACAGACCCACAATCATTACAAACTCTTTCTCATCCTGTTGCTTGTACCGTAGTTCACACTTTTCACTTTTCCTCGCCTGTATTAAAAAAATTATTTATATTTTTTTCCTCCATATGAAAAAAAGTGAAAGCTTGCATCCTCGTTTTATGCAGCAAACTTTGCTGCAATCTTCCAGAGTTGGAAGTGCGCAACTCTACTTTTGCCTGCCTTAATTGACGTCTTTACTTCCAACACCTATGTGATGGTCGTCATGTCGAACCCTTAACGATTCCGTAAGTTTCATGCCGTGCTCTCCTTTCCGTTATGCTGTCATCCATACCTGGTTTTTATTCCTTTGTAATTATCATTCCACCCACCAATAGCATCAGCAGCAACCCTCCATCAACATCCGAAATGCACGAAAACATTTTGAGAAGCTTTGACGCATGGAGAGTCCAAACACGGTCTGATGAATGCGTTGAGCTGAGCATGGACAAATCTGCATATGAGAGGAGGCAAGCTTCGAAGCAGGCTGCAAATTGAATGCTATGTCATCTTAATAAATGATTCAACAAATCTTTTTGTTTTAAATCTGTGTACTTATGGGAGTTCTGAGGTTGTAGACAGCCAAGAGACCATTGCCAAGTTGCCAATGGTGCTTTTGGCTTGTGGGCTATCTATGACCTTTGACCAAACAAACCAAACTCCATCAGCAACTTGAGCAGAGAGAGAGGAGATTAGAGATTTCTCATATCAAAGTTAAAAGAACTTTAAAAACTCTGACTGCCCAAAACAATCCAATCAATTTTTGTAGATTTGTATCAACATCGTCGACTCGCACCCCTACCTGAACTGGCACAGACACTATAACATCCAACCTTGTTCTTTCTACCATTTAAATGATTTGAAGGCATAAATATTCCCAAACAAGATTTGTGATGAAACTTTAATGACATGCCCATTCACATTCCATTCCTACAGCGTTGCCAAAGGGTGTAGATGACGTGTTATAGAATGTAACAATTACAACGGAAAGTGCATGGATTGAACAGAAGTTTTATCAGGGTTGTTTCCAAAGGCTAACGAAGTTTGTCTAAAAACCCCAAAGTTGCGATGAACATGAAGCAACTGGTTTCTGTTGTGCAATCTGCATTGTATTCTCCATAAACAGCAAACTGTGTAAACATTGATTTAGGCAAAGTTCTGTACTGTCTTCACCAATTGGCTTTCCTAGTTTGCATTTTATTTTAAAAGAACTGTCATGCATTCCTCAGTGTTTTTGCGCTTATAAAGAGAACGAACGAACAACTTTTTTAACCATCGTAATCAAGCAATATATTGCCAATTGTGACCTTTTGATCACCCCTTTATGTAACGGGTTGTTTTAAAATTCACTTTTATAACGGAAGCACAGGTAATAGTCCATGGGCCAAATACTGAATCCTTCCCCCAAAAGGAATTTTCAAACCATGACTTGATTATAGAGTCCGAAACTGAAATATGTTGGCTTCAGAGGTGATATTTTGGTCTCATTTGTACTCGTAAAATGAGCAGTTTCAAAAACAATCCAAACCATTTACTGTTAACTCTATGCATCATGGTAAAGTAAAGTGTTATCTTCTGATTCATGCCGATCAAAAACACAGTTGTTTCAGGGGCCCAAAATCATGTCCGACTGTGTGTAGTATTGTTATTATTGATTCAATAGATAAAAATTCACAGTCAAAATATGCCAATTTAGCTTAATTCTTTACATTAACAGTCTTTGATTGTGCACTTCAGATCAATTGCATACATCTTCACATAGCAGACCACATCTAAATAGCCACGCAAAGATTTTGCCTACTTTCTGGAATGCTCCACGATGGTCATACTTCTGTTGAATCCATAAGTGAAGTAAAACTTGAAAATAAGTTCAATACACAAATAACCACAAAATGGAAATCCATTTGTTTGGTCACATACAGTGGCATTGTGAAGTATTCACCCCACCCTTCCAACATTCACATTTTGATCCCACCAGAACTTAGTTTCCTCTGCCACCGAAGGGAAGGAGTACTTTTCACCCCTTCTTGTGTTTGTGTGCAGGATTCTCGAAAGTGTGACGATCGGAATGAAATTTTGGGGAAGGTTGGTGTGTGTACAAGGATATAACGGATCGATTTGGTTAAGATCTGAATTCCGACTACTATAATTTAAGTGATTCTCACCAGTGAGAGATAGGGTGAAACGATACACAACACAATATCTCAAAAGTTGTGACACGTTGGGTGCGTGACAAGGAAGAATTGATTCAATTTTGTGAAGATCTGATCTGGATCCAGATCTGATAATTTTTAAAGTGATTCTCCCCTCACCAGTGAGAGATAGGGCTAAACAGGATATATATGCATATCTCAAAGTGGCGGAGCAAAATGACAAACTGATTAGATTTTATGAAATGTGGATCCGGATTGCATACAATATTATTTAATTTAAAGATGATTCATTCACCTTGAGAGATAGGCCAAAAATGATTTATATTATTATATCATATATATGTAATGATATTTCTAAAATGTATTGGGCCCATTATGTTCTCGTGGATCAGCATTGCATGGCAAAGTATGCCGCTCTACTAGTGCTCTTCTAGTTTCATGATGCTTTCCAAATCAAATTTCATGTCATGTTCACAAATTACTCCAAAGTGTAAAAGCTAAAAAAAAAGAAAATGCAGATAAAATGGATAGGGTAAGTTAAATTAACAGAGATATATCCGATGAATTCTTAGTTGCATAAGTATTCAACCCCTTGTCCTAATTAACCCAAAATCACTCAAAGACAAATATTTGTTTGAAAGTTAAAATAAGTGTAATAGAATTCACCTGTACATAATCATGTTTAACTTAAAAATTAAGCCTCCCCCACTTAGCTAAGGAGTTTTTATCGGTGCAACTCATTTGTCAATCAACAGGGCAAAACGTGAAAGACCAAGGAGCTTTCCGAAGAAGTCAAACAAAGTGGTGGAGAAGCACTGTCCAGTGAGAGGGTTGTAAGCAGATTTCACAGCCCTCATCCTTTTGAGTACGGTGAATCCATCCATTGATAAGGCAACATGTATCAAATACCATCGACCTACCCAGAATCAGCCGCCTATCCAAATTCACAGCCGAGCAAAGCAGGAAAACTGGTTCGAGATGTCACTGTAATCCGGCAATGGCTTTGAAAGGTTTTGCAAGGCTTGTGTACAAGAGGGGTCAAGGTTCCTCAAGTCGATTCAATCCCGTTCCCTTCTACAAGCTCGCCTCTGGACAGGTGATAAGAAAGAAGCCATTATGCAAAAAGAAGAAAAATAGATCTTAAGATACTGCAGGCATGTGGAGAAAGTTGTCAGTGAGACAAAATTTGAACTTCTTTTGTCCAGATTCAAAGTTTTAGTTTTGGTCCAAAATTTATCAAAGGTTGTGCAAGCTAACATGCACACCATCCAACAACACCATCTCCACTGTCAACACTGGTAGTGGCAACATCATGTATGGGCTGTTTGTTCAGTCAGAAGGGACTGGGCAAGCTTACAGGATTATAATGTACAATGGATGGTTGCAAAGTACAGATAATCCTTGCAAAAAACCTGTTTGAGTCAGCTCATGAATAAATCTGTGTAGGAATTCACATTTCAGCAGCACAATGGAATCTGTACACTTCAAGCACCACTGGAGTGGCCTGAATAAGAAGAAGTAATGTTCTTGAGTGGACAGCAAAGTTCTGACTTGAACCCAATTGGAACATTTAAGGCGAGATTTGAAGTTGCAGTCCATCAACGATCCCATCAAACTTGGCAGAATAGAGCAAGAACTAAGCAAACACCAGGCTTAAATTCGGTGGTGATACTCACACCCAGAGCTCAGAAAACCACCGTGCCTGGTGTTGCTTAGTGGTTAGGTGTGGCTTGGATCCAGGTCCTGAGTTCAATCCCGTTGGCCGCTGAATTAATACACCAGGAGGTTGACCAAGCCTCGTCATCCTCCCGTGGTCGCAAAATGAGTACCAGTGTACTGGTAAGGGGGACTTTTTTCATTGAGTGGCGATGGATGGTGTGAGTTGAAACTGTCGTTACCTTTGTCGGAAGTCAGCTTGAATCTGTTTGGCAGGTGACGAGGTGCTTTCTTCCACCATTCAAACATCCTCCCTGCAATCTGAGAATCAAGTTTCTCTTGGGGGCCACATCCAGGAGGTTGGCTACAGTACATGGGCCTTAAAACTTCCTGATAACATTGCGTAGTGTGGATCAGAGGAACATCAAGGTCGCTGGAGATGGACTGTAGTCTTGAGATGGTCCAGCTTTGGCTACAATCTTGTGTATGCACCTCAGACAATTCCTGGTTTTCTTTCTTTCTCCCATGCTCATTGTGGTACACACGGCACAAAACAGCAGAATGCCTCCTTTTTGTGGTCGCTGCTAACTTACCCTGATTCTCAGTTTTTCCTCTTCGTATGTTTGTATGTAATGGACACTCTGAAGCCAGAGGAGTCAACCAATTTTGAATGAACTTGAACAGTAGGTTCATACCAGATCTAGTTGTATGCTTTTGAGCACCGTTGCTATGGACGCCACCGCTGCCTAGTAACTGGGACTTTGAAAATTTTGAAAAAATCCCAAAAAATTAAATTTTTTCGAAAATACAAAAATCAGCTTCCACGCTTTCATGCGCACTAACAATCAACACTCTTTTGTCCAAAAATTTTCAGCCCGTCCGTCAAAAACTGGTATGACTAGTATGCCAATTATGTAGCGACCACCCAATGTCACCTACTGCTGTCTCTCTTCTAACTGTTGAATGATGATTGTTTATATTTGCAGCACTTGCAACTCACAGCACAGGGAGTTTCAATCCAAAGTAAAGAAGAAACACCTGCTTGAAAATCTAACTATTTCACACAACTTTAAAAGGTGCCAATGGATATTGTATGACATTTTTAGGATTTCTGTGTGGATAAGCCTAAACTTTTTTCTGGAAGAAATGTGCATCTAGTTGAAAAAGTGCAAGGGTGCCCAATATTTTGGTCACGAGACAGTGCTTTTATTGATCCAACAACTGCTATTTATTCATTGAATAAGCACAACTAATATCTTCAGACACTCTTATTTTTGTGAAAAATGCTGTTTTTTGACATCCTCACGAACTGTATCTCCCATTATAACATTATCTTATGGGAAATCTTGTTTCGCAACAAGCTGATTCGCACATTATCACTGGTTTTCAGGAACGCATCCCGAGCAATGGAGGTATTACTAAACATGAACCCTCGCCATCCAATGATTTTGCGTATCTGTGCTTACCTTTGAACACCCTTTCTCTCCGTCCACGTCGATACTCCAGCGTATCCGCGGAAAAAAAGAACTCCTCGAACCTCAAAACTCTCCTAGTTTTCTATGTGTTGTTTTTTTAACACTTCATTACTTGGATAAACAATTTTGTTCCTTCATTAACATTACTGTGTAAATTATCGCCGGAAAATAAATAAAAACATTTATTGTGATAAAACTTTGTACACTTTATTTTAATCATGGATCCAAAAACCTCCTTAAGTGGTACATCTGCTGAAGAGCAGAATAAAAAAAATTGAAGAATTGATACTTAGCAGAAAAGTAAAAAATACCTAGATGACTTAGTAAGATTAGTAGTGCAACGTATTAACTGTTTGGACGACACAGCTACAAGTCAATGAGTTTTTTTCCCCACTAATTCGGTACATTCCTTAATGTAACGATAAATTAGGGCTGGTGTCAGTGTGTGTGAAATATTGCCTCAAAATAGCATTCATTAAGTCACGAGATCCAACATGAAAAAAATGAAGAAATGTTGAATGTATGGTTGGAAGGTGAACATACCGCATCGATTTACAGGCCCTCAATTTATAACGATTGAAATGAAAAGCAGGGGGGGGTGATAAAGGTGATGAATCAGGGGGTGTGAAGAAGCTCAAGACAGCAGTTGTATTCACAGCAAGCAGTGACTGGTTTGAACATTTTTTTAAAAACGTTTTATCTGCATAATCTGGAGATTATGGTGAGTCGCATCAGCTTGATCATGAAGCAGCAGCCTGCATTTCCTGTGAATTAAAGGCACATTGTAGGAGAGAAGACTACCTGCCGCAGCAGGTTTTCAAAGGCTGATGAGACGGCTTCTCTGGAAGATGCCAAAAGTTTTCTCTCAAAAGATGAACAAAAGGCTCCCTGGCTTCAACTGCGAAAGACAGTTAACCCTTCATTATGTGGCTATAAGTGCAAGCCAATGCTTTTTACAGTCCGAAAAATCCCCGTACATTGAAAGGCAAAATAAATCTCTGTCTGCCTGCTGGTTGGAGATCTCACAAAAGGGCCTGGGTGACAGCCAAACCGTTTGAAGATTGTTTGAAAACTGTTTTGTCATGAAACTAAGAAAATTATCTGAGGTATTTAAATCTCTCGTTAAAGTGCTATATCTTGTGGATAATGCTCCAGAACTTGGCTGAGAGACACTCTGATATTGAATCCTCTTTCTCCCCCCAAATAAACATTCATCCTCCAACCATGGATCACAGTGTCATACAGCTACATTCAAAACATTTACTACACCAGGAGGAGCTTTGATCACATAGTTCAGGCCAATGAAAAATGACCCAACGCCATGTTAGGGAATGCTGGAAGAAATTTAATCTTAAAGACTCATGGGATGAAGTTAGAGACTCAATTATGAATACCTGTTGCGTAAAGTGTGGCCTGAGGAAAGTTACGACTTCCGTGGCTTCCTATGTGGAGGGTGAAATGCAGAGGATTGTTTGATTTTGCAAGAGAGAAGGATTTGAAGACCTAGTTGGCAGAAGAAGTTGAGAGCTGATTAAGACCCATGGGGAGGAATGAATAACAAAAGAATTGGATGAATCAAACTAACATCAATGGAATAGTGAAGAAGAAGAGGAGGTCAGCCAAAGAAGCAACATGACAGCCAAAATGATTCCAGAAATTCTAAAATTGGAGAATATTTGAAAAAAGAGGCCGTTCAAGATTGACACCAGCGTGGAGGTGGAGTATTGCTTTTTAGGTGGAGCCATTAGATCAGCAATTTATCAGCCTAAAAAGAAATGTATTATAAAAAGTTAAAAAAAAACAACTAAAAGTAAAGAAAACAGGTCAAAAAATAATTATTCTTCAATGAACCATCTACCCCCATCCCCCACTGCCACCCTATCCACCTCCCTTACTTTCCACCATCTCCATCTCCAAGTGTCATCAGCAATAATCCGGGGATCCACTGATGACACCTGCTGCAACCTCTGTCAGCCGCTACAAACAAACAAAACAGGTGTGAAGACTAAGGTCATGGCTCCACAAAGGTAAGAGCAACAACACATTTTTCACAAACAATTGTACTGAACGAAATAAATGATATTTGTTTTTTTTCCACAGTACATAGAGACAAAAAGTGATACATACCCCTGGCCTCCTCACGTTTCCCAGGTTGATATCAGAAGACCGTCTCCAAGATGCCCAAGACCATTATGTAATTCAGGGTGCTCTTCAACGAGATTTAGCCATTTTTTTGCTTCCGCTAATGCCACGATAGCTGAGGTTGAATCACATCCCCTGCTGCGATGAATCTCTGTAAGCATATGGCTCATACATTCTCCAAGAGTTCATTTGCCACAAATGCATTGGAATGAATCTCTTCCTTTGAGTGCATCAGTCTTTAGACCAAGCTCTTTCTAAGCCAAGTATCCAGTCGTATCCATGGACACATGGCTGCCGACATCTGAATCCAGACACCAAGAAGATCCCCGGCGACACCCCAATTTGTATTCTCCATGGCAATGTGAATAAGAACCTTCGATTAATCAGCTTCTTCAATGATCTGACCGAAGCTCCAGTACTTCACTCTGGTCTCAAGAACCACTCCTCATTGCTCGATTTAGTCACGGAATCCACCGAGCAAGATAACCTCAAAACCGGGTTTAACCCGAGTTTAACTGATGAAATCACATCACGTAGAGGAAGTCGCAAGGTTTGGCCTTGTTGTTTTGCTTGACAATCTCAAGCATGTTTTGGAAAGTGGTGTTGGAAACAGTCGGGTTGCTTATATCTTGCCATCTTGAAACATTACCCCTGGTGCTTTGATTCCTCATTCGTAATTGCTCACCTACCAAGCAATATACTCACACTTCAGACCAAGAAAGGAACCCAAAAAGCCTATCTGAGACTGACCAAAAGTGGTGCACCCTTAGCTGTGTCAGGCAGCCCATTGCTGAAGCAACCATCATGAGATCAATCACACCAGTGTTGGCTCACGAGAGCTGAAGGTTCAACAGTCCGCACGTCCTTCAAGGCATGGGAGGAGTAGGCAATTTTGTGCCTTTCTGATGCGACCCATCCAGACTGAAGAGAGAAAAGTTGGAACCGGTGCTAATTCATAATGTAACAGATTCTTCATTGTCATCATTGCAGGACTCTGCAATGATACCAGTTTGTGAATTTGGCGATCAATATTCATGCCTTATCACCGTTTCTTTTCGTAACACTCCTTTATTGAGTGGCAAACGTGCAAAATTCTGTTTACAATCGGATCATGAAAGTCTGTCTCACCGCTTTATTCAGTGCTACTGGTACAAATTCCCGCATTGTGCTCTCGCTGATTTCTCATGAACATTGCAAGTTCCTCAGTTGCCTCGGGGAACAACAAGTGATGGCAATTTACAAGAGGTTGCCTATTATCCTGGAGTAATGCCAAACTCAATCAGGAAACGGGATGAACTATCTTTCATTACAACATTGATGATTTTCCTGGATTGTGGCTTCATCGATCTTTGGTAGCCTCTCGTGGAGGTCACCACTATCAGTCTGATGCAGCCCACCTCAGTTTTTGTCCCAAAAAAAACCAGTTACAGCTGTTTTACACGTGCGTCAATAGCGCAGACCTGATGAATCAACATGACCAAGTCCTGGCAATGTATAGAATATGCCGATGTAATTTTATCGTGTTTTACGACAACTTTTTGATGTCTCCAAAGACCCTTCCTCTTCGTTGAAAGGATCCAATACAGAAATGTTTGGTACAACTCATAGAGGATTTTCAGCTGAGATATTCCTGAGGCATGAGAGGTTGGTGGCATATTCTTGTGATTAAGAGCTGTACCGCATATCAATGCAGCATGAGAAAATAACTCCTCGAGAAGGTAAAGGTTCCCACAGTTTCACTTGGAACCTGCGCAACGCTTGTGGCAGTCAGCATTTCTTTCATTTCTGCAACTTTGTTAGTACATCCTGTATTTTCAATGACTTTGCCAAAACCAAATCTGGTTTATATTGGTGCCCAGATTTTGAATCATAAATGTCACTGCACCTTGTTCTACTTATGATTAAGACCTTGGCATGTGGAGTTTGCCTCATCCTGGGCATAATGTACTGTTTTGTAGCAGTTCATAGTAACGATTCAGCAAGTAGTCATATCAAAGCTTTGCCTTATGCAAGTTCAGTTCTATGTAGAAAAACCATTCTTTGAAATGCGGCCTCATGTGCTGAAACCAATTGCTGCAGTCTGACTTGCTCTGCTTTTATTTTTACTGTGACAACTTTATGTACCATTGCTCCAATGCAATCAGCTTTCTGAATGCCACCGATTCTCCTTTGTCCAATCGGTATCATTTCTCTCTTGGCTCGTCTCTCAAGAGCCGAATTTGAAAGTTGCTCCTTCATCAAATCCCTATCTTTTCCGCAAGACTTAAGCCACAGAACAAGCACAATATTTAAAGTCAAATGATCTCAAGGAGTCTTTTGACTTGTGACAACAATGCACGCTTCTGTCGAGCAGGTGACTGCAAACATCAAATGTGTGTTGAGTAAGAATGACGAGTAGCATTCTATCCACTAATTCAGGTGTGGCTCGATGAATTACAAGTTCGTATTTGTCTCACTTTGATCAGCGATTCATAATCGATCAACTGGAATGCATATTTAGCATCATTCTTATTTTGAGAAGCAACAATAATCGAATGAACTCCTAGATGAGCTGTGCCTCAGTTTCTATTCATCCCCTTTTTGGCAGATGATGCACTTTCCTCGGTCTCCATCACCGTTCCGCCCTTGGTTTCGATAACGTGATGGCTGGAGTCCATTGCTGCTGAAGAACATATATACTCGTGTACCTGGAAAGACAAAGAGAAAAGATGAATTAGAATATCCAGCTTATGAATTCCTAAACAACATATTTTGGACAGCAGTCCAACCTGATTTGTGACCTCATACACGAGTTAAAATGAGGTACTTGCACCATTCAGTAATTCTGAAAGCATTTTGCCCTTGTGCCAGTTGACTATAGTGACAACTAGTCATAGTCAGTTTCGGACAGTCATCTATGCTTCGAGGAAAGATAAAAAATGTTACACATTAGAAAAATACCGTTCTTGTCCATATTGACATCATATTGACATGCAAATAGCAAATAATATTTAGGAATGTGATAAATCACAAAATTTCATTCGTGCAAGAATTAATGTTCATAGCATATTCAATAACAAAGTTATAAGAAATTTGAACAATGCAGGTGGTTTGCTTCCACCATCAAATCGCCATTAATGTTACATTGAAAACTAAGGTTCATCGATATTTTCCAGACCCCTACACCCCATGCAATGTACATCTTTACAACTAGATACATTTGACTACTCAATGCACTAAATGAACTGGCAAGGATACACCAGATAAATGCACAGCAAATATATAAACATGAAAACAAAATACAAAAAAACCAAGACTTTAGTGGATGCATAATTGAATGCAAATTATGCTCAACAATAGCCAATAAAGAACATTCTTGCTGTAGAGGATGGTCAAACCCTTTTCATTCACCACCAGAATTTGTGTTTCTTAGCTTCTATAATAAATGTTATACGAGTTTATAACTGAACAGTAATTTGTAGTAGTTACAATGGAAACGGTCTGGAAAAAAATTATTGCACCACTTTCAGGCCCGACATCCCAACCCTGGTGATGACCCCCACAGACCCCCGAACAGCTGTACCATTGGCATTTTTTCTGCCTGACCATTTGTGCCAAAGGTTTGAATTTCAGATTGGCTGGCTTACTAACCGTAACTGCATTCTGACAAAATGTCTCCACACTCTCCCCCCCCCCCCAGTAATTGTCAATGCACTGTGCAGGTCTTGTTCAATTCAATGTTTAGGAATGGCGATCAGTAGAGACAAACTCCTCTACATTATTGCTGAGACCTAGAACGAACCAACTTTGCATAAGCATCTTCATCTCTCTGTATTTTGCCTTTCCTAGTATTTGGGGGTTCCCTCTCTCTCTCCATTCATTCCAAGCTTTCTCTGGTGTCATCACCAGCAGGCTTCGCCCTTATGTCGTCGTCCCCAGCGATTGCGTGCTGAATCAAAGCAAGTTATCCAATCAGCCCTCCTGCTCTATTCTCGCACCATTTTGTTGTACTCTGAGTTCAAGCATCACCGTAATTAGTTGAATCTCTGGGTGATTTCTTTGACAATGAAGTTACGCTGACTGAATCTTCATACACTTCAGGTGCTGTAACTCCAAAGTGCTTCATGTCTGCAAGAAGACACACCCCCATGTCAAGATAGTTAACATGATCAATGTGCAATGCCCCACTGAGTGCAGTGAAAAATGCGCATCATTATGTGATCATCACTTCCCCAAAGCTCAGTTGGCTGTGTTTGTCTTGTCAAACGTCTTTTGGTGTGGTGAGTGTCAGCTCCATTAGAGCGTTAGATCCTGTAATTAAAATTTTTTTTTAAGTTGGTTTGGGTTAGGAAAGGTCACGAGGCAAGGGCCATACTTGGGGAGTGACAAGAGATATGGTGCAACTGCTTGCTTGAAGCCCGAGAGGAGAAGAGCAAGACAAAGAAGATCTCGAGAAAGTCCTAGAAATGTTCCACAGAGGGAGAAGTGAGGAATACAAGAGTTCAGGTATAAACATGCAGTCATGCAGCTGGATGTTTGGGGGTTTAACAGGGGGGGTTATGGAAGAATATCGCACCCAGGGTAAGAGGAAGGTCAGAGGCTGAGAGAGCAATATCAGAGAATAGACAGTCGAGAGAAAACAGAGACCAACCCGACCTGTCTGAGATGCGAGAGCAACAGACTCTGGGCTTTGGCCTCAACTGAAATTTCCGATAGTTCTTAGAGACTTTAGATTCCACAGAGTCCAGGAGAGAGACAGGGTGATGCTGGGCGCCAGTCCATAAGGGAGAGCATAACTCCATTGAGATACGGGAAAAAGGCTTTGTCCACTGTAAGGAACTCATAATTTTCCAAGAACGACGTTTGATTACGGAGGTGCCAGTTGCGGCTGGCTTTGGAAGCGAGCATTTGTACGGTTGCGACACAGGAAAGTCATGGGCCGAATCTATAGGTAGGTGAGAAGTTCATGTTTACATCTGCGTTACAATCCCAAAAATTACTAAATCATGACAATACAAAACAACATAAAGCCAAGCGACTCATGCACCAGAGCGCAAGGTTCACCCGTGAATGGTAACTTTGACGATGAATGGGGTAAACATGAATTATTACAAACTCATGTCGAGTACACTACTCAAAGTTGGCTGATGGAAATATGGGCTAACAAACCACCGCCAGCAAGTTTTCTTACGATGCTAAGGAGGGTATTGAGCACGCACTGCAAGTGTCAAGAAATGAAAAACAGATGGAAGAAAGGCACTCAGTAGAGCGGAACCTCGCACTAGATGCCTGATCCGACCGAGAACATATCCGGGCCCAATACATTTTGAAATACCATGCTGCATCAGTACGTACTGTATATCGTTTTTGCGCCCTTTCTTCAGAGTGATGAAGGAATGACTTTAAAAATTATCAGATCCAGATCTGGATCTTCAACCAATATTGAATCAATTCTTCCTCGTCACACATCCCACCTTCCACCAAGTTTCATCCGAACCATCCACAACTTTTGAATATCGTGCTATATATTCGCTGTAGGCTCTACTCTCAATGGTGAAGAATCACTAAAATTCTCGTAGTCGATCCAGACCAAAATCATAAATCAGTTCGTCCTTGTCCACACACCGCAACGTGTCCAACAAAATTTCATGCCGACCGTCCCACAATTTTTGAGATATCTGTACACAGACAAACAGACAGAAAGCGGTGAAGAACAGTAACCTCCTTCCAGCTTGATGGCGGACGGTAAACAATCAAAGGAAAAAGCTTTTGAAGCCCTTCTCCCGCGAATCTGGAGACAGATACGAGTTATTTAATTACTCTTTTGCTGATTTTTCATACTAGAGATGGGGCCAAACGATATGCAAGAATGATATTTCAAAAAGTTATGGATGAGTTAGGACAAAACTAGCTGGATGAGTTGGGAGGTTGACCAAGAACAAGCCAGTTAGATTTTGGTTTCAGGTCTGGGATGAGGATCCATCCTGCATTCATGGCTGGATACAAAAGTAAACTGTTCAACCTGGCAAAGCGTATGTGCTCCACCGAGTTGCTGTTCTTGTTTGGCCTGATGTGTGATATAGATAAGCTCTTGAAGGGGAAACTATAAAGCATTAAATCAGCCCATCGGCGATATCCAATCAGTGGAATGTGCTTGTGTAAACCAGGATGACGAGCCTCGAATTGCTGTGATCGTATATAATAGTGGAAGCAAATGTATTTTGTTGGATTTAACTCGGGTTGTGGTGCCTTCATAGCCATCATTGCTGGTAGCTTGTGTATGTTTAATCACATTAGAATTTGATTCAGCCTAAATGACCAACGGACCAAGTCTCCTGTATTTCCTGAACCAAATGTCCAAGCAACCACAACCACACACAGTTTGATTGGCACTACAATCACAAATGTCGTGATTCAAAATGTCCCTACAATTCACATTTTCAATACGATTGGATTTAAATGATGACGGTACGAGATTGCTTTCAAATTAGCTCACTTGCATCATGTTTCCTGAACCAAGTTACAAGAAACTTCGACACAAGGAGGCCGGCTGTCTTCAGACCCTCAGCTACACTTCTTGGCCATATCTATGTCCGCCATGCAGATCTCATGGTTCTTGTACCGAAGTCCAGTTTAAACTTATCGACCGTTTCCGCTGCCACTACGGCAAGAAAAGTTTGCTCAGCAAACCATCACCTTGACCCCCCCCAACCGTCATGGGGACACCAAACGCAGGCAAGCAAGCAAGCTGGATGACGAAGCACTCACCAGCACACTCGCGCTGCTTGTTTCACCCATGGTCCAGACTTCCATTCCGACTCAGATGAGGTTCGTCGAAACCAAACGGACAACAATCCATCGCTGATCAAAAGAACGCACAACTAGCGTATGCTACCAGACTACCTACCGAGGAGGTTCAGCACAGACGTGCCTTACCGTTACCAAAGTGGGCCTGCCAGCAAGAGACGTGATGAACGAAAGCTATTGTAATCGATATTAACTACTTAAACTAGAACGTTAGCAAAAATCGGAGAGAACTCGCTTAAAAGTCTAAACTAGCATACGAAGCGGGTCGTGCTGTCGTATGGCGCATTTATTTATGTATTATTATATATGCGATCCCGTGCCTCGCAGTCCACCTGAACCTTCACCTGGACCCCTAGTACCTAATCACCATGGTCCAACTGTACACCACCTAAGTCACCTATTTCACGGTAACACTAGTCCACCTGATACCTGGTACACACCTAGTCAGCCTGAATCAACACCTAGTACACAGCCAGAGTCCACCTGAACTCACCCCGGTACCACACCTAGTCCACCTGAACTTTACCCGTCAACACACCTGTCCACCTGAACTTCACCTGGTACACACCTCGTCACCTGAAACTTTAAACCTGGTACACACCTCGTCCACCTGAAACTTCCACCTGGTACAGACACTCAGCCACCTGAACTTCCCCTGGTACAAACTAGTCCACCTGACTTCACCTGGTACACACCTAGTACAGCTCCACCTGAACTTCATCCCTGGTAACACCTAATCCACCTGTACAACACCTACACCAACACTAGTCCCCTGAACTTCACCCGGTACACACTCGGTCCACCTAATCCACCTTGTACACACCTAGGTCCACCTGAAAAAACAAAAAAACTCTTTCCCCTACACTCCCCCCAACCCCGACACAAACGAAAACCTACCACACGCTCCGAAACTCACCTCCGTACTCCTTAAACCTTCAAACCACCTCGAACAACCTTCCCCCTGGTCCTCCACGCACCCCTTCCCCAAACTCTCTTTAAAAAAAAACCTCTTCTTAACTCTCAACACAAACCTTCCCCCTTACCTCAACACCCCCCAACCCTACCTAAACCCCCAACCTGCTCCCCTTAACTCAACTTCCACCGACCAAACCCCTTCCCTTTCACCTTCACGACCCACCCTCTGCTCCACCCTTTGCCCCTTCACTAACCCCACTTCCCTCTCCTCCCTAAACAACTCGAACTGCTCACTCTTCAACCACCCCCTTCTCCCCCACCACTACCCACCACCCCACCTTCTTTACTCCCCTCCCGCCTTACACCCCCACTTATCCCCTCCTTTACGCTTACATCCCCAACTCGCCCCCTTAACCCACTGCTCACCTTATTCCACTGGTCACCCCCTCCACCCAAAACACGTTCTGCTACCCCTAAACCAAAAACCAAAAAACAAAACCAAAACTCCTCCTACCCCCACCTCTTCCCCTAACCCCCGCCCACAACCTACGCCCCTCACCCCACACTCCACCTTCACTTTTCCCCTCCCACCCTCCTCCCTCAACACTGAACCCCACTCTTAAAACCTGCAACCACTAACTGCTCCTTCACCCTTCTCTTCACTTACCCTCCTGCCTAAAACCCGCAAAAACTTTCCCTTCTCCCTGCACCCTCCTCACTTCCTCACCCCACTAAAAAACTCAACTCTTAAAAACCCCCGCAACACCTCCTTGCCCACTTCTTTTCACCTTCTCACAACCCTTACCTGCACCCAAACAAAACCAACACAACAACTACCTTAAAACCTACTTCCCAAACACCACTCAAAAAACCCTTACTTAACTCTTAAAAACCCCCCTTCCACGACTTTCCTCCCTCCTTGCGACGCACCCTGCCCAATAACGCCCCGCCTTCAACCCGCCAACAAACCCACTGTTTTCCCACGTTCTTACCCAACGAACCACACCGCTCTAAAACTCCACCCAACAAACGCTCCCCCCTAAACCTGTCCCTGTTACCTCTTCCTTCCTGCTGCCTCTCTCCCTACTTGACACGCCCAACCCCCCCGTCACCCGCGGTACACGACCTAGTCCACGCTGGAACTGTCACCCGGTACACACCTATCCACCTAACTTACCCGGTACACACCTATCCACGCTGAATTGAGCCTGGTACACACCTAGTCCACGCTGGAACTGTCACCCGGGTACACGAGCCGAGGCCACCTGAAACTTCACCCGGGTACACACCTAGTCCACCTGAACTGCAGCCCGGTCGCACACCCGTATCCACGCTTGAACTTCACCTGGGTACACAGTATCCACTGAACTGTCACCCGGTTTACACACCTAGTCCACCGGAACTTCGACCATGGACACACCTAGTCCACCTGACTTCACCGGTACACACCTGTCCACCTGAAGGCTTCACCCGGTACACACCGCGTCCACCTGAACTTCACCGGGTACAGCCACCTAGGTCCACCGCTGAACTTCACCCGTTACACACCTCGTCCATCCTGAACTTTCACCTGGGTGGTAGCCCCACACCTAGTCCAACCTGACTTCGACTGGTACACACCTGCGCGTCCACGCTGAACTTCACCCGGTACAACACCTCGATCCAGCCTGAAAGTTCGGCCAGTGACGAGCAGACTGTGGACCGAGCGATCGAGTCAGGTTTTAACGGCAGTTTGCCCTCTCACGGCAATGGCGACCTTCCCAATTCCGAACGGGACCGCCGCTCCCGAGCGCACGGGTCCTGCCAGCATGACGATCGCGAGAGAGCACCAGACCCGGCATTATCCCCGCACGGCCGAAGCTCACGGCTGGATGGAATCAAACGGCCAGGCCAAGTCCTTCCCCTGCATCGCGCCGATGATTCGACACCAAGACGGACTGTCTGCGATTTCCACAATGTCCACGAGTTACGACATCGCTCCCTCTCCGCTTCAGCCAAAATGGCGGCTCCCGTGGGGAGATGCCGGAGCGCCGCGGCCGCCGTCCGTGTCGCGCAGCGCGAACCCGAAAGGAACAAACCGATCCGGCGGACGTAGATAAAACCAGTAAACTCTCAGCGGTCGAGTCGAGTCCATCGGCGCGCCACTTTCCTCACAACAATACCGAACGTTTGCGCGCGTCGCCATACGGGAGTGAAGGAGCGGGACGACGCCATTCCGCTTTCCGGAGGGAAGCGGCCCGATCGCGGGGCGCCTCGGTGTCACGAACGTGGGGTCAGATCGAGACGCTCCATGTAAATTGCCGCTTCGACGTCTGCCCAGTTTCGTCTGGTAATCCACCACGAGGGCACAATCGCGCGAATCGGCACCATGAACCGCGGTTTCGCACGACGGGAGCACGAATCCACAAGGCGAACGACGTGAGCACCAGCGCGACGGGTGCTAGGTGTGACAGTGCAAGACCCGACGCGGTACGAGAAGAAACGAAGACGGTGGAAAGCGGAACAGCGCCCGAGTGCGCGGAAGCAGAGGCAGCAACCCCCAGGGGGGGGGGTAAATCTAGCGAGTCCGTGCGATCGCCGCGCCCTGCACGCGGCGGACACGTCACCCATAGGCGCGACCGTTCAACAGTCGGCGTTCACAGGAGCGTCTCAGATAGGAGCGAGGCAAAAACAGAACGCAGCCGCCAAAAGCGGGGCGACGCTGCGGATCAAACCGCGTGTGTTCTCATGGCGCTGCGCCACGATGCACTATTTCAGAGTGTCAGGGATGTCACGTGGAGTACGCTGCGAGAAGAGAGACCCGCAATTTGGTCTAGGAGGAAGCGGGCGATCAGTGTTTGCCCGCGCGACACGCGCGGCGGATCAGGGACATTTTGTCGGCGGGATAGAGCGTGGGCGGAGGAGGGATGAATCATGAGACACGTGAGAACTCGAGCCCACGTAGCCATCGCTTGATCTCTCTCGGGTGCTGTGATGTGCTTTACCAAAAAGCCATTTCTTCTCATCTGTCCACAGGACATTCTCTCAGAAGGATTTTGTTTTGTTCAGGTGTGTTTTGGCAATCTCCAGTCCGGCTTTCTTATGTCTCTCTCTCTCAGCAGTGGGGTCCTCCTGGGTCTCTTACCATAGAACCCCCTTTGATTGAGTTGGCGACGGATGGTGTGAGCTGAAACTGTC
>CM068954.1:65284462-65313151 GCA_035128595.1 Eptatretus atami
GTACCTTGTGTCTATAGGTCATTGAATCTATTGGCAGTTGATCGAGTGCTTTCTCTCCATCGAACAATTCCTTCGCTGCAATCTTTGATGCAAATTTTTTTTATTCATCTGTGCCGTGTCCAGGAGTTAGTTACAGTGCGCATGAACCTTAAACTTCCTGATACATTGCGCACGTGGACACATGAACATTCAAGATCTCGGGAATGGACTTGTCGCCTTGAGATTTGGTCCATGCTTGCTCATTCTTGTGCCTGAACTCCTCAGACAATTCTCTGGCTTCTTTCTTTCTTTTCTCCATGCTCATTGTGGTACATGCAGTGACACATAAACAGAGAATGACTCCTTTTCTCATTCAAACTGAGTTGAAGGAGTGATTTTTTTTTTTAATTGCAGGCACTGGCAACTCCAGGTAGTTCAATTCCAAAGTAAAAGAGAACCACCTGCTGAAAATACATTATTCTAACAACTCAAAGAAGGTGTTGTTGCCAATAAGTATTGTCTGGGTCATTTTAGCGGTTTCTTTGTGGAATAAGTCTTTGGGGGCTTTGTGGCCTACCTGAGGAGAAAAAAGAGGAGAGTTAAGCGCCGGTAGCAAGCAGGGTGTCTTTTACTCAGAGAGTGGTTAATGCATGGAAATGGCCTCCCTGCAAAGGTCGTGGCAGCAAAACGGATAAGTTTAAATTAGAATTAGATAGTACTAGAAGTTATGGAATGGTTATGGCATGTTGACAGGATTTTTAGGTAGTTGAGCATGTGATGGGTGATGTGTGCAATGTGATACGGAGTGCTGTTGGGGGTCTCCTCAAGGGTGTGTGTGGTTGGTGTGTGTTTTAAACCAAGCCATTGCCCGCCATACTCCGACACTAAGGAAGAAGGGAAAAAAATACAAAAACTACACTTAAAATAGAGATAAATTTAAAAAAATTTTGTTTCATTTCTTCTTTGGATCTTGTGGGTTTTAGAAATGTATGGTGTTCACGCAGGCATGATGGGCTGAATACCGTCCACCTGTGTTCTGTTTTCCTTGTAAACAGCAACCACACATAATAAAAACATCACAACTTGTTTGTTAACCTCCGCCACAAGATGACGAGGTTACTGTTTTCACCGTCGTTGTTTGTTTGTGAACAGTATTACGGAAAAACTCTGGACGGATTTCGACGAAACTTGGTGGGGGTGATATTATGGTCAAGGATGCATGCCATTAGATTTGGACTTGGTCCAAAGTCCAATATTGGGGCTAGGCGCCATTTTGAAAAATATATTGAATTTTTGTTTTTGCATTTCTACATGTTTTAAGTAGATTTCCAACCAAAAAAAATAAATTTTTAGAGAAAAAAAAAACAAATTTGCACCTTTTTTTTCAAAAAATTTCGATTTTATTTTATGTTTGCGAATTTTCTACATGCACGTCGATCTAGTTGTAGTTTATTCAATCGTGTCAGTAGAGTCTGATCTTTTTTGACCGTACAATGAATTAGATATCAGGTTCACTTAAGTGACCCAGCAGTAATTGGCGGCGAGAGTTTTGACACGCTCCCGAGTGCTTCCCCCTCTAGTTTTACCCATATGTTTGATCTTCATTTTAAAACCAAAAAATGGGTTTTTTCAAATTGTTAATTTATTAACACTAATATGTACTGTTCCAACCTTGCTTATGTATCTTCATTTTATTCTGCTCCCCTATTTTGCAGGGAAGGACCATATATTCCCTTCCTGTATTTCTTCCAACGAATTACAATCGCGACACAAATCCTTCATTTTTCAACATTATCGACAATCCAGCCAGCCATCACTTCCCTTTATTTTCGATCGATGCTCCGTCCACGTTCACCATGAAACGTTCAAAATGGCATGGGTTTGAATGCAGGTGGGGGGGAAATAACGCTTGCAGATTGTGACTTCAAAAATGAAACTTGTTTCGGTTTCTCCTCCCTCGTTCTTCTTGTCCATTTCTAATACCACGGCTGAACTGTTTTCAAACCCGCTACCCTCCTCCCTTCTGAGCCCACGGACGGCGTTATGCGGCTCTTGCTGCTGGGTTCTGTTGGACGTGGATTTTCAGTGTTTTACACAATATGTCCAGATATGTTGTCATGGAATGTCATTTGGAGAAGAATAAGGTTGTTGACTGCTGTGAAGAATTTTTTCGCCACTCGCAAACCAGGACCACGTCTGCTATATGTCTGTCATTGTCTCAGCTTTTTTTGTTGTTCCTCTATAACTTGCAAAATTGTCGAAAAGGGAGGATGCAGCAAGAATCTGTCCTTCATTCATTCCTTTTCTGTCCAAGCCTCTCTATTCCACAGCTTTGGTACCACGCAGATGGTAGGCATGTGGATTTGTTCTGACCACGACCAAAAACCAGTCATGGAGATGCGTTGCCAGTGAGGTTGCCAGGTCTCCCATATTACGAGGGGTCTCCAGAGAAAGTTCTGCGAGAATGGCATACAGTAGGTGTGCCCAAAAAAATGAAAGTCGAATTTCTCCGGGCATGTTTTGCCAAATCGTTCCTGACTTGAAAACGGCAAAGAAACAAAAAATTAGCAGATTTGGAGGTGTTTTTAGGGGCCATCAAAGTCTCTCAACGATTCCATGATAATTCACAATACTAATTAGGAAAAATAAAGGAAAAGAGCTAACAATGTTCTCAGTGGCAACTGGCGGTCGGTGAAGTTTCTCCAAATGTTGAATCCAAAGAGGAACAGTTCCGTGCTTTTTTTTTTTCCTTTTTTGTCGTTATAAACACGCCATACTCACTCACTCTGGAATCAAAAGAAGAAGAAAAAAATTAGAGATATAAAAGAGTACTTTTACACCACCGAAACAGCGAACCGAAAGTCTAACTGACGTCTCCCTCTCTCCATGACGTCTTCTTCTCTCCCACTCGATGATAGGCAACCCCACCGGATGTAGACAACTTCCTTCCTCTTGATGACTCCCTAAATATCTTTGGAAACTGTGGCAAATTTGTCCAGAGATAGATTTTCTAGTCAAGTAGAACAAAAATAATCAACATGCCCCATAGAATATTCAAACTTTGAATTTTTTCCTTATATTTTTGGACACCCTACCCCCCCCCCCCCGCATAGGGTTTGTTTTTTTTGTCTTAAAAGTGATTGTGGATAATGTGCCTCACAGGCAGCACCTTATTCTTGCTTTCCCCCTCTCCCCCCTCTCTCTTTTCTCTCGCTTTCAGGACTCCCACCATCCATAGCCCAAAAAGGCGCCTATCAATATAATGTTTTTATTTAATGATATATCCTCTTCAAATTTGACATGGATGTACTTTGGTCCAAACCGCCAAACGTTTCGTGGAGTCTGTCCGGTACACCGAGAGACTTTTTAAAATTACTGTTACTGTTATTTTTGACATTTAGGCCCCATTGTGATTTTAAGGGTCAGATTGTGAAACACTTAAAGAGAACAGAAACATTTGGCCATTCCCTTGTGTCTGAGTCAGATCGAGTGGGATTTGTACCAAACCATTTGCTGGAATGGATGTGGAAAACATTTCAGATTTAAACATGGGTAAAGTAAAAAATTCGGTGACAAAATTAAATTTTTGACTTGTCATTGCTTCTGTATTTAAACTGATCCAGATAGAGAATTGGAAAAAATGTCTATCAACAGTCTGTACAGACTCACAGAGGTCTCTTCTTTTTAAATATTTTACGAATTGAATTCATTGCACACAACATTACAGTTCCTTTATTCAGCTATTTCAATACAGTCTTGTTCCCTAGATAGCTCACCTTTCATTGTTTAAATGTTCAGAGATCGATTAGATGCGCTGCGGATCGATTATATAGTTTAGGAAACGAAACAATGGAGACGTCCCTCCCCCTCTCTGCAAAGAGGAAGAAAACCTTGCATCACCTGACGTCACAACTCCCTTCCCACACCCGTGGTTGAGCGGGGGTGGTCACGAGGGCATGAAGTCACGCCGGGCGGGGGAGGGGGTGCAAAGATAAAGAGGAGACCCTTTCTTGTTCGTGTGGGAGTCCCGTGGCAGAGTTCGTGAAGAGTCCCGTTCTGAGTCCTCGTGTGCAATAGTGTTCTGTGCTGAGTCCCGTGAGAAGTAGAGCTTTTTGCTTCGAGAGAGCAGTCGTTCACCAGCATCGGTCCTGCTGGCTCTTGGCTTGAGCCTTCGGAAGCTTTTTGCCTTCGGCTGGCTCAGTGAGCTTCGGCTGCTGCTTTGTTCTTGGAAGGAATTGAGCCAGTTGTTCGCGCGAGCTGCGAGTGGGAGCTTCTTCTCTTCTTTCTCTTCTTCTTGTTCGTGAGCTTTTGTCTCCATTTTGTTCCCTGGCTTGTCGACGCATCCGGCCTCTCTTTGGATGTGATCCTCGGGAAGCGACGATCGACAGAAGACGGCCTCGTCTCACTGGCCAACGTGTTGAAGAAGCGCCGGAGGATTCGCGGGAGCCTCGGGAAGGATCGCGGCCGATTGGATCCAGCTCGACTCTCGCTGAGCCCAGGTCCGACAAGTTGAAGACCACACGACGCTGGAAAGGTCTCGAGTCAAGCTCTGAGTTCAGCTCAACACTGTCCTCAGCCTGGAGCTCGTGATTAAAGGCCTCAGCCACCGTTTCTCTGTTGTGTGTGTGTGTGTGTGTGTGTGTGGTGTACCGCGCCGTACTTGTCCGTGGCCCCGTCTAATAAGTACGGAACTTGTTAAGTGTAAATGACTGTACATAATAAGTAGCACGGTTTAGTTCTTTTGTCGTGCTTTTGTTCTGAATAATGCAATACGTGTTTTGCCTTTATAATTGCATACGTGTTTATTATAATAAATGTCTTTGGTGATGTAAACCTGCCAGTTGCGTTCCATTCCCTCATTGACTGAACTTTTCGTGTGTTGGGGTTAAGATAAAGCCGTTGTTTGCTCGTAATTTGGGAACATTTGGACCGACGGTTCTCGCCGATTACGCCGCTCGGAATCGCGCACGGACAAGCATCGCCTCGGCGTTTTTCCGTACGAGTTCCTCGAGTGGGAATACCACCGGAGTTGGATCACTGGTATTTAAAGTAAATCTGAGATTGGCAATCTCACCTACCCCACGTGAATCTCCGTTGGGTATTTCGTTCTTGTACAAGACCCGCGCTCGAGTTATCGGCGCGGCGATCTATATTCCGGGCGATTCGGACGGGCCGACTCGACTTTGCGTGCTCTGCAGGCGTCGGCTTGGCGGCTTGACCCCCCGGCCGTACAATATATTGGAAAGGGGGGGGGTTCGTAAGACTTGTTGCATTCCTGGTGAATATTTTGTGATTCTCGTTGTTTTTATCTCCACCTTTGATGTTTTTTTTGTTCGCGTAACAAAAAGCATGGTGTACTTGCACCAATTTCCTCACTGCATTGTTTGGATGCTGTTTGCCATTGCCACATTGCTCTCCACCTCTAAATTGAATGTATAAAATTGACACAAAACTTTCAATAAACATCGTTCTGATACATTTCCGTTTTGCTTCAACCAGATACAAGAGTCAAAGTACAGGGATATATTATGAGATATAGCATTGCCACTGAAGGACAGAGGAACAAAGTTCAATCGAGAATAAAAGAACTGTTGCAAAACAAAACGACTTTACCCACACTTCATTCCGTACCCTTTGTAGAGCTGATCTAGAATTACAACTTGAACAAAAATGCTTCTTTCTTTCTTTCTTTTTTCCCCCTCCACTTCCTTTTTAAATTTTGACAAATTTTAGCTCCACCTGAAACATAGTTCAGTGAGGTCATAGCATCACGCGGTGTCAGCAGTCCAGTGTGTAAACACATCGGATCTCTTCTCTGAAACACACACACATTTTGATTGAACGTGACCACAACCATAATCACCCATGATTTACCAAATTGTTCACAGCAAAAAAACAATGAAAAAAACTAAATCAGGTCAAAGTGGGTCCTGTTGACCCCCCCCCCATCCATTCCCTCAATATAGATATTTAAAATTTTTTCTTCCAAAACTGCACCACACAATTTCGATAAAACTTGACCACAACATTCATCACCATGAATTCCAAAACAAACAGTCCTATTTTCACCAAACTTAAAATTTCTTGAGCCAAGTCATTGAAAGCCTGAATCTTAATTTTTGATCCAAGAAACCCGTAATCCCAGCGACTCGACTGCCTCATTCAGCACCTCGAGGACCGCCCAAAAGGATATCTAAACGTTCTCCGCCAAAGGATGACTGCGTCATCTGGTGAAATCAAGTCAGAGATCTTGACATTCTCCAAACGATGTACCACAGCCTGATGCTCTCTGACATCCTCCCCAGAATCAGTCCATTACAACACTGAAAGTGTGGGCCATGTACAAAAAACCCCCTGATGAACTCCAAAGAATTGCATATTAAGTCGTCATTAAAGCATAAAAGTCATTACATCCAGGATCGCTACTTTTGGAACTTCTTCTTCAAATAGTTATTTACCCGATTTTTGATGTACTTGGTTGAATCATCTCTGCATGTGTCTTTCACAAGTTGTCCAAACCATTGCTAACTTGTTATATTTTTGTGGTCTCACAAACCTACCAGTGGTCCCTGGTTTCTACCACGTGAGCACAGCACATTGCTCTATTTTTAAACCTGTTGGAGAGACCCAAATTTACTTCTTTTTGAGGTACGTATATCATTCTTTGTAGATTTAAACTGGCTTTCTTGCCTGCTGCACTTCACTTGACATGTGTATACGTGATAATCCCACAGTCCTTCACAGAGTAGGTTTGTGATACCCATGGCCAAACTACAAATCCATGCTGGCATGCTTTATTGGAACCCTTCCCGCATCTGTAACTAACATAACAGTCCCATGGGCTCCATTGTTTGACCTATAAAAATGATCAGAACAAATTCTTGAACCAATAAACAGAGGAGCAATTGAAAATTTGATTGGCATAGAGGTCTGATCGTTTAGAGCTGGTGTACAAACCATTCTAACTCTTCAACCAAAGCCTGGCATTGGCTTGCGTGTAGGTGGCCGGCCTTTGAATCTAGGATCTTGAGTTGAAGCCCCGTTGCCACTCAATCTCACCCAGTGAGGTTGACTCAGCCGTCACCCTGAGGTCAAGCGAACATGAGCAGCAGTGTACTGGTAAAGGGCACTGCATCAGCAACAGCACACGTTCTCCTAACCAATGATGCAACCAGTATCTCAGAAGGCTGCACACATGTGTGCACGTTCTCTTTAACGCATGGTATCTTATTCAAAATCTCCAAATACCGTCTTAAATTATTTGTACATGCGTCAGCCAAGATGCTTTTCCTTTCTTCTTTTTCCATAAATCTGTTTCCTTACCAAAGCCAGACAATTTATGGAAAAAACTAACTTCGCCAGCCAACGCGACAGCTCTTCCGCAATGTTGAGGTGCTATATTATTCGATGTAGAAAATCTGTGAGGTCGAAAAGAACATCACACTCACCAGTCTTGTCTGAAGCCATCTGCAATCTCCAGAAGCGAAAGTTTTTTGCCTGTTCAAAGAATGGATCTTGTGCAGGAAGAAGCGCGACCCGGTGAGAATTTGAGGATTCTGAGTTGAGGAATCTATCTGGTAGCTTCAGCTTCGACACCATAACTTCTAATTGGTAATTTTCGAGAAATAATGTATATTTGTAACTTTATGAATGAGCAGTTTGACAAACTATGCTTCCATCACCTTTTGGTGCAGATTCCATAAAAGGAGGAGACCTGAAAAAGGCTCTCCCGCCCTTAAATGCACCTGTCTTTCCGCACATCATTTGGATGAGACATTTACAAGGTTGGCAGTTGCTTCTTACCCTGTTACCCATCTTATTATTTTTCCCCTTCGCCCTTGCAACATTTCTTGCATTTATCATATTTCTCTTGATACCTTATGCCCACTAGCATTTTTTTTTTTTTTTTATACACCATACATCTCTCCCTGCTGTTACCCCTCCTGATTTATATCCACTCACTTCTTCATCCCTTCTGACTCCAGGCTGGGTCATGGCATCGTGTACCAGTTGATCCCAATGTTGCAGCAGCTGGAAGACGAGCTTCTGCATTTTGCTAACATCATTGAAGGCAGAAATGAAGTCCTGCTGTTTGAAAAGCCACGTTCCTGTGTGAGGACCTCCACACCACTAGACACTGTTCTTAGTACTTAAAAAAGAGAGACATCCACTGGCAGTTGCTACTTTCAACCATTACTGACATTGCTGTGCTTAAATCATTATTATTGTATTATGATCTCAAATTTGTACTAAATAATTGTGGATTACACCTTAACAAATATGGCAGAAGAACGATTGAAAATCGTTTTGTTTCTTTTTAAAGTCTTATATTGAAAAAACTTCTTTGTGTATGTTTATTGGTCAGTTATGTGTAGCCAACATACATAAATAGTTTTAAATGTGGCTTTCTTGTTGATGCTACATTGGTCCAACATTCTCCCACCATCATCTCTCCAAGACTCTCCCATTATTCAGTCAAACAACAAAGGAAGACATTTCTATCGCTTTGAAAGCATGCAGCGCAAATCATCAAGCAGTTCAAAACTGAGGCTTGCAGAAAAGTAACCAAACCTTCCAGCTTTCTGGTTAGGTTGGAACCACTGATTAACGATCCTACATTTGTCTTGCCGTCTCCAAACCTTGCCAACCGTCAAAGTAGCGTCTTCACTGTGCTTCTTCTACCTTTAACAACCAGCAGTTCCCGTCAAACTTTTCTGTCCCTCCTCTCTTCTCTCCTGTCCCAACACCCATGTAGCTTCTAGTTGTCACCCTTTTTACTTATCTTCTTCCTCCATACAAATTGCCACGCCTTCTCCTTATCTCCTGTACTGCTCACTTTGGACACCCTCCCAGCATTGTGTCCTGACTTCATCACTTTGCAACAATTTCAAATCATGAATCGATTCAATCCTTGCTCTCATTTCATTATCACATGTCACCATCTTCTTTTCTTTGCTTTTTTTTTTCTTCTTTTTCACTCAGCAGGCCACTTTATTTTTTGGCTTGACCCTTCCCTGCAGTTTTACTATTTTTTAAATCGGGTATGTCATGTGAGAACTTGTTGGCATTTACAACAAAGGCAAAACTGGACGACGCATTGCAACAACAAACGAACCGTTCAAAACTGTTTGCTGGCGCACCGCAAGCCATGGTGGTGAGATGGTTCAGGAGTCCTAGAGTGGGCGAAGACTTATTGGGACGGCCTGGAAGACGACGCACCCACAGCTGTGCCAATGCCGAACCACCGCCCCACGGTCGGCTCAAAGAGTTGACGAAGAAGTGACTGCTCGTTCGTTGGAGTTGTAATCAAACTGAGAGCAAGAGATCTGTAAATGGCATAGATATTGTAATCTTTGATTGCTCTTCTTGTTTATTGATTGTCTTGTCTTTCCTTATCATCCCATATTATCTTATCATAATTTTTATTTGTAAAGAAACATCTTCCACCTTTGTACACTCATTTCACGACAGTTTCGATTTTCTTGGGAATCCTTCGGAATATGTAATATTGAATGCAGTAATTATATTACATTTACGGTCCTTCACAGGTGGTTTTCCACCCCCCCCCACCACCACAGCAGGACTGTCTGTATTAACAGAACCGTCCTGACACGACAACAATGTTGTCGAGTATCTCCCAGGAATTGATTGGTAACCCTTCGCTTGCTGCTCAGCTATTTTGTTCTGTTTCATTGTTTCTGCTCAGTACCAGTATATTGCTGGATTGTTTAAAAATTATTAAAAGGAATTTCCATAGCATACTCTATAACCAGGCATAAACTGGCATATTCCACCTTGGCCACCAGCTCTTAAACAACCCTCAACTTGACAACCTTCATGTGAAATCAATAGACATATCTCTCAACGATCCCAACTCTACTTCTTGATGTGAGAGACAGGCTCTCAGAAATGATAGCCATGACTGTTTAGAAACCAAGAAATAGGCCCTGTCTCAATCTCTTCACTTTGGGTAATTTCAGTTTTCTACACTTTCTTAATCTGAATTCTTTTTTATCCATCCATCAACTGTTTGCCACATTGACCGTTTTTGTTTTTTTATCTGTTTTGT
Organism: Eptatretus atami; assembly: GCA_035128595.1. Classification (NCBI taxonomy): domain Eukaryota; kingdom Metazoa; phylum Chordata; class Myxini; order Myxiniformes; family Myxinidae; genus Eptatretus; species Eptatretus atami. The sequence continues at coordinate 65,294,511 of CM068954.1, forward strand.
TTTGTTTATCCCACACACCCTCGTGACAACTTCAAAATACAGTGTGAGCATCAGTCACTTCACAAGTGTTCCTTCTTCAACAATTTATTACCCAATCCCACCTTCCTTCGAGCCTTCAGTTACGCTGACTGCAGTCTGTCATCTCCCTACATACCCACGATCATTACACAACTCTTTCTCATCCTGTTGCTTGTACCCGTAGTTCACACTTTTCACTTTCCTCGCCTGTATTAAAAAAATTATTTATTATTTTTTCCTCCCATATGAAAAAAAGTGAAAGCTATGCATCCATCTCGTGTTTAATGCGCAAACTTGCCTGCAATCTTTCCAGAGTATGGAAGTGCGCAACTCTACTTTTGGCCTGCCTTTAATTGACGTCTTTACTCTCCAACACCTATGTGATGGTCGTCAGTGTCGACCCTTAACGATCCGTAAGTTCATGCCGTGCTCCTTTCCGATTATGCTGTCATCCAACTGGTTTTTATTCCTTTGTAATTATCAATTCCCACCCACAATAGCATTCAGACAGCAACCCCTCATCAACATCCGAAATGCACGAGAAACATTTTGAGAACTTTAACCGCATGGAGAGTCCAAACACGTCTGATGATGCGTTGAGCTGAGGCATGGACAAATCTGCATATGAGAGGAGGCAAGCTTTTCGAAGCAGCCTGCAAATTGAAGCTATGTCGATCCTTAATAATGATCAAAAATCTTTTTGTTTTAAATCTGTGTTACTTATGGGAGTTTGAGGTTGTAGACAGCCAAGAGACCATTGCAAGTTTGCCAATGTGCTTTTGGCTTGTGGGCATTCTGATGACCTGACCAAACAAACCAAACTCCATCAGCAACTTGAGCAGAGAGAGAGAGATTAGGATTTCTCATATTCAAAGGTTAGAAAGAACTTTAAAAATACTCTGACTGCCCCAAAACAATCCAATCAATTTTTTGTAGATTGTATCAACATCGTCGACTCGCACCCACCTGAACTGGCACAGACACTATAACATTCCACCTTTCTTTCTACCATGTTAAAATGATTTGAAAGGCATACAATATCCCAAACAAGATTTGTGATGAAACTTTAAATGACATGCGCCATCACATTCCATTCCTTACAGGCGTTGCCAAAGGGTGTAGATGACGTGTTTAGAATGTAACAATTACATACGGAAAAGTGCATGATTGAACAGAAGTTTATCAGGGTTGTTTCCAAAGGCAACCGAAGTTTGTCCTTAAAAAGCCCCAAAGTTGCGATGAAACATGAAGAACTGTTTCTGTTTGTGCATTGCATTGTATTCTCACATAAACAGCAAACTGTGTAAACATGATTTAGGCAAAGCTCTGTACTTGTCTTCACCAATTGGCTTTCCTAGTTTGCATTTTATTTTAAAAGTAACTGTACATGCATTCCCTGCACGTGTTTTTGCGCTTATAAAGAGAATCGAACGAACAACTTTTTTTAACCATCGTAATCAAGCAATATTGATTGCAATTGTGACCTTTTTATCACCCCTTTATGTAAGCGGGTTGTTTTATAAATTCACTTTTATAACGGAAGCACAGCGTAATAGTCCCATGGGCCAAATACTGAATCCTTCCCCCAAAAGGAATTTTGCAAACCATGATCTTGATTAATAGGAGTCCGAAGACTGAAATATTTGCTTCCAGAGGTGATATTTTGTGTCCATTTGTACTCGTAAAATGAGCAGTTTCAAAAAATCCAACCATTTGACTGTTAACTCTATGCATCATGGTAAAGTAAATTTATCTTTTGATTCATCCGATCATAAAACACAGTTGTTCAGCGGTGGCCCAAAAAGTCATGTCCCTGTGTGTAGTATTTTATTATTTGGATTCAATAGATAAAAATTCACTCAAAATATGCCAAATTTACTTAATTCTTTTCACATTAACAGTCTTTGATTGTGCCACTTCAGATCAATTGCATACATCTTTCACATAGCAACCACATCTAAAATAGCCATCGCCAAAGTATTTGCTACTTCTGGAATGCTCCACGATGGTCATACTTCTGTTGAATCCATAAGTGAAGTAAAATCTTGAAATAGTCAATCACAAAAATAAACCACAGAATGGAAATCACATTTGTTTGGTAACATACAGGTGGCATTGGAAGTATTCACCCACCCTTCCAACATTCACATTTTGATCCCACCAGAACTTAGTTTCTCTGCCACGAAGGGGAAGGAGGTACGTTTTCACCCCTTTCTTGTGTTTGTGTGCAGGGATATCTCGAAAGTGTGACGATTCGGAATGAAATTTTGGGGACAGGTTGCGTGTGTGTCAAGGACATAACGATCGATTTGTTAAGTCTGAATCCCGACTACTATAATTTAAGTGATTCTCACCAGTGAGAGATTAGGTGAAACCGATACACAACACAATAATCTCAAAAGTTGTGGACACGTTGGGTGCGTACAAGGAGAATTGATTCAATTTTGGTGAAGATCTGAATCTGGATCCAGAATCTGATAATTTTTCAAGTGATTCTCCCCCTCACCATTGAGAGATAGGGCTAAACAGGATTATATATGCATATCTCAAAGTGCGGACAAAAGACAAACTGATTAGATTTTATGAATGTGATCCGGATCTGCATACAATATTATTTAATTTAAAGATGATTCCTTCACTTGAGAGATGGCCAAAAATGATTTATATTATTTATCAATATATATGTAATGATATTCTAAATGTATTGGGCCATTATGTTTCTCGTGGATCAGCATTGCATGTGCAAAGGTATCGCTCTACTGTGCTCTTCTAGTTTTCATGAGCTTTCCAAATCAAATCTTCATGGTCATGTTCACAAATTACTCAAAGTTGTTTATAAAGCTAAAAAAAAAGAAAATGCAGATAAAATGGATATAGGGTAAGTTAATTAACAGAGAAATCCGATGAATTCTTAGTTGCATAAGGTATTCAACCCCTTTGTCCTAATTAACCCAAAATCACTCAAAGAGCAAATATTTGTTTGAAAGTAAAATAAGTGTAATAGAATTTCACCTGTACATAATCATGTTTATCTAAAAATTAAGCTCCCCCACTTACTAAGGAGTTTTTTATGGTGCCAACTCAGTTTGGTCAATAACAGGCAAATACGTGAAAGACCGAAGGGAGCTTTCCGAAGAAGTCAAACAAATGTGGAGAAGCACTGTCCAGGAGAAGGGTTGTAAGCAGATTTCACAGCCCTCATCCTTTTGAGTACGGTGAAATCCATCATTGGATAAGAGCAACATGTATCATACCATCGACTCTACCCAGAATCAGCCGCCTATCCAAATTCAACAGCCGAGCAAACAGGAAAACTGGTTCCGAATGTCACTGTAATCCGCTAATGGCTTTGAAAGGTTTGCAAGCTTGTTACAAGATAGGGGTCTAAGTGTTCCTCATCGATCATCCGTTCCCTTCACCAAAGCTGCCTCTGACAGGGATAAGAAAGAAGCCATTATTGAGAAAAAGAAGAAAAATAGATCTTAAGGATACTGCAGCATGTGGAGAAAGGTTGTCAGTGAGACAAAATTTGAACTCTTTTGTCCAGATTCAAAGTTTTAGTTTTGGTCCAAAATTTATCAAAGGGTGCAAGCTAACATGCACACCACCCAAACAACACCATCTCCACTGTCCAACATCTGGTAGTGGCAACATCATGTTATGGGCTGTTTTCAGTCAGAAGGACTGGGCAAGCTTACAGGATTATAATTACAATGGATGGTTGCAAAGTACAGATGAATCCTTGCATAAAAACCTGTTTGAGTCAGCCATGAATCAAATCTGTGTAGGAATTCACATTTCAGCAGCACAATGAATCTGACACTTCAAGCACCACTGGAGTGGCCTGAATAAGAAGAAAGTAATGTTCTTGAGTGGCACAGCAAAGTTCTGACTTGAACCCAATTGAACATTTAAGGCGAGATGTTGAAGATTGCAGTCCATCAACGATCCATCAAACTGGCAGAACTAGACAAAACTAAGCCAACACCAGGCTTAATTCGGGTGGTGATACTCAACACCAGAGCTCAGAAAACCACCGTGCCTGGTGTTGCTTAGTGGTTAGGTGGTGGCTTGGGATCCTAGGTCCTGAGTCAATCCCGTTGGCGCTGAATTAATAACCAGGAGGTTGACCAGCTCGTCATCCTTCCCGTGGTCGCAAAATGAGTACCAGATGTACTGGTAAGGGGGACTTTTTTCATTGAGTTGCGCGATGGATGTGTGAGTTGAAACTGTCGTTACCTTTGTCGGAAGTCCAGCTTGAATCTGTTTGGCAGGTGAACGAGTGCTTTCTTCCACCATTCAAAAAACAATCCTTCCGCGCAATCTGAGAATCAAGTCTTCTCTTGGCCTACATCCAGGAGGTTGGCTACAAGTACCATGGGCCTTAAATCTTCCTGATAACATTGCGTATGTGGGATCAGAGGAACATCAAGGTCGCTGAGAGGACTGTAGTCTGAGATGTCCAGGCTTTGGCTACAATCTGTGTATGACCACTCAGACAATTCCTGGTTTTCTTTCTTTTCTCCATGCTCATTGTGGGTACACACAGGCACAAAACAGCAGAATGCCTCCTTTTTCGTGGTCGCTGCTAGACTTCCTTGATTCTCAGTTTTTCCTCTGTCTGTATGTTGTATGTAATGGACAGCTCTGAAGGCCAGAGGAGTCAACCAATTTTGAATGAAACTTGAACAGTATGTGTTCATACCAGGAATCTAGTTGTATGCTTTGTGAGCACCGTTGCTATGGACGCCACCGCTGCCTAGTAACTGGGACTTTGAAAATTTTGAAAAAAATCCCAAAAAATTAAATTTTTTCGAAAACAAAAATTCGCTTCCACGCTTTCATGCGCACCTAACAATCAACCACTCTTTGTCAAAATTTTCAGCTCCGATCCGTCAAAAACTGTATGACTTAGTATGCCCAATTATGTAGCGATCCACCCAATGTCACCTACTGTGCTGTCCTCTCTTCTAACTGTTGAAATGAGTGATTGTTTATATTTGGCACACCTTGCAACTCACAGCACAGGGAGTTTCAATCCAAAGTAAAGAAGAATACACCTGCTTGAAAAATCTAACTATTTCAACAACTTTAAAAGGTGCCAATGGATATTGTATGCACATTTTTTAGGATTTCTTGTGGATAAGCCTAAGATTTTTTCTGAAGAAATGTGCATTAGTTTGAAAAAAGTGCAAGGGTGCCCAATATTTTTGGTCACGAAACAGTGCTTTATTGATCATAACAACTGCATATTTATTCATTGATAAAGCACAACTAATATCTTCATGACACTCTTATTTGTGAAAAATGCTGGTTTTTTGAATTCTCTCAGCGAACTGTATCTCCCATTATAACATTATCTTATGGAAATCTTTTTCGCAACAAGCTGATTTCGCACATACACTCGGTTTCAGGAAACGCATTCCGAGCATATGTGAGTATTACTAAACATGAACCCTCGCCATCCAATGATTTTGCGTATCTGTGCTTACCTTTGAAACACCCTTTCTCTCCGTCCACGTCGATACTCCCAGCGATCCGCGGAAAAAATAGAACTCCTCGAACCTCAAACCTCCTAGTTTTCTGTGTTGTTTTTTTAAACACTTCCATTACTTGGATGAACAATTATGTTCCTTCATAACATTACGGTAAATTATCGCCGGAAAATAAATAAAAACATTTATTGTGATAAAACTTTGTACACTTTATTTTAATATGATCCAAAAACTCCTACAGTGGTACATCTGCTGAAGAGCAGAATAAAAAAAATGTGAAGAATTGATGACTTAGCAGAAAAGTAAAAATACTAGATGACTTGTAAGATAGTAGTGCACGTATTAACTAGTTTGGACGACACGCTACAAGTCAATGAGTTTTTTTTCCCCCACTAAAATTCGTACATTCCTTAATGTAACGATAAATTAGGGCTGGTGTCAGTGTGTTGAAATATTGCCTCAAAATAGCAATCATTAAGTCACAGAGATCCATACATGAAAAAATGAAGAAATGTTGAATGTATGGTTGGAAGGTGATACATACGCAATCGAATTTACGAGGCCCTCAATTTTAACGACTTGAAATGAAGCAGGGGGGGTGATAAAGGTGATGAATCAGGGGGTGTGAAGAAGCTCAAGACAGCAGTTTATTCACAGCAAGCAGTGGATGGTTTGAACATTTTTTTAAAAACGTTTTATCTGCATAATCTGGAGTTTATGGTGAGTCGGCTCAGCTTATCATAAGCAGCAGCTGCATTTCCTGTGAATTAAAGGCACTTGTAGGAGAGAAGACTACCTGTCGCAGCAGTTTTCAAGAGCTGATGAGACGGCTTCTCTGGAAGATGCCCAAAGATTTTCTCTCAAAAGATGAACAAAGGCTCCCTGGCTCAACTCGAAAGACAGGTAACCCTTCTATTATGTGGCTATAAGTGCAAGCCAATGCTTTTTACAGTCCGAAAATCCCCGTACATTGAAAGGGCAACAATAAATCTTGTCTGCCTGTTGTTGGAGATCTCACAAAAGGGCCTGGGTGACAGCAAACCTTTGAGATTGTTGAAAACTGTTTGTCATGAACTAAGAAATTATCTGAGGTATTAAATTCTCTGTTAAAGTGCTATATCTTGTGGATAATGCTCCAGGACACTTTGGCTGAGAGACACTCTGATATTGAAGTCTCTTTCTCCCCCCAAAAAGACATCATCCTCCAACCATGGATCACAAGTGTCATACAGCTACATTCAAAACATTTACTACACCAGGAGGAGCTTTGATCACATAGTTCAGGCCATGAAAAATGAACCCAACGCCAATGTTATGGAAGCTGGAAGAAATTTGAATCTTAAAGAGACTCATGGATGAATTAGAGACTCAATTATGAATACCTGTTGCGTAAAGTGTGCCTGAGGAAGTTACGACTTCCGTGGCTTCCTACTGTGGAGGGTGAAATGCAGAGATTGTTGATTTTGCCAAGAGAGAACGGATTTGAAGACCTATCTGCAGAAGAAGTTGAGAGCTGAATTAAGACCCATGGGATGGAAATTGATACTAACAGTAGAAGAATTGGATGAATCAACTAACATCATGGAAGTGAAGAAGAAGAGGAGGTCTGCCAAAGAAGCCAACAAATGACAGCCAAAATGATTCCAGAAATTCTAAAAATTGGAGAATATTTGAAGAAAAGAGGCCGTTCAGATTGACACCAGCGTGGAGGGAGTATTGCTTTTTGGTGGAGCCATAGATCAGCAATTTATCAGCCTAAAAAGAAATGTATTATTAAAAAGTTAAAAAAAAAACAACTTAAAAGTAAAGAAAAACAGTAAAAATAACTTATTCTTTCAAGGAACCATCTACCCCCAGTCCCCCCACTGCACCCTATCCACCTCCCTTACTTTCCACCATCTCCATCTCCAAGTTCATCAGCAAGTTAATCCGGGATCCACTGATGACACCGCGCAACCTCTGTCAGGCCGCTACACAACACAACAAAACATGGTGTGAGAGACTACACGGTCATTGGCTCCACAAAGTAGAGCACAACACATTTTTCAAAACAATTGTACTGAACGAAATTAAATTGATATTTGTTTTTTTTCCACAGTACAGTAGAGACAAACATGATACTACCCTGGCCTCCCTCACGTTTCCAGGTTGATATCAGAAGGACCGTCTCCAAGATGCCCAAGACCATTATGTAATCAGGGTGCTCTTTCAAACGAGATTTAGCCATTTTTTGCTTCCCTATGCCACGAAGCTGAGGTTGAATCACATCCCTGCTGCGATGAATCTCTGGTAGCATATGGCTCATACATTCTCAGAAGTTTCATTTGCCACAAATGCTTGGAATGAATCTCTTCCTTGAGTGCATCAGTCTTTAGGACCACAGCTCTTTAAGCCAAGTATCCAGTCGTATCATGGACACATGGCTGCACATCTGAATCCAGACACCAAGAAGATCCCCGGCCGACACCCAATTTGTATTCTCCCATGGCAATGTGAATAAAACCTTCGGATAATCAGCTTCTCAATGATCTGACGAAGCTCCAGTACTTCACTCTGGGTCTCAAGAACCACTTCACTTGCTCGATTTAGTCACGGAATCTCACCTAGCAAGATATACCTCAAACCGGGTTTAAACCCGAGTTCTAACTGATGAAATCACATCAGTAGAAGAAGTCGCAAGTTGGGCCTTGTTGTTTGCATTTGACAATCATTCAAGCACTGTTTTGGAAAAGGGTGTTGGAACAGTCGGGTTCTTATATCTTGCCATCTTGAACATTACCCTGGTCTTTGATTCCTCATTCGTAAATTGTCACCTACCAAGCAATATACTCACACTTCAGACCAAGAAAGGAACCAAAAGCCTGATCTGAGACTGACCAAAGAGTGGTGCACCTTAGCTGTGTCAGTGCAGCCATTGCTGAAGCAACATATGAGATCAATCACACCAGTGTTTGGCTCACGAGAGCTGAAGTTCCAACAGTCCGCACGTCCTTGTCAAGGCATGGGAGGAGTAGGCAATTTTGTGCCTTCTGAGCGACCCATCCAGACTGAAGAGAGAAAAGTGAACCGTGCTAATTCATAATGTAACAGATTCTTCATTGTCATCATTGCAGGACTGTGCACATGATACCAGTTTGTGAATATTGGCGATCAATATTCAATGCCTTATCACCGTTTCTTTTCGTAACACTCCTTTATTGATGGCAAACGTGCAAAATTCCTGTTTACTAATCGGATCATGAAAGTCTGTCTCACCGCTTTATCAGTGCCACTGGTACAAATTCCCTGCATTGCTCTCGCATTTTCATGAGGACATTGCAGAAGTTCTCAGTTGCTCGGGTGAACATACAATGATGGCAATTACAAGAGGTTGCCTATTATCCTGGAGTATGCCAAACTCAATCAGGAAACGGCGATGAACTATCTTTCATTACAACATTGATGATTTCCTGATTGTGGCTTCATCGATCTTTGGTAGCCCTCTCGTGGAGGTCACCACTATCAGCTGATGCAGCCCACTCAGTTTTTTGTCCAAAAAAAACAGTTACAGCTGTTTTACACGTGCGGTCAATGAGCGAGACCTGATGAATCAACATGACCAAGTCCTGGCAATGATATAGAAATATGCCCGATGTAATTTTATCGTGTTTTACGACAACTTTTTGATGTCTCCAAGACCCTTCCTCTTCTGAAAGATCAATACAGAAATGTGGTACAAACTTCATAGAGGATTTTCAGCTGAGATATCCTGAGGCATGAGAGGTTGGTGGACATATTCCTCTGTGAATTAAGAGCTGTACCGCAATATCAATGCAAGCATGGAACAATATACTCCTCGAGAAGGTAAAGGTTCACCACAGTTTCACTTGAACCTGCGCAACGCTGTGTGGCAGTCAGCATTTCTTTCATTTCTGCAACTTTGTTGATTACTCCTGTATTTTCAATGGACTTTTGCCAAGAAACCAAATCTGTTTATATTGGTGCCCAAGATTTTGAACTCATAAATGTCCACTGCACCTTGTTCTAAACTTATGATTAAGACCTGCATGTGGAGTTTGGCCTCATCCTTGTGGCATATGTACTGTTTTTAGCAGTTCATGTAACGATTCAGCAAGTAGTTCTATCAAAGCTTTGCCTTTGCAAGGTTCAGGTTCTATGTAGAAAACCAGTTCTTTGAAATGCGGACTCATGTGCTGAAACCATTGCTGCAGTCTGACTTGCTCTGCTTTTATTTTTACTGTGCACAACTTAATGGTACCTTGCCTCAATGCAATTCAAGGCTTTCTGAATGCCACCGATTCTCCTTTGCCAATCGTATCATCTCTCTCTTGGCTCTCTCTCAAGAGCCGAATTTGAAAGTTGCTACTTCATCAAAGTCCCTATCTTTTCCGCAAGACTTAACCACAGAACAAGCACATATTTTAAAGTCAAATGATTCTCAAGGAGTCTTTGACTTGTGATAAAATGCACGCTTCTGTCGACAGGTGACTGCAAAACCATCAAAATGTGTGTTGAGTAAGAATGACGAGTAGCCATTCTTATGCCACATAGACAGGTGTGGCCGATGAATTCAAGTCGGTATTGTCTTCACTTTGTATCAGCATTCTTAATCGATCATACTGGAATGCATATTTCAAGCATCATTCTTATTTTTCGAGAGCAACAAGTAATCGAATGAACTCCTAGATGAAGCTTGCCTCAGTTTCTATTCATCCTCTTTTTGGCAGATGATGCACTTTCCTCGGTCTCCATCACCTTTCCGCCTTGGTTTCGATAACGTGATGGCTGGAGTCCATTGCTGCGAAAATATATTACTCGTGTTACCTGGAAAGACAAAGAGAAAAGATGCATTAGAATATCAGTTATGAATTCTAAACAACATATATTTGGACAGCAGTCCAACTGATTTGTGACCGTCATACACGAGTTAAACATGAAGGTACGCCTACATTCAGTAATCTGAAAAGCATTTACCCTTGTGGCAGTTGACTATATGTGACAATCTAGGTCATAAGTCAGTTGTCGGACAGTCATCTATGCTTCGAGGAAAGATAAAAATGTTACCACATTAGAAAAATACCGTCTTGTCCATATTGTGACATCATATTGACATGCAAATAGCAAAATAATATTTAGGAATGTGATAAATCACAAAATTTCATTCGTGCAAGAATTAATGTTCATAGCATACTTCAATAACAAAGTATAAGAAATTTGAACAATGCAGGTGGTTTGCTTCCACCATCAAATCGCCATTAATGTTACCATTGAAAACAAGCGTTCATCGAATATTTTCCAGACCCTACACCCCATGCAATGTACATCTGTTACAACTAGATACTTTGTACTACTCAATGCACTAATGAACTGCAAGGATACAGCAAGAAAATGGCACAGCAAATATATATAACATGAACAAAAAACTCAAAAAAACAAGACTTTAGTGGTGCATAATTGAAATGCAAATTATCTCAACAATAGCAATAAAGAACATTCTTGCTTAGAGGATGGTCAAACCTTTTCATATCAACCACCAGAATTGTTGTTTCTTAGCTTCTATAATAATGTTATACGAGTTTATAACTGACAGTAATTTGTAGTAGTTACAATGGAAACGGTCTGAAAAAAATTATTGCACCACTTTCAGGCCCGACATCCACCCTGGTGATGACCCCCACAGGACCCGCCGAACAGTGGTACCATTGGCATTTTTCTGCCTACCATTTGTGCAAAGGTGTTGAATTCAGATTTGGGCTGGCTTATAACCGTACTAACTGCATTTCTGACAAATGTCTCCACACGTCTCCCCCCCCCCCCAGCATAATTGTCATGCACTGTGCAGGTCTTGTCAATTCAATTTAGGAATGGCATAGTAGAGACAAACTCGCTCTACGATTATTGCTGAAGACTAGAACGAACCAACTTTGCTACAGCATCTTCATCTCTCTGTATTTTGCGCTTTCTAGTATTTGGGGTTCCCTCTCCTCTCCATTCATTCCAAGCTTTCTCTGGTTCATCACCAGCGAGGCTCCCCTGTATGTCGTCGGTCCCCAGCGATTGCGTGCTGAATCAAAGCAAGTTATTCCAATCATCCCTCCTGCTATTTCGCACCATTTTGTTGACGTGCTGAAGTTCAAGGCATCACCGTAATTAGTTGAATCTCTGGTGTGATTTCTTTACAATGAAGTTACCGCTGACTGGAATCTTCATACACTTCAGGTGCTGTAACTCCAAAGTGCTTCATGTCTGCAAGAAGACACACCCCATGTCAAGATAGTTACATGATCAGTATGTGCAATGCCCCATGAGTGCAGTGAAAAATGCGGCATCATTAGTGACATCACTTCCCAAGCTCCAGTTGGCTGTGTTTGTCTTGTCAAACGTCTTCTTGTTGTGGTGAGTGTCAGCTCCATTAGAGCTTAGATCCCTGTATTAAAATTCTTTTTTTAAGTTCGGTTTGGGTTAGAAAAGTGTCACGAGGCAAAGGGCCATACTTGGGGATGACAAGAGATATGTGTGCAACTGCTTGCGTTGAAGCCCGAGAGGGAAAGCAAGACAAAGAAGATCTCGAGAAGTCCTCGCGAAAGTGTTCCACATGAGGGAGAAGTGAGGAATACAAGAGTTCAGGTTAAACATGCATCATGCAGCTGGATTTTGGGGGTTAAACAGGGGGGGTTACTGGAAGAATATCGCACCCAGGGTTAAGAAGGAGGTCAGAGGCTGAGAGAGCAATATCAGAGATAGACAGTCGAAGAAAACAGAACCAACCCGACCTGTCTGAGGATGCGAGAGCAAACAGACTCTGGGCTTTGGCCTCAACTGGAATTTCCGCATAGTCTCTTAGAGACTTTAGATTCCACAGAGTCCAGGAGAGAGACGGGTGGGATGCTGGCGCGCCAGTCCATAAGGGAGAGCATACTCCATTGAGATACGGGAAAAGCTTTGTCCACTGTAAGGAACTATAATTTTCCAAGGAACGACGTTTGATTACGGAGGTGCCCAGTTGCGGCTGGCTTTGAAGCGTAGCATTGCTACGTTGCGACACAGGAAAGTCAGGGCCGATCTATAGGTGAGGTGAGAAGTTCATGTTTACATCTGCGTTACAATCCCAAAAATTCTAAATGCATACATACAAACAACATAAAGCCAAGCGACTCATGCACCAGAGCAAGTTCACCCGTGGATGGTAACTTTGACGATAATGGGGTAACATGAATATTACAAACTCATGTCGATGTACATACTCAAAGTTGGCTGATGGAAATATGGGCTAACAAACCAGCCAGCAGTTTCTTACGAGCTAAGAGGTATTGAGCACGCACTGCAAGTGTCAAGAAATGAAAAACAGATGGAATGAAAGGCACTCAGTAGACGGATACCTCGCATAGAATGCCTGATCCGACGAGAACGATATCGGGCCCAATACATTTTTGAGAATACCATGCTGCATCAGTACTACTGTATATCGTTTTTGGCCTTTCTCTCAGATGATGAAGGAATGACTTTAAAAATTATCAGATCCAGTCTGGATCTTCAACCAATATTGAATCAATTCTTCTCGTCACACAATCCCACCTGTCCACCAAGTTTCATCCGAACCATTCAACAACTTTTGAGATATCGTGCTATATATTCGCTTGTAGGCTCTACTCTCATGGTGAAGAATCACTAAAAATTCTCGTAGTCGGATCCAGACCAAAATCATAATCAGTTCGTCCTTGTCCACACACCGCAACGTGTCCAACAAAATTTCATCCGAACGTCCCAACAATTTTTGAGATATACTGTACACAGACAAACAGACAGAAAGCGGTGAAGAACAGTAACCTCCTTCAGCTCTGATGCGGACGGTAACAATCAAAGGAAAAAGCTTTGAAAGCCCTTCTCCCCAATCTGGAGATCGATACGAGTTATTTAATTACTCTTTGCTGATTTTTCATAACTGTAGAGATGGGGCCAAAACGATATGCAAGAATGATATTTCAAAAAGTTATGGATGAGTTAGGAACAAAACTAGCTTGGATGAGTTGGGAGGCTGACCAAGAACAAGCCATTAGATTTTGGTTTCAGGTCTGGATGCTAGATCCATCCTATTCATGGTGGATACAAAGTAAACTGTTCACTCCTGGAAAGCGTATGTGCTCCACCGAGTTGCTGTTCTTGTTTGCCTGAGTGTGATATGTAGATAAGCTCTTGAAGGGGAAACTATAAAGCATTAAATCAGCCATCGCGATATCCACATCAGTGGAGATGTGCTGTGTAAACCAGGATGAGCGAGCCTCGGTAATGCTGTGATCGTAAAATAGTGGAAGCAAAGTATTTTGTTGGATTTAACTCGGGTTGTGGTCCTTCATAAGCCATCATGCTGGTACTTGTGATGTTTACACATTGAGAATTTGATCAGCCTAAATGACCACGAACCAAGTCTCCTGTATTCCTGAACCAATGTCCCAAGCAACCACAACCAACACAGTTTGATTAGGGCACTACAATCACAAATGTTCGTGATTCAAAATGGTCTACAATTCAATTTCAATACGACTTGGATTTAAATGATGACGGAAACGAGATTGCTTTAATTTAGCTCACTTGCTCATGTTTCCTGAACCAAAGTTACAAGAAACTTCGACACAAGGAGGCCGCTGTCTTCAAGACCCCTCACTACACAATTCTTGCCCATATCTATGTCCGCCATGCAGATCCTCATGGTTCTTGGTACCGGAAGTTCCAGTTTAAACTTGATCGACCGTTTTCCCTGCCACTAACGCAAGAAAAGTTTGCTCAGCAAACATCACGACCCCCCCCAGCCGTCAATGGGGACACAAACCAGGCAAGCAAGCAAGCTGGATGACGAAGCACTCCACCGAGCACACCGCGCTGGCTTGTTTCACCCATGGTCCAGACTTCATTCCAGACTCAGGTGAGGTTCGTCGAAACCAAACGGACAACAATCCATCGCTGATCAAAGAACGCACAACTACGTATGCGTACCAGACTACCTACCGAGGAGGTTCAGCACAACGTGCTTACCGTTACCAAAAGTGGGCCTGCAGCAAGAGACGTGGTGAACGAAAGCTATTGTAACGATATTAACTACTTAAACTAGAACGTTAACGCAAAAACATCGAGAATGAACTCGCTTGAAAGTCTAAACATGCAATGAACGGTCTGTGCTGCGTATGGCGCATTTATTTATGTATTATTATATATGCGATCCGTGCCCGAGTCCACCTGAACCTTCACCCTGGTCATAGTCACACTTCACCGGTCCACTTACACACCTAGTCCACCTGATTCACGTAACACCTAGTCCACCTGATGTACGTAACACACCTAGTCACCTGATCACACTGCAGTACACACCTAGAGTCCACCTGAACTCACCCGGTACCACACCTAGTCCAACCTGAACTTTCCGTAAAACACACCTAGTCACCTGAACTTCACCTGGTACACACCTCGTCCACCTGAACTTCTAACCTGGTACAACACCTCGTCCACCTGAAACTTCCCTGGTACACACCTCGTCCACCTGAACTTCCTGTACAAACTAGTCCACCTGAACTGTCCTGGTACACCCTGTCCACGTCCACCTGAACTTCACGCCGTGGTAACACCTAGTCACCTGGACTACACCGTAATCACTGACACCTAAGTCCACCTGAACTTCACCGGTACAACGCCACCTAACTTCACCGGTCACACCTAGGTCCACCTGAAAAAACAAAAAAACTCTTTCCCCTACACTCCCCCCAACCCCGACACAAACGAAAACCTACCACACGCTCCGAAACTCACCTCCGTACTCCTTAAACCTTCAAACCACCTCGAACAACCTTCCCCCTGGTCCTCCACGCACCCCTTCCCCAAACTCTCTTTAAAAAAAAACCTCTTCTTAACTCTCAACACAAACCTTCCCCCTTACCTCAACACCCCCCAACCCTACCTAAACCCCCAACCTGCTCCCCTTAACTCAACTTCCACCGACCAAACCCCTTCCCTTTCACCTTCACGACCCACCCTCTGCTCCACCCTTTGCCCCTTCACTAACCCCACTTCCCTCTCCTCCCTAAACAACTCGAACTGCTCACTCTTCAACCACCCCCTTCTCCCCCACCACTACCCACCACCCCACCTTCTTTACTCCCCTCCCGCCTTACACCCCCACTTATCCCCTCCTTTACGCTTACATCCCCAACTCGCCCCCTTAACCCACTGCTCACCTTATTCCACTGGTCACCCCCTCCACCCAAAACACGTTCTGCTACCCCTAAACCAAAAACCAAAAAACAAAACCAAAACTCCTCCTACCCCCACCTCTTCCCCTAACCCCCGCCCACAACCTACGCCCCTCACCCCACACTCCACCTTCACTTTTCCCCTCCCACCCTCCTCCCTCAACACTGAACCCCACTCTTAAAACCTGCAACCACTAACTGCTCCTTCACCCTTCTCTTCACTTACCCTCCTGCCTAAAACCCGCAAAAACTTTCCCTTCTCCCTGCACCCTCCTCACTTCCTCACCCCACTAAAAAACTCAACTCTTAAAAACCCCCGCAACACCTCCTTGCCCACTTCTTTTCACCTTCTCACAACCCTTACCTGCACCCAAACAAAACCAACACAACAACTACCTTAAAACCTACTTCCCAAACACCACTCAAAAAACCCTTACTTAACTCTTAAAAACCCCCCTTCCACGACTTTCCTCCCTCCTTGCGACGCACCCTGCCCAATAACGCCCCGCCTTCAACCCGCCAACAAACCCACTGTTTTCCCACGTTCTTACCCAACGAACCACACCGCTCTAAAACTCCACCCAACAAACGCTCCCCCCTAAACCTGTCCCTGTTACCTCTTCCTTCCTGCTGCCTCTCTCCCTACTTGACACGCCCAACCCCCCCGTCACCCGCGGTACACGACCTAGTCCACGCTGGAACTGTCACCCGGTACACACCTATCCACCTAACTTACCCGGTACACACCTATCCACGCTGAATTGAGCCTGGTACACACCTAGTCCACGCTGGAACTGTCACCCGGGTACACGAGCCGAGGCCACCTGAAACTTCACCCGGGTACACACCTAGTCCACCTGAACTGCAGCCCGGTCGCACACCCGTATCCACGCTTGAACTTCACCTGGGTACACAGTATCCACTGAACTGTCACCCGGTTTACACACCTAGTCCACCGGAACTTCGACCATGGACACACCTAGTCCACCTGACTTCACCGGTACACACCTGTCCACCTGAAGGCTTCACCCGGTACACACCGCGTCCACCTGAACTTCACCGGGTACAGCCACCTAGGTCCACCGCTGAACTTCACCCGTTACACACCTCGTCCATCCTGAACTTTCACCTGGGTGGTAGCCCCACACCTAGTCCAACCTGACTTCGACTGGTACACACCTGCGCGTCCACGCTGAACTTCACCCGGTACAACACCTCGATCCAGCCTGAAAGTTCGGCCAGTGACGAGCAGACTGTGGACCGAGCGATCGAGTCAGGTTTTAACGGCAGTTTGCCCTCTCACGGCAATGGCGACCTTCCCAATTCCGAACGGGACCGCCGCTCCCGAGCGCACGGGTCCTGCCAGCATGACGATCGCGAGAGAGCACCAGACCCGGCATTATCCCCGCACGGCCGAAGCTCACGGCTGGATGGAATCAAACGGCCAGGCCAAGTCCTTCCCCTGCATCGCGCCGATGATTCGACACCAAGACGGACTGTCTGCGATTTCCACAATGTCCACGAGTTACGACATCGCTCCCTCTCCGCTTCAGCCAAAATGGCGGCTCCCGTGGGGAGATGCCGGAGCGCCGCGGCCGCCGTCCGTGTCGCGCAGCGCGAACCCGAAAGGAACAAACCGATCCGGCGGACGTAGATAAAACCAGTAAACTCTCAGCGGTCGAGTCGAGTCCATCGGCGCGCCACTTTCCTCACAACAATACCGAACGTTTGCGCGCGTCGCCATACGGGAGTGAAGGAGCGGGACGACGCCATTCCGCTTTCCGGAGGGAAGCGGCCCGATCGCGGGGCGCCTCGGTGTCACGAACGTGGGGTCAGATCGAGACGCTCCATGTAAATTGCCGCTTCGACGTCTGCCCAGTTTCGTCTGGTAATCCACCACGAGGGCACAATCGCGCGAATCGGCACCATGAACCGCGGTTTCGCACGACGGGAGCACGAATCCACAAGGCGAACGACGTGAGCACCAGCGCGACGGGTGCTAGGTGTGACAGTGCAAGACCCGACGCGGTACGAGAAGAAACGAAGACGGTGGAAAGCGGAACAGCGCCCGAGTGCGCGGAAGCAGAGGCAGCAACCCCCAGGGGGGGGGGTAAATCTAGCGAGTCCGTGCGATCGCCGCGCCCTGCACGCGGCGGACACGTCACCCATAGGCGCGACCGTTCAACAGTCGGCGTTCACAGGAGCGTCTCAGATAGGAGCGAGGCAAAAACAGAACGCAGCCGCCAAAAGCGGGGCGACGCTGCGGATCAAACCGCGTGTGTTCTCATGGCGCTGCGCCACGATGCACTATTTCAGAGTGTCAGGGATGTCACGTGGAGTACGCTGCGAGAAGAGAGACCCGCAATTTGGTCTAGGAGGAAGCGGGCGATCAGTGTTTGCCCGCGCGACACGCGCGGCGGATCAGGGACATTTTGTCGGCGGGATAGAGCGTGGGCGGAGGAGGGATGAATCATGAGACACGTGAGAACTCGAGCCCACGTAGCCATCGCTTGATCTCTCTCGGGTGGATGGGTGATTGTGTGCATGTGTACGGAGTGCTGTTGGTGGGGGTCTCCTCAAGGGGTGTTGTGTGGTTGGTGTGTGTTTTTAACCAAGCCCATGCCCCCTCTCCTAAGGGGAAGAAGGGGAAAAAAATACAAAAACTACAACTTAAAATAGAGATAAAATTAAAAAAAATTTTTTTTGCATTTTCTTCTTTGGATCTTGTGTTTATAAATTAGTATGGTGTTCACGCAGGCATGATGGGCTGAATGACCTCCACCTGTGTCTGTTTTCCTTGTATAACACCAACTACACCATAATACAAAACATCACTAACTTGTTTGTTAACCTCCGCCATCGAAGATGGACGGAGGTTACTGTTTTCACC
>CM068954.1:65325070-65354839 GCA_035128595.1 Eptatretus atami
AATGCAGATAAAATGTGAATAGGGTAAGTTAAATTAACAGAGATAATCCGATGATTCTTAGTTGCATAAGTATTCAACCCCTTTGCCTAATTAACCCAAAATCACTTCAAGAGCAAATTATTTGTTTGAAAGGTTAAAAATAAGTGTAATAGATTTCACCTGTACATAATCAGTGGTTTAACTTAAAAATTAAGCTCCCCCACTTAGCTAAGGAGTTTTAAGGTGCAACTCATTTGGTCAATCAACAAGGCAAACGTGAAGACCAAGGAGCTTTCCGAAGAAGTCAAACAAGTGGTGGAGAAGCACTGTCCAGGAGAGGGTTGTAAGCAGATTTCACAGCCACTCATCCTTTTGAGTACGGTGAAATCCATCATTGATAAGTGCAACATGTATCATACCATCCAGACTCTACCCAGATCAGCTCGCCTATCCAAATTCAGCAGCCGAGCAAGCAGGAAACTGGTTCAGGATGTCACTGTAAATCCGGCAATGGCTTTGAAAGGTCTGCAAGGCTTTGTGTACAAGATGGGGGTCAGTGTTCCTCAATCGATCAATGTCCCGTTCCCTTCACAAAGCTCGCCTCTGGACAGGTGATAAGAAAGAAGCCATTATTGAAAAAGAAAGAAAAATAGATCTTAATGATACTGCAGGCATGTGGAGAAAGGTTGTCAGGTGAGACAAAAATTGAACTTTTTGGTCCAGATTCAAAGTGTTATGTTTTGGTCCAAATTTATGCAAAGGGTGCAAGCCTAACACTGCACACCACCCAAACAACACCATCTCCACTGTCAAGCATGGTAGTGGCAACATCATGTTATGGGGCTGTTTTTCATCAGAAGGGACTGGCAAGCTTACAGGATATAATGTACAATGGATGGTGCAAAGTACAGGAGAATCCTTGATAAAAACCTGTTTGAGTCAGCCATGAATCAAACTGTGTAGGAGATTCACATTTCAGCAGCACAATGATCTGACACTTCAAGCCACACTGGAGTGGCTGAATAAGAAGAAAGTAATGTTCTTGAGTGGCACAGTCAAAGTTCTGACTTGAACCCAATTGAACATTTAAGGCGAGATTTGAAGATTGCAGTCCATCAACGATCCCATCAAACTTGGCAGAACTAGAGCAAGAACTAAGCCAACACCAGGCTTAATTCGGGTGGTGATACTCAACACCAGAGCTCAGAAACCACCGTGCCTGGTGTTGGCTTAGTGGTTAGGGTGGTGGCTTGGGATCCTAGGGTCCTGAGTTCAATCCCCGTTGGCCGCTGAATAATACACCAGGAGGTTGACTCAGCCTGTCATCCTTCCGTGGTCGGCAAAATGAGTACCAGTGTACTGGTAAGGGGGACTTTTTTCATTGAGTTGGCGATGGATGTTGGTGAGTTGAAACTGTCGTACCTTGTGTCTGAAGGTCAGCTTGAATCTGTTTGGCAGGTGAACGAGGTGCTTTCTCCACCATTCAAACAATCCTCCGCTGCAATCTGAGATCAAGTTTTCTCTTGGGGCCACATCCAGGGAGGTTGGCTACAGTACCATGGGCCTTAAACTTCCTGATAACATTGCGTACGGTGGACAGAGGAACATCAAGGTCGCTGGAGATGGACTTGTAGTCTTGAGATTGTCCAGGCTTGGCTACAATCTTGTGTATGACCACCTCAGACAATTCTCTGGTTTTCTTTCTTTTCTCCATGCTCATTGTGGTACACACAGTGACACAAAACAGCAGAATGACTCCTTTTTGGGTGGTCGCTGCTAGACTACCCTTATTCTCAGTTTTTCCGTCTGTCTGTATGTTTGTATGTAATGGACAGCTCTGGAGGCCAGAGGAGTCAACCAATTTTGATGAAACTTGACAGGTAGGTTCATACCAGGATCTAGTTGTATGCTTTTGAGCACCGTTGCTATGGACGCCACCGCTGCCTAGTAACGGGACTTTGAAATTTTTGAAAAATCCCAAAAAATTAATTTTTTCGAAAATCAAAAATCGGCTTCCACGCTTTTATGCGCACTACAATCAACCTCTTTGTCAAAAATTTTCAGCCCGATCCGTCAAAAACTGTATGACTAGTATGCAATTATGTAGCGACCACCCATGTCACCTACTGGCTTGTCTCTCTTCTAACTGGTTGAATGAGTGATTTTTATATTGCAGGCACTTGCAACTCACCACAGGTGAGTTCAATTCCAAAGTAAAAGAGAACCACCTGCTTGAAATCTAATTATTTCAAACAACTTCTAAAAGGTGCCAATGATATTGTATGGGACATTTTAGGATTTCTGTGTGGAATAAGCTAAGATTTTTTTCTGGAAGAAATGGTGCATTATTTGAAAAAAGTGCAAGGGTGCCAATATTTTTGGTCACGACAGTGCTTTTATTGATCAATACAACTGCTATTTATTCATGAATAAGCACAACTATATCTTCAGAACTCTTATTTTGTGAAAAATGCTGGTTTTTGACATCCTTCAGGACTGTATCTCCCATTTATAACATTATTCTTATGGGAAATCTTGTTTCGCAACAAGCTGATTCGCAATACACTCGGTTTTTCAGGAACGCATCCCGAGCATATGGTGAGGTATTACTAAACATCAACCCTCGCCATCCATGATTTTGCGTATCTGTGCTTACCTTTGAAACACCCTTTCTCTCCGTCCACGTCGATACTCCCGCGTATCCGCGGAAAAAAAATGAACTCCTCGAACCTCAAACTCCTTAGGTTTTCATGTTGTTGTTTTTTAACACTTTCAATACTTGGATAACAATATTTTCCTTCATTTAACATTACGTGTTAAATTATCGCCGGAAAATAAATAAAATACATTTATTGTGATAAAACTTTGTACACTTTATTTAATCATGGATCCAAAACATCCCTTAAGTGGTACATCTGCTGAAGAGCAGAATAAAAAAAAAGTGAAGAAATTGATGACATTAGCAGAAAAGTAAAAATATTAGATCGACTTGAGTCACGTATTAGTAGTGCACGTATTACTGTTTGGCGAAACACGACAACGTCAATGAGTCCACTATTCGTTACATTCCTTAATGTAACGATAAAATTAGGGCTGGTGTCAGTTGTGGTGGAAATATTGCCTCTAAAATAGCATCATTAAGTCACAGAGATCCATACATTGAAAAAATGGAAAAATGTTGAATGTATGGTTGGAAGGTGAACATACGCAATCGACATAAGGCCCTCAATTTATAACGACTTGAAATGAGAAGCAGGAGGGGGTGATAAAGGTGATGAATCAGGGGGTTGTGAAGAAGCTCAAGACAGCAGTGTATTCACAGCAAGCAGTGGATGGTTTGAACATTTTTTAAAAAACGTTTAATCTGCATAATCTGGAGATTATGGGTGAGTCGGCATCAGCTGATCATGAAGCAGCAGCTGCATTTCCTGGTGAATTAAAGGCACTTGTAGGAGAGAAGGACTACCTGCCGCAGCAGGTTTTCAGAGCTGATGAGACTGGGCTCTTCTGGAAGATGCCCAAAAGGACTTTTCTCTCAAAAGATGAACAAAAGGCTCCTGGCTTCAAGGCTGCGAAAGACAGGTTAACCCTTCTATTATGTGGCTATAAGTGCAAGCCAATGCTTGTTTACAAGTCCGAAAATCCCCGTACATTGAAAGGGCAAAATAAATCTTGTCTGCCTGTGGTTTGGAGATCTCACAAAAGGGCCTGGGTGACAGCCAAACTGTTTGAAGATTGGTTTGAAAACTGTTTTGTGCATGAAATAAGAAATTATCTGAGGTATTTAAATCTCTCTGTTAAAGTGCTATATCTTGTGGATAATGCTCCAGGATACTTTGGCTGAGAGACACCCTGATATTGAAGTCCTCTTTCTCCCCCCAAATACGACATCAATCCTCCAACCCATGGATCACAGTGTCATAGCTACATTCAAAACATACTACACCAGGAGGAGCTTTGATCACATAGTTCAGGCCATGAAAAATGACCCAACGCCAATGTTAGGGAATGCTGGAAGAAATTTGACATCTTAAAGGACTCATGGGATGAAGTTAGAGACTCAATATTGAATACCTGTTGGCGTAAAGTGTGGCCTGAGGAAGTTAACGACTTCCGTGGCTTTCCTACTGTGGAGGGTGAAATGCAGAGGATTGTTGATTTGGCCAAGGAGGAGAAGGATTTGAAGACCTAGCTGCAGAAGAAGTTGAGGAGCTGATTAAGACCCATGGGGAGGAATTGATAACAGAAGAATTGGATGAATCAACTAAATCATGGGAAAGTGAAGAAGAAGAGGAGGGTCAGCCAAAGAAGCCACAAATGACAGCCAAAATGATTCCAGAAATTCTAAAAATTGGAGAATATTTGAAGAAAAAGGCCGTTCAGATTGACACCAGCGTGGAGGGGAGTATTGCTTTTGGTGGAGCCATAGATCAGCAATTATCAGCCTAAAAAGAAATGTATTTTTAAAAAGTTAAAAAAAAACAACTTAAAAGTAAAGAAAAACAGTAAAAAATAACTTTATTCTTCAAGGAACCATCTACCCCCAGTCCCCCACTGCCACCCTATCCACCTCCCATTACTTTCCACCATCTCCATCTCCAAGTTCATCAGCAATTATCGGGGATGCCACTGATGACACCTGCAACCTCTGTCAGGCCGCTACACACAACAAAACATGGTGTGGAAGACTACACGGTCATGGCTCCACAAAGGTAAGAGCACAACACATTTTTCACAAACAATTTGTACTGAACGAAATAAAGTGATATTTGTTTTTTTCCACAGTACAGTAGAGACAAAAGTGATACATACCATGGCCTCCTCAGTTTCCAGGTTGATATCAGAAGGACCGTCTCCAAGATGCCCAAGACCATTATGTAATTCAGGGTGCTCTTCAACGAGATTTAGCCATTTTTGCTTCCCTATGCCACTGAAGGCTGAGGTTGAATCACATCCCCTGGCTGCATGAATCTCTGGTAGCATATGGCTCATACATTCTCAGAGTTCATTTGCCACAACATGCATTGGAATGAATCTCTTCCTTTGACGTGCATCAGTCTTTAGACACAGCTCTTTCAAGCCAAGTATCCAGTCGTATCATGGACACATGGCTGCGACATCTGAATCCAGACACCAAAGAAGTACCCGGTCGACACCCAATTTGTATCTCCCATGTGCAATGTGAATGAACCTTCGATAATCAGCTTCTTCATGATCTGACCGAAGCTCCAGTACTTCACTCTGGCTACCAAGAACCACCTTCACTGCTCGATTTATGTCACGGAATCCACCAGCAAGATATACCTCAAAACCGGGGTTTAACCCGAGTTCTAACTTGATGATCTAATCACGTAGAAGGAAGTCGGCAAGGTTTGCCTTGTTGTTTGCATTTGACAACATCTTCAAGCATTGTTTTGGAAGTGGTGTTGGAACAGTCGGGTTTCTTATATCTTGCATCTGAACATTACCCTGGTGGTTTGATTCCTCATTCGTAAAATTGTCACCTACCACAGCAATATACTCACACTTCAGACCAAGAAAGGAACCCAAAAGCTGATCTGAGAGCTGACCAAAGGTGGTGCACTTAGCTGTGTCAGTGCAGCCCATTCTGAGCAACATCATGAGATCAATCACACCCAGTGTTGGCTCACGAGATGCTGAAGGTTCAACAGTCGCACGGTCCTTTTCAAGGCATGGGAGGAGTAGGCAATTTTTGTGCCTTTCTGAGCGACCCATCCAGACTGAAGAGAGAAAGTGGAACCGGTGCTAATTCATAATGTAACAATTCCTTCATGTCCACATTGCAGGGACTGTGCAATGATTACCAGTTTGCTGAATATTTGGCGATCAATATTCAATGCCTGTATCACCCGTTTCTTTTTCGTAACAACTCCTTTATTGAGTGGCAAACGTGCAAAGATTCTGTTTACTAATCGGATCATGAAAGTCTGTCTCACCCTTTATCAGTCTACTGGTTACAAATTCCTGCATTTGCTCTCGGCTATTTTCATGGACATTGCAAAGTTCCTCAGTTGCCTCGGGTGAACATACAAGTGATGTGGCGATATTTACAAGAGGTTGCCTATTATCTGGAGTAATGCCAAACTCAATCAGGAAAGGGATGACTATCCTTTCATTAACAACATTGATGATTTCCTGGATTGTGGCTTCATCGGATCTTTGGTAGCCTCCTCGTGGAGGTCACCACTATCAGTCTGATGCAGCCCACTCAGTTGTTTTGTCCCAACAGTTACAGCTGCTTTTACACGTGCGGTCAATGATGCGACCTGATGATGCAACATTGACCAAGTCCTGGCCAATGGATAGAATATGCCGATGTAATTTATCAGTGTTTTACGACAACTTTGTTGATAGTCTCCAAGGACCCTTCCTCTCTTCGTGAAAGGATCCAATACAGAAATGTGTACACTTCATGAGAGGATTTTCAGCTGAGATATCCTGAGGATTGAGAGGTTGGTGGCATATTCCTTTCTGTGAATTAAGAGCTGTACGCAATATCAATGCAGCATGGAAGACAATAACTCCTCGAGAGGTAAAGGCTTCACCACAGTTCACTTGGATACCTGCTGCAACCTGTGTGGCAGTCAGCATTTCTTTCATTTCTGCAACTTTGTTGATTACATCCTGTATTTCAATGGACTTTGCCAAAACCAAATCTGGTTTATATTGGTGCCCAAGATTTTGAACTCATAAGATGTCACTGCACCTTGTTTCTAACTTATGATTAAGACCTTGGCATGTGGAGTTTGGCCTCATCCTGTGGCATGTACTGTTTTAGCAGTTTATGGTAACGATTCAGCAAGTAGTTCATATCAAAGGCTTTGCCCTTTGCAAGTTCAGGTTCTATGTAAGAAACAAGTTCTTTGAATGCGGCATCATGTGCTGAACCAATTGCTGCAGTCTGACTTGCTGGCTTTGTATATTTACTGTGACAAGCTTTATGGTACCTTGCCTCCAATGCAATCAGCTTTCTGAAGTTGCCACCGATTCTCCTTTTCCAATCGGTATCATTTCTCTCTTTGGCTCTTCTCTCAAGAGTCCGAATTTGAAAGTTGCTACCTTCATCAAAGTCCTATCTTTTTCGCAAGACTTTAAGCCACAGAACAAGCACAATATTTTAAAGTCAAATGATTCTCAAGGTAGTCTTTGACTTGTTGATAACAATGCAGCTTCTGGTTCGACAGGTGACTGCAAAACCATCAAATGTGTTGTTGATGTAAATGACGAGTAGCAGTTCTTATGCCACAGTAGATCAGGTTGTGGCTCGATGAATTCAAGTTCGTTATTGTCTCACTTGTATCAGCGATTCTAATCGATCAGACTGAATGCATATTTCAGCATCATTCCTTATTTTGAGAGCAACAAGTAATGAATGAACTCCTAGGATTGAGCTGTGCCTCAGTTTCTATTCATCCTCCTTTTGGCAGATGATGCACTTTCCTCGGTCTCCAGTCACCTTCCGCCTCTTTGGTTTCGATAACGTGAGTGGGCTGGAGTCCATTGCTGCGGAAATATATTACTCGTTTACCTGGAAAGACAAAGAGTAAAAGATGCATTAGAATATCAGTTATGAATTCTAAACAACATATTTTGGACAGCCAGATCCAACCTGATTTGTGACCTTCATACACGAGTTAAACATGAGGTACTGCTACCATCAGTAATTCTGAAAAGCATTTGACCCTTGTGCAGTTGACTATAGTGACAACTAGGTCATAAGTCAGTTGTCGGACAGTCATCTATGCTTCGAGGAAAGATAAAAATGTTACACATTTAGAAAAACTACCGTTTTGCCATATGTGACATCATATTGACATGCAAATTAGCAAAATAATATTTAGGAATGTGTAATCACAAAATTTCATTCGGTGCAAGAATTATGTTCATAGCATATTCAATAACAAAGTTATAGAAATTTGAACAATAGCAGGTGGTTGCTCCACCATCAAAATCGCCATTAATGTTACCATGAAAACTAAGGCTTCATCAATATTTTCCAGACCCTACACCCCATGCAATGTACATCTTTGACAATCTAGATACATTTGCTACTCAATGGCACTACAATGAACTGCAAGGATACACCAGAAAATGCACAGCAAATATATAAAACATGAAAAAAAAAACAAAAAACAAGACTTTAGTGATGCCATAATTGAATGCAAATTATCTCAACAATAGCAATAAAGAACATTCTTGTGTAGAGGATGGTCAAACCTTTCATTCACCACCAGAATTGTGTTTCTAGCTTCTATAATAAGAATGTTATACGAGTTATAACTGACAGTAATTTGTAGTAGTTACAATGGAAACGGTTCTGGAAAAAAATTATTGCACCACTTTCAGGCCCGACATCCACCCTGGTGATGACCCCCACAGACCCCCCGAACAGCTGGTACCATTGGCATTTTTCTGCCTGACCATTTGTGCAAAGGTGTTGAATTCAGATTTGGCTGGCTACTAACCGCTAACTGCTTTCTGACAAATGTCTCCACACTTCCCCCCCCCCCCATAATTGTCATGCACTGTGCAGGTCTTGTGCAATCAATTTTTGAGGAATGGCATCAAAGTAGAGACAAACTCGCTCTGACGATTTATTGCTGAAGACCTAGAACGAACCAACTTTGCTACAGCATCTTCATCTCTCTGTATTTTGGCCTTTCCTAGTTATTTGGGTGTTCCCTCCTCCTCATCCATCATTCCAAGCATTTCTCTGGTGTCATCAGCCAGCCAGGCTCGCCCTATGTCGGTCAGTCCCCAGCGATTGCGTGCTGAATCAAAGCAAGTTATTCCAATCAGCCCTCCTGCTATTTCGCCCATTTTGTTGACATGCTGAAGTTCAAGGTCATCACGTAATTAGTTGAATCTCTGGTGTGATTCTTTGACAATGAAGTTACCTGACTGGAATCCTTCATACACTTCAGGTGCTGTGAACTCAAAGTGCTTCATGTCTGCCAAGAAGACACACCCCCATGTCAGATAGTTAACATGATCATATGTTGCAATGCCCCCACTGAGTGCAGTGAAAAATGCGGCATCATTATTGTGACATCACTTCCCCAAAGCTCAGTGGCTGTGTTTGTCTTGTCAAACAGTCTTCTTGTTGTGGGTGTGAGTGTCAGCTCCATTAGAGCGTTAGATCATGTATTAAAATTTTTTTTTAAGTTGGTTGGGTTAGGAAAGGTTCACAGGGGCAAGGGCCATACTTGGGGATGACAAGAGATGATGGTGCACTGCTTGCTTGAAGCCCGAGAGGGAAGAGCAAGACAAAAGAGTCTCGAGAGTCTAGAAAGTGGTTCCACAGAGGGAGAAGTGAGGAATACAAGAGTTCAGGTAAACATGCAGTCATGCAGCCTGGATTTTGGGGGTTTAACCAGGAGGGGGTTACTGGAAGAATATGCGCATCCCAGGGTAGAGAGGAAGGTCAGAGGCTGAGAGAGCAATATCAGAGAATAGACAGGAGAAAACAGAGACCACCGACCTGTCTGAGATGCGAGAGCAACAGACTCTGTGCTTTGGCCTCAACTGGAATTCCGATAGTTCTTGAGACCTTTCGATTCCACAGAGTCCAGGAGAGAGACGGGTGATGCTGGGGCGCCAGTCCATAAGGGAGAGCAGTACTCCATTGAGATACGGAAAAAGGCTTTGTCGACTGTAAGGAACTATAATTTTCCAAGGAACGACTTTGATTGACGGAGGATGCCCAGTTTGCGGCTGGCTTTGGAAGCGTAGCATTTGCTACGTTGTCGACACAGGAAAGGTCATGGCCGATCTATAGGTGAGGTGAGAAGTTCATGTTTACTCTGCTTACAATCCCAAAATACTATAATGCAATACAATACAAACAACATACAACAAACAAACTCATGCACCCAGACCAAGGTAGTCACACGTGAATGGTAACCTTTGACGATGAAGGGTAACCATGAATTATTACAAACTCATTCGATGTACATACTCAAGTTGGGCTGGATGGAAATATGGGCTAACAAACCAGCTCAGCAGTTTTATTACATGGCCTAAGGAGGGTATTGAAGCACCACTGCAAGTGTCAAAAAATGAAAACAGATGGAACGAGAAGGGCACTCAGTAGAGCGGATACCTCCGCACGTAATGCCTGATCCACGAGAACATATCGGGCCCAATACATTTTTGAAATACCATGCTGCACAGTACTACTGTATATCGTTTTTGGCCCTTTCTCTCAATGATGAAGAATGACTTTAAAAATTATCAGATCCAGATCTGGATCTTCACCAATATTGAATCAATTCTTCCTCGTCACACACCCAACCTGTCCACCAAGTTTCATCCGAATCCATCAACAACTTTTTGAGATATCGTGCTATATATCGCTTAGCTCTATCTCTCAATGGTGAAGAATCACTAAAAAATTCTCGTAGTCGGATCCAGACCAAAATATAATCAGTTCGTCCTTGTCCACACACGCAACGTGTCCAACAAATTTCATCCGGAACCGTCCACAACTTTTTGAGATATCCTGTACACAGACAAACAGACAGAAAGCGGTGAAAACATAACCTCCTTCAGCTTTGATGGCGGAGGTAAAAATCAAAGGAAAAAGCTTTTGAAGCCCTTCCTCCCCGAATCTGGAGATCCAGATACGAGTTAGTTTTAATTCTCTTTGTGATTTTTCATAATTGAGAGATGGGGCCAAAACGATATGCAGAATGATATTTCAAAAAGTTATGGATGAGTTAGGACAAAACTAGCTGGATGAGTTGGGGAGGTGACAAGAACAAGCCCATTCGATTTTGGTTCAGGTCTGGATGTAGATCCATCCTATCAGTGGGATACAAAACGTAAACTGTTCAACCTGGCAAAGGTATGTGCTCCACCGAGTGCTGTTCTTGTTTGCCTATGTGATATGTAGATAAGCTCTTGAGAGGGAAACTATAAAGCATTAAATCAGCATCGCGATATCCACACAGTGGAATGTGCTTGTGTAAACCAAGGATGAGCGAGCCTCGGTAATGGCTGGATCGTATAATAGTGAAGCAAATGTATTTTGTTGGATTTACACTCGGGTTGTGGTCCCTTCATAAGCCATCATGCTGGTAGCTTTGTATGGTTTATACACATTGAGAATTTGATCAGCCTGAAATGACCACGACCAAGTCTCCTGGTATTTCCTGAACCAAATGTGCCAAGCAACCACAACCACACACAGTTTGATTTGGCAACTACAATCACAATGTCGTGATTCAAAATGGTCTACAATTGCACATTTCAATACGATTGGATTTAAATGATGACGGTAAACGAGATGCTTTGAAATTAGCTCACTTGCCATCATGTTCCTGAACAAAGTTACAAGAAACTTCGACACAGGAGGCCGGCTGTCTTCAGACCCCTCATGCTTACACATTTCTGCCAATATCTATGTCCCCATGCAGATCCTCAGTGGTTCTTGGTACCAAGTCCAGTTTAAACTTATCGACCGTTTCCGCTGCCACTAAGGCAAGAAAAGTTTGCTCAGCAAACATCACCCCCCCCCACCTCACTGGGGGACACAAACCAGGCAAGCAAGCAAGCTGGTGACGAAGCACTCACCAGCACACTCGCCTGCTTGTTCACCCGATGGTCCAGATTCATTTCCAGACTCGAGGTGACGGGTTTCTCGAAACCAAAACGGACACAATCCATCGCTGATCAAAGAACGCACAACTACGTATGCGTACCAGACTACCTACCGGAGGAGGTTCAGCACAAGACGTGCTTACCGTTACCAAAGTGGGCCTGCAGCAAGAGACGTGGTGACGAAAGCTATGGTATACGATATTAACTACTTAAACTAGAACGTTAGCAAAACAATCGAGATGAACTCGCTTACAAGTCTAAACTAGCAATACGAACGGGTCGGTGCTGTATGGCGCATTTATTTATTTATTTATTATATATGCAGATCCCGTGGCCCCAGTCCACCTGAACTTCCTGGTACACCTAGTCCACCTGGTACACACCTAGTCCACCTGAACTTCACCTGGTACACACCTAGTCCACCTGAACTTCACCTGGTACACACCTAGTCCACCTGAACTTCACCTGGTACACACCTAGTCCACCTGAACTTCACCGGTACACACCAGTCCACCTGAACTTCACCCGGTACACACCTAGTCACCTGAACTTCACCTGGTACACCCTCGTCCACCTGAACTTCACCTGGTCACACCTCGTCCACCTGAACTTCCCCTGGTAACACCTCGTCCACCTGAACTTCACCTGGTACACCCTAGTCCACCTGACTTCACCGGTAACACCTAGTCACACTCGTCCACCTGAACTTACACCCGTACAAAAACACCTAGTCCACCTGAACTTCACCGGTACACACCTCGTCCACCTGAACTTCACCCGGTACACACTGTCCACCTGAACTTCACCCGGTACACACCTAGTCCACCTGAACTTCACCCTACACACCTACGTCCACCTGAACTTCACCGTACACTATCCACCTGAATTCACCGGTACACACCTAGTCCACCTGAACTTCACCTGGTACAACACCTAGTCCACCTGAACTTCACCCGGTACACACCGAGTCCACCTGAAACTTCACCGTACACACCTAGTCCACCTGAACTTCACCCGGTACACACCTAGTCCACCTGAACTTCACCTGGTACACACCTAGTCCACCTGAACTTCACCGTACACACCTAGTCCACCTGAACTTCACCGGTACACACCTAGTCCACCTGAACTCCACCCGTACACACCTCGTCCACACTGAACTTCCACCGGTACACACCTCGCACCTGAACTTCACCTGGTACACACCTAGTCCACCTGAACTTCACCCCGTACACCTGTCCACCTGAACTTCACCTGGTACACACCTCGTCCACCTGAACTTCACCCGGTACACACCTCGTCCACCTGAAAGTTCCCATGACGAGCAGACTTGGACCGAGCGATCGGAGTCAGGTTTTAACGGCAGTCTGCCCTCTCACGGCAATGGCGACCTCCCATTCCGAAGCGGACCGCCGCTCCGGCCACGTCCTCCACAATGACGATCGGACGAAGCACCAGGACCCCCAGTTATCCCCGCACGGCCGAAGCTCGACGCTGATGGGAATCAAACGGCCAGGCCAAGTCCTTCCCCTGCATCGCGCCGGATATTCGACACCAAGACGGGACTGTCTGCGATTCCACAATGTCCGACATTTACCGACATCGCTCCGCTCTCCGCTTCAGCGAAATGGCGGCTCCCGGGGAGATCCGAGCGCCGCCGCCGTCCGTGTCGCGCAGCGCGAACCCGAAAGGGAACAAACCGATCCGGACGGTTAATAAAACCCACAACTCCTCACGTCGAGTCGAGTCCATTCGCCGCACTTTCCTCACAACAATCCGAGCGGTTTGCGCGCGTCGCCATTACGGGACGTGGGAAGGGAGCGGGACGACGCCATTCGCGCTTTCCGGGGAAGCGGCCGATCGCGGGCCTCGTGTCACGAACGTCACTCGAGACTCCTCCATTAAATTGCCGCTTCGACTCTGCGCCAGTTTCTCTGGTAATCCACCGACGGGGCACAATCCGCGAATCGGCACCATGACCGCGTTTTCCACGACGACACGAATTCCCAACAAGGGCGAACACGAGCACCACCACGGTCTGATGTAAACGTGGCAAACCGACTCGGTACGAGGAAGAAACAAGACGTGGAACAACAAGGCGCCCAGTGCGGGCGGAGCAAGGCACAACCCCCGAGGGGGGGGGGGGTAAATCTAGCCGAGTCCGTGCGATCGCCCGCCTCACGCGGCACACTCACCCATAGGCCGCGACCGTTCAACATCGCTTCACAGAGGGTCCGTCAGATAGGACGAGGCAAAAACAACGCACCGCCAAAGCGGGCACGCTGGCGGATCAAACCGCGGTGTTCTCATGGCGCTGCGCCATCGGATGCACATTCAGGAGTGTCAGGAGGTCACGGTGGGATACCTCAGAAAGAACCCGCCATTTTGTCTAGGAGAAGCGGGCTATCAATGTTTTGCCCGGCGCGGACACGCGCGCATCAGGACAGTTTTGTTCGGCGATGAGCGTGGGGCGGAGGAGAGGCATGACATCATGAACCACGTGAGAAGCTCGAGCCCACGTAGCCAATCGGCTTGCAGTTAAACGCTGTTCACGTATAATTTATGATAATATATTCTCAAAACCCCTGTTTTCGATCTTTGGAAACCCCACAGCCAAGCGGCTTATAAAACGGCGTGGTGCGGCTTGGGGAGTTCAGAACGGAGCAGTTGCTCCTCCAGTGCGGAACTCAGAAGGGGGAAAGAGTGACGCCTCTGAGAGCTTCCGACGGACTGTGAGGGTGCCAAACTTTAACGGCGGCCTTATTAAGTCACTAATTCGTTCGCTTATAGATGCGTCTTACTATTGTTTTTAAGGCCGGCCATTTATAAACGAAGCTCAAAACAGCTTTTTGCTTCAAATTACCACTCGCACGCTTCTTCTTCCTTCAAGCTGTTGCTGCGCCTCTTCCTCTTCTGACCACCGGTGGCGCAAGTGACTTCTACCAAAGCATGCCTCACTTCGGACCGACGTCGGGCGAAAGTTCCTGCCAACAGCGCACCATCAAAAGGGTTCAGTTCGGAATCCTGAGCCCCGAGGAAATAGTACGTGATATGCTTGGGCCCCCATTGCTCCGATGATCCGGCGGGCGCGCGTTGCTTTTCACGTGTTTCCTGTCGACCCGGCGCCGTGAATGGCAGTCACAAGTTGTCATGTGGATTTTAATGATCTTTTTTCAAACTTTCCGATCTCAACGGTCATCTCGTGTCGGTGCCGAATGCTTTCTCGGCCATTCGATTGAACGTTTGCTCCTGCTCTTTTTTTTTTTAAAGTTAGCACTCCGATTATTTGGTCGCCTTTTGATCGCACGAAAACACACCACCACCACCACCAGCGACTTCGTGACACCTTTTAATGTTTTTTTTTTTTTTATTTTTCTTTTGCACCGCGGTTTTTGTTTTCACCGCCAATGTCGAGAAAGTTTGCAATAAAGTTTTTTTTTTCTGCGTCCCCCTTCTTTGTACTCGAACGACTCCTTACCCGCTCGAATAAACTTTAAACGGACTGAGTTTTTGTTTAAAACCGCCGCCGAAGGTGAAGGACGTTGTGTTTTCAACCCCTTTCTGTTTGTTTGTGTGTCAAAAAAGTTGCGAACGGGTTGAGTGTGTGACGAGGAAAAAGGGATTCGGTTTTGGTGAAGATCCGGATCAGGATCCGACTACTAGAGTTTTAAAAAGTGATTCTTCACCATTGAGAGATAGAGCTAAACCGATATACAGCACGATATCTCAAAAAGTTGTGGACGGATTCGGATGAAACTTGGTGGATTGGACCACGTTGGGTGTGTGGTAAGGACGAATTATTCGATTTTGGTGAAGATCCGAATCCTGATCTGGATACGAGAATTATTTAATTTTTAAGTGATTCTTCACCATTGAGAGATAGGGCCAAAAACAATATAGTACTGGATAAGCACGATATCTCAAAAAGTTGTGGACGGATTCGGATGAAACTTGGTGGACACGTTGGTGTTGTGGTAAGGACGAATTGATTCGATTTTGGTGAAGATCCGAATCCTGATCTAGATACGAGAATTATTTAATTTTTAAGTGATTCTTCACATTGAGAGATAGGGCCAAAAACAATATAGTACTGTATAGCATGATATTTCAAAAATGTATTGGACCCGATATATTCTCGTGGATCGGGCATTACTTGGCAGAGGTACGCACTCCACCGAGTGCCCTTCTAGTTTAAAATTGCTTTTGCCTTTTTATTAAAATCTCACCCAATCTGACATTTTGCTGAGCATCCTAACAAATCCCATAAAATATATAATCCATGAATTTATTTCTTTATTGTTAAGATTTACACAGAAACATTGCGGTGGTGACGTAGAAAAAGGTGTGCTGCTATCAGGCTGGACCAGCTATGAAACCTGCATTTTAATATTGTCACACATTTCATTGTTCTGTGGCTCATCATCGATTATACTTGGTCTTTTTCCCCATTTCTCTTGTAAATACCCCGCAATTGCCATCCCCAGAAACGAATGTCCGTCACTGAGGGGGGCATGAGGTATCCCGAGACCACGGAGGGAGGAAAGCCCAAGCTCGGGGGTCTAATGGATCCGAGGCAAGGGGCAATTGAGAGGACATCTCGGTGTCAAACGTGTGCTGGTGCGTTCATTGCTGTTAACACACTTGCCATTAACCTCTCCCAAGCCTTGAGGTTTTATATTATTTTCTTTCTTATTTTCAGTTATTTGATCGTCTTCTTCCTCATTCAGTTTGTCTCTGTGGGGGTAGAGACCTGCTTGGTTGTGTGTTACGCAGGCAACATGACCGAGTGTCCCGGGCATTTTGGGCACATCGAGCTGGTCAAGCCGGTGTTCCATGTGGGCTTCCTGAACAAGACAATCAAGATACTTCGTTGTGTTTGCTTCTTCTGTTCTAAGTTACTTGTCGACACGGTAAATGACACAAATGCTGCAAATTCACGTTTGCTTCCACTTATTGAGACACTGAGGCTTTTTAATGTATTGTTTTATAAATGATTGCTCAATTATGCAGGTGGCCCCAGACTTATGGGCATTAAAGGGTACAGCAGAGAGCATGGTGGACAATTTAGACCCGGAATGAAGTCCTTATGTTGTCCATCTTGTTCACTCGGTTTATTTTGGGTTTTTTTAACTGAAGGAATTCAAATCTGTATTCGGTGCATAACATTGGTTGATGTTTTGGTTGTTTTTAACACAGAGCAACCCAAAGATTCGCGATATCCTTTCCAAGTCGAAAGGACAGCTGCGCAAGCGTCTGACCAATGTGTACGAGCTGTGCAAGGGCAAGAATATCTGTGAAGGGGGTGAGGAAGTGGACTCTAGGTTTGACTCTGAGGCATTGCGTGAAGGAGATGATGAGGGCCACAAAAAGGTATGGTTTCTTGGTGACGGTTTTTAAAAATGCTGTCAGAGTAGTTTGTGAAAGTAGGGAATGCTAGATATGGATTGAAATGGTGTAATTAAAAGAGTTGCTGCTCAATCAGAGCGAATGCGAGGTCTTCTTTTGAGTTTATGGTGGGGAGGGGGGGGGGGAGTGTGTGGTGTTGGATTGAAAGATCAATGTTGAGTTTATTTGTAAATGGTAAAACATGATGGAATTATTTTGGCAGAGCCATGGTGGTTGTGGACGTTATCAACCAAGGATCCGTCGCACAGGCCTTGAGCTTGTTGCAGAGTGGAAGCATGTTAATGAGGACTCGCAGGTAAACATCCTTTCCACCCAACATCCCTTTCTTACTGCTGCTGTCCCCTGGACCACAACTTTTTTCGGTCACCAAAATCACAAACTGTGAAGGAAACTTATTTGCACTTCCTATTTCAACTTCACCTCTCCAGTGTTCTGTTATTCACATTACCTTTTGCTTTGTGTCGATTATACAACTATGCATGCCCGTACGTGGGGAAAAAACAAAAAACTTTCAAACCAAGTGCAGAAAACAACAACCACACAGGCCATTCCTTCGCTCTGCGTGCCCGTACGTGCGTGGCCGTACATGCAAAAAAAGAAAACTTTCAAACCGCGTGCCACAACCACACAGGCCGTTCCTTCGCTCTCGCGTGCCTGTACATACGTGGCCGTACGTGCAAAAAAAAAAAAAACCTTTCACACAACCACACAGGGCGTTCCTTCGCACTCGTAAACGACGACTGGATTGGGGCATTGTGTTTATCTATAATGCGCATAAGAAATCGAGAAATTATTGGGGCATTCCATGTCAAATGTACACACCTCCCGACACTAATACCTCATTTTCTCCCCATATGTTGGTCATTTTATTCACTTGGGTGAAAAAACTCAAAATACCAACTTTTAGACCTGTGGGCCCATCGGGCCCATTTTAGGGGCCCCCAAATTGGGCGCTCCGGCTGCCCCACAATTTCCAGAGGCCATATCACAGGTTGTAGGTCCGATTTGGATGATCTTGGTATCAAAATGCTCGTAAAAGCGAGATCTTTCGAATCGCGTAAAGTAAAATCACTCCGAAACAGTAATTCAAAAAGTTATAGTTTGGGGCGCCCTTTGACCGTGGCCCCGCCCCCCAGCCAAACCGATGATCCCATTTTTCGTGTGAGAATACCCCTTCATATACTCCCAACACCTCAGCATAAATGAAAATGGGATCTCAATGGGTTCAAGTGTGATGATGGTTTTATTGTTCGGTCTGGGCTGGTGCTGGAACAACAATACGCCACAATACATAGCACAATATTTGAACACAAGATTTCCAATACACTATATCAGTATATTGTACATAAATTTTCCACATGCACATGCAGGAACTGGAAGCGATACTAGTATGAGTAAGAGTTTTTCCTAGCATATTATAGTCATTTTGCTAACCAATGTTTATTTGACAGCTGTGTTTCTTTTTTACTGATTGTGGAGGTTCTACCTGTAGCAGTTTTGGTTCTACAGAAAGAAGTATATCAGAAATGTCTAAAATGCAGTGATCTTCAATGTCAGGAAAAAGAAACTATTTTCGGGCCCGTTTGGATGAAGAAAATTCACTTTCACTTCATGAGTGTCCTGAAAGGCTTCCATGATGCAGGCAAGCCACCATTTTCCATCATAGTGCACTGTGACATAACCTGAGAGTTTCCCGTTAAAAGTTGGTGGAGATTTTGAAATAGCTGACTCGATACGGTGTTCCTCGCTAAGGCTGAATTCGCGTACTTGAAGAGCATTTTCAGAAATAGGGATGAAAGCATGAAGTTTTTGAGTTCCAGCCATGGTTTTGGCCGTTTTTAACCTTTCTTCCAGATTTCGTTCTTCCTCGTCATACGCCTCTTGGATCCCGTAACCGAACCTCATTTCATTCAAACCATTTTCAGCAAAGGCGAAAAGATCTTTTGAGAAATAATTTGACTGTCGTAAGGTCTAGGCAGCTCTCACGTTGTTTCTCGTTTGACTGAACCTCCCACGCCATCTAAAGGGCCCTTGCCATGACTTGTGGCAAAAAATGCCATTCTGCGTCAATACCAAACTCTGATTTGTGAGACATAGGTTTATGAAGGCTTTGCAATCTATATTGGCCAGCGCAACCGTCTGTGAAATAGTAAGTTTCTTTACATTTCCAAAGCTAGATGTCGTGTTCAATAAGCATTCTTTGGAAGAGGTGGACTGAGACAACGTTGTGAGTATTGCATTCTGATATAATCGTGAACGAATCGTGGTTTAATTTGCCATCGTCCGATTTGAAATAGTAAACCCAGGGGTGAATTGTCGCTTGAGAGCAGTTCCAATGGAAGCCTTGGGCCGCATCCTGTACGACAAACGAATAGTTCTCTGAGAAGTCTCCAATAATGACAAATTCTCCTTCACCGATTTCGTCTTTCTTATTTTCAGAAACTGAGATTGGGCCTTGGCAATGAAGTCGTGTCTCACTAATTTCACCGCGTGTTCACAGAATTGATCATGAATTCTTCAAAGGCAGGACCATGGAGCTCAGTTCAGATCTGTCGGTGGATGTCCACCGTTTAAACTGAATTTCATCAATATCCTCTAGTTCATAAGCACTCATTAGCTCGGTTTTGAAGTCTTCAGTTGATGGGCAACTTTCACAAGTTCTGAAATAACATGCCGGTTGTGCTGGGTTACAAACTATGCGTGCTATCACATGATGATAGCTAGGAAGTTCGGCTATCTGTGGCATTTTGGAACCAAACATCATGAGTTTCACATTTTGATGTATCGTACATAAACATACACTGTGTGTACTGCCTGAACCGGCCAGGACACACTCCGAGGGACGGAGCATGGCGAACTTCGCGAATCCAACTTTCAAGCCAGGGTTCTTCTCTTTGAATTTCTGAAACGTTCCTTGAGATTGTTTAGTATCAGGCGCTTTTGAATTTTGTCTTTTCCATGTCCATTCCTGACCACCACACAGTCCTTTTTTCCCGGCATTATTCGGCTGACTATCACTTCGGTAAAATTCGGTTACGGCGGATTTCACTTGTCAGGCAATATTTTACCCTGTTCGGGATTTGGAGACGATAGCATACCATTTTCTTTCTCTAAATTTTTGGCTTGCATAGCCATTCTTTGGGAGGAACTGAATTCACTCATCATCCGTCTGATGCTCATATTCCTAGCAAATATTGTCAGTATACGTATTTGCTCTGAACGGCTCGAAACAACGTATTTTTCTTTCAGGCTTTTGATCATCTCTGGCATGCAGTTTTCATCACATTTTGACGCTGTATTTTGTGTTTTTTCCGCAGTGCTTGGTCCAGCAACTAGTTCTAATTTTTTCGTACAGAATCTCCACTTTACTTCGCTTTTCAGGAACGTACCCTGGGTTCCTTTCCACCTTTCGTTTGTCGAATGGGCTTTCGCCTATCATCGATCATGACTGGTTTAATAGGTCAACTTCTGCTTTCTCGCTCAAAAACCTCCTCGTCCTCATCTGTCGAAATAGATTCTGCAATGCCTTCGATAGTACCTTCTGATGATAATTTCGAACTGGTCGAAGATGATTCTTCAATACGCTCTGGTGACAACTGAGAAAGTTTTTATCTGCACGAAGTACAAAGTCTGTCATCTTTTTTCACTTTTGAAGAAAATTTCATCAACATATCATTTGACACATTGCGAAGATCTTTTCGTTGTTTCGTTTTATGGCAGCTGAACGGATCACAACAGTATTTTCGGAACTCCTTTCGATCTTCACTCGCCATGCTTACTGCAAAATATGCAAAAACTGAATTAGCCCATTTATAACTTAATTCGATGATGGTTATACAAAAAATGTACACTTAAAAATCAATAGACACAATAGGCAGAATAATTTTTCGCAAATGATGCAATATATATATATATATATATATGTATAGTATATATGTAATATGTATGTATATATGTATGTATATATTATGTATATATGTATGTATTATACATATATGCATATATATGGGCTGTCTCACAGTCATGGTCATTTCTGGTATTTTGTACCCTTGCATGCTAAATAGCTAAATGAGAGGCTGTAGTATCTCTGTCATTAGGGCCAATAGTTGGTACTAGTGATGGCACAACTTGGACCACTTTTTTTACAAAAATGTCAATTTTTGGCAGAATGGCATAAAAATTGCCATTTTTTTGACAAATGGCTGTCTCATTTTCTCCAGGTACATTGCATTCACAGTGTATAAAACAAATACAAGCAGAAATTGGGACTTTATTTGTTGTTGCATCATTTAATACCTCTTCTGTACTTTGTCCACAACATATTTCATTTCAGACTATGAATATTTATTTCACCCTCAATAAATATGTCCACCGTTCGTCGTCAACAAAAATGTCCTCTCTGGAAATGCATATTGTAGAAGAATTTTTTTATATAAATAAAGGGTCTTTTTAAAAGTTTATTGTGTGTTTTACAAGTGTGTATATACCTGCACTGATATTATGCTACAAAGTTTGAGTGTAACCAATAACCTTCTATTTGCATGGCCTGCACTGATTGCCTCACATGTGTCCGTCAAAAATGTGTCCTCTCCGGAAACACCCAAACTGCCACGAGATAAGGAAACTACTTGCTGGCTATAAATT
Organism: Eptatretus atami; assembly: GCA_035128595.1. NCBI lineage: Eukaryota > Metazoa > Chordata > Myxini > Myxiniformes > Myxinidae > Eptatretus > Eptatretus atami. Next base: position 65,346,722 of record CM068954.1, read on the forward strand.
TTGATTGTTTGTAAGGTTGACATGGTCATGAATATCCATTATCAGTAAAAGGTATTTACATTTATGTAATTTATCTATGGAAACCACTGAAGTTTGATAGTGTTGTTATTTTGTGGTTATAGTTGAATTGTATTAATGACTGTTGTAGTTTAAAAAATACTCTCCTAACATCCTTGGGGTATTATTTTTAATTAGAAATATTCATTCAGATGCTCCAAAAATTTGGATTGAAGTATTGTCATTAACAATGTTGGATTTGGAGAAATAAAAATATAAAAATATTGAGTTTGAATTTTTAGTGGTTGTGAGACAAACTTGGTACCCTCATTGTGAAACAGCCCATATAATAGTCCAGAGATGATGATGGTCAATTTCAGACATAAAGTCGCCTGCCAGCAGGTGACGTCATTGGAACGATGATGGCAAACGTCGCCCAATGTCGAATCAAGAATTAGTGATATGTGGACCCCGAACATAAAAACCATCATCACACTTGAACCCATTGAGATCCCATTTTCATTTATGCTGAGGTGTTGGAGTATATGAAGGGGTATTCTCACACGAAAAATCGGGACCATCGGTTTGGCTGGGGAGCGGGGGCCCAAGGTCAAAGGGCGCCCCAAACTATAACTTTTTGAATTACTGTTTCGGAGTGATTTTACTTTACGCGGTTCGAAAGATCTCGCTTTTACGAGCATTTTGATACCAAGATCATCCAAATCGGACCACTACAACCTGTGATACGGCCACTGGAAGATTGTTGGTCAACCGGGGGCACCCAATTTTAAAATGGGCCCCCAGGTCTGAAAATTGACACACAATGTTTTACCGTGGATACAAACACTTTGCACAAAAAAGAGTGAAATCTGAGACGATGTGTCAAAATTTCGCTGAAATATGTGTACACTTGACATGGAACGCCCCTATTAGAATACAGTAAGTCATCACTATCCGGAAGTCCGTACGTTGTAACCCATAATGGGGAACGCGGCGGAGGATCTCTTCCCCATCGGCCACGCCTACGCAGCAACGTGTCCTGTCATTGGTAACTAAATGGCGCCCTTTCCCCATCGGCCACGCCTACACAGCAACGTGTCCTGTCATTGGTTTGGTAAATAAATGGCCATAACTTGGGAACCACTTGTCCGATTAATATCAAACCTTGAAAAGGCACATACTCAGGTCCCCAGCAATATACCTGGCAAGTTTCAATTAGATCGGACCAGTGGTTGTCGAGAAACAGCGGTCACAGACACACACACACACAGAGATTGCTGGAATTATAGATAGATGGACAAGAATTAAGATTCGTCAGGTCTGCATTGTGGAGGTTTCTATCCATAACCATCCTCCATAATGACTTGATATGCATCTCCATTGAGCCCATTGGCATATTTTTTTGGAATTCTAATTAAATTCGCATTTTCCTTTTGTTGTAAGAAATCCTGTGTTTCTACATACGTTTTATTGACTTCACAAAAGCCCCATGCAGAGTGCAGGTGAATGGATATGGCTTTAATTGCTCTGTAATCAAGTGATATTGTATTTGGTGCATCCAAGTAACGGATATCCTTAGGAAGCCTTAATTAACTACTACTGCATGTCAAATGATACAGTATTCGGTGCATCTTCTTCTTAATCTACAGGAGATCATATCTGAATTAGAACAGCATTTGGTCGAGTGCATACCTTTGCCAGGGTGAACATTTTACGTTTTGTATCTCAATGATAAGCCGGATCTGCATCCGGACCCGAACCAAAATCTAATCGGCTTGTTTTCGTCACCGACCCAACTCAATGGTGAAGAATCACTTAAAAATTCAAGCGTCCGGATGCGGATCTTCACCAAAATCGAATCGATTCATCATTGTCACATACCCAACCAATCCACCAAGTATCATCCAAATCCGTCCGCAACTTTTTAAGATATTCTGCACACAGACAGACAGACAGTGGCGAACACATCACCTTATTGAATACAAATAAGTGGTTAATCAAATTGGCAAGCAGTCGACTGTACAGACAGAAAAACAGGGGGATCAAAAGGAGGAGCAAGACAAAGTTTAAGAGATTAACGCAGCGGCAAAAGGTACGGCACAAAAACACAATTCTGAGGATTGTAAATAAATTGATAAAATGGAAAAGTCACAGCTCCATAACTGTCTTCGTCCCCACCTTCCCTCCCCACCCCTCATTACCCCCCACATGGAACAATCTTGTTTGTAGCCTACATGAAAAGCTGGATGTACAGGGGCGATCCACAAAAGGCTTGGGAAGATCATTGGCCATCTTCACACCCTGATCTGAATGTAGAATTTCCTTCCACTCTGACCTGCAGAGGTGACTGAAGAAGAAGATGCCAGTTCCCCCACTCCCGCCGACCCTTTCTGCAATTAGCAAGAGAGAGGCAATTGAATTTCACAAGTATTTTTTTTATTAACGTTGTACAGTGTTAGTGCTGACCTTTTTACTCCACACACGCGAAGCAAAAAGCGGAGTTAAGCAGTTGGTTCACTTTGTCTGTCTGTCTATCCACAAACATCAGTTTATAATAGAGGAACAACTTAATTTGAATTGAATGTTATATTTTGAACACGAATCGGAAAACGAGCCTGCAGTTTAGCAGTATTTTGGCTCTGAATTCATCCTGATAGCGCATGTGGAGAGAGAATTGAGATAATTTTTTCTCTCTCTCTGTCTGCCTGTCTGGAAATGAAACAGAATTGAAAATCATTCCAAACAGGAAACTTACTGTTTTTAGGGATGTCACAAAGGACACAAACAACAGGCAACAACGAACTAATGTAATGTGGTAAATAAGGTGCTGTAAAAGATGCTGCACAACACAGTGGAAAAATCAAGATTGATATTTCATGATATTTCAAAAAAAAACCAACGCTGATCCGAAATCCTCTGAAAAAAGTTTTATTTTCAACAGCCTATAAAATCTTTATTTAATTTCAATTGAATTATATACTTGAAAACTGTATAGCACAAATTGCCTTTTTGGGACTTTCAAAAACCTTTCGTTTAGCAGTACTTGGACAAAACATTGCAGCATTTTCCATCATCTCGACCAGTCAAATTTTCCACTCGCAGACTTCCCATGTCCTTTTCTTTTTTTTAATCAAGACTGTGTGGGGTAAAGTGTTCTATGAACTCTCCAGTTATCACACGTCCATGTTGGCAGGTGATGAGCAGCTAACAAGATGTTGCACAGTCATAGATGTTACCAAACCCACATATCCTAGTTCACAACTGCATGGATACAAGGCAAACTAGCATCCAAATCGAAGGAGAGCGTTGCATCTAATATTTTTTTCCATTTTCTATCCTTTGAGCTCCAACTCATTACAGCTCTCCAATAATGGATTCTGACCCTCTACAAAACAGGAAAAGAAGATCTTGGTGAGTGCAGAACGCGTGTATGAGATCTTCAAGCGCATCACTTCAGAGGAATGCACCATCCTGGGCATGGACATACGCTATGCCAGGCCAGAGTGGATGATTGTCACGGTGTTGCCTGTGCCCCCACTCGCTGTGCGGCCCGCAGTTGTCATGCAAGGCGCCGCACGTAATCAGGTACTTAGATTGGGCACAAAGTTGTTGTAAGCCCTTTGACTGTATGCATTGGGACAGTGGTAACAAATTGTGGGGAAGTGGCCAAACAAACAACTTTGGGTTTGGTGGATGTCATCATGGAACGCAGTCATTTATTATACAATTGGAAAACCTTGTGCTGTTCCTCCTGCGACTGATCTCCTAGGATGACCTGACCCATAAGCTTGCTGACATTGTCAAGGTGAACAATCAGCTACGGAGGAATGAGCAGAATGGCGCCGCAGCGCACATCATTGCTGAAGACGTGAAGCTTTTGCAATTCCACGTGGCCACCTTGGTGGACAATGAAATGCCTGGCTTGCCTCGGGTGCGTGTGCGGGAGAAATGGGAGAGGCTGGATGAGTGTAAAATATGCGAGCAAGAAGGCATATCACAATAACTTTTTTTCATTTTTAAAGGACTGCACCGCAAATTGTTCACGGTTTGATCACTGTACTCGATCCCACAGGCCATGCAGAAGTCTGGTCGTCCTCTGAAGTCCCTCAAGCAGCGGTTGAAGGGCAAGGAAGGTCGTGTGCGGGGGAACCTCATGGGGAAGAGAGTGGATTTTTCAGCTCGTACGGTCATCACGCCTGATCCGAACCTCCAGATTGACCAAGTGGGCGTCCCTCGTTCCATTGCTGCCAACATGACCTTTGCTGAGATCGTGACACCTTTCAACATTGACAGGTATGAAACAGTTGATGGAGTTTGGCTTGTTTGGATTGAATGAAATCAATGAAGTAGAAGGAAAATGGGTAGATTGTGCTGGCAGATGGAATTCAGTTTGAATGGGAAATTTTATCTTGAATGATTGTTTATTGATATTGATTTTTGACGCTGCTTGATGAATTTAATTTCTCTGCTTTTTTCTTCTTAACCCTTTCCATTTTCCTTGGTCTGTTTAGAATGCAGGAGCTCGTGCGTCGTGGCAATAACCAATATCCAGGTGCCAAGTACATAATCAGGGATAATGGTGAACGTGTAGATCTCAGATTTCATCCAAAACCCAGTGACTTGCATCTCCAAATTGGCTACAAGGTGCCTTAAATATCTTCATTCCTCATTGCTTCTCTGCACACTGCACAAATGATAACCTGCTTGCATAGCCTTCAATCCCTCAACCACAATATCTCAATTTTGTCATCCTTTTGATAACCTCGTAATTATTCCACTTTTTCTTACAGGTTGAGCGGCACATGTGTGACGGTGACATTGTGATCTTCAATCGACAGCCGACTCTACACAAGATGTCCATGATGGGGCATCGAGTACGTATTCTACCCTGGTCAACCTTCCGTCTGAACCTCAGGTGATTGGACGCATTAATGGATAGCAATGGAAATGTTTTCTTTTGAATAATTACGATAAAATTATCCCATGTTTGTATCAATTCCCTGTTTGTTTTTAGTCTTTGCAAATCTTCCGACTTAAATCTGGTAATTTGTCCTCCTCCATCGTTCCCGTCAACACTTCTTCTACTTCTGTTTGGAACCCAGTGTGACGACGCCGTACAATGCCGACTTTGATGGGGACGAGATGAACCTTCACCTCCCGCAATCTCTTGAAACCAAGGCAGAGATCCACGAACTAGCCATGGTCCCACGTATGATCGTCACTCCTCAGAGCAACCGCCCGGTAATGGGCATCGTGCAGGACACCCTCACTGCTGTGAGGAAGTTCACCAAAAGGGATGTCTTTCTGGACCGGGTAGGGTCACTGCACTCGAGCCTTGCTTCACGCTTCACATTTCAGTAATCGGATTTATTAACCTCTTCCTTCTGGCTTGCACATAAGTTTGTTATACGCTGATGCATGTACAAATAACATTGGAGCTGTATCCCATGTTGTTTGTTTTGTTGTCACGATTTTATAATCTGTGTTTGTGGAACTGCATATCACAACATAATCCTTGTCTTCTTTGGCAGGGTACAGTCATGAATCTGCTGATGTGTCTGTCAACATGGAATGGGAAGATGCCACAGCCGGCCATCCTGAAACCTCAACCACTGTGGACGGGGAAACAGGTGTTTTCGTTGATAATTCCAGGACGTATCAATTGTATTCGTACACACAGCACGCACCCTGACAATGAAGACGCGGGGCCTTACAAGCACATATCACCTGGCGACACGAAGGTACGGCAAGCCGAAGGCTCCTTCTGAACTTTTTCGCCGAGCGTTTTTGTTTGGAGGATGCAATTCCTCACAGATGACATTTTTTTTTTGTTTTCATCTAGGTCGTCGTTGAGGATGGTGAACTCATCATGGGTATCCTTTGCAAACGTTCGTTGGGGACGTCAGCTGGCTCTCTTGTCCACATCTGCTTCCTGGAGATGGGTCATGATGTCACCCGTCTCTTCTACAGCAACATCCAGACTGTCATCAACAACTGGCTACTCATTGAAGGTCGGCTTGGGGAACAAGACTGCTTATTTGTGTCACATGTTTGCATCCATTTAGTTCTTAGACCATGTGAGATTTTTTTTTTTGAGTTTGTGGAAAGAAATGCCTTTATTATTATAGCAGAGCACTCTTCCATCTCACTCCACTCAGGACACTCGATTGGTATTGGAGACTCCATTGCTGATGCCAAAACTTATCAGGACATTCAGAATACGATCAAGAAAGCAAAGCATGATGTCATTGAGGTTTGAACCGACATTAAACATACCCTTTTGTGTGCCCAACATCTGAGTGCATGTTTCTCGGGCTATTCCATGACAATCCCCATAAAACACTGTGTGAATCCCTTCCAGGTGATTGAGAAGGCCCACAACAACGAGCTTGAGCCCACACCCGGAAACACATTGCGGCAAACATTTGAGAACCAGGTGAACCGCATCCTGAATGATGCTCGAGACAAAACGGGCTCGAGTGCGCAGAAATCCCTTTCTGAATATAACAACTTCAAGTCCATGGTGGTGGCTGGCTCCAAGGGAAGCAAGATCAACATCTCACAGGTGCCCAGAAGTTTGATTCACTGCTGTAATATTGCATGCCATGTTTTATTGTTATTCTTTACCCCTTTCCCTTACCATCCACTCTTGTGTAATGGTGTTTTTTTTTAAGCATGACTGTGTCCTTGGTAGGTCATTGCTGTGGTTGGGCAGCAGAACGTGGAAGGTAAACGAATCCCATTTGGCTTCAAGCACCGAACACTGCCTCACTTCATCAAGGACGACTATGGGCCTGAGAGCCGTGGCTTTGTGGAGAACTCTTACCTGGCAGGTCTCACGCCTTCGGAGTTCTTCTTCCATGCTATGGGTGGCCGAGAGGGTCTCATTGATACTGCAGTCAAAACTGCTGAGACAGGTATTTTATTGTTATTACCCCCCCCACCACCGAAGGTGAAGGAGGTTATGTTTTCACCCCTTTCTGTATGTTTGTGTACAGGATATCTCAAAAAGTTGTGGACAGGTTCGGTGTGTGATAAGGAAAAACTGATTAGATTTTGGTGAAGATCTGGATCCGGATCTGGATCTGATAATTTTTTAAGTGATTCTTCACCATTGAGAGATGGGGCAAAAACCGAATATTGCCGATATCTCAAAAGTTTGTGGACGGATTCGGACGAAACTTGGTGGACAGTTTGGGTGTGTGACAAGGACGAATTGATTCGATTTTGGTGAAGATCCGAATCCGGATCTGGACCCAAGAATTATTTAATTTTTAAAGTGATTCTTCACCATTGAGCGATGGGGCCAAAAACGATATGGTACTGTGTAGCATGATATTTCAAAAATGTATTGGGCCCGATATGTTCTCGTGGATCAGGCATTGCGTGGCGGAGGTATGGCGCTCCACCGAGTTCCATATAGTTTTTTTTGTTTTACACACATTTAAGCTCGTGGAGTAGCGAAATGACAGAGGGCAGTAGGTTTACAGATTGACAATGGAACAAAAAGGGGAACAGGCAAGCAAAATAACCACACGGCAACGTCGCTGAGTGACGAGAACTTAAAAAATGGACGGAGGAGTTTGTGGGAATTGGGGGTTCAGCCAGAGTAGAATAACTTAATCATGGTTAATGGAGAAAATACTCAGTTGTGATGGGCAGCATTTTTGAAACATGAGATGAGAAACAACAGACACAGGAGAGAGTAGAGGGATAAAGGAATAGAGGTGAGCATCCAGCTTGTATACGGGGAGGGTAACTCGATGTTGGTTTCTGGAACAACGTATGCAATCTGGGAGGGGCTTGGGTAGACAGAAGGTAGTGATGGTGGCTGGAGCGAGGCTAAAAGTGAGGTGATGTAAAATTGAGTCCTCCCACCAGTCTGCAGTGCCTGAGAAACAGACGATAGGATTAAACCTGTTGCTAATAAAAATATGCCAATAATCTGAAAAGCCTGCCAAAAATATGCCAATAATATCCTGCGTCAGAGTGGCGTCCCGTCCAGAATTGTGCCCAATAGCCCAGGAGACTGCTTCGGCAGCACCAACGCTCTGTATATAGTATGGTCCCAATGGTTATACAGTCATGCGCCGCATAACGACATTTCGGTCAACGACGGAC
>CM068954.1:65354849-65376767 GCA_035128595.1 Eptatretus atami
ACGGTGGTCCCATAAGATTATAATGAAGCTGAAAAATTCCTATCGTCTGGTGATGTCGTCGCCGTCGAAGCGCTGCCAGTCATATAAAAGTACAATATAGCACATACAATTATATACAGTACATAATACTTGATAATGATAGTAAACAACTGCAGTGTGGCCCCGTTATAATGCAATCGTTGAGGTCCATAAAATGTCATCGTGAAAAAAATGCGGATTCAACAAAATCAGCGTTTAAACTGACCAAATGTTGACCTAACATCCTAAACACCCCTATTTTCGTCCTCTTTGACCAGTTTTTTGCACGTTTACCTTCCAGCAAGTAAATTACCTTTGAGTTAAAGAATTCTGCGAATAAATCGTTGTTGTTTCAGTCGAAATTAAAACAAATTAGTTTTTAGTAAAGCTTTTTATGTTGTTAAAATATTCGCACTGCTCTGAAAATATATCACACAACTGACAGGTGCTCGATTCTTATTTGTAAATGATAACATCGATGCAATGATTACCTATTTATAACATCCAAATGCCATATATTCACCTTCGATAATCGATGTGAGAGGAACATTGTAAGCAGCCCACTAACAACACCCATGGCCTCATGAACAGCACAAAGTTAAAACTAACGCTCTTCCTCTATCTTGGATGTGTGTTACAATTGCCAACAGTATTCAGTACAGTAACATGCTGTACAGGTTTGTACCGAGGAGCAATAGGCTATACATATAGCCGAGGTGTGTAGTCAGCTATACATCGAGGTTTGTGTAAGTACACTCCAAGATGTTCGCACAATGACGACATCGCTTAAGACGCATTTCTCAGAAGTATCCCCGTCGTTAAGTGGCGCATGACTGTATTATATATATATATATATAATATATATATATATTATATATATATATTATATATATATATATATATATATATATAAATACACATACACACACACACACACACACACACACACACACACACACACACGTTGCACAGAACTTAGAGTGCAATGATGAACACAACATTTTGTTTAAAATAACAGTTTAAGGCAACAGAAGAGTAGAGAGAAAAGATGGGAACTCAATGAAGTGAGAAAATAAACGAATGAGTTAGCAAGTGAAGGAGCCAACTGAAAATGAGAACAAGCAACAACTGGAAGTATATGAAGATGGAATGGGACTTGCAGATGCATTAATGGATGAACTTTTTTTACGATTATTTGACAAACATAACAGGCAGACACCATCCAATCGACAAATGTTGCTTGATGGAGATGTGCAGGTATGCAGTCAACAAAAAACAAGCCTTCAATTCATTTTTAATTGCCGGAATCCTTCGGATTTCGGCAATTATGTTGGTCGTTGTGTGTGTCATTCTGTGTGTCTGTCTGTCTGTTGGGTCGCCGAAATAGGTGACCCTTATTGTCAGTAATTCTGTCTGTTTGTTTGGATTTTGTTCGTTTGTCATCAGCATAATTGGTAGTAAACGTGGGCGGATTTTGACCAAACTCGGGTGGTAGGTACATCTTATGACCTAGTGCTTTGGAAATTGTGATTGTTGCTAGGGACGTTTTGGTTCCAAGAAACAACCGAAAAACCTTCAAAATCGGTAACGTTCATGCGAAATCAATTCCGAAAGCCATTATCCCACGTAGGGTTATGAAATTTGGCACGAATGATCTACAGGTGATGCTCTATCAAATTATTCCGTTTTTGTGATATATGGAATACTTTACCCGCAGCGCCCCTACAATTAGGGTATGCGCGAAAATTGGGGAAAATTGAGGCCCCTAGCGACCAGGTGATGCATCGATACGGATGAAACTTTGCAGGTTCATGGTACTCAATGAGTACTACAACTTTGCCTCAGGACATATTGACCGATTTCGCTTAGGTCAGGGGTCAAAGGTCAATTATTGCAAAATCGATAATATGCGAGAGCTGGAGGTGCCTTCGTGCCAAATGCTACTCCTCGGTTATGGTCGGATGGTCATGAAAATTCACACTAATCGTCTGGAATACATTGTGCACAAACGATCGAGCGATTTTCGATTTAGATCTTTGTTCACCCACAGCACCCCCTCACTTTGGGATTTCCGATTTCAAACCGCATTTTCGGTACTTTTCATTCAAATGGATACCGAGTAGTATCATAGATGGAACTGGATGAGATTTGATATGCATAATCTTAAGGTGATTCCCTATCCGCTATATGACATCCATTTTGCTCTATATCTTATAGTTCATGCTCGGCGACCCATCGCTGCTACCGGCTTGTCTGTTTGTTTGTGTGTTTGTTTACCCTGTAGCAGCCACACCGTTTCAGCGATCATGACCAAACTGGGTAACAGACGTCGGCCATGGTCCAACTTAGACACTTGTCGTTTTTGGTGAATCTAGGTCAAAGGTCAAGGTTACCGAAAACCCGAAATTCTTATTTCGCAATAACGTCCCTAAAATGGTCGTATCGACTTCAAACCAAATCCAAAATGTGCATCTTCCAATTCTGCATCCAACCATATGTCTCATTGGGGTGTCACACCAACACCCTTCTTAGCGGTCGGGGTCGAATGTCAGGAGGGTCGGGTCAAAACTTTCAAATTGCATAAAAACGCCATTTCAAGTCGATTGACTTCCAAGTTATGATCATGACCAAACTAAGTGCTATAACTCATTAAACAGTAGCACTATTGACTTATAAGAACCAAATTGATTTCCAGGTTTTTGTTTTTTCAGAGATCATGGAGATATGACAAAGTTATTCCGGCAATTCTTGTCAACGAGCAATATCATTTTTTTTTTTTATCGCAACCTCTTCACCCCTCCCCCAACTCCTCTCCTTTGCAATGAGTTATTTTCTCAACCTCTTACGATGGTTGGTTCATATTGTTGATGCTAATAAAGCTATGCTTTGCCCGGCAGGCTACATCCAGCGCCGTCTCATCAAGTCCATGGAGTCGGTAATGGTGAAGTATGACGGGACTGTGCGTAACGCCACAAACCAGGTGATCCAGCTGCGTTATGGTGAAGATGGGCTTGCGGCGGAGCATGTGGAGTTCCAGAACCTCGCCACACTCAAGCCTTCAAACAAGGCTTTTGAGAAGAAGTATGCACTGAGATAATGCAAGATAGGCCTCGGGTGTTAAATATAATTTTGTTGTTTACATCAATGGCGTGCTTGACTAAATTTATTTCTCTAGATTATCCCTGACATTGTGGCATCAGTCTCAAAATACGATGACCGTTTATCGTGGGTTTTTTCTTGTCTCACAGGTTCAAGTTTGACTATACAAATGAGCGTGCCCTGTTACGTTGCCTGCACGAAGATGTCGTAAGCGAAGTGATGAGCAGTGCCCACATCCAGAACTGTCTGGAACGTGAGTTTGAGCAGATCCGCGATGACCGGGAGGTTCTGCGAGCTGTTTTCCCCACTGGTGACAGTAAGGTAAGGTTTGTTTGTTTGTTTATTAATTATTATTTTCTATCTGCAGAGTTGACGATTGTGGAGGAGCTGGGATTGTTCTTTCTTGTACTGGTGCCCAAATATCTTGCTGTGATGCATCTGTTCAGCCCACCATATATTTTTCTGTTTTTTTTTCCCAGGTGGTTTTGCCCTGTAACCTCCAGCGAATGATCTGGAATGCTCAAAAGATCTTCCATATCAATACCCGTTCCTCCACTGACCTCAACCCACTGAGGGTTGTTGAAGGTGAGCCGTTTTGAGCCTGAGTTGTGCTTTGATTTACTAAATAAGTGAACTTGGAAGGTGACTGTTCCAGTGCTTACATTTTGTATATCTACAAATTCTGACTGACTTCAACTTTATGTGGTCATGCTCCCCAGGGGTCAATGACCTCACCCAGAAGTTGCAAATTGTCAAGGGAGATGATCCAATCAGCCGACAGGCACAGCAGAATGCTACGCTTCTGTTCAACTGCCATGTGCGCGCGACACTGTGCACACGCCGCCTGGCCGAGGAGCACAGACTTTCATCGGAAGCCTTTGAATGGCTTTTAGGAGAGATCGAAGCCAAGTTCAACCATGCTATTGTACGTGCTGCATGTCATTGTTTTTATCTGCTCCTTCCCTTAAGGACAAAGTATTGTTACCTCTGCCACCGAAGGTGGAAGGAGGTTATGTTTTTCGGCCCTTTTTTGTCTGTCTGTGTACAGGATATCTCAAAAAGTTGTGGACGGATTTGGATGAAATTTGGAGGGCAGGTCGGGTGTTGTGACAAGGACAAACTGATTAGATTTTGGTGAAGATCCGAATCTGGATCCGACTACGAGAATTTTTAAAGTGATTCTTCACCATTGAGAGAGGGCCAAGAAGGATAGAAAGCACGATATCTCAAAAAGTTGTGTATGGATTCGGATGAAACTTGGTGGACACGTTGAGTATATGACAAGGACGAATAGATTCAATTTTGGTGAGGCTCCGAATCTGGATCCAGATACGATAATTATTTAATTTTTAGCAGCGTCTCGCGTAGCGAACGCTGCTCATAGAGAGCTCGGACATTTGCTTTAAAGTTTCGAAAAGTTCACATTACTATTTAAAGATTATTCCATTTATCGTATTGTAATTTCGTAAATACATTATTTATTTCGTAAATACACGATATATCGTAAATACGTAAATACATTATGACGGGTTTCGCTATTGGCTTAATCAAGGCACGTGACGAAATATCGGAAGTTGTTGTTGTTGTTTTTTAATTTTTTTTTTTAGCCGACAAAATCTTTAGGACGCTGCTCTTGGACACATTTGTCCTTGTTAAAGTGATTCTTCACCATTGAGAGAGGGCCAAAAAGGATATATAGCCTGACATTTCAAAAATGTATTGGGCTGGATATGTTCTTGTGTATCAGGCATTACGTGGTGGAGGTATGCGCTCTGAGTGTCCTTCGAGTTGTTACTTAAATTCTAATGATCAAATGTGGTTGGCAAGTCATCGGACTGTGTATTTTATAGCTGTTAATTTTATCTTTACTGCATGGAAATCTTCATTCTTTCCCTCCCTCTGGATGCCTGTTAGTCTTGACTGGCCCTTCGTCTCTGCCTTGCTGTCTCTCACCCAATTTAGGTACACCCAGGGGAAATGGTGGGTGCACTGGCCGCACAGTCCCTCGGTGAACCTGCCACTCAGATGACCTTGAACACCTTTCACTATGCTGGTGTGTCGGCTAAGAACGTAACCCTTGGTGTCCCACGTCTCAAGGAGCTTATCAACATCTCCAAGAAACCCAAGACTCCATCACTGACGGTTTTCCTTACCGGGCAGCCTGCTCGGGATGCCGAGAGGGCAAAGGTTAGTGTGACAGTGTATCAAAGTGACGGTGGTATTTTATGCCAAAATCATGACTTTCATACTTTTGTGTCCTGTTTACCAGAGATTTTGGACTTTGTTTTGGTTCTTTAAAACTGATAACCATCATGGGAGCTTGATTTGACCTCTTCCTCAGGACATCTTGTGCCGACTGGAGCATACCACGTTGAGGAGGGTCACAGGCAACACTGCAATCTACTATGACCCTGAGCCTCAGAGCACTGTGGTGGTGGAAGACCAGGAGTGGGTGAACGTGTATTATGAGATGCCTGACTTTGATGTGAACCGCATCTCACCATGGCTACTTCGTGTGGAGCTTGACCGAAAGCACATGACCGACAAGAAGCTCACAATGGAGCAAATCGCAGAGAAGATCAATGCAGGTAAGCAGAGCTTGAGGTAAAAGGTTAAACCGTTCTTGCAGTGACAATGATGTTGCTTTTTGGGCGGAGATTTTTCAAATCAAAATATTCCACTTATAAGCAGAGTTTGGAAAGGTATTGCCTGTAAACTTGGAATTTGTTGTTAAAAGCAGATTCCAGAAAACAAATGATTGCAGTAGTTTGTGCAGCACTTTAAATTGTTTGTTGCTCAATTTGAACTCGATCTATTGTCGTTGCAACAGGCTGATTAGCCTGTGCATTTTCTAAGCTCAGCACGATTGAAAACCTGTGACTTTTTTTATAAGAAATGCAAATTGTGAGTCTTGAGATTCCTTGCTATTTCATCATCTCAACCTTCCAATTCCTGTCCCGACTCGATGTTTGGTGATTATGCCATGTACTTGTGCGATAGATGTCTGTCTGCCAGTTCTGAAAACATTTTGTACATCTCCCCCAACCCCCTCCCCTTATTCTTCCTGTCCAGGGTTTGGCGACGATCTCAATTGCATCTTTAATGATGATAATGCAGAGAAACTTGTTCTTCGGATCCGCATCATGAACAGCAGTGAAAACAAATACCAGGATGTGAGTTTAGACAGAATTGTTATTTTTCTATTGTCACGATTGCACCGTTGGATGTGGCACTTTTATTTACCAAGCAATTTTTGGATTTTGCTATAAAGATGCAATCACTCGGATACAGGTTCCAGCTGTGTTGAATGGTTTTGAAATTTTTTTGATTGAAATCCGTATTACACTTCTTTTCTTTTTTGCACAAGGTTGCCACCTCTACTACTAAATGGGCAACACATTTGTATGTTGATTAACCGTATGTCGGGGATGCAGCTCGGATGTTCTGCCGGTATGTTGGGCTCGCTTGTGACCACGATAAGCAGTTTGCTTGGCTTGGAGCAGTCTCGGAGGGGGGAGGGGAGGTGAGGTAAAAGGATTTTGAGCCTGTAGGCGTCACGGGCCTTGTGAAGATGGGCCTCAGTGATCGAGGCAGCGTTCTGTTGTTTATATACCGCCTAAATAACTATGTAGAATTCTCTCAAGCAGCGATTTTACTGCAGAGGTTGCGGAGCTTTGCTATTATTTTCAACTATTTTCTCTTAAAATTGTGAGTTGAACAGGCGACCATAACAGGTTTCTGTGAAGTCAGTGATAACATGTTAGTGGAGCAGAATGTGTTAATTGTTTGATGGGGGAATGCCCGTTTGCTTTTCTGCGCTGGAGGATGGTGAGGAGTGCGGGGAGAGAGTAAAGATGGAACAAGTTTAGAAGGCGGGGGGGGGGGGGGTGAGGATTTTCGGGTTGAGGAGTTGGGGTGAGGAGGGGTTTGAGAGAAGAGGATTGATGCCCTCGGGTCGGGAAGATGAAGGGTGGGGACTTGGGGTTTGGGAAGAGCAAAGATGGGCATAGTTGGGAGGGGAGGTTGGGCTTTGTGGGGAGAGGGGAGAGGGAGGACTTTCAGTGGGGGAAGGGGTTGAGGATTTGTCAGAATTGCATGTGTGTTTACTCATAGTAAAAAATGCAATTGGCGACAGGTGTGTATGTGTCTGTCTGTCTGTCTGTGTGTGTTGTGGGTGACGCAATCACCCAATGGGTAACGTGCTTGTTGACTAATTTCGAAATATGTTGTGAGTTTGAGACCTTTATTGAAACACTTGATGGCAAAGCACTGAATAGGGAGCGACTCTTGCGAATCCCTTTTGTTTCCTTTCAACCCACCATGGTCACTAGTTACCTCTGCACCATATCTTTTGGAAATGTACACAAAGGAGATGCTTTTCCTCAACCCCTAACAACAGTGTTAATTTCTCATTTCAAAGAGTAAATGCTATGAAACAGGAAGTATTTAGACAGGTGCAGATTCACTGCCTTGTGTTGACTGTTATTGCTTAAATGTTGAAATTGGCAGGGAGAGGTGAATGTAGCTTGTATGAAAACGAATGGTACTTGTACTAATGGTGCACGTGTAAAAACAAAACACTCACATTTGAATTTGCATATAAAGAGGCTGTCGCATTGTGCATTGTGCCCCAGATGATGACGACAGCCATTTAATCACTCCTTGTGTTGTAGGAGGAGGAAATTGTGGACAAAATGGACGATGACGTCTTCTTGCGTTGCATCGAAGCAAATATGCTGACGGACATGACTCTGCAAGGAATTGAACAGATCACCAAGGTATCTTATCCTTGCCTTTTATGTCATTCAGTCTTTCTCTTCTCGATCGTTTGGATTCTTAAAACTGTTGAACAACAATATGCGAAACTCGACCTATCTGTTTCATTGTATTTTTGCCCCCTTTGTTTTACTATCATCATGATTTATTTGTGTCCCTGCCTCCTGCCCCCCCCCCCCCCCCCCCCCCCCCCCCACACCCCAGGTATACATGCACTTACCCCAAACCGATGAC
The DNA here is from genome assembly GCA_035128595.1 of Eptatretus atami. NCBI lineage: Eukaryota > Metazoa > Chordata > Myxini > Myxiniformes > Myxinidae > Eptatretus > Eptatretus atami. The sequence continues at coordinate 65,362,977 of CM068954.1, forward strand.
AAGAAGCGTATTGTAATAACGGACGATGGTGAATTCCGAGCACTTCAAGAATGGATCCTGGAGACTGACGGAGTCAGCCTCATGAAGGTTCTGAGTGAGAAGGATGTGGACCCTATCCGTACCACCTCCAACGATATTGTCGAAATCTTCACAGTAAGTGTTCCTTCAACCTTCATTTATCTCTCTTGGCTTGTGTCATCGATTGTCCCATTGCTTGAGCCTTTGTTGCTTCTTTGTCACTTTCATTCCTCGTAGGTATTGGGTATTGAGGCTGTGCGGAAGGCTTTGGAGAGAGAATTGCACCATGTGATCTCCTTTGATGGTTCATATGTTAACTACCGTCACTTGGCATTGCTCTGTGATACCATGACATGTCGTGGACATCTGATGGCCATCACGAGACACGGGGTCAACCGGCAGGATACTGGTGCTCTCATGAAGTGCTCCTTTGAGGAAACGGTGAGTGGAGTGTGTTATGTTGAAGGTTTGTGTGAAATATATCACTGATGATTTTGCAAAATTTTATTCAGAACAATTACTTTGTGCTTTTGATATGATAGCATATTGAAAGGAAAATACAAGTGATCTGTAACGGTGCGATGAACCCCGTGTAATGGTGCAATCGACTTTGCTTTCCAGGTGGATGTCTTGATCGAGGCTGCATCTCATGCTGAGGTTGATCCCATGAGAGGCGTCTCTGAGAACATTATGCTTGGACAGTTGCCACCAGCAGGCACGGGCTGCTTCGATCTACTGCTGGATGCTGACAAGTGCAAGCAGGGCATGGAGATCCCCACCAATCTTGGTGCCCTCGGCCTCGGAGCACGTAAGCATTCTTTTTGCTTGTGTGCACCTTCATTTCTTGAAAATTGAATGTATTGCTTACATTCAGATGGTTGATTGACCTTTGTCTTTCTTTCCTTAAATGCAGCGACAGGAATGTTCTTTGGTGCAGTTGGCAGTCCTACTGCTGGGATGTCCCCTGCAATGACTCCATGGAACCAGGGGGTGACTCCAGCCTATGGCGCATGGTCTCCAGCAATTGGTAAACCTACATCAATTTTCCACCTGCAGAGCTTGTTTTGTGTTTTTTTAGAATGCATGGTTTATGCATGTCACCTTTAAGCTTGTTCTCACTTGAACCTGCTACTTGTCACCAAAGCACTTAAAATAGCAATGCTGCTGATTCCATTAATCTCTTTTCAATTGTTCTGTTGAGTTGGTGGTTTTTCATCAACTTGGCTTCTACCATCTCTGCTTGCTCTTGGTGCCCTTTGCCCTCATTGCCACAATTTGATTGATGCATTGTTCCTCCAAACACCATTCAATGTCTGTCTTTCTCTTTACAATTTGTCAAACAGATAACCACTTTTAGCTTTCACTTTTTCTTAATTGCAGATCCTTGATTTGTCTGCCATTCACACACGCACACGTACACGTACACACACACACACACACTTTTTTTTTTTTGAGCTTCTCATGATCTGTATTATTCTACGCAGGAAGTGGCATGACCCCAGGTGGTGCTGGATTTTCTCCAAGTGGAGCTTCAGAGGTCAGTGGCTTCAGCCCCGGTTACTCCCCAGCTTGGTCTCCGACCCCAGCCTCTCCTGGCTCACCAGGACCTGGCTATGTCCCATCACCAGGTAAGCCCTTCATCCCATTGTGACTCCTCATCCATTGCTCCCCATGGATCCTGCAGCCCAATGAGTCATCTTATTTTTTGTCTGTGCTCCTCACCCCCACCCCCTCCCCAATTTCCACAGGAGGTCCTATGTCCCCCAATTATTCTCCAACATCACCAGCATATGAACCTCGCTCTCCTGGGGGTTACTCGCCTCAAAGCCCATCTTACAGTCCTGCCTCGCCCAGCTATTCACCTACCAGTCCCAACTACTCTCCCACTTCACCATCATACTCCCCAACATCACCCAGCTATTCTCCGACATCTCCTTCATACTCTCCGACATCTCCTTCATATTCTCCAACTTCTCCCTCCTATTCACCTACGAGTCCTAGCTACTCACCCACCAGTCCCAGTTATTCGCCAACATCACCATCTTACTCTCCAACATCACCCTCTTACTCTCCAACGTCACCCTCTTACTCTCCAACGTCACCCTCTTACTCACCGACCAGCCCCAGCTACTCTCCCACCAGCCCCAGCTACTCGCCAACCTCCCCTTCCTACTCGCCTACCTCTCCTTCCTACTCTCCGACATCTCCTTCATACTCTCCGACGTCTCCTTCCTATTCACCCACCAGCCCCAGCTACTCACCAACCAGTCCTTCCTATACACCAACCAGCCCATCATACACTCCGCAGAGTCCCTCTTACTCACCTGCCTCCCCTTCTTACACTCCCACATCACCGTCCTATTCCCCTACTTCACCATCATACTCCCCGACCAGCCCAAGCTACTCTCCTACATCTCCCTCGTACTCCCCTACCTCCCCATCTTACTCTCCTACCAGCCCTTCATACAGCCCAGCATCGCCAAGTTATGTTGGTACAGGTTACCCACACTCTCCCTCATATTCCCCTAGCTCACCCTCTTATTCCCCAACCTCTCCCAAGTACACGCCAACGTCCCCTGAATATTCGCCCACGAGCCCAAAGTACACCCCGACCTCCCCAGAATACTCTCCAACCTCACCCAAGTACACGCCAACATCTCCCAAAGGGTCCACGTACTCACCAACGTCTCCCACCTACGCCGGAACTCCAACTACCTTCTCGCCACCCTCTCCAAAGTACACCCCGACCTCTCCCACTTATTCTCCTACGTCCCCAACATACTCTCCTACATCTCCCACTTATTCACCAACGTCGCCAAAGGGTTCCACCTACTCGCCTACCTCTCCAGCGTACAGCCAAGCCAGCCCCACAATCAGCCCAGAGGACAGTGACGAAGAGAGCTAAAGGCTTAGCTTTGGACTTCAGTTTCCATTGTCCTCTCTCGTCGTTTTCGTTCTCTCTGTCCCTCCTGCACTCCGTTCTGGTGGAGTGACCTAAAGTTGCGCAAGAATTATAAATTTGTTTCGTTTTCTTTCTTTCTTTCTTGTTGGATCATGACGCGGCTGAGAGAAACCTGCCCATGCACTAGATGGGTCAAAAACATGAAGATCAGATCAGCTTGCACTAATTGGGTCTGGATCGTTGCCTTGCTGGGACGAAAGGGGCATCTGGTTTTTGTCTGCCTGAAACGGACAGGTTAAAAGGACTTGCCTGGATAGCTCCTCACCTTGCCGACCAGCCGAAGCAATTGCCTGGCCTTTTTGAACTGTTTTGAGGTTCTTTTGCTCTTATGTCTCCACCAGGCCAGTCCACTCTGCCATGTTGATTGTCTAAAATGTGTGGCAACGGCCTTGCTTTAGGCTCTTCTCCCCCCCTCAACCCTCTCCTTGTGAGCTAGAACGAGTACGAGAAGCAGAGCGCCTGTAAATACATAAATCTGTGATTCACGGTGAAATGAACTTATGAAGGCTTTGTTCACAAAGTATTTTTTTTTTCCTCCCCCTCTTGTATCGTGTAAAATATTAATGGTTGCCCTCGATTCCAAACGGGCAAAACTCACACTGATGGAATATACGTTGAAAGGCCGCACCGCCTTGACCACAACGGCCCGCAACACCACCCTGACGTTGCTCGATTTGTTGAACCGTGATGCGAAGCAATGGCGGCGGCACAATGCGAGCGGAAACATCGTGCGCTACTTCACAAGCACTGTGGTTTTATAGACTATTGACAAGCATTTAAACTGCGAACATCTTTGCAAAGTGCTTGTGGCCGTCGTGCCGGTTCGGCCCTGGTTGCTGTTATTTAACGTTTACAGTCGTTTTGCATTCAAACGGATCCCGCCACTGATCCAAATGGCCGGTCAGGGGCTCGACATCGCATTTTTGTTCGTTTGTTGTTTTTAAGCTAGTGATGGTATAATATTATATGTGGACATGGTGACCATGCTGTGAAATCCCAGCAAATACGTTTTTTGACCGATTTCGGATTGACTGTTTTTTTTGTTTGTTTTGTTTTCCTTGCAAGGGGTGGACAACTTCAGACCTTTTATTACTGCAATGTTAACAAACAATCTTTGAAACGTTCTTGTCTTCTTTATTTTTTTTTTTAAAAACAGGTTTTTGACTTTGTACATCTGCAAATGTCTTAAATAAACCATCTCGACAAAACTTTGCGGTCGATTGGAATGAAAGGTTTCTCATTTATCTGCACACACACTCACATTTGTTAATGTGTCGAGGAATGTTGTCGTAGTTGTTTTTCAATTATTTTTGAGTACATTGCTTCCAGGAATGAGGTGACTTGCTGGTGTTAAGCACTTCAAGATCCATTTCATCATTGACCTCAAGTTTTATCAGTTGTACCTCCCCTTCCCCCAACGTTAAAAAAAAACAACCTTATCACGTGCTACTGGCAGGATATCAGAGCAATATGCACACCTTCCTCTCTCAGCTGTCTAGCCTGGGTTTGAATCCTGACCCAGCTATTAAGTGGTATCCTGGTGTTTCGCTTGCAGGGCGATTCGTCAATGTGGGTCCCGTCCTTCAGATGGACATCAACCCGAGGACCCTTGTGCCAGCATTAGTTAGTGGACGTTAACGATCACACAGTGTGCTCAAAGAGGAGGCAAGTTATCGTCGGCACTCTGAACACAGCTCACAAAAACATCGTTACCTAACAATCATGATATACGGTGATATATGTAGAACCCAAACGTCAAATAGTTCCTCTCTGGGTAGGCCGTTTGCAAGGCCAGAGGCCAGACCAAGGAGTGGTCGAACAAGACGTGACAAGGTTGTCATCACGTTTGGGTACTGGTGTCTCGTGATGATGCTTTTGATGTGGTGGTGAGATCTTCATAAATGACCACCAAGCTGGCCTCGTCTCGCTTGACCTGGTTCTGCTCGGCAAATTGGGGCAATATAAACATTCTGGCAGAGCAGTACTTGATTCCTCAGGATGTTGCATTCTCGGCTTCCGTTCTTGCGCGATATTCCACAGGACAAGTTCAGATGGTGTGCGCAAACTCTTCACGTGAAAAAGTCTCGTGTGGAAACCAATGTACTGCAAGACAGATCTCCACTCGGGATCACCATGATCTCCTTACTCAGAAGGGACTGAATGCAGCGGTCATGTGGATTTGTATATGCTTTCATATCAAACACCAGTCTAAGCTCTCTATTTTATTTCAACGTTGAAACTTGCAATGTTTCATATCGAAATCGATTCACAAGTTTAACTTCTTTCACCACAATTACATCTTAGTGAAGCTTCTGATCTTGTTTTTTAGTGGTAATACAATAAAGGACTTCATTATGCATTTGGGAGACGAGCCAATTCAGCCTGTCCTTTGGCCACTTCCCATTTGCGTGGAAATCAGCAAAACATCACTCCCATAAGCTAGATTCTAGAATCTAGAAGAAGGGTGCAATGACTGACTTTCCCAACTACAGACCAGGAAGCTTCCAATTATAAGCAATGTCATGGAATCCATCATTGGTGCTGATGTCGTTTCCTGTTTTAAAACAACCTGATCTCTTGCCATCAGTTTGGGTTTTGTCCTGGACTCTGGACCTGAATGTGCTGCTGCTCTCGAAGCAATGGTTGGAGGCCCTTAATTTCAAAGCAGAGGTCAGGACAGTCTTCCTCAACATATATTGGGCATTTGACAGTCTGTTATCCTGCTCTGCTTGCCAAGCTCTCTACCTGCAGCATACAAGGCTGCCTTCGTACCGAGCTTTCTGACTTCCACCCCTCAAGCAGTCAATGTGTTGCTATTAATGAAGCCCTCTGATCCTCTTGCAGTGGAAGCTGGAGTGCCCCAAGGTCGTTTTTAGCTTGGACTCATCAGTCTTGTTCCTCATGTACATAAACTACCTCTCTGATGCTCTGAAAAATGCTCTTCCTTTTTCAGGCAGGTGACTACATTGTGTTGAAAGTATCCCCATATCCCACTGATAACCATTCAGGAACTGCATCACTGCAAATTTGGAAATGATTAGATGCTGGTCTGACAAATGGAACATGTCTTTTCAATCTGGAAAGTCTCAGTCTCACCCTATTGTTCTTAAAGGATCATAAAATGCGATCCCACTTGCATATTTTCCATCATCAGTTACTGGAAGAAGTTCAGTGTCTTGAACTTCCAGGTCTCACATGATCTCTCCGAGGGTGACTATCTTGCAAAGTTGGACATTCTCTGTCATTCCAAGTAATTCCTTGACAAATCAGAACTGGGCCTTTAAGTCTGAAGCGGTCATGGAGAAAGCCATGCCACACATTGATCTTTGGACTGTCGTGTATGTGTTCGACTACTACGTGGGGGTTTTCGGAGCCCCAGATCCTCGCATTGTTCCGGTTGACATTCCCCGATACATGAAAGCAAGCTTCGTCTGTGAACATGACCTTTTTCAGGTAATCTTCGTCATCTCTATGAGATTGAGCATTTCCAAGGCAAACACCTTGCGTTTGGGTCTGTCAGTTGGTTTGAGTTCCTCCAGAATCTGCACCTTATCGACAATAACGCTTCAGTCTTTTATGCAAAATCCTGTGTACAATGGTGATTGGTTGTCCCAGTTCTCTGGATGTGGAATCAAATTAATTTTCTGGAATTTTGTTGAAATGATTCACGTATTCGTTCAACATCTGCTGTACTTGTGCTTGGTCGACCAGTACTTTTCTGTTTCTGATAACTTCCAGTCTACTTAAACCTCTTGTACCACTCTCTGATACAAGTCCACGATGCTGGATTCCTTCCATACCTTGTATGGAAATTACGCTGAACTTGCGTATCGGATCTTGTATTGATGAACCATTCTACACACTGAGTTTTCTCCTGTGGAGTCGCCATTTTCTTTTACATTAAACCATCAGACCTGAAAACTAGAAGGGCACTCGGTAGAGCACATACCTCCACCACGTAATGCCTGATGCACAAGAACATATCCAGCCCAATAGATTTTTGAAAATATTCATGCTAAATATCGTTTTTGGCCCTATCTCTCAATGGTGAAGAATCACTTTGAAAATTAAATAATTCTCGTATCCAGATCCAGATTCGGAGCTTCACCAAAATCTAATAAATTCGTCCTTATCACACACTCAACGTGCCACCAAGTTTCATCCGAATCCGTCCACAACTTTTTGAGATCTCGTGCTATAACCCTTTTGGCCTACTCTCTCAATGGTGAAGAATCGCTTTGAAAATTAAATAATTCTCGTATCCAGATCCGATTCGGATTTCACCAAAATCGAAAACATTCGTCCTCGTCACACACCCAATGTGCCCACCAAGTTTCATCCGAATCCGTCCACAACTTTTTGAGATCTCGTGCTATAACCCTTTTGGCCTACTCTCTCAATGGTGAAGAATCACTTGAAAATTAAATAATTCTCGTATCCAGATCCGGTTCCGATCTTCACCAAAATTGAATCAATTCGTCCTTGTCACACACCCAATGTGCCCACCAAGTTTCATCCGAATCCGTCCACAACTTTTTGAGATCTCGTGCTATAACCCTTTTGGCCTACTCTCTCAATGGTGAAGAATCGCTTTGAAATTAAATAATTCTCGTATCCAGATCCGGATTCGGATCTTCACCAAAATCGAAACAATTCGTCCTCGTCACACACCCAAACCGTCCACCAAGTTTCATCCGAATCCGTCCACAACTTTTTGAGATCTCGTGCTATAACCCTTTTGGCCCACCATCTCAATGGTGAAGAATCACTTTGAAAATTAAATAATTCTCGGTATCCAGATCCGGGTTCCATCTTCACCAAAATCGAATCAATTCGCCTCGTCACACACCCAACCTGTCCACCAAGTTTCATCCGAATCCGTCCACAACTTTTTGAGATCTCGTGCTATAACCCTTTTGGCCCACCATCTCAATGGTGAAGAATCACTTTAAAAATTAAATAATTCTCGTATCCAGATCCGGGTTCCGATCTTCACCAAAATCGAATCAATTCGTCCTTGTCACACACCCAACGTGCCCACCAAGTTTCATCCGAATCCGTCCACAACTTTTTGAGATATCGTGCTATATACGAGGGGCAGTGAATGAGTAACCTTAAAATGGCGATATAAATTTGAGAATGTAATGTGTTTACTTGTAGACGACATGTTATATCTTCGGGTAAGAGTCATGTTTTTCCTGTTTAAGATCTGGCAACGTTGAGTGTATGACGTCACGAGAGCAGTTCCAAAATGGTGGCTCCCTTCGAAGCATGCACCAGGGAGGAGCAACGTTGTGTCATCCCTTTTTTTTTGTGAAGTGAGGTTGTGAATCCCAGTGAAATCCATCGCAGAATGAAGATGCAATACGGTGACGTGCGTTTATCGTTGCAGCAGATGTACGACTGCCCCAATATGTAATGATCGGTCCGGTCCGGTACACAGGATCGAAGCAACCAACACCTTAATAATTAAATAATCCCCGAAGGGAAATGACGTAGGTTCCGGTAATGCCAGATCTACAAGATCTAGTAGCAACACCCACTACAAACTCCATGTTAATTCCGATGATTTCGGAATGAGATGTTTGACGAGTATGTGTCCACATACTTTTGGCCATGTAGTGTACTTGGGAAAAAAAATTCGATTTTGCAAGTAACAAACGAGAAAACGGAGTGGAGACCGAGTCCGCCCTTTCGGCTCACGTCATCGCCTCTGGCGCCGGCGGTCGGCGATGACGTCATGCAGCGCTGGAGAGGGACGAGGGAGGGGCGGTGTTAATAAAGGAAAGCGAGAGAAGTGGTGGTTCGTTCTCATAATGATCGTGCGTTGTTGTCGTAGTAACACGTGGAGAGGATGTCTGTGAAACTTGGTGGCAAAGCCAGAAACCAGGGAAGCCAAGTGGACAGGTGGACACGTGTCCACACGTCACGAGTGACCGGATCAAATCAAACTGTTCATCATCTATCCATCTATAATTCCAGGTGTGTGTGTGTGTGTGTGTGTGTGTGTGTGTGTGTGTGTGTGTGTAGTGTATGTTGTGTTGTGTGGTGTGTGTGTGTGTGTGTGTGTGTGTGTGTGTGTGTGTGTTGTGTGGTGTGTATGTGTTGTGACGCTGTTCTTCTCGACAACCACTGGTCCATCTATTGAAACTTGCCAGGTATATTGCTGGGGACCTGAGGATGTGCCTTTTCAAGGTTTGATATTAATCGGACAAGTGCTTCCCAAGTTATGGCCATTTATTTACCAAACCAATGACAGGACACGGTGCTATGACGTCACAATTCTTCTTCCTCTTTTCTTTCTTTAAAAAAAAATTTTTTTAACGCACGTACGGCCACGCGAGAGCGAAGGAACGGCCTGTGTGGTTGTTGTTTCTGGCACGCGGTTTGAAAGTTTATTTATTTATTTGTATTTTTTAACGCACGTACGGCCACGCGAGAGCGAAGGAACGGCCTGTGTGGTTGTTTCTGCACCGCGGTTTGAAAGTTTATTTATTCATTTATTTATTTATTTTTTAACGCACGTACGGCCACGCGAGAGCGAAGGAACGGCCTGTGTGGTTGGTTGTTTCTGGCACGCGTTTGAAAGTTTATTTATTTATTTTTAATTTTTTAACGCACGTACGGCCACGTGAGAGCGAAGGAACGGCCTGTGTGGTTGTTGTTTCTGGACGCAGTTTGAAAGTTTATTTTTTTTTTAACGCACGTACGGGCACGCGAGAGTGAAGGAACGGCCTGTGTGGTTGTTGTTTCTGGCACGCGGTTTGAAAGTTTTTTTTTTTTAACGCTCGTACGGCCCGCGAGAGCGAAGGAACGGCCTGTGTGGTTGTTGTTTCTGGCACGCGGTTTGAAAGTTTATTTTTTATTTTTTATTTTTTTAACGCACGTACGGTCACGTGAGAGCGAAGGAACGGCCTGTGTGGTTGTTTCTGGCACGCGGTTTGAAAGTTTATTTATTTATTTATTATTTATTTTACGCACGTACGGCCATGCGAGAGTGAAGGAACGGCCTGTGTGGTTGTTGTTTCTGGCACGCGGTTTGAAAGTTTATTTATTTATTTTTTATTTATTTTCGCACGTACGGCCATGCGAGAGTGAAGGAACGGCCTGTGTGGTGTTGTTTCTGGCACGCGGTTTGAAAGTTATTTATTTATTATTTATTTATTTTTACGCACGTACGGCACGCGAGAGCGAAGGAACGCCTGTGTGGTTGTTGTTTCTGGCACGCGGTTTGAAAGTTTATTTTTTATTTTTTTAACGCAGTACGGCCACGTACTAGTCGGAGAAAAAGGGCATTACATAAAGTTACTCTCTCGTTTACAAATTACAAACGAAACTACTCCAACAAAGCAGAGTCCACAACAGCACCATCGATGATTGCAAGACCATTGCACCTTCTTCCAACGCCCATTTATGCTGTGATCGGAATTTTCTTCTCGTCCCACAGTTTCATCGAACTACCTGTTGCGTGCAGGTGTTGCACTGCCTCGAGGAGGAGGAGGAGCCGTCGTGGACTTTGGATGTCACGTGTCAGTATGTAGCTGGACTGAACTTGCCTCATCGCCTGTTTGAGCATGCCATGTTGCCGTGCGTGAGCGCACTCGGCGTTCACTGAACTTTACTGATTTGTTTATATCGAATGCAACGTTTTTCAAAGGTTGATTAAGTTTTCTGGGTTCATAATATTAAGGTCACGTGTTTAAGGTGCAACCCAATTATTAGAAACCACAGAGGTCCCTATGAATCATTGAGAGACTAGGGGGAAGGTTGTTGCTTGGTATGCAGCCTGTGGCTGTTGGTTGCATCGTTTTGATGGAAGCGCAGCTGTGCCGCTGATGCAGTGCCACTGTTACCATGAAGCTGGAATGCTCACTTTGCAGAGCTCGGAAGGATGACAGGCTGAGTCAACCCCACCCGGTGTTAATTCAACGGCAACAGAGGCTCGAACTCAAGACCCGAAGATTTTAAGCCAGCCACCTTAACCTGTTAAACTAACACCAGGCTTTAGTTCATCGATACACCTATTTTACTGACCTGAACGTATTTTTATAGACGTACTCACATTCTCAATCGTGCATCCTTTATCGGCATACTCGCATTATAATTGTCCATACTTCAAGAGGTACTCAGTTGAAAGAAGAAAATACAATGTCACCCTTGGGTGACCCGTATCTTGCCAAAAGGTGACCACGTGTGACTTCTTTAAGGTCACACTGAGGTGAACAGAGCTGCTACCACCAGGAGTGACTCCTTGAGGAATCTGCCTACGGAGATTCCGATGAGAATCTTCTACAGAGTAACCATGAAAAATATGCGTTTGCCTCAATAACGTCACCAAATGACGTCATAATGTCTCAAGCTTGATATATCTAGAAAGCACTCATCGAGGTGTTCAATTTGAGGTACTACACGATATGGTTCCTAAAACTTGAAAATTTGACCTTGGGGTCAAATATGTTTGACCTTAGGCGCTAACCATGAAGGTCAAGGCCAATCGCCACCAAAAATTAATCAGCTGAGTGCCAGACCATGAACTATATTCCATGAAGTTTGAAGACGATCCGATCAATTACTCAAAAATAAGGGTTTCGTCGACTCCCCTGATTTGCGACAAAGTGACCTTGACCTTTGACCTTGACCTTCAAAATTTTATGCGCTGAAAGGGCCTCTATAGGCCTCTGATATGCGAAGTTACAAAAATTCCAATGATAACTGTGCTCTGCATAATTTTTTTTCGTGATTACGACAAAAAAAATAAAAAATAAAAAAAATAAAACATACAGACTGACTAACATATCTTGCAAAAACTTCGTTTTGGCAAGATAACAATATATAACGTGTAACACTGGCGACCACCAGGTGGTGTCTGTGGCCTATGTCAGCAATTTTTGTTGCCATCAACGCAAACAGATCCTCAAAGGATCTTTAAATGAAATAATTCACTTCCCAAGGTCATTGGTAAGTCAACTGTTTAGCATTGGTTAACAGAACCATCAAAATGCTGCAGGTGTAATAAACTAAATAAACCTCATTTACCAACAACCTTTACACCGAAACGCTTCAACAGCTGTTTGTGAACAATGACTCATTAGTTTTGATGGCACAACTACAACAGCAAGGTGACATTTTTTGAGTACCTGGGTGGATCATGGTGCACGCGCAGTAATCATATTCTGGACATGGACACAGTAGTGCAAGATGAATTACAAGGATATCAGTGGAGGGTCTCAAAGGTCTTTGGAGGGTCTCAAATATCGGTATTAAATAATGGCTTGAATGATCGTGACTGCCTGTGGGTGATTAAACTGCACTGAGGGACGAGGCACTGACAGGGGTCATAACGTTGATCAAACCCAAAGCTTTCCCATATTGTTAACCAAGGTTTGAAACCGAAAACCCCAAGGACGACTGCCCCCCCTACCCTACCCCACCCCTTCCCTTGGACTATGCCCCCATCAGATTCTCTCGGACGTGCAATGGATAAACAATCTGTCCATCGGACAACTTCAAGTGGAACTTTCTTTCGGTAATTGTTAATCTGTTTTCTTACTAATATTACCCAAGTAAAAAAGGACCAAACAGCAAGAGGATGCAGAAATCGAGCCACCAAGCAAACATTGACCCATTTGATCGTCCACCTCAACATTCACCCTGTGGTCTACTTAATACAAATGAAATGCAAGCTCTGTTCGAATTTGAGATGCATGACAGGAAAACGGAGGGTGGAGTCAGTATGCCTGGTGTTGGCTTAATGGTTAGGGTGGTGGGCTTTGGATCCCAGGGTCCTGAGTTCAAATCTGCTCAGCTGTTGAATTAATACCAGGGGGGTTGACTCTGCCTGTCATCCTCCGAGTTGGCAAAATGAGTGCCAGCATGCTGGTATCCTGTGTCAGAGTGCGACCGTCCAGGATTGCCCAATAGCCAAGGAGACTGCCTAGGCAGCACCAACGCTCTGCACAGAGTATGGTCCCAATCTCCCCCTCCTCCTGAGTCAGAATGATTGCAATAACCTTGGAAGAAGGTTTCTGGGGTGTTCTGTTTTGGGGTACATGCAAGCCAAATTCCCAACAAGTTGAACAGGAGGTCGAGAGGGGTCCACAGGGGTGGGAGAGATGGTCTATGTATTGATACTGTTACGGCTGTGGAAATTTGCAATACACCAGAAAAGTCCTCAGGTTAGATATATCGATAAGTTCATGTCTAGTCAGTACCACCACCCAGTTGTTTAGAGGGAATAATGTGTGATGATTCATCCTGCGGCCGCGCATACGCTTTTGAGTTAGCCATTTTTCTTTCTCTATCGTTATTTTGGACCATAATCCCCCAACAACCACACACCTGTCAACACCGACGTCGTGCTGTCCAGCGGCCCGTTCGGTGATTTCTTGCCGAACGCGTCAAGCCCACGAGTGCACATGGATCCTTTCGGGAGAGGAGAAGCCGGATCAGGAAGGTTTCACGCCCCTTTTCTTCCACCATTGACTGAGCATCGGGTGGCATGGCCCGCTCCGAACCCGCTGTTGAATGCATTCCTTTAGGAGGAGAAAGCGGATGAGAGAGGCTCACGCCCCTTTTTGCCCGACCAATGCGCTGAACGTCGGTTGGCGCTGCCGCCCCCTGCCTCCAAGCGCGTTTGATCCGCGAATCTGCATACAAGCTCCTCCCCCGGTCTATAAAGACGCGAGAACAACGCAGCTCGGGGGTGCAGAAAGGGGTGCAGAAAGGGGCGCTAGTCGGAAGCCGTGGAGTCTGAGTCGTGTGTTTGCGGGGATCGGACGGCGAAGGGGATGGAGCTCGGAGTTGAGGTCGAG
>CM068954.1:65398040-65410384 GCA_035128595.1 Eptatretus atami
TTTTTGAAATGATTTTTTTTATCAACCGCTATCACAACGGGAACCCAACGGGTTCACGGGTCGTCTAGTATATGTATATGTATATATATATATATAAAAAAGCACGGTGGGGAGGTGAAGCAGACAAGCCGTGAGTCAGTCCGGGATGCCGTGAAGACTATATGCCTATTAATCATGTCCTGTTTGAACGTTAATTCACGAAGACCCTGAAGACCCCAAAAGACCCAAAAGTCTCTGAGGAGCCAAAAGACGGCAAGGACCCAGAAGTCCCCAAGGACCCCAAAGACCCCGAAGACCCAAAAGTCACTGAAGACACAAAAAGACCCTGAAGACCCAAAAATCACCGAACACCTAAAAAGACACTGAAGACCCAAAAGACCCAAAATTCCACGAAGACCCAAAAGATCCCGAAGACCAAAAAGACACCGAAGACCCAAAAGACCTGACGATCCAAAACACCAGTAGACCCAAAAAGACCCTGAATACCCAAAAGACCTTGAAGACCCAAAAGATCATCCATCCAACCATTGGGACCATACTCTCTGCAGAGCATTGGTGTTGCCTCAGCAGACTCCTTGGCTATTGGACACAATCCTGGACGGGTCGCCACTCCGACACGGTATACCAGCATGCTGGCACTCATTTTGCCGACCTCAGAAGGATGACAGGCAGAGTCAACCCCACCTGGTGATATTAATTCAACAGCCAAGTGGGATTTGAACTCAGGATCCTCGGATCCCAAGCTCACCACCCTAACCATTAAGCCAACACCAGGCATGGTGTAAGACCCAAAAGACCCCAAAGACCCAAAGAGGCCCTGAAGACCCAAAATACATCTAAGACCCTTTAGACCCCTTATTAAAGTGACCCTGACCCCCCTCCTTCAGACAGATTAGACAGCTGAAACCCTTGACCATTTACTCCATTTGGACCTTCTTATATCACAAATAAATTCCAAATAAATATAGTATCACCAATATTACAAATAAATTTGTTTGTTTGTACGATAAATGGTGTAAATCATGCCAACGCAGCAAATCTGTGACGTCAATTTCTGCAACGACGTGTGGAGAGGCAAGCGTAGCGAGCCGATCCACGCTAGCTTCAATATAAGTTCAGTATATCCCAAGGGTCGGCAACGTATGGCACATTTATCATGAGTCGCACGCGAGATGCATTTGAGTGGCACGCGCAATAAAAGTCTAATTAACGGAAAAGAAACTAAGTCGAAAAAAATCCAATTGCTTGACTGCTCTGTCAATCTCCAAAAAAAGAGCTTTCGTTGGGGGGCATGGTTTAGAATCTAAATTATGCTACCCAATTAAAGCTGTTTGAAGGAGAAAGAAAAATGATCCAATTGGTTTATTTACTACATTATATTCAGTGGAAACAGCCAATCTTGATTGCAGGCAATCTCGTGATATGTGCCACTGATCACGTTTTTTTTGGACAAAATGGCAGTTTCTAAGAAAGCAAAGTAAGGTGTTCGCTCATTTCAGCCTTCTTGGAGAGACGAATATGGATTTGTTCAACATAAAGACTGTGCTGTTTGTACTATATGGAGTGAGAGCGTTGTTTGCTGCATATTAAGTATCCAACAACATTTTCAGACAAAAGCATGAGAAACACTTCAAGGATGATGTGGACAAGGCTGTCAATCAAATAGGCCATAGCGAGGTATGGAAAGCAAATCGGTGTCTTCACTACTGTCGTTGTCAGTAAAAAAAAAACCAAGCCACAGGTGGAAGTTACAAGATCACACAATGTGTTGCAAAACATGGAAAGCCATTTACAGACTAGATAAATATATTATATATATATATATATATATATATAAATATATATATATATATATATATATATGCACCGGCGCTGCCGGTTCTTTTGAATGAATTTAATCTTCTATACATATGTCTGACGCGAGCACAGTATCAGTTCCCTATTGGGCCATGGCAGTCATAGGCTAAGGGGGTTGGTGAGGGGGAAACACACCCCCTTCCCCCCCCCCCCCGGCCGAAGGGCTTTCCACATAGCCTATAACCTTCCCGGGGCCATCCCGACATTTTTTGTTTCAGTGGTTAGCTCCTATCTTTCACCTTTCAGGAGATTAGCACGTGCAGACAAACAAACAAACAGACAAACAAAAACTTAAAATCATATGTTAGATATATTGTATACTAGCAGGGATACCCGTGCTCCGCACAGGAATCCGTGGATGACGGCGGGTTCTGAAGGAGTATATGTCACAGTTAATTGTAGAGGCTGCCACCATTATTATTTTTTTTTCATCACCACTATAATATTATATTTTCCCGCGCCATGTTTTATATGCAGAAGACTCGAGTTCAAAAATGTTAAGATTTATTGCCGCATCAGATAAAAAACCATAATGCCTCAACAATGTGAGGCTGGTTTTCATGTCATCATTTGCGACTTAATTTATACGTCGGGCATAACCCAGCCTGGCCGGTATTTGATTTATTAACCTCCGCCATCGAAGATGGATGGAGGTTACTGTTTTCACCCCTTTCTGTTTGTTTGTTTGTTTGTTTGTTTGTGAACAGTATTACGAAAAACTCCTCGACGGATTTCGACGAAACTTGGTGGGGGTTAGGTATGGTCCAAGATCATGCCATTAGATTTTGGACTTGTCAAAATCCAATATGGCCGCTATGGCGGCCATTTTGAAGAAAAATTTGAATTTTTTTTTTTTGCATTTCTACATGTTTTAAGTGATTTCAACCCCCCCAAAAAAATTGTTACCCCCCCCAAAAAATTTTTTTTTTTTGGATTTCTACATGTTTTAAGTGATTTCCAACCCCCCCCCAAAAAAAACATTGTTAGAGAAAAAATTTTTTTTTGCATTTCTACATGTTTAAGTGATTTCCACCCCCCCCCGCAAAAAAATTGTCACCCCCCCAAAAAAGATTTTTTTTTTTGCATTTCTACATGTTTTAAGTGATTTCCAACCCCCCCCCAAAAAAAAAATTGAGTTTTTTTTTTTTTTGGCATTTCTACATGTTTTAAGTGATTTCCAACCCACCCCCACAAAAAATTGTCACCCCCCAAAAAAAGATATTTTTTTTTTTTTTGCATTTTCTACATGTTTTAAGTGATTTCAACCCCCCAAAAAATTGTTTACCCCCCCAAAAAAAAATTGTTAGAGAAATTTTTTTTTATTTTGATTTCTACATGTTTTAAGTGATTTCCAACCCCCCCCCCCCCCAAAAAAAAATGTGGAGAAAAGAACTATAACATGTCAGCACTGTTGACATCATATTTAATGAATAAGATATAAGGTTCACTTGAGTGACCAGCAAGTATTGGCGGCGGAGGTTTTGCACTCTATCGAGTGCTCCCCTCTAGTTTCGTCTGTTATCCTGAATAAAAATTATGTTATATTAATGTATACGAAGTTACAACGTACCTACGCCCATAACCATCTATAAAATATCTACATAGCCCATAACCATTTAATTATAAAATATTATACACATACGATAACGCCATCACCATTCATTTATATCTGTAATATGTTATATATACAAACCACCACCACCATTTTTTTTATTTCCCACCACCATTTTTATTTTTCACCAGCAACATGTATTCCTTCATCGCACATCCTATTCCCTTTATCAAATAACTGAAGTAGCTCAATAATTTTAGTGGAGTGCTCGAGGATTAACATATTTGATGTCTTCCTCTCTGGGGCAATATGTATAAAGCCTCCGATGATCCCACTCTGGAGCATCCCACATATAGCTGACCATGGGAAAAGCAAGGAGTGGATAATTCCAGCCCTGCTACTTTCAATGACTGTCCTTGTGCCTTATTGATAGACATCGCAAAGCACAGGCAT
Organism: Eptatretus atami; assembly: GCA_035128595.1. Lineage (NCBI taxonomy): Eukaryota > Metazoa > Chordata > Myxini > Myxiniformes > Myxinidae > Eptatretus > Eptatretus atami. The sequence goes on from CM068954.1 coordinate 65,401,903, forward strand.
TACAGGAAATTGTAGTCTCTTAAATTCAATCGTTGAATTTGATGGAATGAGTGGAATTCGCGGAATGAATACATCTTCTCCTTTCGCACATCCTGTCATGATAGTGGCCTCAATTACATGTGTAGTAGTTCTTTCACAATTCCGTTGTTCCGTTGTTTAGTTCCGTTGCAAAAGTTTTGGTGCATCTCGATTACGTAATAACATAATAGGGCATCCAACTTTTAACGATAGATTGTACGGAGGCAATCCTGGTAATTCCAATGAGTTTAGAAATTCTGTGGGATAATGTATGGCTTGCTTCAGTATCCAGTGTGGTGTCAATAGACTCGTGACTATGTTGTTCGCCTGGAACTACTTGTAAGTCATAATTCGGAACCGGGAAGTCGGAAGTCATTGTCTTCAAATTGACTGTAGTATTAATTTCTCATTCTCTAGCAAATTCCGTTGGTCCCATGTCAATCGGCTGAACTTGAAAATTAACGTTACGCAATCAGGTGATGACGTCATAATTCGGAAACCGGGAAGTCGGAAGTCCATTGTCTTCAATTAACTGAAGCATTATTTTTTCATTTCAATGGCAAATGGCGTTGGCCCCATGTCAATCGCTGAACTTGAAAATTAACGTTACGAAATCAGGTGTGACGTCATAATTCGGAAACCGGAAGTCAGAAGTACAATTCTTTTACATCGGGACACTCCCGGGTACATGTTCTGTCAGCATGTGAAGTTTGGTGAGGATCATCCAGTACTTTTCGCGTGCATAGGTCACAGATAAACCACACACAGACACACAGACAGACACACTTTCAACTTTATATATATAGAAGATATATATTAATATATATATAAATATATATATAATATATTGATATTTAATAATATTGTTACGGATCTGGAAACCATATGCATTCAACATACAGATGTCCCAAAAGTCAGTTATGTCGTTAAGTATGTGTAGTCAGATCCCCTTCCTTTTGTCTGGTGGGAGAATCAAAGGCGTGCGTTGCGATTTCTTTTAGTTAGGTTATTACATCTAACAAGCCATCTAACAACCATCCCATCCCCCGTCACGATCACCGCCAACCGGCTGCCTTCTCAACCCTGATGTGCCGAGGCGGGATCTCGCGGTTCGCAGTTTCTCGGCTTCCACAAACGTTGTAACTCTTTCACGACGACCTTTGCAACATTGATACTGTTACTCGACAAGTATGAACCCGCGTGGAAGAGTGGGTGGGGTTTCTCGGCAGGGGCCGAAACCCCGCCCAGGGAAAGGTGGCCGAACCCATAGGATCCTGTCCAATCAGGGCGGAAACCTAATAAATAGACGTTGACGTTCAGTACGCAGTGAAACACAATGGGTTCGACGTTCCAGCAAATCCCACATTAACCAAATAATTTGGTCGCAGCCCTTGCGGCCCCGTTGCCCCGAGGCAGCCACAAAAATGGTGTTTTCCAAAAATAAATATCATTCACCGAGCACCTCTGAAAGAGCAGGTGGCTTATTGATTGGATGAAGGTTTATTCTAGGTTTTTAACAGGTTGTGGGGTTGAGAAGTCGCTTATTGTGAGGAATGATTAAGAGCCGCCTAAATATCCTTTTGATGGAGTGTGGTGTGTCTTTATGTGATGTTACCAAGATCCTTCTCGTCCATTGAACGTGTAAAAGTATATTACAACATGTAGAATGGGTTGTCTCTGACAACGGGTATGCCCTTGATAATGATAAGAGTGGGGCCTCTGAGGGTTGAGCTTGTTGAAGCTGGTTTGGTGTCCAGTTTGATTCTGCCTTTGTTTGAAGCGCGCCGGAGCGGAGGGTTGACAGACAGGTGGCGATAATGGGTCGTGTAAGCGCTGCGGCAACATTTGTCCTTGCTACGGCCTCTTCACAAGGGAAAGGAAAGAAGCGACCCTGACCCCCTCCTGACCCGCTATCTCACCCAAGCTCCGAGACAACACGAAGTCACACGGCGACGGGGACCAAAACCAAACGACCATTGTCAGTCCGCACCACGAGCACCCCTTCCTCCGCCACGCGTCAGGTACCCACTGGTTATGTTAATCGGACTCTGAACCCCAAGCTCATCCTCCCTCTGCTGCGAGGTGCCAATAAGGAACTCTGGGTTTATTTTCATTGTGTTGTGTCTGCGTGTGGGCCAGTCTGATAAGTAGAAACTGTTTAAGTGTTTGTTTTTGATCATTATAAATATTACTTGCATATCCGCGTTAAGTCTTCCCTGTGTCTTTTTATTGTAAATAAGCAATTGTGGAAATGTCCCCAGTTCGTTTTCTTCTTTTCCTTCATTGGTCCAGCATGGTTCGGATCTGAGTTTAGCCGGATTTTTATACCCGATAATCCGTTCATTCCAGCCCACGGCTTTGGCAGTTTCCGCTCGGTGCCCCGAACTGGAGTTGGTAGTCGGTAGTTGGAACTCTACCGCAGTCGGTAGAGTGACCGGCTTCGAGCAGACGTGCCGAGGGCGTGGTTTCCCCGGTAGTCGAAATCGCGTAGTTAGGTAAATTGGTTATAGACAAATAGACCCTACGCTACGCGTTTGAGATATTGGCGTCCACGGTCAGTTAAGCGACCCGCCGTGTCACGGAATTATCCGGAGCGATGGCCTTCAATTCCGGGGAGTCTGGTGGGAGACGCCGAACCTCCCCCACCTCGTGGTCGTTCTCGCCACCGACCCCCGGCTATATATATATATATGAGGCTTTTCTCAGTTGTTCAGATGTGTTATTCAATGATTGGCCCAGTAAAGACACAATCATTTCCAGAATTAAAGACAAACCTGTGTCTGCCAGATCAGTGGAGAGATGTACAAGCAAAATGGCAGAAAATGTTAACAAACAACAGACGGTGGTGTTATAAGACGCAGTGGCATTTGGTGTCACACTTGATGAGGGTGTGGATATAAATGACGTACCACGGTTTGCAGTTGTTGCAAGATACTGTGACTCAGACGAAGTTTGAGAAGAGCTATGCTGCCGAAAACCCATACATGGCATAACAACAGGGGAAGATATAGCGAAGGCATTTGTAAATCATTTTGAGGAAAGAGTAATTGACAGAATATTTTCTGTTGTGGTTGGAAAACAGAAGGGATTTGTAAAGATCATTGACGATCAAATTAGCGACCCGACGGTAAATTTTCATTGTATTATCCATTAAGAAAATCTTTGTGCCAAAGTTTCTAATTCTGAGCTTCATAATGTGGTGACTACGGTGGTGAAGACAGTGAATTTTCTTGTTGCTCGATCTGCCTTGATGCACAGGCAGTTTCAAGTTCTGCTTGAGGAGAGGTACAGTGCGTACAAGGACATTCCACTTTACAGCAATGTCCATTGGCTAAGTCGTGGGAAGGTTTTGGCAAGCTTTGTGGACTGTCTTGATGCAATCAAAATCTTTTCATCAAAAAAGGTCAAAACTACCCTGACCCGGTTGTGACAAATGGGTCGTCCAACTAATGTTTCTAACTGACATCACCAACACATCTAAATGAACTGAACCTCCATCTGCAGGATGGAAGGGAAACTGTTATGGATCTTTCTGAAATATGGAAGTCATTTCTTGTGGAACTTGCCCTTTTTTCTCAGGACATTGACATCTGTATTTTCCGCTATTTCCAACATCTTAAAGAACTATCGACACATCATACTGTCAGTGCTGCTGAGATTGGAATGTACATGCAAGAACTCGCATCAGAATTTTCTATCAGATTTCAGCATTTCCAAAAGGCCTGATGGCCTGATGTTTTCCTTTCTCATTTAACCAGACAACTTTGATTCCAGTGACATAGATTTGACAGTGTTTCAGTGGATGGGTGTTGAGGATTTTGAAATGCAGTTCATTGAGTGACAATGTTCAGATTTATGGGCCTTGAAGTTTCGGGATCTGCAGCGCACACTTGAGGCTACCGAGAGAGATCACGGGGTCTCTATCCTGACCCGTTGGAAGTCTCTGCCTGTGAAATTTGACTGTTTGAATAAAGTGGCATTCTCATTGCTCTCAGCATTTTGATCTGCATACCTTTGTGAACAGATATTTTCACATATGAAGTCAATTCTCTGTCCCTCCCAGAGCTGGTTAACAACTGAACACTCAGAGGCTGGTCTGTTCTGTTTAATGTATCAAATAAGAGCCCAATGTTGGAAAACTCAGCAAGGACAAGGATCACACGAAACGGGAAGATCTGCCTTTTTTAATTATTTATTAATTAACCTCCGCCATCGAAGATCGGAGGTTAGTTTTCACCCTTTCTGTTGTTTGTTTGTTTGTTTGTTTGTGAACAGTATAACGGAAAAACTCCTGACGGATTTCGACGAAACTTGGTGGGGGGTTAGGTTGGTCCAAGGATCATGCCATTATTTTTGGATTGGTCCCCCCCCCCCCCCAAAAAAAAATTTTAGAGAAATTATTTTTTTTTTTTTTGCATTTCTACATGTTTTCAGTGATTCCACCCCCCCCAAAAAAATTGTTACCCCCCCCAAAAAAAATAGAGAATTTTTTTTTTTTTTGCATTTCTACATGTTTTAAGTGATTTCCAACCCCCCCAAAAATTGTTAGAATTTTTTTTTTTTTGCTTTCTACATGTTTTAAGTTGATTTCCCCCCCCCAAAAAAATTGTTAGAGAAAAAAAATTTTTTGCAACTTTTTTTTCAACAAATTTCGTTTCTTTTTTGTTAAAAGAAATCGAAAACGACACCCACGACATTTCCACAATTTTGCAAAAGTTGCAAAAAAATAAAAAAATTTTTAACACACCCTGTTAAAACCTCAGAATAACCTTCGTAACAACCCCCTGCCTCAGAGAGTGCTCGGGAATTTTTGGACCTCCCTCAACGGGGCGGGGCTCGCTCGAACAGACGTCACTCCCGCCCTGATTGGCAGGATCCTATGGTTCGCCCTTTCTGGGCGGGGTTTCGGCCTGCCGAGAAACCCACCCATCTTCACGCGGGTTCATACCGCGTGGAATATTTTTTTTTTTTTTTGCATTTCTACATGTTTTAAGTGATTTTCCAACCCCCCCCCCCCAAAAAAATGTTGGAGAAAAGAACATATAACTGTCAGCACTGTTGACGTCATATTTAATGAATAAGATATGGTTCACTTGAGTGACCCAGCTGTATTGGCGGCGGAGGTTTTGCTCTACCGGTGCTCACCCTCTAGTTTATTAATGAAGCTGCTAAAATGTAAGTAGAACTATTATTAATGTTAAAAATGTACCAATGGCATGTAGCTCCATAAATAAGAGTGAATAAGTTCACTCTTGGAACGCCACTTCCCAAAGGTTGTTGTCCCCTGCCACTATACCCATTGTATCCTTCAATACAAGTAATATGCTATTGCAGACATGACCATTTACATCAATCTAAGGCTCGAAGTGCAGCGTGTACATGTCCAACACGCAAGACGAAGACATGAGGAGACATCAGTGTACTTTTACATCATTACATGGGATAAAAGGTCGTGTCCAGTGGTTCGTGGTCACTTCTGTAGTTGATACTTTGTGATGCGCATGTGTGATGCTTATGGAGTACAAAACCTTTCCTCCTACCAATGATTGTCCAAATTACTTTTAAATTTAACAATTGTGACTCGTTCAACTAGAGAGTTCATAGAACACCTTATCTCACGCTGTTTTGGAGAAACAAGGACATGGGCGGGGTCCACGAGCAGCAAATTTGATTGCTCGTGATGACTTAAAATGCCGTAATATATTGTACAAGTACTGCTAAACGGAGGGGTTTTGAAAGTGCCAAAAAGATTATTTGTGTTCTCCAGTCTTCAAGTATATAATTCAACTGAAATAAACTAAATATTTTAAAAGTCGTAGAAAAAAGTTTTTTTGGAAGTTTACCGCCATTGATGTAACCGCTTTTACCCACCTTATGTAACGAGTTACATTAGTTCTTCTTGCCTGTTGTTTGTGTCCTTTATGACGTCTTTAAAAACAGTAAGTTTCCTGTTTGAAATGGTTTTCAATTTTGTTTGACTGCCAGGCTGGCTGACAGAGTAAAAAAATCATCTCACTCCTCTTTGTGCATGTGCGATCTGCCCAAATCCAGAGCCAAAGTACTGCTAAACTACAGATTCGTTTTTATCCCCCGCCGCGTGGCGGAAGGGGGATATTGTTGTCACCCAGGGCGTCCGTCCGTCCGTCCGGGCGTCAACATTTATAGCTGTGAGTGCGATAACTCATAAACTGTTCGCCATATCGATTTGAAATTTGGGTCACACATGGGCGGCCATCTTGAAAAAAATGTTTTTTGTAATAAATGGAAAACCGCTTATCTGATTTCAATTATTTTTGGTTACTACGTTCCTCACCCCTGGGGAACTTTTTTGAGATGATGACCAAATGGTGTCTTGTTTCCAATTCACCTCCCTCATTATCTGGAATATGTATGACCTCTTTCATTCAATGGCGGGGGATTCCCCATCTCTGATGGTATATTTCCAATTCATGTTCCGATTTGTGTTCAAAATATAACATTCAAATGCAATCAAGTTGTTCCTCGATCATAAACTGATGTTTTAGACAGAGATAAAGTCAACCAATTGCTTAACCCCACTTTTCGCTTTAAGGGTGTGGGATAATAATATGCTGTAGGACACCGTTCCAATCCTCAACCACTCAGTAACTAAAAAGTACTTTTTCTTCACATCCAGGCGACTTCTTCCCTTAACATGAATTACAAGAACATCAGGACCTTGCTAGCATACAAAAGCCATCTTTCTTTCTGTTTTTTTTTAAACCAGCAACACATTTTGCAGCATCGAACACAAGTACTACAATGACAGTCGAAAAGATCTTGGTTTTAGATTGGGTATGATATGAGATGGTGGTAAACAGCTGCTTTGAAGACCTGGACGGAAGAATGAGATTGAAGAAAATGTGGAAGTTGGTTCCACAGGTTGGGAAAAAAAGACGATCGAATGAGCGAGGTGAGCAGTGATTCTGGATTTAGGTAGTTTCACCAGAACGGGGTTGATGGTAGACCATGTGAGCCCGGCAGAAACCTGGGGAGGACAAAGCACAGAAAGAGCAGAGGGTGCAAGACCAGAAAGGAGGTGATAGAAGACAGAGACCACCAACCTTTCTGCGATGGCAAGGCGATAGGCCCGTAGACTCAGCTTCATCATGGGAGATTCCAATAATGTTGAAGGCTTTGGTTTCCACGGCGTCAAGCTGAGCAACATGTGAGGCAGGGCAGCCAGCCCAGAGGGGAGAGTACTCCATCAAGCTGTGGATGAAGGCCTTGTAGGTGAGTAGTATAGGAAAGTGGTATTCTGGGCCACCTTGTGCTTGAGGGCTCCAGAGCTCTGGGAATGCTCCCAGACCCATACTTTTAGAGATGAATATAAGCGTCTTGAGGTAATAGAGGTCTGGCTTGAACAACTGAGATTTCCATTTAGACATTGGTATTTTCCTTAGTGTACCCATTTTTCATGGCTACAATGGAAGACATGAGGCATGACATTGCTATAGAATTCAATCTCACGGCCTGATTAATAGCAAAGCTAAAGAAACTAGAGACAGCCAAGCCAACGCTTTGCTTTCACAAAGCAAAAAAGGAGCTCAAACTCATCTATTGGAGGTATATCCTACCCATCAGTCATCTCCATTTTCAAGCCACCACTGAAGAAAGAGGATGCCTAGTCATTCAAGCTGAGTTCCATCAAATTATTGCCTCCAAAAACTTTCTTGGCAAACTCGGCTATCTTGTCCGGCAAATTCAGGTAGAGTTGGGATTCAGCGACCACCACCAACTGGAAGGGGCCGCACTCCTCGACCAATCCACCAGGCACGACATTGATTGTGTCGCTATGACCGTCAAGCACTCCATCACAACCGTCGGAAGGAAGTACAACATTTGTTTGGACTGTCGCGTTGAGATGTCGGTTAACGCCGATACTTCAGAGCTGACCTGCATCGAGTGCGGAAAGGTCTGAGAGTTGATAGGAACTGTCTTCAATAAAGCACAGTTATACTGTAACGAATCTGGAACCCATCACACACAACAGCCAGAGTCCCCGTAGCTCAGTTATTTCGTTAAGTATATGTGTATAGTTAGAATCCATCCCCTGTGTCTAATGGGAATTAAGTGTCCGTGCGCTATGAAGTTATTTTATAGATAGGATTTTTACATCACCAACAACCTCGATAACAACACCGACGCCATTGCCCACGTGCGTTCGACCCACGTACATGGGCGGAGATTTTCATCGCTCAGCTCCGATCCCCCTTGTCACAATCACGCAAGAGGGCGACTTTCCCACGACACTCAGCCAAATGGGCATAAGCGAGCGAGCGACGTAGACGCCGCGTTCCCGCCAATCCAGAGGCACGTCACTCGAAGAAGGAGGAATGCCTCTCAGGGGGGACGGGCCGCGAGGATGCTCGCCACGCCCCCCGGACAAATCACGAACGGCGAGCGGATCGCCTGGGACGGCCCGGCCAATCGGGAGGCCGCCACG
>CM068954.1:65433098-65455155 GCA_035128595.1 Eptatretus atami
ATCAAATCTCATCCAGTTCCATCTCCTGATAACTACTCGGTATCCATTTGAATGGAAAGTACCGAAAATGCGGTTTGAAATCGGAAATCCCCAAAGTTTGAGGGGGTGCTGTGGGTGAACAAAGATCTAAATCGAAAATCCGGCTCGATAGTTTGTGCACATGCATTCCAGACGATTAGTGTGAATTTTCATGACCATCCGACCATAACCCTAGGAGGAGTAGCATTTGGCGCGAAGGCACCTCCAGCTCTCGCATATTATCAATATTGCACTAATTGACCTTTGACCCTGACCTAAGCGAAATCGTCAATATGTCCTGAGGCAAAGTTGTAGTACTCATTGAGTACCATGAACCTGCAAAGTTTCAATCGTATCGATGCACTCACCTGGTCGCTAGGGGGCCTTCAATTTTCGCCTGCGATACCCTAATTGTAGGGGGCGCTCCGGGTAAAGCATTCCATATATCACAAAAACTGGAATATATTGATAGAGCATCACCTGTAGATCATTCGTGCCAAATTTTATAACCCTACGTGGGATAATGGCTTTCGGAATGATTTCGCGTGAACGGTACCGATTTTGTAGGTTTTTCGGTTTGCTGGGGAACCAAAGCGTCCCTAGCAACCATCAACAATTTCCAAAGCACTGGTCATAAGATGTACCTACCACCCGAGTTTGGTCAAAATCGGCCCACGTTTACTACCAATTATACTGATGACAAACGAACAACATCCAACAAACATCCAAACAGACAGAATTACTGACAATAAGGGTCACCTATTTCGGCGACCCAACAGACAAACGGGGGTAAAACAAAACCTCCGTCACTTTCGGTGGCAGAGGTAATTATACGTGTTTTGGTTATGACATTTACTCCATTCAGACACAAGCAACTTGTGTATAAATATGTATGCTATATATATATATATATATATATAATATAATAATATATATAATATTATATATATATATTATTTGTTACGAATTCTGGCCGCCTGGCGTGCGATCGGCCGCGTACCTCTAATGGCAGCCGCGTCGCCCAGCAGACGGACAATTCAGTCATGACCCTCCTGGAACTACCGCCAGGAGCCAGTCACGGGTGGGGGTTTAACCTCACCACAACCCAGTCTGCATTCTACCCGCGCGAAATAGGGTGAATCGCCGAATGTCGATATACCTAAATACCGTGCGGGTAACCTACGAGGGGTTTCACCACGCCGCAGGTTGGCTTAGGACACGAACCGCTTAAGCGGTTCGTTCCGTGCTACAGGGATAACCGAGCGGTGTTATCGCCGACCTCGACGGTTCAGATTATTTATCGGTGTTTAAAACCCACTACTCATTCCACGATGCAAGATGGCACTTTCAATGTGGTGAAAGGAGGACGCGACGAACGGATACATTGCACACAAGGGACATTTATTCCAGCAACACGTATATAGTCATGCAATATACAAGCGACAAATAGAAGGCCAAGCAATACCACCGACTACGATTATTATCTACAGTCACTTACACAGTCGTTACTTAACAGGACACGGGCCACAGCATGCGTACAAAAACAACAGGAAACCTCCCATAGGCAGGGAGGTAGACGGGTTCGTAAACCTTTATGGTCGTGGGCCGTGGATGACCGAAAAGGCCCGCGAGACCGTGCTGGTTACCTGCCCCTCGAGTGACGGTGGACAGGTCGCGACGCCTTGTTCCCACGGCAGCTAGCGTAGCCGCGCCTGCTCTCGGGCCTTTGCGATGACGTGGTCGGTGAGTTCTCTCCGGCGTCCCTCGCCAGACGCGCAGATTCGCACCACACAGCCGGCAGGGCTGCGCCTCCCGTCTGCGTCTCCGAGGCGTGCCCGGACCCGCCACCGGCCCGCGCCTTCACCGACAGGTCGGCCCAACGCCAAGACGAGAGAGCCCGACCTCGACCACCAAGAGAAGCTCGAAGATGAAGCGAGAGGATGACGTCCACCAAGAGAGCGAGTAGAATCCAACACGACCCCGACAGAGAGAGGATGACGTCGACGACCCAGACAAAAAGAGGATGACGTCGATGACCAAGACAGAGAGGATGACGTCGACGACCCAGACAGAGAGAGTGAGCCTCGCGCGCGGTCCGCCTTATATAGCGCGGGGCTCCGCCTTCGCTCCTCCCGTTTTCGGCTCCACCGTTTTTTCGAGAAGGTTCCTGAAAAGGGGCGTTCCTCATTCCACCGCGTCACCCCGCGCGTCCACCAATCGGGGGCGAGCCGCCCTCCCCCTGCTCTGTCACACTCCTCGGAGAAACAGGCGGAAAAAATCCGCGCGCCATCGGAACTCCTCTGGTTTCTTTTGCGTTCAACGGTTTTAACGCGGCTTGTTGCTTGCGTGGAGGTTTGTTCAAAATAACAATAGAAAAAGAAAAACGGCTATCTCAAAGAGTCGCAGCCGTGAACACGAAGAATTCCCTTTAAACAACGGTGGGACCTATCTGCACATAAACTTAGCGTTATAACTGAGCTGGGGACCTTTATGGTGTATTGCGAATTTCCACAGCCGTAACTACATATATATATTATTATATTATATATCTTACATACATACGAGGTCCGTCTAAACAGTTTCTTAACCTTTTTGTCCCACGCCCCACTTTATTTTCCAAAAAAATCGTACGCCCCACCATGATTGGAGACACTACAGTACATACTACATATGTATTTAAAAGGCAAAGCTATGAAAGCGATCAATATATTGATTCATTAATTCTGAATCCTCGTGCTCCACAAAAATATTCGCCACGCCCCACCTTGAGAAACACTGGTTCTAAAAAGTAACGGGACTGACTTCACAGAAATTTTATTCTAAAAAATATATTGAATCACAGCTTTCCCTTCAAATAGTTTCCCTCCAGTCTCACACACTTTCCATCCTCTTCTTCCACGCTTCGATGCACCCCCGGAAGCTTCTTCTGGAATCCTCTGGAGCTCCGTCGTCACGGCCATTTTGATGGCCTCCACATCAGGAAATCGGGGTCCCCTTGATCACCCCCTTGAGCTTGGGGAATAGGAAAAAAATCACAAGGGGCCAAGTCTGGCGAATACGGGGGTTGTTCCAGAGTTGGCGCGTTCCTCTCCGCCAGAAACTGTCGGATGCTCAGGGCACTGTGAGCAGTGGCATTTTCATGGTGTGGCATTGAACATTGGCATTGAACCCAGGCGTTGTTCTCCCACAGATCCTGCCTCTTGGCCCGGACCTGATCTCATGAGGCACCGGAGGATCTCCTTGTACCCGTATTGATTCACTGTTTGACTCTGTGGTAGAAATTCGAAGTGGACATGCCCATGATGTCAAAAAACGCGATGAGCATCACCTTGACCTTCAACTTCCACATCTTTGCTTTCTTTGGTCTTGGTGATGCCGGACTTTTCCACTGACGGACTCTGCCGTTTGTTCTTTGGATCGTATTCGAAAATCCACGATTCATCGCCAGTAATGACTCTCCCGAGCATGTCTGGATTGTCCCGAGGCACTCGATAATGTCTTGACAGACAGTGACTCTTTGCTGTTTCTGGTCCTCGGACAACAGCTTGGGGACCACCTTCGCGCACACCTTGCGCATTTTCGAGATTTTCAGTTAATGATGCTCCAGACGTGTCCTTGTTGATGGAAAGTTCCTCAGAAATCATCCGCACCGTGAGTCGACGATCTGCACGCACCATCTTGTTCACACGCTCGATGTTGTCCATCGTTCTATTCGTTGAAGGTCTTCCAGACCATGGATAGTCTTCAACCTCCTCCGTCCCTCTTTGAACCTCTTGTGCATTCAAATGCACGTGTACGTGACATCGTTTCTTCCCCGTAGACTTGCTGCAGCATTGCGAAGGATTCGGAAGGTGTTTTGCCAAGCTTGGCAAGAAAACTTCCAAATTGGCTCTCTGCTCACGACTCATAGCGCGACAACTCGGACTAGACAACGTGTAAAGCACGACCTGTAAAAAAAAATCACACAATGAGTGCAGTCAACCATCACCAATCATATATATTGCTGGAATGTTGTGAAAGACTGTGACGCAACCCATTTATTCAAGTTGTGTAAGTGGAGCACACAGCAGGCTCAGTTCGTACTTTTTAGATGGACCTCATAGAGCACGACATCTCAAACAGTTATGGACGGATTCTGAAAAAAAAAACTTGGTGTCAGTTGGGTAGGTGACAAGAACAAGCTGATTAGGTTTTGTTTCAGGTACAGATGCAGATCCGGCTTATCATTGCGCTACAAAATGTAAACTGTTCAGCCTGGCTTAGGTATGCACTCTACCAAGTGCCATTCTAGTTTCTTAATTGCTTCCTTGTAAATTCCTCCCTGTGACCATTATTGCTTTTCTTGTTAACTATCCGTGGTTTCAGGGTGAATTCTGTTGTCATGGTTCTTCCTGAGGTTATTAAGAAAGACCCATTACGGGGTAATTGGCAACGGTGAGTCAACACCGTACACCCGGATCACGTCGTCAGGCTCACTCGGGATCATTTGCATATGATGTGCCACACCTCATCAACGTGACGTTCCGTGGATTTGGACTTCCAATTCGCACGGTATAGTGGCTGTTACACACACTTATCCGACGAGGAAGACCGCAAAGTGATTGGACCGTTGCAGTTGTGCTGATATGACGTGTCGGACTCTTACTGGGCAACCGGAGCAACCGACAACCATTACATTTGTGTCAAGGAGAGTGGGATACGGACCTGAGGCATGGAAGATCGTTGTCTCGAAGCGAAATTTGCAGAGAGCACAATTGGGGTTTAAATTAAAACCACATGAAGAACCGAGCAATCAGAATTTGGAGAGGGGGGGGGGGGCAGCCAATTGACAGATGCCAGCTGCTGCCCCCATAGAAATGGAGGTGAACGGTCCTGTAGAGGGTGCAATGGAGTCACCCCACTACCCAGTAGTACTGAACCCCCAATAGACCCAGAGAAACCCTGAGAAGCAGCAAGCAGGGTCAATGTAGCGCGGGGGGGGGGGATGCCCTAAAATGATGGCTATGCTGGCGTAGATGATGTCAGAGCGGAGGTTAATAGAAATGGGGCTGATATGAGAGCGGGCCAAGCCGAGCTGTGGCAAATGGTGGGAGAGCTGGTGGTCGTGTGGCATGTGCAGCGGGAGATGGTGGTCGGACAGGCCAGGGTAACGGAGGAAGTAAACGCAGTGGCCAGGGCAGCACGTAGAGCCACTAGGGGCTCCAATATTAATGTTTCTTCCAACAAAAGATGGGTATCATGATTCAACTTATTTTGATGAACTGTTGAATTTGAAAAATGAGGATGACGGAGCATACATTGATTTACTGAACTCACTGGACTATGGGGTTTATGTTGCTGGGAGAATAAAGAAGAATGAGAAGGAAAAACATCTTATTGATGCTTTAAGTTAGCTTGGTTCAGGTTCAGGTGGTTAGCTTTCTTCCAAATGACCCAGCAAAGCAAGTTAATAAACTGCTATTACTATTAGGTAGGAGAAGGCTGGAAACAACAATTGCTTTAATGAGGCTTCAGCCATTTTATACCAGTTGATGAATATTGAAAATAATTAATAAAGGCCAATACAAAGATATTTTATCCTATATTACAATGAGAAGCACGATCTTAAGCTTGAACGGTCACAACTAGTGATCGCATGGCTTTGTTCCCATACCCACTACAACTTGACCTTACAAAAAGAATACGAAGCTTCGCTATTGCCAATGGAAATTATACTACCCTGTTCAATATCACAGAGAAAAATAACAAGTTCAGTTATAATCTGGGAAGCGCGTATAAAATGATAATCCCACCAGGAACATATGAGATTTCTGAAATTGCGTATCTTATGAAGAAACAGGGGTGACCAAGAAATATAACCATAGGCGTCCAAAAACATACTTCAAAATGAAGGGTTCAGTTGAAAAATAATTATAAAGTTGATCTCACCATCAAAAATTCATTCAGAGAATTATTGGGTTTCGCCTCAAAAAAAGAATGAAATGAACGGACTTTATTACAGCGATGATTACTATCCAAATATCTTCAGGTATAAAATTCTGATTAATTCACTGTAATTTGGTTGATGGGATTACAACGACGATAAAAGAACAAATGTAATATTCTCCTTTAGTGCGTACTCAACCCATTGGATACAAGTCAACATGGAGCCGAAAAAATTTGTTTTATCTGGCTGTATCAGCTAAAACCATCCACAGAGTAAATTTTTGAAATCACCGACCAAAGTTAATCGCTGATTTCTTCAATAGAGGAATTATATCCATCATAAATTCACTTACGAGAAGTTCCTTTGGAGAAATATATTGAGACATATTTCTAGTATTATATATATATTATATAATATATTAATATAATATATATATATATATATATATATATATATATATATTAGGGTGGTCCAAAAAAATGAAAAGTTCGAATTTTTCTCGCGGGCATGTTTGCCAAATCGTTCCTGACGTTGAAAAACGCAAAGAAACAAAAATTAGCAGATTTGGAGGTGTTTAGGGTCTATCAAAGTCTCTCCAACGGATTCATTATAATGTCACAATACTAACAGGAAAAATGAAAGGAAAGAGCATAAAATGTTCTTCAGTGGCAGTGGGCAACTGGCGGTCGGTGAATTTCTCCATGGTTGATCCAAGAGGAACAGTTCCGTGCAGAACACGCCATACTCACTCACTCACTCTGGGAATCAAAAAAAAGAAGAAAAAAAATTAGAGATAAAAAAAAGAAAAATAAGAGTACTTTTTAAACACCGACCGACAGCGAACGAAAGCTCAACTGACATCTCCCTCTCTACTCTCCACCGGATGTAGCAACCCCCACCGGATGTAAACAACTTCCTTCCTCTTGATGGACCCCTAAATATTTTTGGAACTGTGGCAAATTTGGCCAGGAGTATTTTCTAGTCAGGTAGAACAAAATAATCAACATGCCCAAGAATATTCAAATTTTGAATTTTTCCCTTATGATTTTGGACCACCCTAATATAATATATTATATATTAATATAATATATATATATATATATATACAGTATATTATATAATATATATACATTACATTTGTGTAATGTATATATATATATATGTATATATATTGTTGCGGTTCTTGGAACCGCATGCATCCAAAAACAGAATAGTGGTCCCAAGACAGTTATTCCATAATTATACGTGTAGATAGTCCTTTCCTTTTGTCTAGCGGGACAACAAGGGAGTGCGTTGCGATGATCTCTAGCTCGGTTTGCTTACATCATTTTTGTTCATTTCGTCCCTTACTCTTTTTTGTCTGATTATTCCTGAGGTAAATCAGCCATGGGCACCTTCGCTGTGAGGTGGGCCCTTATGGAGGCCAGCGCGTGCGGCGCCGCTGTGGGAACCGCTTCTGCTGTGGGAAATGTTGCAATACTATAAAGAGTGCGAAAGATGCTCAAAAGGAATCTCGTAAATTACAGGCGATCAAATAAATTAAGAAAGGTAAAACTCAACTCTCCCCACAAGAAACAAGCTCAAATGAGCTAAGATCTCGTTCCTCTTAATGATGACGTCATAAAACGAATATGACGTCATTGTGATGTATCAGGTTTGTGATAAATTATCTGTGCTAATGCCCGCTTTGATTCCCGCAAACAAAATTCAAACAGCTTGCCTAGTTTCGAGATAATGGTATAGGCGATTTCCATTAGCCGGCGATATTATAGACGTCAACTTTTTTTTCTAGGAAAGAATTTCCAAAATCGGAGATGGTTTACTGCCTGCGCGTGGCTTTCTGCATATACATGGCAAGTTTCACGAAGATCGATGAAAACTCTGGGTTGTGAAACAAAAAAATGACAAAAAATAGGAATGGTCATAAAAATTTATATGACGTCATATGTGATGTATCATAGTGCGTCATAGTGAATGTCTCAAATTATGGCCATTCATCCTCTTGCTAATGGCCCTGTTTGATCCCCGCAAACAAAATCAAAAAAGCTTGGCTAGTTTTCGGAGATAATTTTTAGGGCGATTTTACATTAGCGGAGATATTTTGACGTCATAACTTTTTTTTCTAAGGAGAATTTTCAAAATCGGAGATGGTTACTTGTCTGCGCAGGGGTTGTTTTTACAATAATATGCCAAGTTTCAGGAGTTTCGATGAAAACTGTAGCTGTGAAACAAAAAAGTCCACAAGAGAGAGATGAAGAACAACAACGTGAGTAAGACTTAGAGATCCTCCACGGGATCTAAAAATAAAAATCCCACACTATGAGTGGTCAGGATTTCAAAAGTTCTAGCATAAAAAGTATTGCTGAAATATACACACAAGAATGGAAGCGATTGATAGTATCTATTGATTTGGGATGATTACGCATCATCATCTCAACGCTACCCAAAAAGGAGACTACTTCAAGGTTAAAATTGCATCACAGGAAAGAGTGGAATTACAAACGGAATAAAAAGTTTTTTGAAAATAAATATAAAAAAACTTACTTGATCTTAGCAGAAAGTTTCTTGTTGGTGTAAATTTTCATTCAACTAAGGCTGTGAATTACACCAAATGCTCACTCATAAATGATTTCTTCTGGAAAATGTTTGATAGTGTTCGTTTGTATATTTGGAACACAATAAGTTGAAAGCGGTTGATTATTATGTCTCTGCTAGCATCTGAATGAGAAATTTACCCTCTATTCGTTTAGTGAAAGAATGGGTGAGTGAGAGGGCTGTTGAAGGTTTTTATCCCTGATTTGCTACGGGACAACACTGACCCGGGCTATAATCAAAGAAAGTTCAATGTTTATTGAATGAATCAAAAAACAAAGAATAAGTTTTAACTGTGCCAGTTCCTCTTAAAGGGATATTTGGGTTCTGTGATTATGATAAAGTTTCTGGTATGGACTAAAAAATTCGATTTCAACTGCAAAGAAATAATAATGGAAAACTAGAGTGCTTATTTGGTGCATGCTAATTGCTTTTCGGTGATAACAATAATTCATTATATCGATGAAACTGTTGTTGGTAATATCAAGTGAATTACACTCGTAATCTGAAAAACGGAGGAGATGTTGAATGGAAGACATCACTCAAGGCAGCTGAATGTATATACATGAAGGAGATGCCAACAGTTAAACTACACCAAACTACTAACTTGGAATCTGTGTGTTATGGAAAGGAAAGCTTCGATATTGTGGCTCATATTTTAAGGAACCAGAATGGAGTTGACGCAATTGATAAGAAAAACGCGGTTGGCTGTAAATGCAAGGTGAAACAACTTTGAGTTTCTCTTGGATGGACATTTTACCCGTGAGATAGATTGGAAATTGATTCGGGATAAAAAATTTATGCTGAAGCATACAAGTCTTACCAAAGGTGTCTTGTGTGAAAGTAATGGAAATAAAGAACCCATTTTGGATAGGTTGCGTTACAAAGCTTTATACAATCTAGTGATTGACCTGATTTCTCAAAAGGAAACTATAAAGGTCTAATAGAATAGATATTTCCCTGTACATTGAAAGACGAGAGAGTGAGAAAGTTGATACATTATTGTTTGCTTTGGAAGAAAATAGAGTTGGTGATTAATGCAAGAAAAGGGCGTGATGGTAATATTGTTGTGGAGCCGGGCGTCGGTTGCGAGCACGACCGCCTAGGTGGAGCAGTAGGTTCGACTCTACCGAACACCCGGAATCTAAGATCGTCGTTTCGGGAAAACTCCGAGGGGTATGGGGTCCCCGTACAGGACCGTGAATCGTCAATAAATCAACCATGTGGTACACGGTTATTTGCCAAAACTTCAAAATACTAGAGGCCGGGGTGGCGAACTACCGAGTATTCACACTCTCGACGGGACTCGAACGGGACGAGTTGTTTCGTGCTCGACTGTGCGTAACCGAGCGGGTGGTTACCGAGGTCGCGTCGTCGAATGTACAATGTTGCCACTTCCCCAATTTTCCCAACACGCACTTGCTAAACCCAATAAATGCATAATCTTAAGGTGATTCCCTATCCGCTATATGAAATCCATTTTGCTCTATATCTTATAGTTTCCAAATGGTAACCCTCTCAACTTGGGTGTCCGAGGGTCATTGAGCATTCCTGCTGAAACTTCAAAGTACACTAGCTCCAAGACGATTGAACCGAATTTAATGAAACTTTACATGCTTATAGACCGTAATGAGTGCTACAACTTTTTATAATGACCTATCTCGATTAGTTCAGGGGTCAAAGGTCAATAAGTGCATTTTTCGGTCAAAATGTCTATTCAAGTCCCCCTACCGGCAAAACGGCTCAACTGATCCTAACAAATTTTTGCATGTGAATACTCCCCGATGAGTAGTACAAGTTTGCTCATTTGCATAATGACCTATCTCCACTAGGTCAGCGGTCAAAGGTCAATAAATGCATTTTTACATGATCATACAAACACCGTTTCTTGACACCTACGATTGTCGCAATACTAACAGTATGCTCGGCAACCCATCGCCGCCTACTGTTTGTTTGTTTGTTTGTTTGTTTGTCTGGCTGTGAGCAGGATAGCTCAAAAAGTTGTGGATGGATTCGGACAAAATTTGGTGGACAAGTTGGGTATGTGACTAGGACAAAGTGATTAGATTTTGTTCAAGATCCAGATTCGAAAATTTTTCAAGTGATTCTTCACCATTGAGTGATAGGACTAATGACGATATAGAGCACAATATCTCAAAAAGTTATGGACGGACTTGGCCGAAACTTGGTGGACAGGTTGGGTGCGTGACGAGGACGAAATGGTTAGTTTTGGTGACGATACGGATCCAGCTTTAGATTCGAGGATGTTTTTCATTTTTTTCAGTGATTCTTCCATCACTGAGAGATGAGGCCAAAGACGATATATTATATAGCATGATGTTTCAAAACATTGTGGAAGGATTATGACCAAACTTAGTGGATGAGTTGGTGGTTAGATGACGAGAACAAGCCGATTATATTTTGGTTGAGGTCTGAATCCAGATCGGCCTATCAGTGGAATACAAAACCTAAACTGTTCAGCCTGGTGGAGGGATGCGCTCTACTGAGTTCTGTTTTAGTTCATGTCTTTGAATATCATTCCCCTCCCTCGATGGAATAATTTCGCCCTTTGAACCCCTTCCCCACCCTTTTCCTACCACTGCCTCTAATGATGAACGATGCAAACTTTGCTCTCAAGCTGTTTTGTTAATCATTGTTTCATTCATAGGACACGGGTAGAGAGACAGGTGGACGTGAGGTGAAGGGACAGACCCTCCGAGAGACAATTTTAATCAGAGACAAAGCGAGAAATGCGAGATCGACAAATCGAGGAGAGAGGAACGACCATGGCGGAGCTCGTGCTCGTCCTTGCATTTCTGTCTGCACCTGTGATTTCGTCTTTCAATGGAAATGATACAAACGTGCAGACCTTGGAGGACTTCTTGAAGGAGTACAACTCTGTAGCACCGCCGGCTTTCTACAACAAATCGCTCGCAGATTGGGCTCACAGCACAAACAAAACAGACTACAATGCACAGCAAGCCGTACGTACCTGCCGACTGTGGTCACCTGTCTCTTATCAAGATGCCTTTGTCGTGGTGTTTAACGTCTGAATGAAAAAGAATGTAATTTTTATACTCGAGCTTATTCCGCATTCGTTTTTACATCGATTGTTGTTTCACTCAAAGGTCCATCTGAAGAGGAAAAATTTGTGGAATTTATTATCGACCTACCTCCACTTGTCCCCCTTCCACCACTTGTCCCCCTTCACCATTGTCCCCCTTCCACCACTTGTCCCCCTTCCATCCACCTCCCCCTTCACCACGTCCCCCTTCACCACTCCATTCCACATCCCCTTCACCACCTTCCCCCTTCCACCACTTGTCCCCCTTCCATCCCTATCCACCATTGTCCCCCTTCCACCCTTCCATCCACTTCCCTCCACTTGTCCCCCTTCCTCCACTTGTCCCCTTCTCCACTTGTCCCCCTTCCTCCCATTGTCCCCCTTCCTCCCTCCCCTATCCACCACTTGTCCCCTTCCTCCACTTGTCCCCTTCCACCACTTGTCCCCCTTCCACCACTTGTCCCCCTTCCACACTTGTTCCCCTTCCTTCACTCCCCCTTCCACCACTCCCCTTCCATCCCCTTCCACACTTGTCCCCCTTCACCACTCCCCCTTCCATCCCCCTTCCACACTTGTCCCCCTTCATCCCCTTCCACCACTTGTCCCCCTTCCACCACTCCCCTTCACACTAGTTCAGTGCCCCCTTCCATTCCCTTCCACCACTTGTCCCCTTCCTCCCATCCCCCTTCCACCACTTCCCCTTCCATCCCTTCCACCACTGTCCCCCTCACCACTCCCCCTCCATCCCTTCCATACTTGTCCCCTTCCACCACTCCCCCTTCTCCCTTCACCACTTGTCCCCCTTCCACCACTCCCCTTCCACTCCACTTCACTACTTGTCCCCCTTCCACCACTCCCCCTTCCATCCCCTTCCACCACTTGTCCCCCTTCCACACTCCCTTTCCATCCCTTCACCACTTGTCCCTTCCATCCCTCTCCACCACTTGTCCCCTTCCTCCACTCCCCTTCCATCCCTTCTCCACTTGTCCCCTTCCATCCCCTCTCCACCCTTGTCCCCTTCCATCCCTTCCCCACTTTCTCCCTTCCTCACTCCCCCTTCCATCCCCTCCACCACTTGTCCCCTTTCCATCCCCTTCCACACTTGTCCCCCTTCCACCACTCCCCTTCCACCACTAGTTCCCCTTCCTCCACTCCCCCTTTCCATCCCCTTCCTCCACTCTCATGTCCTATATACGTTCCATTTCCTTTCCCTTACATTATCTCCTCCCAACCTTTCCCTTACATTATCTCCTCCCAATCTTTCCCTTTCACGTCACGCTTTCTCCAATTCCTTTAGTTTTACTCCCCTTCCCATGCATATGATTTATATGTTATCTATCTATACTAATAAATGTGTGTGCGTGCGTGCGTGCATGCGTGATACTATGTGAGTTTCAGAATGTTGAATGGAGTCCTCCCAGGGTGGGCTCAAAGTATCCACCTTCATTTCGGTAAGGGCTCACGATTCATGGACCAAGCTGTGAAGTTTTCTGTTCTCAAAGTTTTGTGCCGATGACTCTCTTCAGGATCGTCGCTGAGCCCAGGACAGCTTCCAACTGTAGTTCGTTTGTAATAATATTCCCAGGGATGGTTTTTAGCTCACCTGTAAAGTAGTTCCAGGGAGCTTCTGGGATGGCGCATCGTCCGTCTGTCCGTTCGTCCACAAATACTTGCAACTTCTTCTCAGAAACTACACATACGATTTCAATGAAATTTGATCTTCATCACCGATGGCATTAAAAAACAAACGGGGTCTGAAGGGGTCTACAGAGAGAGTTTGGGGGGGTGGTGGGGGGGCAGAGTTACCTCCCCAAAGAGGTATTTGCTTTCTTCTCAGAAACGATACAATTCCGATGAAACTTCACGACAATCTTCAACACCCATATGACGTACCAAAGTTTGTTCATGACATTAGCAAAATCTGGTTCTAAGGGGATTTAAGGGGGGTTGCCCCCCAAAATATGTATTTGCTTTCTTCTCCAAAACTACATATACAATTCCAATGAAACTTCACTACCATCTTCACCACACATGATGCACTAAAGTTTGTTCACGACATAAAAAAAAAATTAGTGTCTAGGAGGGTCGATGGGGAGAAAGGGATTTCCCCCCCAAAATATGCATTTGCTTTCTTCTCGGCAACTACACGCAATTCCGATGAAACTTGACCACCATCTTCATCACCCGTGATGAACTAAAGTTTGTTCATGACATTAAAAAAAATTGGGGTCGAAGGGAATTCTACAGGGGAGTTGCTCCCCAAAATATGTATTTGCTTTCTTTTATGAAACCACACACACAATTTTTATGAAACTTGACCACAACCTTTATCACCCGTGATGTACCAAGGTCTGTTCATGGCATGGAAAAAATCCATAGGTATTTACTTTCTTCTCCATTATATATTTTGTGGGTCATCCATGCCTACCAGTGGTTGCCTGGTTATTTTATCCAGCCACTACCAGGTTAGTGCCCAGGGGTATTGCCCCTATGTTTAATATCTTTGTGAGGTTCTTTGTCATCATTCCTGTAGGTCCAGCTATCACTGGTACAACTTTGGCATTCTTCAGCTTCCAGGATCTTCTCCCTTCATTCTTGAGGTCTTGGTATTTAGTCATTTTCTTGATTTCTGCATCATTTAGTCCAAAATCACTGGTATTAACACCTCAATCAGGAATGCCTTCTTCTCTTTTTTTGTACCTAAGTATGATATCCGGTCGCAACGCTTTGTTTTCGATGTTCACACTTAATGGGATCATTAGGTCGTACGTGAGCGGTAGGTACATCCATGTTTTCAGTGATTCCTTTTGGTTCATGTTTCCACAAATTTTCTGGAACTGGTACATCACAGTTTTTGCAGATGTGCCAGCAGATTACATTATAAACTCTGTTGTGTTGTTGTGTGTCCAGCTGTTCTGACATGTGTTTGTTTTTGTGTGTGTTTGGTCATTAAGAATAACATATCTTTCTCTTTACTAATCCCACCTCCACCCCTCACCTTTCTCTCTTCTTTTTTTCATACTCCTCTCTCTCTCTCTGTCTCTCTCTCCCTCTCTCTCTCTCTCTCCTCTCTCTCTCTCTCTCTTCTCTCTCTCTCTCTCTTGCACCCCCTCCTCACATCCCACCCTTGCTTAGCAATGTTTGTGAGGCATAGCTCTCCCCACCTCCCCACCCCCTTTCTAGCTTCCTCTCTCTCTCTCTCTCTCTCTTCTCTCTCTCTCCTCCCCTCCCTCCTCTCTCAACTCCCCTCCTTTATACCCCCTGTCAGCAAAGCGACGGATTGTATTTGCTAGTATTATATAAAGCAAGTGTCCATCCGTCCGTCTGTCCGTCCCCGAACTACTCCCTCAGTTTTGGGGCTAGCCCCGTCAAACATTCTGTGGACCGTTTTTGGGTCCCAGTGGATGTCCAAAGGTGGGTGGAAGGTTTCATAAATATCTCAATGTAATTATGATTTTGACTTTTGATCTGTAAGAAGCTGCTCCCAATCCAGAAGTAAACACAATCACAAGTTTGGCAGAAACATTCGATGGTTTGATAATATTTCAATACAATTGTGATTTTGAGTTCCCCCCAAACGACCCCACTTTTATCCACTCTAAGGTGGGTGGGAGGTTTCCTAAATTTGTCAATACAATTCTGATTTTAATTTTCGATGTGTACAATGTGTTTTGTATCCGCCCTTTCTCGCTGGCAGATTCGTCTGTACTAGGTGTCACGTGAGAACAGCATCGATATTCGTTTACTTCATGAGTGTTTTTATTTTGTTTTATTAATGTTATAGTAATAATTTGTGATTGGAATTATACTGGTTGAAGTGAAAATATAGAGAGAATCATGGATTCGGCATTTGCAGTTTCACCATTGATGTCCACCTTACTTACTTACTTACTTCTGTTGATATCCACCGTACTTCTGTTGGGGTCAACTGCAGTACGTTTTTTGCCCAAGTCCTTCTCGAACCACCTGTCCATGCCTGACGTTCGACTGAAGGTGTCACAGGAATGTGGAATTTATTGGTTCACCAGACGACCCGTGAACCCGTTGGGTTCCCGTTGCGACAGCGGTTGATGAAAAAAAAAAAGACAAAATTTTAATATTATTTGGTGGTCAAACTTTAACTTGAAGCAAATTTGAGCATTTACCTCAGGAATCATCGTTCGGCCAACCGGTTTCTCAAGGTATATCAACACATTCTCCATGGTTTGTCCTTGCACTTTATGGATCGTCATACCAAAACTTGACTGAATCGGGAATTGATTTTTTAATAATTTTTTTCGTTGCCCGATTTTAACGAAACTTGATACTGCACACCGCAGGCGAATGCTGAGTAAGGTGGGCTGAAAATTTTTGCGCTATCGTGTACCGTTTTGGCTGTATTTCGAGAACATAATACATATATACATACATACAAGATGAGAGTTTTAGTAAGAAAATATATAGATAGAGAGATAGATGGTTTGACATTCACTGTTTTCGCATTGTCTGTCTGTTTTTGGGCTCCCTCTTGTGCATCGTGCAGGTACCTCGCTATTTTATATATACATATGTCATAGCTGTCACTATGTTTGGGCAAAGCCCAATCTGCCCATGCTAGTTAGGTAAGGGCAAGCCTGGATCACAAGCCCTCAGAGAGGGACCTATATTTTGGACGATTTTCCGGTGTAAATTTTTCGTCCACGTGTGACATGTCCTCATGAAGGAGTGCAGGTTCTGAGTAGTTCATAAATCTTGCAGGATGCACAGGCCAAGCTCTGGAGTGACCTCTCGAAGGAATGGGCTGCGAAAGCCCAAAACTTCTCAGCGAAAGATGCCAATGTATCGGACCTCCGCCAGCTTGAAAAGCTCTCCCAGATGGGCATCAACGTTCTTCCTGAGACAGAATACAAACGGGTGGGTGAGGAATCCAAAGTGGTAATTGTGATGAACATTTATAGTAATTCCTGATGCTAGTGATGTTTTTATTTATATATTTAAAAAGTGTGCATTTGAGGTCCTCTTCACCACTGCTGGAACTGTTGAGCCTACCACAGCAGTCAGTACCATTGGAGATTGTGGAACTGTGTTAGGCCAACTGCACCACTGCTGTAGCTTGTGGAGCCGTTTTGAGCTTACTGCACCACTGCTGGAGCTTGTTGGACTTTGATGGGCTCAATAAACCAATGCTGGAGATGTTGGAGCCATATTGCACCCATGACAGCACTGCTGGAGCTTGTGGAGCTGTTTTAGGCCCATTTCACCACAGCTGGAGCTTGTGGAGCTGTGTGAGGCCCATTGCACCACAACTGGAGCATGTGGAGCTGTGTGAGGCCCATTGCACCCACAACTGGAAAGCATGTTGGCTAGCTGTGTGAGGCCCATTGCACCACAACTGGAGCATGTGGAGCTGTGTGAGGCCCATTGCACCACAGCTGGAGCTTGTGAAGCTGTTTTAGGCCCATTGCACCACAGCTGGAGTTTGTGAAACCGTGTTTGGAACAACATCACAGCGGTGGAATCTCGCAGCATCAGACAATGAAATTTTAAGAGACAGAGTTTGAAAATGTTTTAGAGTTTTCACATATCACACCAGCAGTCTTTTATTGAAACCCTTTAACGTGTCTTGAACTTTAACCAGCTATGACTGCATCATCCAGAGGAGCCTGTCTACCTCCAATGTAATACCATTACATATCATAGCTCCCTTTTTTTTTCAGCTGCAATCACATTTATGTGAAGAAGATACTGAACCTTGATTTTTGTTTGTAATATACATGTAAAAAAAAAAAAAATGTATTCATACATTTTAAATGGTTTCTGTTGAACTAGCAGCATATAGCAAGAGGGTGCATATACTGTCTTTTGAGTTGTCTTGTCTGGATTCAATTCTCGACACGAGTATTCCATCCATCATCCTCATGGTGTTTCACAGGCAGGGCGTTGCATCAATGAATTTGTCGTATTTCAGAGAGGTCGATGGGCCGGCTGTCCCATCGAATAATGTTCGTGTGTGGAACTTAAATATCCCATAATGCCTTTCGAAGAGAGTAGGCCACTGTACCATGGCCAAGTTTTTAATTCCTGCCCTGACTCATTAACCGAGGGCTGCTTGGGCAGCATCCTGCGATTGAGTAGTGACTTGTCCTGGTTACATTCTTATCAATAGAAGGTTCTCCACCACGTTGTGAGCACATCAGATGCCCCCAATAGGGTGGTGTGTGGAGGGCTGGGTGGGGAGAGGGATTGGGAGAAATTATTACTCATGGCGGATTGTATAAAATTACAACTTTTACTCCTCCCTTAATCCCCTTACTCTGTCCCATGTTTCTCATCTTGCGTGTTTTAAGAGCAAGATGTAAGATGTATATGGGACACATTGTCCCAGATAAGACTTGACGATTCATATTTTGAATAACTTTAACAAAAATATTCCAATTTCAAAATATCGTCGTGCATTTAAACATTGCAAGCAGGTCGTTCGCCTTTGTTCTTTTACGATCTCACGTCTGGTCGACTATCTCACGTCTCCCTCTGTTATCTCAGCCCTCTGACCCTTCCCAGCTCCTCCAGGACGCATGTGTTGTTTCAATGACCCCGTCATGGCTAAACTTCCCAAATCCAGGCTGACTGTGCATCTCCACTCTATAGTTACTCCTTTCATTTTATAGAACTGCCTTCCTCAGGTGGTTCAATACTTCTCTTCCCTCCAGGGTTTCAACCAAGCAGTGCATCACCACCTCATGCCATCCACCATCCCTATCTGCAATCTATCTTGTCCCCATTAACCTCACCTAATTTTACTCACAGGTTTCTGTATTTTCTTCCCTTCTTTCTCTTGTTCATTCTTCCCTTTTTACTTGTGGCCAACTGTGGCCTCACTGTGATCACTTTGCCATTTTACACTCTGTCACTTAGCTCTTCTATGAGCCAAGCTTTGGTATACAAATTTTAAAAAGTACATTCTGTTGAACAGAAATGTTTTATCATGAGGTTATCAAAGCACAGCTAAAGCCTATTGAGCTAATCTATACGCTGGGTGTATATGATAATGGTGCCAGCACCAATGCCTAATCCTTTAAAAGACAAGTGGACCCGTTGGTCCATTGGATCTAATTTTCATTTGTCTTCAAAGCCTTGGAGCATACCTGCCTGCTGTACTGGTGGAGCATTAGCTTATCTTTTCACCATGCCCTGATGTGCTTGGGCCAGGGTCGGATTTATACGTTTGTTTTTATTTTCGCCAAATGATACTACCATTATTATTAGCGAACGTAGTGAGCTTCATACTTAACGTGTGCACATGAGAGAATAGGAAACAACAACACAATACCCCATTACCCTTGGACAATTTGGAATCCGTGTCGTTGGCTATGACCCTTTGCTTCCGGTTTTTTTTGCTTCGGTTTTTTTTTGCATGGGGAATGATGCATGCCGGAGATAAAGGCATTGTCGGAGACATGAAAGACCCAAATATCAGACATGGTGTATATTTCTTCACTGATTTTAATAAAGACAAGTCTGGAGACGACGATGGTTAACGAGCGGTATTTGACGATGTAGATTGTTTCAGAAGTCAAGGATGAGACAATGTGATAATGTTTGACCAAGTTATAAAAATGATCAACATGATGTGGTACGAGTGACGGTTATTAGCTGCAAAATGTCGAAAACCCGGTTTGTTCAACAACTTTCAAAATTTGACCTTTGCATAACTTTTAAAGGTCACAAAACAATGTTGCGGACATTAAAATAAGGAAACAGGATACGTGCTATAGCTAATTATTGGAGTTAGTTCGTCGAAGAAGGTCGAAAACCTGGTTTGATTCCTACAACTTTGAAAATTTGACCTTTGTGACCTTTAAAGGTCAAAGGTCAAGGATTATGACCTTTGGTGCAAAACTTCCTCTGGAACATTCCAGGAACAATATAACGTCATATAGGCTATATGGCATTTCGCATCATCGGATTATTCATATTTGATGAAATCAGCGTAAAAACAAACTTGAAGGGGGCGCCACGGGCAAGGTGTTCGAGATAGAGCAAAATGGTTCAAGACTTTAGGTGGGGAATGACCTCAAGATAATGCATAAAAAAATATTGTCATCCTAGCTCTCAAAGTTTGGGCGGTCGTATGATTTTTATGTCAAAATTCGAAATTTTCTAAGTTCGTGACCTTGTGACCTTGACCTTGACCTTGTGACCTTGACCTTGGGACGAAAATAAAAATCGAGCTCCGTGGGCTATGCAGGTGCCATTGAGCTAACCAATACCGAAACCACTGCCAGATTCGACAAACCCTGGAGAAGATGGTTTTATGTCAAAATCGCAATCTAATCGTGACCTTGACCTTGGGACGAAAATAAAAAATCGAGCTCCGTGGGCTATGCAGGTGCCATTGGCTAACCAAATACCGAAACCCCTGTCAGAATTGACAAACCCCTAGGAGAAGATGCAAATTGAAATCGGCTACCCCTAAAAACACATGTTTTTTGGGCGTGGCTCCGCCCATAATGGCGCACCACGCCCATTTTCAGGAAAACACAACTAGATCATTAATTAAACCTCCCACAAAATTTGTCAGGATCGGATCAAAACCCACGGAGCTATGCTCTGGACAGACAGACAGACAGACAGACACACAACAATAACGAATATAGTGGTCACTTATTTTTTCGTGAAATATTTTTTCGTGAACCAATATCTCCCGCATCATCAAAAAATAATTTTTAATCGTGATTTACATTATTTGATCGCTGATCCCGAATCCAGGCCGAAGTAACCGAAATTGCGAATACAGTTGTGAACAAGTTATAGGTAAAGTCAGAAGTGAATGTAAGAAGAATTCTACGTTCGCTTGTATTTATTTTTTTAAATGAGATCCTGTTCTAGGCGGTGTAGTTGTTGTGAAGGTAATGTTGAGGTAATATTAATTTTTTAGATGAGATCCTGTTCTAGGCGGTGTAGTTGGCATTGTGAAGGTAATGTTGAGGTAATATGCAGTAGTGTTATCACGGTTATAGAAATGCACAAATAATTAATTTGATCTATAGTATACCCAATCACACCTTTATGACTAAAAAAATTAACAACAAAACTAGAGAGTAAATACTCTAGCAGTTTTAAGTCGACCTAATTTTATAATAAAGATATCTCCCACATTATTAAAAATTATTTTTTGATCGTGATTTACATTATTTGATCGCTGATCCCGAATCCAGGCAAAGTAACCGGAAATTGCAGCGTCGAATGTAAGAAGAATTCTACGTTCGCTTCTAGGCTTTGCGTATTCCATACTATTGCTAATACTAGTATAAAAGCCCGTCAAAATGACGGGTTGGAATGATTTTATTCGAAATATTCAGAGATTGGAAGATATGAGTTTTGTAGCAAGAATAAGTGTTATTTTAAAACACTACATGTACAAATGTTATCCTATTTTCTTATCTTCTGGAACCTTTCATTTCAAGGGTACAGCTTCGTGAGCATGTAAAAGCCTGAAGCCTCGGCCTAGCTCCAGGCATGCTTACATCTTCTTTATTTATTATACATCGCACGTATGTAAATGAACACTCCTTTTACTCTGCGCACATTACACACCAGGTGCAGCGAATTTCATCTCCCTACACCTTGCATTTCTTGTTGTTTCTTAGAGCTTATGTACACCGCCATTGAGGCCTGGTTGCAAGTCACCGTCTACATTTCCTAAAGAAGAGACGTAATTATCTTTAATGGAAAATGTTTTTTCGAGTTTTTTTAATCCTGAAGAAATAGACCATAGTGAACATACAGTTGTGTAAAAGATTCGCCTTTAAAAACCCTTCTTAAATTGTCCTTTTGAAGGTGACAGACATCACACAAAGAATACACAAA
This sequence comes from Eptatretus atami, assembly GCA_035128595.1. Classification (NCBI taxonomy): domain Eukaryota; kingdom Metazoa; phylum Chordata; class Myxini; order Myxiniformes; family Myxinidae; genus Eptatretus; species Eptatretus atami. Next base: position 65,454,548 of record CM068954.1, read on the forward strand.
CACACATTGTGTTATATGGTATATATATATATATATATATATATATATATATATATATATATGTTATGATATGCTTTGCTACAATGTTAGAGTCCAAAATGAAGGCCCGCTGGGCCAGTTACTTTGAGCGGCTGTACCAGGCTGATTCACCAGCTGTTGAGTTGGATGTCAGGGGTGCTACTATCCCTATTACTGAACCTCCAATCAACTGTGATCCACCTTCGTTTGTGGAAACCTGATGCGGTGAACCGGTTGAAATGGGGTAAAGCTCCTTGGATTTGTGGCATCCATGCTGAACTTCTGAGGCTGGTGGAAATGCTGTACTCAAGTCGTTGCATGCAGTTCTGTGCTCTGCCTGGAACACAGGTATCATCCAACTGACTGGAAGAGGGACTTTCCCTCTCTGGAAAAGGGTGATCAACAGGACTGCAACAACTATGGAGGGGTGACGCTGCTCTCAGTACCGGGCATGGTCTTTGCTTGGATAATTTTTGATAGGGTTCACCACCATCTGCTTGAGCACCAGCACCCAGAGCAGTCAGCTTACACAAAGAAGTCAACGAATATATCCTTGCCCTTCGGGTTCTCACTGAATGCAGATCTCTCTT
>CM068954.1:65457174-65470506 GCA_035128595.1 Eptatretus atami
GAGTCCTTAGGTCCTTGGTGCTTCCAGTCTTGCTCTACAGATGTGAGACTTGGACTCTGACCAGGGATCTGCGATGGAGACTTAATTCCTTTGGTACCAGATCTCTTCAGAGAATCCTTGGCTATCGCTGGTTAGACTTTGTGTCCAACGAGCAGTTGCTGAGAGAGACTCAACTGAGATTTGTTACCTGCATTGTCCATGAGCGTCAGCTGCAGCTGTGTGGACATGTGGCTTGTTTTCCTGACGCTGATCCTGCTCACCAGATTCTCTCAGCGAGAGAGCCTCGTGAGTGGAGGAAGCCAATGGGTCAACCACGTGCCTCGTGATTGCAGCAGATCGATCAGCATCTCAAGGAGATTGGGATGGGCCAGGCATGTGCCTGGGAGATGGCCAGACGGAGGCCCCTGGAGTATAGGCGGAAAGTGGACGCAGTGACACGCTGCTCCAGCACCCACTCCAATACCTGACCTGACCTGACGCTTGCCGAAGGAGAGGGTAATGCTTTTGGGTCCATTTGTTTGTCTGTCTGTCTGTCTGTCCGCACAGAACTTTTGTGTTTTTCTCCACAACTGCTTGTCGGATTGAGACAAAATTTTCACCATTGTTGTGACTACTCATGTGGAATGTTTTAATCATAATTATGACATCATAATCACATAGGTCACATGGTGTGGCAGCCATGTTGGAAAAACAGAGAAAAACTTTGGACCTCTGTATCTCTGAAACCACACCAAGGAAAAAATTGAACTTGGCACATAGCAAGTACTCCTCATGGGGAATTAGTGGGATTTCTATGACGTCATAGGTGCCTTCGTTATGACGTCATAATTACATATTTAGAACGCTACATCTGATCAGTATGAAAATTTTTGAGGGTCTTCTTGGGATAAAATGATCCACAAAAAAAATTTGATGACGTCTTCCGTCATGTGATTGGGCAGCCATTTTTTTTAAACTTTCAAAAATATTCTTCTCTGAAATGGCTGAACAGATCGAAGCAAAACCTTACACATATGACCGCCTATCCATGAGGAACAAAAGGTTCTCACATATGATGTAATCAGTGACATGGTTTGGCAGCCATATTGGATTTACTCTAAAACATACAAATATCTTTTCCAGAACAGCTGGACAGATCGATGGGAAACTTCACAAAAATGTTCGCCGAGGCATGTGTGTACAAGGTTGTGAAGAATAATTGATAAGTCAAATGGTTCGGCAGGCATATTGGATTGAAGAAAAATATTAAATAATGTTTTCTTTGGAACCGTTTAATCAATAGACGTGAAACTTCACAACTGTGATCTGGTAATGATGAATAATACATGTTTTCAATATCAACTTGATCCGATATATGGTCTGGCAGCCAGAATTATTTAATTTTTTTGATGTGGGGTTTTTATTTATTTATTTATTTGTTTTTAATACGGCTAACTTGGCTGTGCCTGTATGGGTTTGAGGATAGTAGGAGTAGCAGCTGAAATGTGAATCCTATCCAGGTTCTTCCTGATGACTTCACCTTTTCCTTTTGCTTGTTTGGGTTCCTTCTGATTACTCTAATGCAGGACTGCCCCTATTTGATCTTCCATTTGATTGAACTTATTTTAATCCCATTCTAAATTCAAATGAATAATAATGAAAAACGTCACGGGTCAGGGACAGGTGTCCAATCAAAGCGGGGTTGCATCAAAGCGGGATGTCTTGCTACCCGGTCATCACTGCCAGCAGTTATAAAATGGCAGTTCTAATTATGTCTCTTATTAATTATGTAACACACCAGTACACAAATGCCACACAAAACTACACAAACACCACACAACACACCACACAAAACAAGTCCTGACAAGGGTCTGCAATCTCTGATTGCTCTTTTTCTTGTTTTTTAATTACAATGCCATGCCGTGGAAGGACATATTAAGCTGCTCGATACACCTTACCATGGTGTGCGTTTAAAACGAGGGAATTCTTCCAGGTTCTTTATAGTTAATTAGCCTAATCAACTCAAGAGATCATGATGATCATTTTAGTGTATCACACTCCACATTTCGAAAGCTCCAGTAGAACTCCAGAAAAAACAGCACACACACACACACACACACACACACACACACCTCGTCCATTTATAATAGATGTCATGGAATGATTTACGTTTCCATTATTTGACAAATTAGGGCAGTTTGATTATAACATCTCTTCCAAATGAGGATAAGTTACAAGATTGATGCTGCAGAACCTTTACAAAGCTTCAATGTATTGTTTGTGCCAACTTGTGTGAGTGCTTATGATTAACAAGGAAATATTTATAATTCTGATTATGCACAGGCTACCGTACTTGTGTACTGAAAAATAAAAATTAAAAAGTAAGAATTTCTTGAACGATCATTCGTAGAGCTTTTGGAACACCCCTCATAGTATTAATTACGTACAAGGCTAAACCAAGTGCCGGTATACAATGGCTGAATACTTTCGAAATAATTAATGGGATCTTGAAAGTCCACAACTGAAATAAATCCAGAACCCAATCTGAAGGACTGAATACTCCACTCTGTGACGCAGCTCCCCCTTGTCGTACTCTACCAGAATGGCGATTTTGAATGAACTCAGACCCTGACAAATCATATCAAGACAGATTGTGACTGATTGTGTCATGCATTGATCTTTGACACCCGACACTCGTCTACCTCCACCTCCCCCCAGCTGAACGAGATTCTGAGAGAGATGCAAAATATCTACAGCACATCCACTGTACACCTGAATGGAAGTGAAATGACATTGGATTCTGGTATGGTCATCACCCAGTAGAAGCACGAAGCTAAGTACCAATCAACATCAATCGGATCCATTACGCTCAACTCAACATGCAGCCCCACACATTTCCTATGGGTCCACCATACAAACCCTTATAGCAAGAAAATTACAGATGTTGAGCCCATGACTTCAAACTTACTCACGTTTGCTCTTCCTATGAGTCTGTGCATCTTGTATAAGTAGTCACCACACTTTCAGAACGTTCTCCCCTCCTTGTCCCTCTCCCACTTGCCTTGTGTCACTCCATCCAGGCTTGAAGCAGATAATGGCAAACAGCACAGACTACTTCGAGCGGCTCCTGGCGTGGGAATATTGGCGCGAGAAAGTCGGCTGGTCCACACGATCGCTCTATAAGGAATATGTTGAACTGGAAAACAAGGCGGCGGAGATGAACGGTGAGGGTCGTTATAACAGCAGCTAACGTTTGCTTCGAGCAATAGACATCAAATCTGAGAAGAATAGGAAAGCTCCTCATTGGGGACTCGTCTTCCTTAGCTTACATCCTTAATCATGGGAAGGGGAGTGCTGTTTTGCTATTTGAATGATATGCTCAGTTGCTCTATAGACAGACCAGATGGAGAGTTCTGGAGTTTCTGAATCTCGGTCAACATTACATTTCACCATGACCAACAACCCGATTATTGTGGTGGTGGTGTTTGTTGCCACCTTGACGTGCCACATCTTGTGCAGGTTACAGCGATTATGGTGATTACTGGCGTGCGAATTACGAAGTGAAACAAGACAACGGCTCGAAATACGGGTACTCACGAGATCAGCTCAAGAAAGACGTGGAAGATTTGTACGGCCAGGTAAGAGGTAGAATCACTTGGCAGCTACGGCTAAACAATTGTCACATATTTACCTTTACAATAGGTGTTGTTGGTGTACAGTTTGTACACATGATGGTCATAAGAATTATCGGCTGCATTCGTGGGAAAGAGCATGAAGAGCAGTCAGTTTGGACTTAGGAAGTCCACTGTTCACTGTCAAAGGTCTTTTAAGATTTATGAGGAACCATGGGATTGCAAAGGAAAGACCTTGCACACGTTTGATGGTAGTCCTCTAATCTAGCAGGATGGGAAGAAGAAAATAAATCACTGGGAATCCTATCCCTGAGTAAAGGCACACTGGAGGTTTTCAAAATTCCAAACTTTGTGTAGGTCCATATACCTACACCATGTTTGTCTGGAAAAAACTGCAAGGAGACCAGCAATAATGAACGTAAATAATTTTATTGAACATGTCTCATTCCTGCCCACCAGGTGGAATCATTATACCTGGAGCTGCATGCTTACGTGCGGAGGAAACTGCACGAGCGTTATGGTGACTCTTACATGAGTCTCGGGGGGGCCATTCCTGCTCACCTTCTGGGTAAGTACTCCATGTTTGCATTAAAGACCTGCTTACTCTTTGTCCCCATTATATGGAAAAGTTTCACCTTCCTTTGTAAGTCTGAAAGACTATGGATAAAAAAAAGATAGATTATTTTCACCTTCATGCTTTTTGTACTGCCCAACTAAAGAAATCCATAAATTGAAAGGATTAAGTTCACGGCTCCTTAACAAGAAGGGAATGCAGTCGCACTAAATGCAATTTTATTGATCAATAGGTTCATCTTCTGTCGCACTTGCTCTTTCTTTATGTGATTGATTGAAAATTGATTCTTTGACAAAAAGAAAATTTCAGAACAGGGCACCAGGAAAGGTCTTATGAAAGGACTATTTGGCATTCATTTCAAGTCTCATGGTCTAGTCTGTAGACTATTATATGGCTCTTGTGACATCTATACTGATTAATTCTCCATTGTACATTTTGTGATTGTGATTGTGATGTGCCATACTCTCTTTCAGAGTGTTAGTGCTGCCGAAGCAGTTTCTAGGCAAGGGTGACACTGGGTGGTTTGCCGGTGCCTTCACAGCAGTATTTAGGGCAGGAATTCGTAATTTGTTCAGGGTTCCGGCGATCACTCGCCTTCTCTTCACGAAGGACACTGTGGGACTTTAACGTCCACCAACTAATGTCGGTAGGCGGAACGCCCAGTTTAACGTCCATCTGAGGGATGGCACACACATTGACGAATCACCCTGCCTGTGAAACTCTGGGATGACAGTTTATAGCTGGGTTGGGATTAAATCCCAGGTTAGACAGCTTAGAGGCGAGTGTGCATACCTGAAGGCCATCCTGCCAGCCCTACACCATGTAGCTCGGTTTGTTTCATTACCTCCACCACCGAAGATGGACGAGGTTGTTTGCACCCCTGTTTGTCTGTCTGTTGGTGTGTTTATCTGTGAGCAGGATATCTCAAAATGTTATTGACAGATTCGAACAAAACTTGGTGGACAGGTTGGGTGTGTGACAAGGACGAACCGATTCGATTTTGGTGAAGATCCAGATGTGGATCCGGCCTATCGGTGGGAAACAAAACGTAAACTGTTCAGCTTGGCGCTCTACCGAGTGCCGTTCTTGTTTTTAATGCACTACATGTCAGGTGGACCTGTTTTTGATGAGGCCTTCATTATGGTTCACGGTACAGTACTTGTTATTCTCATCTGATTTAGGAACACCTCAATTCCCAGATAATTAATTGTTATAAGAAGGGGACTAAAATGGTAGGGTTTGCTGGTATTCTACTATAGCAGCAATGCCTGCAATGTTTAATCATGTTTGCCTCCTCGTGCTGATCTGTGCAAATGGGTTGACAAATGATTTTCCTACAGGAGACATGTGGGGAAGATTTTGGACAAACTTGTACCCACTTGTCGTTCCGTACCCCAAAAAGGAAGGTATCGATGCCACCAAAGAGATGATTGCAAAGGTGATGTCTGTCTGTCAGTATCTTTGTCTATATCACATTAAAGGTTTATATAAAAAAAATTTAAAAGCCGACGTTTTGGTGACAATCCACTCGCCTTGGTCACGACAGATGTTAAAGTGAAGAAGAAGCATGAGAATCACCACATGACCTCTGCTAGTGGTAGGGTAAGTTGGTCTGTAGACCAATCCGGGCGTCACGTGGATCTGGTGTCCTTAAGCTTGAACTCAACCGACTTCACATATAGAGACCATTTTTTTCAAACAACAACCTGGTTGTGCTCGGGGTTCCCCGATCTCACTAATTGTTGCCAATTTATACATGAAAAAGTTTGAAAGTGTTGTGCTGGAGAATTGAAGTGGCTCCAAACCTAAGTTGCGGTTGAGGTATGTAAGATGACACATTTGTGGTGATAAAGAAGTGTGAACAGCAAGAATTCTTTAATTACCTGTGCAGTGTGGATGTGAACATCCAGTTCACACGGGCACCATACAATGATCATTTAGCCTTTTTTGATTGCAAGGTTCACATGAATGGTGACGGCTGCTTGGATTCGAAGGTGTACACGAAACTCACACATACCAATCACTATGTGCAGTTTGATTCACACAACCCACTGATCTACAAATTATCTGTCATTCGCACTCTTTTCCGTCATGCAGATAATATTCCGACAACACAGGAGGGGAAACTATATGAGAAGGAGAATATCAGAAGTACTCTCATTAAGTGTGGTTACCCTGGATGGTATTTTTAAAAGCAGGAAGTAGCAAAAACAACATCACATCTCGTGAACAACAACAGGACATCGCAAGAAAACATGACACGAATAACCATTCCTTATGTGGCTGGGCTATCTGAGAAAGTAAGGAGATCCTTCTCCAAGTTTGCCATTGTTAGTTGTTACATCATACAAACCCTGCAGAATTCTGCACAGCCAGTTAATTCATGTTAAGGACAAGATCCAGGATAGGAAACATGACTTGGTGTATGTGGAGGCATGTGGGAATATTGGAGGCCCATCATGTGGAGGCCCATCATGCATCGAGACTACATCGGAGAAACTTAGTAAACCCTTAAGGCCCGTATGAACCAACATCATTGTCCACATTATGAAGAGGCTTTGAACTCTGCTGCATATATGCACTTGAACCTGCATGGGTACAGTGATACCAGTCAAGTGGTCATCTTAGACAGAGAAACAAATGGCTTCCTCGAGGTGTAAAGAAATCCATTTGGGAAAGAGTTGAATCACCATCTCTCAACAAAAAGGGCGGTTTGCAATTTCACCTGTCACATACGTGGGACAAAGCGAAAACATCTATTCCACGCCATCTGCAACCATCACGTGATGCCTGGATTGGTCTACAGACCAACTCACCCTCCCACCAGCAGAGGTCACGTGGCAATTCTCAAGCTTCTTTTTCACTTTAACATCTGCCGTGACCAAGGCGAGTATGTTATTGTTGAAACGTCGGCTTTACCAAGTAGTAAGTCCAGCTTTTTTCAATTATAAACTTTTTCTGTTTTAATTTGATTGGATAATTAATAATAACAACCTGCATCGATTTGTCTATATCAATTTTGTTGACTAACCTTATTGCTCACATTTCATTCCTACTTGTGAAGTCACCCCATGAATATTGTTACGGATACAGGGTTCAAGTTCGATCAAGAGGGAAGCACTCAGGTTCTCCCGAACACCCGGTCCTGAAGCTGCAGGGTACAGATAACTCCGCGTGCCGGCGGGTTGCAAAGCAACCACGAATGCCAATTGGTACTGTCAATCCTGGCAAGGTTACACTACTTCACGTGTTACCTTTTCCAGTGGATTGACCCCACCAAGCGAGTTTTGTGCCCTCAATGCGTACTTGCATTAACTTACCGTATCAGGAGCAGCTGAGCGGAGCTGCCAAGTATGCACCGGCTAATAAGAGCAAATTAGTGGGGCAGAACTTCCCGTGAAACCTGTGCGTATACTACACTGGACCAACAGAGGAAAAGACAGAATGAGCTGGGTACATTTATAATATACGGTAAGCAACTTATAATTAAGGTGAGGAAAGGGCATGTGGCACAATAATAAAAGGTTTTATTACAAGCAATATGTACTGCAGGGGAAAGCAAGGATTAGTGGGATGTGGCAAAATAAATGCAAGTATTTACAAAAGAGGACACAGTGCAGTGCTAACCCGATACAAAGAACCTTCACATTCTTAACTTTGCACTAACATGGCAAGCACCATCAGACAGACACCAGGGGAAATTAGAACAGCAAGAAAGATAGCTCGAGGTGATTGATTACGACCTCTAGAATACCTGGTGTGGCTGATGTACCAGCGCAAACCAAGTCGCTTAGGAGGGGGAAGGAGAGAAGAAAGTCACCCCATGGAAAGGGTGTCTAAGGTGCGTGAGTGGGGAGGTGCAAATGAGGTGCAATGAGGTGCATATTTGTAGGTTGCTCTTTTAGATCTTGGACATCCACAGCAGATGAGACAGAAGATAAGAGACAGAACATATGAGAGAAAAGCTTACAATGGTGTGTGAAGAGGTCTGTAAATGTAAATGCTAATTGTCTATGATCGGTCTGGCGTTCCGCCCATTCAGTCACCCAGCACTCCACTCCACTCCACCTTCCTCCTTATGCCGCTGATCAGGCCTGGAACTCTCCCCACTTCGCCCAACACCCAGCACCTCAGCAACTCTCTCTGACTCTCAACCAAGCTTTCGCTGCTCAACCACTTTGTCATTCTTTTCTCAGCAACTTTGCAGGGTGTTTTATAGACGTCTTGAGGAGCCCAAAGTCAGATCAGGATGATCGGTGGGTGTTTCCCAATGCTTACATTGGTGCACGGACACCTTCTCAAGAAGTCGCCCCACCCCTGCCAGGGTCAGAAGCTGAAAATGGCCTCATGTGACGGAGTTCCCGGGTTTCTGGGAGTGATTTTCGGCCATGAACATGTGCTGGGTACCAAATTGGGGTCGTAGTTGAGCAGAGTGCCAGGGCTATTAAGACGGCATTGAACAGATTCCAGCGCATACTTGCGCTTCGAGCTTCATGCTAATATGTTGCAAACACAAGCCTCCGCCATGGTAGGTAACGTCTATGGTTCCCCGATATCCTCAAAGGACAGTGGTAAGCATCCGGGGTGCTGACTGTGGTTGCGGAATTCGTAGCAGTTGTGGTGAGGTGGTTGAAGTGTTGTGGAATTGCGGTGAAGTGGTTGCAGCATTTGGAGTGTTTGTGGTGAGGTGGTTGAAGCGTTTGTAGCAGTTGTGGTGAGGAGGGCGAGCATAGGTTATTGTGCAGATTTTTAGGAAGGCGTTGTGGTGGTCATATGAAAATTGTAGTGTTGTGATTCGAGTACAGAGAAGGTTGAAACAAAGTGTCCGTTGGGAAATGGCACGTGGTTTGAACGGGGTTTTGATGGCATATGCTAATGAGGCTCTCCCTGTTGCTATACGGTCTGTGGCCATACATGCATGCGTGGAGAGGATCTTGTGTCCAGCGAAGTAATTTATCATAGATAAAGGGATAGTAAATGGAATTTAATGACCCAACTAAAAGTCCTCACAACGCATCTTGTCCCATATACCCATTAGACATGAGGGAAGGGCTAACTAGAAGAATATTAATGAAATAACTGCCTGGGAACCACGATGTGTTGTATGCATTTGCCTTGAGGAGCGAGGTGCACAGGAGCGAGGTGCACTTGAGGGTGCACAGGACCCTAGGATAACACAGTTTCACCGAACCACAATAATATTAAACACACAGAGAGACCATTTGGACATCAAGGCTGTGTTGTATCCACATTACATGAATTGTATACATATTTAATTAACTCTACTTAATCCATTATATGAAATTTATCATATCACTTCCTTCAACACTAGCGTTATACATCACATGAGAAGGAGATTACACTGAACATCTACATCCACATCCCATAATGAAATCTAAAGGTAGGGTGCACTGTGCAGAGATGGATCCAGGATGTGGGAGGGGGAGGGGGTGGATTGAGAAATATTTACCTCCACCACCGAAGGTGGAAGGAGGTTATGTTTTCACTTCTGTTTGTTTGTCTGTTTGTGTACAGGATATCTCAAATAGTTGTGGACAGATACGGATGAGATTTGGTTGACAGGTTGGGTGTGTGACAAGGATGAACTGATTAGATTTTGGTGACGATCTGAATCCGGATCCGGGCGGATATATGCACTCTCCAGAGTGCCCTTCTAGTTTTAAAATAAGAAAAGGAATATCAGGGAGGATGAGAGAGAGGTAGAGAGAAATACAAGGAGATACAAAATGAGACACAGGTGGAGGCCATTCAGCCCATCATGCCTGCGCACCATCAACACCACACTAATTTATCAACACGAGATCCAAAGAAGAAAATGTAAAATTTATTTTAAAAATGTAATAGTGTTTTTGTGAGTTTTTGTATGTATTATTTTTTTTATTTTTTAAGTTTTTGTCTTTTTTTTTCCTCCTTAGGGGAGGGGGCATGGACATGGTAAAAAACACACATCAACCACACAACAGCCCTTGATGAGACCCCCACCAATAGCATTCTGTACACATGCACACAACACCCATCAATGCTCAAACTACCTAAAAGCCCTGCCAACATCCCTATACCCCTCTATCCCCATAACTTCCAGGTACCTATCTAATTACCACTTACAAAGCTTTTGTCCGTAGCCTGATGGAGTACTGCTCTCCCCTCTGGGCTGGTGCATCTGCCTCCCACCTTTCTCGGCTTCACGCTGTCGAAACCAGGCATTTAGGATCATCGGCATCTCCCGCAATGAAGCTGAGTCTTTGGGCCTCTCACTCAATCACCGCAGGTTGGTCGGTGGTCTTTCTGTCTTCTACCGTCTCCTCTCCAGCCTTGCCCCCCTGCTCTCTCTGCCATTTGTCCCCACCACATTTGCACAGGGCGCTCAAGGTCCGCCAACAACCCCCTTCTGGTAAAACTACCAAAATCACGAACCACTGCTCACCTTCACTCCTTCATTCCTCTTTTTCCCGCCTTTGGAATAAACTCCCTCACTCTATTCTTTCCCATTCTTCCTCCAGGCTTTCAAAACAGCTGTTCACCACCACCTCTTATCATCCCCCATCCAAATCCTCGATCTTTTCTACCCCCGATAATCCACCCAAGCCCACTTCCTTCAATTCCCCTGCTTTCCTTCCTGAAAGTCCCTGTAATGTCCATCTTCTCTTCCATGTTCCCCGTCCCATCCCCATCCCTCTCCCTTCCACAGATCACCTAATGTGTCTGTTCCCCACTGTTTGTCCCTTCCACTCCCGCCCCTCTTGTCTCATGCCCCCTTGCTGTGCGTTGTGTGTTAGCTCTCATACGAGCCTCGACATGGTATAAAAAAAAAAAAAATTCTAATTTAAAACTTATTCTATGTTTCTGCTGCCACTACCTTTCCAGGGAGACCATTCCATACATTAACTACTCTCTGAGTGAAAGTCCCTTGCCTTATTACCGTCTTAATTCTCCTCTTCTTTACTCTCAAGCTATGGTCCTGGTCCTATCACTGTCTACTCTGTTGAATAATTCACATGCACTTATTTAATCTCTACCTTTCATTATCTTAAACATCTCTATCATATCTCCTCATAACTGCCTCCTTTCTAGTGAATAAAGCCCTGTCTCCTCCAGCCGCTCCTCATAGCTGAGTCTAGCTAGGCCCGGAATCAATCTAGTACCCCTGCGGTGAACCCTCTCTATAGCATCTATGTCCTTCCGGAACTGTGGTGACCAAAACTGCACACAATATTCTAGATGAAGCCCTCACTAAATTCCCATGCAATGTTAATACCACCTCTTTTGATTTATAAATGATCCCCCTCCTAATACAACCTAAAACCCTATTTGCTTTACCTATAGCTGCCTGGCATTGTGCTGCCTGTTTACCTCCCGTATCTATTACCACCCGCAGATCCTTCTCCTGTGTGACACGCAATGAAAGAAAGAAAGAAAAAAGGTTGGGGGAGTGTGGGAAGAGTTGGGAGATGGGTTTTGGTGGATATAGCAGGAAGAGAAGGGAAAGGCATCTATGGAGCATATAAGGATTGTTGGCATAAAATAATTCGGCCATCTCTGTTTACGTAATAATTTAATTATATAGCCCCAAAATGGGGAGAGTGCCCATAATTCCTGGATCCCCTTCCCCTTCCACACCCTACCTTTTCTCTCCCATTCGGGATCTACCTGTGCCATGCTACTGTTAGGATGTTCTTAGAGAGTGATCCGTGATCAAACGTACCTTTCTGAGGAGAGGTTCTTAAACCAGCTGTCCTGTCTGCAATGTTCGGTATAATATAAGATGGATGTTAAATGTTGGTTAAGTAATTGTTATGTCAACATTAAATGTGTTTTGTAAAATGTTCCCTTGATTTTAATACACATCTCTCATTCTCTTCCTTTGATCTACTTCTTTCCTTTGTTTTGCAGAATTGGACAGTGGAGGACATGTTCAGAAAAGCTGATGAGTTCTACCAGTCACTGGGTTTGAAACCTATGGGCAATCCCTTCTGGAATTATTCTATACTGCAGCACCCCAAGGACAACCAAGATTTTGTCTGCCATCCTTCTGCTTGGGACATGGGGGATGGCAAAGATTTCCGGTGAAACATCCAATCATACTGCTTGTTTATCATTCAGACAGCCTCACCACAATGCTGCTCCTTGTGTTCGAGATAAATTTGTCCTATTTAAAGTAATTCACACAAAATGAAAGATTTGTGGAAGAATATGATTCATTTTCAACAATAATACTTTTGTACAACCATTTATGCAGGCTTGATGGGCCTAATGGCCAACTCCTGTGTTGAAGTTCCTTCGTGTTCCTTGTATTTTAACTTCAACTAGAGTGAAGTCTATGGTACGCCATCACAAATCCCCACACTTCCCACCGAAAGCAAAGTTAAAAGATGGCAAAAAGATTCACAAGGAATGACCCAATCTCAAATTTTGAGTAAAACTTTTTTTCGTTTTGATTCATGCAACCCTAAGTTCCCACCCTGTGGGGCATGAACCCGGGGGTCAAATCAAAAAAAATTGTTACATATTTCATGAGTCCCATATATTGATTGCATATATAAAGTTTCATTTTAAAATCTTTTAAAATGTGCTCATCATTTCATTTTTCAGTCTTTGCCTTTTGAACCCATCACAGGGGGGCAGGGGCAAAATGACTCTGCTCTTGTACCTTCTTCCCATGTGGTGACCATAACTACCAAATTTGGTGAATTTCTGCACAACTGTTTCAGAGAAGATGGTGTGACAGACAGACAAACAGACGGAGCCAATTAAAATATTCCCCTGCCCCAATTTTTTTCAAAAAGCGTGGGGATAATCACTCGGGGTCTACATGACAAAATGCCTAAAATACCTGAAAAAGTGTTGCTGCTCTTAAGGAATGTTTGTTGGGAAGGAGGAATGGAATAGAACACAAGATTCAGTTTCTCTTCTGTGATTGTCAAGATCACCGCAGGTTAATTTCCCCCAACTCTCAAATTCTCCTACAATGTCAGCGCATGATGTGAGCTGCTGAACTTTAAAAAAAAACAATAGAAGACAAAAATCCAAGGAAACTGTTTCAGCAAGTCACCTGGAATTGAAGCCATCCATTTATTCATGTCCGCATTTTGATCCTTTACCCCAGGTGTATTGAAGCCAATCTCATTC
>CM068954.1:65470516-65487561 GCA_035128595.1 Eptatretus atami
TCACAGAATCCAAATGTGTGCTAAGGTCAACATGGAAGATTTTCTTACGGCCCACAACGAGATGGGACACTTGCAATATGACATGGAGTACGCATCACAGCCATTCCTATTTCATGATGGGGCAAACAAAGGATTCCACGAGGCTGTCGGAGAGACAGTGTCACTCTCTGCTGCCACTTTCGATAACTTGGATCATCTTCAACTTCTTCCACAAGGCTTTGTTGATGATAATGGTTAGTTTGTTCTTTTTCTTTCTCATTATATTGGTCTACACCTCTCTTATTGGTTTCCACTTTTTTACATTCTGATTCAGGACAGACAAAAAAGGAAGGGAATGAGAGATGCGCATCAAGATACAGAGAACATGTTACATAATGCACTTGATGTATATTTATGTATATTTGTTGTGATTGGCTGAAACATTCAACTACAATGCTTATCTCCAGAAATTAATTAACCTACATTGAACATCTGCCTTACATTATACCTAACTGCAGATATGGCAGTCTACTTAATGTCCTCTGTTTGTAACTGCAACCACAATCAAAAAAATTACTGACCATGCTGGAAACTAAATTCCAAGGATGCAGAACTGTGGCTATTTATCCACGAACTGATGACGGGTGGTAACGTCGGTCCATACTCCGACGTGATCTAACGTGATGCCGGTTATAAACCAGCATTATTAATGATTTAACCCTCCATGATTATCAATCAACCCCAAATGTCAGCACAGCAAAATTGCAGTAACAAGGGGAGCACAACATCTCTGAAGAGATAAATCGCATTACGAACCAAAAACACGAGAAACAGCAATCCTATGGGCAACAGCATGCCGGGCCAAGGCCCCAAACAATCGTGGACCAATTGTGAGTGTGTCGCACCCTGGCAGATGACTGCCACACAGATGGTCACTTTCTTTAAAGCAATACACCATTGCCCTGCTTGTCCCTATACCTGTCATTTAAAATATGGGCAAACCCTGCATGCCCCAGAAGACTGCTATGAGGACGGGTAAATCACTCCCCACCCCACCATCATTATATAAATTAACCATCTAGATCCTTTTCTCTTACCCAATTTCTTGCCCAGTTCACGGAGAACAAATTAAGACAGGATGCCTTATCCTACCTATCATCTAAGTTGTACAACACTGTATCTTCTTCTTCTTGCGAATGGCAGCTTAGCTGCTGGGGTAGCTATCATTTCTTGGAAGTGCGACTGTGTCGCTGATGCAGTGCCCTCTACCAGTACACACTGGTACTAATTTCGCCGACCTCAGAAGGATGAACCCCCTGGTGTATTAATTCAGCGGCCAACGGGGCTTGAACTCAGGATCCTAGGATCCCACTAGGATCCCAAACCGCCACCCTAACCACTAAGCCAACACCACGCTAACACTGTATCACTGTGGTGGTACAAAGAACACCTTACTCGAATCACACATACTTAACACTGGTTCAAAAAGTCCTAAGAATCCACCACGTTAACACAAATTATGGTTAAGGCCTTATCTTGCTGTGGCCCACTACCCCACAGCCATATACCATGATTCTGATGATGGAATCTCTGTTTTCATGATAGCAGCATCAGCATGCACTATTTGGACTTTTATTTTATGTTTCTTTGATAATAATGGCATTCATAAGCATATCCAAAAAAAGAGAAAGCCAGTTTAATATCCTCTGCAAAAGGCTGTTTCATTCTGCACACTACAGTGATTATTTGTTGATGCAATCCTATTTTGCAAGGGAAACAAAGCATTAACAGGCACAACATTTGCAAGTCCAACAACTGCAGGGGTTTTAAAGATACTGTTTAGATTCTACCTGTTTCTGGAGACCGTGAAGAGACTGGGCCCAAAGAGGGCTCTGCAGATGTGATTCCACCTGTTCCCGGGGTCTGCAAAGAGGTCCCGGTGTCCCGGACGGGATCCACGGATGGGGATACATTTTGGCTAACACTCATTTCTTGCCGAATGTGTTTTCATCGTGTTCTAACCATCATTTTATTTATAATACTAACTCCATAATCCCTAATGCTCATCATTATGCTAACCCGATTAATTGATAACTAACTCAAACTTTCCCTGTGCGGCATATTCAGAATCAGAAATAAATTTCCTGCTGAGACAGGCCCTGAGTACAGTGGCAACATTACCCTTCTCACTGGCACTGGAACAGTGGCGCTGGGCTGTGTTTTCAGGAGAAATGTCATCGGAGAGCTGGATGTACAACTGGTGGAGGAAGAAGTGAGACCTTTTTATTTCTTACTAGCAAAAGATTTCTTATTTTGTTTCTGAGAAGTGAGACCTACTTACCCTCTCTTCCCCCCCTGCGTCACAGACCCTCTCTTCTCCCCTGTGTCCTGGCCCCTCTCTTCTCCCACTGCAACCCGGCCCCAGTTTTTGAAGCATATATAAACAATCAAACAAACAAGAATTGAGCGTTATAGATTTGCTCATCCCTTTTTGGGGGCGGTGTATAAAGGCCACAGACCGCTGCCGCGATCACTCCTGAAAATAATACAAACTAGAAGGGCACTTGGTAGAGCGCACACCTCCGCCCCGTTATGCCTGATCCACAAGAACATATCGAGCCCATTACATTTTTGAAATATCATGCTATTCAGTACTATATCATTTTTGGTCCTATCTCTCAATGGTGAAGAATCACTTTAAATATTAAATAATTCTCATATCCATATCCGGATTCGGATCTTCACCAAAATTGAATCAATTTGTCATGGTCGCACACCCAACCTGTCCCCAAAATTAATTCTGAATCCGTCCACAACCTTTTGAGATATCCTGCACACAAACAAACAAATGAACAGACAGAAAGGGGGTGAAAACATAACCTCCTTCACCTTCGGTGGTGGAGGTAACTGGAGGGGGAGCACTCGGTAGAGTGCAAAACCTCCGCCGCCAATACTGCTAGGTCACTCAAGTGAACCTGATAGCCATTCATTCAATTTGACGTCAACAGTGCTCACAGAGTTATAGTTTGCAACTTTCCCTTTTACTTTTAACTTTTACATACTCAATTCATTCGTCATAACTAGATTCCTTGAGACAGAAATTGATTTTACGTGGGTATATCCACCTGAAGTTACAAAATCAGCCGCATTATAATTTTGGCATGTTTTTTTTGTTGGAAATCACTTATAACATGTAGAAATGCAAAAAAAAAAATCGAAATTTTGTTGAAAAAAATTTGCAAATTTTTTTTCTCTAACAATTTTTTTTTTGGGGGGGGGGGGGGTTGGAAATCACTTAAAACATGTAGAAATGCAAAAAAAAGAAATCAAATTTTGTTGAAAAAAAGTTGCAAAAAATTTTTTTTCTCTAAATTTTTTTTGGGGGGGGGGGGGTTGGAAATCACTTAAAACATGTAGAAATGCAAAAAAAAAAATTTAAATATTTTTTTCAAATTGGCCGCCATAGCGGCCATATTGGATTTTGGACCAAGTCCAAAATCTAATGGCATGATCCTTGGACCAGACCTAACCGACCCACCAAGTTTCGTCGAAATCCGTCGAGGAGTTTTTCCGTAATACTGTTCACAAACAAACAAACAAACAAACAAACAGAAAGGGGTGAAAACAGTAACCTCCATCCATCTTCGATGGCGGAGGTTAATAACACAGTGTACATACATGAAGCAACAAGAACGACTGCACTGTGGTCACAACATGCGACAAAATCGGGTAACGGGCCGATTGGGAAACACACATTTAAAGCACTCTTAAAAGATGAACAGCGCAATTGGGAAACATATTTAATGCACTATTAAAAGTGAACTCGATGCCTCTCATCCATGTGTCCGGTTAAAAAAAAAGATCTCCAGAGCTTGAGCAACGGTGGCGGTTCTTCTTCAGGGTCTCTGCCGACTTTCTCAAAGATAAGTTTCCCGGTCATTTTTGTCATGCTTTTTACTGTCATTTTGTGATCTCTGCGTTTACTGTGTGTTTACTGTTCGGTCTTGTGTTAAAACTTGTGCTAATTGTGGAGTTTTCGTCGTATTTTCATATCGGGTTTCCTTGAGGCCTACCCTTCTTTTCGTTTGTGTGCACAATCGTGTTTATTGTATTTTCTCTCTCATTACCATCAGTTTTTATCCCCCGCCGCGTGGCGGAAGGGGGATATTGTTGTCACCCAGGGCGTCCGGCTGTCCGTTATTGTTCCGACGCGTGTTCTTGCCGGGGCGCGTCAAACTATTTATAGCTGTGAGTGCGATAACTCATAAACTGTTCGCAATATCGATTTGAAATTTGGGTCACACATGAACCAACACTGAAAAGGAAGAACCCTATTGATTTTGGGGCGTGGCCAGATCCAGATGGCCGACTGGGGCGGCCATCTTGAAAAAATGTTTTTTCGCCATAAGTTCGATTTGAAATTTGGTCACACATGTACCACCTGAAAAGAAGAACCTTATTGATTTTGGGCGTGGCCGGATAGTTAAGGATGGCGTACTGGGCGGCATCTTGAAAAAAATTTTTTGGTAATAAATGGAAAACCGCTTATCTGATTTCATATTTTTTGGTTACTTACGTTCTTCCCCTGGGGACTTTTTCGAGATGATGACCAAATGGTGCTTGTATTCCAATTCACCTCCCTCATTATCTGAAATATGTATGACACTTTTTTGCTTTCAGCTTGGCACTGTGGATTTGTTCTGCATTCTCTGATTGTATTATTGGTGTTCGATTCAGCTGCTGCCGCTGTCGCTGGGCGTGCAGAATCGGCCACGTAATTGAACGGCGCTACCGATCTCGTGCACTTGGTCGGCGACGAGCAGAAATTGCTGGGTTTTTGTGACCTTACGGTGTAATACATAGCGCGGGAGCTAGTCACGAGATGAGTTATTAACGCTCACCTGACTATGTATCGTATGCCCAATATGATCCGGTGTCACCGCGCAGGAATAGGGTTGCTGCGCGCCAAATCGATCTATGCCTAAGTACGGGGTGCCGTGAATGTTCGGGACGGGGGGTGTGTTATTGGTGTTTGTGGGTGTGGCGGGTTGTGTTGGGTTGCGAATCGTGGATCGTGACGGCCACAAGCCGATTCCCGACGACGAACCGCTAAAGCGTCCGTTCCGTAGCTAAAGTGATATACTGTATATGCGGGGTGTTAGTAGGTCGGCCATCTCTGGCGCGGTTCATGGATTATAATTATACCGTGTGAGTTTTTAAAAGACCGGGTGCACTACGAACCCCTTACGTGAGCTTAGGGATGTGATTTGAGTCAATTGAACTAAGGAAGGCGACGGAGAGATATGATGGCGCGATATGAGTAGTCAGGGCGAGCATATGCATGGGAGGTTCTCGGGATTCAGTAGCGGATATGAGGCAGTTAGGGATCATGGATAAGGAATCAATAAGCATTTTGCCATATTAAGTCCAAATGTAGAGAGTTAAAACAGGACTATCGGCGTCCCATCGGCAACATCTTAGTGAACATTGGTTTTAACTTTCTCGAGAGCGGCGCGAAGACGTGACACTAGTTAGACAAAAGCAGTATAAGAAAGAAGGCCACACTCACAGACATAGATGCCAGACAGCGTAGGCCAAGTGGAGTGCGCAGCGGGTGTCCTTTAATGAGAGCGGCCAGGTTGCGGGAGAGCCTGTGGGTAAGTCTTATCAGTGGGCGTCTCGTCTCAGTTAGATCGGCGTAGTGGCTGGAATGGCCGCAAAGAGGTCGGCGACATTTGGCACCGGGCTGTGGGACTGCCGTGGGTTGGGTTGGTCAACGCGCGATCTGTGTTTTTGTTTTGGGGGTTTGGATTTCGTGTGCGGGGGGTGGGCGGGGGGGGGCGCGGGGGGGGGGGGGGGGGGGGGGGGGCTCGGGGCGCGCTGGCGTGCTGGGTTGGCACACGTGTGGGTGGGGAGGAACGGGGCCTCTTTGCAGATATCTCAGCGCGGGGGAAAGGGAAATTGTTGATGCCCTGGGGGAGGGGAGTGGCTGGCTGGCTTGGGTCCGCGCCGAGACGAGCGATCCCCACACCGCAACCTCGTCGCCGACCGCCGTCCTTCTTGCCTCGGACCCGAGCTCCTTGCTTGCAGTTCCACCGCGCGCACTGCGACTCAACTCCACCAACGCAACGCTCTTGTCCCCAAAAGCAACTTCTCGACGACACTCTCCAAGCAACCAAACCCCTCGCTCGATTCACTCTCGGCTCCCTTTTTATAGGCGGCAGGAGAAGCCAATATGCAAATTTAGTTCAGAACGCGATTGGAGGGCGGGGACGCCGCCCCCCGGTCAGCCATTGGTCGGCGCAAAAGGCGTGAACCTCCCTATCCTAAAATTTGCATATCCGGACTTCACATACACACGCTTGGAGGCGGGGCAAGCCGCCCGCACGTCGCTAATTGGACGGAGAGAAGTGGGCGTGAAGCGTTTCTGATCCGAATTTTCCCCTCGGAAAGGCCGCCATTCGCGCTCGTGCTCGGTGCGTTCGGCACCAATCGCGAACGGGCCCGAGACAGCCGACGTTCAGTGTTCAAGGTGGTGCGGGAATGGCCATAGAAGCGATGATGTGGGATGAATTCGTGAAGGAAGCGAAGGTGGTGGAGGGTTTCTGTGGTGAGGTTGTGGCGTTGTGGTTGTTGTCTGAGGGTTGGAGCGTTTGTAGTTGTTTGGTGACGATGGCTGGCGTGTGTGTTAAGGTGGTTGTTGTGTGATGGCGTTTGAGACTTGGTTGTTCAAAATAAAGATAGACAGAAAAAATGGCTAACTCAAAGCGTCGCAGCCGGATGAATCACATAAATTCCCTCTATAAAAACGGTTTGGGCTAACTACACACTGTACTATCGAGATATCTCACCTGCGGGCCCTTTATGGTGTAAGGCGAATTTCCACAGCCGTAAAGTATGTATATTTTAACTTGACGTAATAATATTTTAACTCGTGTGAGCTACCTTCGTTGTGTTTAACTTGACGTAAATAATATATTAAACTCGAGTGAGCTAATGCTTCGTTGTGTTTTTATCCCCGCGCCTTGGGTGGCGAAGGATATTGTTGTCACGGTGGGGGTTATTTCATGGTTGGTCTCGGTGCGGTGCCGTACTTGTTGGTGATGCCGTGTTTGGTTGTTTTTCGTTTTCCGGTGTGTCGCGTTTTGCATATCGAGGTATAGCGTGAGTGCGTATATGACGTCACAATAAATGAGGTCATATGACGATTGAAATTTTGTCACGACGATGTATGTCCGGACCGAGGCTTTGTATGAAAGGAAGAGATCGGTCTAGTGTGTGATTTTGGGCGGTGTGGTTACCGGAGATCCACTTGGCGACATGAGGGTGGCCATTGGTTGAAAAAATTTGTTTTTGTAATAAAATGAATATTACACGGCTTTCTTGAGTATACATTACTATTTTTAGGTCTCTACGTTCGAGGTTCCTAGTCACTTCTGGCTCTGTGGAATTTTCGAATTGGCATGAACAAATGGTGTCTTGTTTCCAATTCACCTCCCTCATTATCTGGACTATGTATGACCTTTTTCATTCAATGACGGGGGATTCCCCATCTCTGATGGTATATTTTTATCTTCTCCAATCCCTCTCAACTATACCCCCTGTTTCATGTCTTAAAATATCAAAAACACAAAACAACAACAACAACAAAAAACCTTACCCCACGTGACTTCCTTCACAGACTCTTTTTTTCCTCCTTCTTCTGCGGATCTACCATCGACTACTTATGCCCACCCACATTCACCATACACCTTCACAATTTTTTCTTCAACATTTCCTTTACCTAATATTTCCTAATGTTTTTGAAGAAAAAAAAAATTTATTCTTTTAACCTCTCATGTTACACCCCCCTTTTCTTTTTCCTGTAACTTTCGTCAAACCACCAACTTCTTTCTGCGTTTGCCGATCCAAATTCACCAAAATCTACACGATTTTTCTTCAACCTTTCCTTTACGTAATTTATGTAATCTTTATGAAGAAATTTTTAAAAACCAGTCTCTTAAAAATGTTACAACTTCCTTTTTCACACGGGTGGTTCTCGGTATTGTATCATAATTCACTACTCTTATTCTTGTTCTTCTTCTTCATAAGTCTTTTAAATTCGACCTTTCCTTCATCCTGTGTCTAAAAAGTTCCACTGTTACAATGTTTCTTTTCTCCATTCTCTCAATTCACCTTTATTGCATCCATCACATAATGTCTTTAATTGCATCTCTGACTTTAAAAATTTTTAAATCTCAGTTTGCAATGCATGTTCGTGTTCCCATCAATCGTCCTTTTTTTTTACCAACTTCAGTGCCAATTCACCCCAGCTCCTTAAATCTACCCATCCTAACCCCTCACCAGTTATCCCTCTCCTTATCCTCCCATATTGCACTCATCCGACCTCCGCTCTTAGCACGTCTTCACTGTCTTCTGCTTCAGTATCAGCTCCTCCTCTGTTGTTCCAAAGTGTGTGATGTCCTTACATCTGTGAGCTTTATTCTAACCAAACAGATTTCTACTCTCTCAATCAGTGCACTCATCACACCACAAACATGCTCCTTCCTTCCTCTCAGCACATCTCCTCCTCTTCCCAACCCCTCAAATCTTGTACCTCCCTCTGCCCGCTCCCTTCTTCACCATACCTCCACGAAGACTCATCCTTACCCTCTCCTCACCTCTCCCATCACCCTCCTGCAACTTGGCCTGCCTGCTCTCATCATCTCCCCTCCTCTCAAAGCAACCTTCACACTCTTCCCCACCAAGCTTCCCTATCACCTTTCTCAAAAACTCCCATCTCACCCTTCTCCCTCAACTCTCCTCTCACCCTTCTCCCTCCAATATTCCCTCTCACTCCCCTACACAAAGTTTCCCCCCCTCACATCCACAAAGATGCCTCCCTCCCCCACCCTCTCTCTTCCAGATCATCACTCCACCTCCTCCAATCTTCAACTGCCCTCTGCCCCCTCTTATTACTCCCCACTGTACCTCAACCCATCACCACCGAGTCTTTTCTCCTCATTCGGCTCTCCCCTGAGCTCTTCTGCAATCCCCCACACTCTTAATAACTCTCCTTACCCCCCCCCTCCTCCCTCGTCCTACCCTTCCCCTCCCCTACCTCTTCCTGAACAGTGTGGACCTTAGACATCCGGGGCCTTCGCTCAAACCTGACAGATCTTTCCATACTGTTGCTACTGTCAAACCAAGACATAACTGCTTCACAGAAACTTTCCTCTTTCAAGACGTCTCTGACATCCTAGTTTCTCTCCCTGGAGACTCCCTCCTCCGGTATGATAGACCTGAGCCTCGTCCTGGTGGAGGAGCTGCTCTCTTCATCAAAGACTATTCCTCACTCACCATGCACCACCCTCTCTCCCACACACCCCAGGAATACCTCTAGCTACGACTTCCACTCCACTCCCACCTCATGTTTATATGTGTGTTGTACCATCCACCAAACAGTGACGACTCCATTTACATCTCCTCTCCAAAACATGGACCGACTTTGATCCTCTCATCCCAACTCTCTCTTCCTCATATGTGGTGACTTCAATTGTCATCATGCCAGTTGGCTGGGTGTGGGTACCTCTCTCACCTGCCATGGCACTTCAGTAAAAGACTTCTGCGACTCATTGGGACTGATTCAATCGGCCAACTCCCGACCCGGGTCTCAATCAACGGTACTCCATCTCTTCTGGATCTGATTTTGACAAATATCCCTGAAAATATCGGTTGTTATTCCTCCGCTCCAATCGTTCATCTGACCAAATTCTTGCCAAAGTAGACATCTCTGGCTGTTTTTAGAGAACCACCTCAGCGCCGTCGAGTCTGGAATTTCACTCAGGCCAGTCAGCAGGGGGAGTTCAAGCAGCCATCAAACTTCTAAGATTGTCTCCCATCTCTACTTCCTCCAACATCAACTCGTCCTGGAATTCTTTCAAAGAAACTTGCTCTCTCTCATACACAGATTTATCCCTCTCGTCTTCAGTTGTCCTACCTCTTCCTCCTGCCCATGGTACACTGAAGCTTGTGGCGAGGCAGTTGTCCTGAAAAAACTTGCCTTTGCCTCGTGGAAGGCAAATCCAACTGAAGGAATCTCAGTTCCTTCCACAAAGCTCGGAACAAGTGTGTGTCTACCCTGAGGAGAGCCAGAAAACAGCATCCTTATTTCTCAAATCTGAACTCTCAAACCTGTCTCCCTCTTCCAAATCCTGGTGGCATCGAGTTAAGTTCTGTTTCTGGTGTATGTTCCCCTCCATCCCCTCCCTTACATCAAATGGCCGCACAGCTGACACTGCACGTGAAAAGGCTGAATGCCTAAACTGCGTGTTTGCTTCTAAATCATGTGTCCCAAACCCATCACTTTCTGTACCCACCTTACCAGTCATATCCAGCTGTTCTTGGACTCCGTGTCTTTTCTCCTGACAAGGTGGAGAGCTTGCTATCAAACCTCGACTCAGATTCTGCAACGCGGTTCAGACGCATCAGCCCATTTGTCTTAAAAACCTGCTCCTCTGCTCTTGCTCACCCTCTCTCTGTTCTATTCACCCTCTCATTTGCTCAAGGTCATCTGCCATCTGCTTGGAAATCAGCAAACATTACCGCTCTGCTTAAAAAGGTGCAAAAACAGATCCCTGCAACTACAGACCAATCAGCCTTCTCCCAAAATCATCAGCAAGGTTATGGAATCCATCATCGCTTCAGACATTAAATCCTTCCTCTCTCCAATGGCTTGATTTCCGATCATCAATTTGGATTCAGACCAGGTCACTGTACCCTGGATATGCTGCTTCTGCTCTCCCAACAATGGATGGAGATCCTCAATGCCAGACATGAATCAGAGCCATATCCCTCGACATACCGCGTGCTTTTGACACGCTCTGCACCTGACCTGCTTACCAAACTCTCTTACTATGGTATCCAAGGACATCTCCACTCATGGCTCACAGACTTCCTCTCTGTCACAGCCAATGTGTGGCCCTTAATGGAGTTCTCTTATCCCTCTTCCTGTCCAGGCTGGAGTTCCTCAAGGCAGTGTTCTGGCGTCTGCACGCTGTTCTCACTGTTCTTTTCTGGTTTTAATAAATGATCTCTCTGACTCTCTGGAAAATCCTCTTTATCTCTTTGCTGATGACTCCACTCTGCCGTACCATCTGTCATCCCTCAGATTGGCAAGCAGCAGCTTCTTCACTCTCTGCAGATCTGGATAAAATCACAAGCTGGTCCAACACGTGGAACATGTCCTCCAACTCTGACAAAATCTTACACTTCACTATGTCTCTCTGAAAGGACTGTCTGGAAACCCCCTCCCCCTTCCATCTCCTTTATAAAACAATCCTCTTTGAAGTCCTTTCATTCAAGCTTCTGGGTCTCACTCTCTGCCATGATCTTTCTTGGGAAAGACATTTCCAAGCTGGCCTCCAAAGCCAGTCCCCAACTGGGCATCCTCCATCATGTAAAGTTCTTCCTTGGCACACCTGAGCTCCTGTCCACATAAAAAGCTTTTGTCAACAGCCTGATGGAGTACTGCTCTGCCCTCTGGGCTGGTGTTCCTGCCTCTCACCTTTACCGGCTTCATGGAAACCAAGGTATTTAGAATCATTGGTATCTCCCGCGATGAGGCTGAGTCATTGGACCTCTCACTGCAGGCAGGTCGGTGGTCTTTCTGTCTTCTACCGTCCCTCTCCGGCCTGGCCTCTCTGCTCTGTCTGAGATTTGTCCCCCCCCCCCCCCACCCCATATTTCCACAGGGCGCTCAAGGTCTGCAAGCAACCCCCTTCTGGTTAAACTACCAAAATCAAGAATCACTGCTCACCTTCACTCTTTCATTCCTCTTTTCCCTCCACACTCTCTTCAATTCCACTCTTCCCTCCAGATCTTCAAAACAGCTGTTCACCACCATCTCTTATCTTCCCCATCCAAATACGATCTTTTCTACCACCGCTAATCCGCCCCAAACCGCCACCTCCTTCAAATTCCCTGCTTTCCTTCCTGAAAGTCCCTGTGATGTCCATCTTGTTTCCCCTGTATACCCTGCCCCATCCCTCTCCCTTCCACAGATCTCGTCATGTGCCTGTTCCACACTATTTTTTCCTTCCCACTCCCACCCCTCTTGTCTCCTGCTCCTCTTGTTGGACGTTTCTGTGCGTTAGCTCTCTTACGAGCCTCGGCAATGTATACAAAAATAAATAAACAAATAAATAAATAAATAATCTGGCAAAGGGCTAATGTTTGAAATATCAGCCGTGTCTCGTTTCCCACAGCAGTGAACATATTCATCACGTTTTAGTTGATATAATCCATTGTTTTTATTGTCCACCAATGCAAGCTGACAATGGCCTTCACATAGACCAGTGTTCCATCCTATCCACTCAAAAAACCACTAATCCGCTTGCATATCAGTGCTTTCCTCTTAATTTATACATGTTCCTCCCTGACCGCTGATGGAAGCACATACAAAAGTTGAAGATCCTCGACCTGATCTCAGCTGCCAGTCACCATGTAGACCCTGAGGTCCAGCCGAGATGCCATTGAGTCATGTATCTTTCTCAGAGGGCTACGATCTAATAATAAATAAATTAAAATTAACATCCCACAAATGTAAAAAATAATTAAGGGAATTTTTCTCTTCTCATTTTGGAGCTTCCAGTTTCTTTTCAAACTCCTCATAACTTCAAGCATTTTAAATTCACCACACTTTTGGATTTGTTGTTTTGTGATTGTTGATGGATGTCTTCTTCCATTATGCTTCACCAATCCTTCCACACTGCTCAGTTCCACATTTTCAACTAGAATGGCACTCGGTAGAGCGTATACCTCTGCCAGGCTGAACAGTTTACATTTTGTATCCCACTGATAGGCCAGATCTCCATCTGGACGTGAACCAAAATCGAATCGGCTTGTTCTTGTTACCTACCCAACTCATCCACCTGGTTTTGTCATTCGACCACAACGTTTTGAAATATCATGCGATATATCGTTTTTGGCCCCATCTCTCAATGGTGAAGAATCACTGAGAAAATTAGAAAAATCTCGGATCCAGATCCGGATTCGGAGCTTCACCAAAATCGAATCAATTTCTCCTTGTCACACTCCCAACCTGTCCACCAAATTTAGTCTGAGTCCGTCCACACCTTTTTGAGATGTCCTGCTCACAGACAACCAGACAGAGGTAAAAACATCACCTCTATCCGCCTTCGCCGACAGAGGTAATAAGTACTTCAGTAAGACATGCAATGCTGTCATGACTTTCCCAGAATGCGCTTGTTGAGGAATCTAACGCTTGCATATCCCTGAGATCTTACCTGAAGATGCTGAAGGTCAGAGTTTACCTTTCTAATGGTCTTGTTTTTCCATTTCTTATCCAATACTTTCTGTTGTCTCCTGAAAGTGGCTTGCGTTCACTGACTAATCTGTTCTGAATTAAAATCCTTAAAATCAAAGCTGTGATCTCATTCCATTTGCCTCCTTTTCTTCTTTCTGTGGAGCCTCCTTTTCTTCTTTCTGTGAAGCCTCCTTTTCTTTTTTCTGTGGAGCCTCCTTATTAACCCACCCTTATCTCCAGGTGTTTAGTCACTTTCTCAGAAACATATCCAGACGATGTGCACGTGGGGGCGTGGTTAGGAGTGGAGGGCGTGGTTACAGTGATTGGGGGCGTGGTTACAGGGATTAGTGACCATGGTAACACCAGCGGATTTGGGGGCAAAATGACACAAACCTGCACGAATAACAATGCACGAATGTGCGGAAGACGTGAGGGGTTAGTCACCGATGCGAGTGTTACGGTGAGAGTGTGATTTAATAGGGATGAGTGTGATTTAATAGTGGTCGCATGGGCGTCATGAGGTTTGAGTACTTCACGTGCTCGAGAAATCGTCACACAATGCGTCACACCGGTAAACCGGGGGAGGCAAAGGAGGGATAACAGATGCAAAATGTGCTGCATGCCGCTAAGCTGGAAGGGTGCGCCATTCAACGAGGGATGTCATGTGATCGAGGTTGTTGTCTCGTGTGCGGCAAAGTCCTGAACATTGATCGTCGTGTGGGAGACAAGGAATGCTTGTAACGACCTCATCATCGCTCTATAATTCCGAGTGAAAAGTATGATCTCGGGATATGCTCTAATACCCTCTATCACCCCCATGGAGGCTTTGGCAGGTTCTAGAGCCACCTGTAAGCACTGAGGTACCCCAGAATGGCTGAGCTAGTAGACTTATAACCCCTCTCTCCGATGGTACCGGTCTAAACTCGCTCCGACTTCGGGGTGAGGCTCGGTGAGCCAGCAAACTAGGCGGAAATGTCGATTTTTCGCAATATTCAGATTCCAGGACCAGTGGCCGAACCGCTAATTTGCAACTTCCAGCCAAACCGTGGTTCGTAAAGGTTGCGAAAATTATTATGTTGTACATGGGACGAGGCTCAACGATAAAAGACCGATCTGGCTCTCAGCTCCTTCTTGCAGTGCGCCAAGCTTCTCAGGACACAAAACCCGTATGTGGTATTGTTACGGATTTGGAAACCTTGTGCACACAAACAGCCAGAGTCCCAAAGTTAGTTATTTCGATAAGTATGTGTTCATAGTTAGAATCCTTCCTTTGTCTAATGGGAATTTCATGTGTGCGCTACGAGTTATTTTCCAGTTAGTTTTTTTTACATCCTCTACAACAACATCAACTACAACAACAACGATTACTGCTACAACAACTACAACAACAGCGCGCCGTCCTGCACTCGACCCGGTTGCCATTATGCATGTGTTTGTGGCTGAGGACGTGGGCGGAGCCTTCGTCGCCTCGGGTCGAAACTCCGCTCCGAGGAGGAGCTTGGCAGAGAGCGTTTCCTTCAGCCAATGAGCGGAGGGCGAGCACCACAGGCGCGCCCCAGCCAATCGGGAGACCGCCATGAGTCGCCTGACAACCCACCATCCAATCAGGAGGTGAGTGGCGGGGGAGAAGAAACCCCTCCCTCCTCAAGAGGAGTAGTGTGGTTGTCTGGACCAGCGTTCAGGAGAAGGTGATCGTGGAGATTGCGGCACGGTCTGTAGTTGTCTGGACCAGCGTTCGGCAGATAGTGATCGTGGCGATTGCGGCGCGGTCTGTGGTTGTCGACGAGCGTTCTGCAGATGGTCGTGGTGGTGGCTGGAGTAGTCTGAGACAGTGGTGATCGTGGTTGAGCGGTCTCGTTCGTGGGCCGTGGACTTCGGGTCGTGGGTTCGGGTCCACATGGTGGTTTCGGAGTCGGTGTGGCCACACGAAGCGGACAGGTACCCCGGCCCGGCTTGACCGAAAATAGACCCACGAGGTCCATTTCTTTGTGTGTGTGTGTGTGTGTGTGTGTGTGTGTGTGTGTGTGTGTGTGTGTGTGTGTGTGTGGCGCCGTCCTGTGGTAGAATTGTGTAAGTGCTTTCCTTTGCTTGTACATTGCCTGCCTTTTATTCGTGATAACTCTGCTCTGTGTTCCCCTCCCGTTACTCCTTGTAAAATAAACCCTGTTAAATGTACCAGCTCGTTTTCTGTGCTTTCCTTCATTGGCCTAGCATGGTGCGTATTGAGAAATAGTAAGGCCGTTCATGCGCGTAAATTGTTAATTTGGTCCGGCGCGGCTTTGTTAACTTCCGCTCAGTTACGCCGGATTCGAGTCGGTGTAGCGACTCGATTCGGACAAAGTCGGCCGAGGTGTGGTTTCCCGGTAGTTGGACGACGTGGGTATTTAGGTATACAGTAATCCCCCTTTCTCGCGGGGTTACGTTCCAAACCTCCCGCGCCTAAGTGAAAATCCGCGATGAATGGACGCCTCCCCAAAAAATCGACTCGTCTGGTCTGGTCGGTTTGGGAGTGATTGGTTTGAGGTGCCTGAGATCGACTAGTCTGGTCTGGTCAGTTTGGCAGTGATTGGGTATGAGGTGCCGGGATCGACTAGTCTGGTCTGGTCAGTTTTGAGGTGCTGTGTATGAGCAGTGCTCGTCCAACGGCGGCAAACCTTTTTTTCTTCCGAAGCATATATCGAGCACCTTTACCTTAACCTTCTCCTGGAGCGTCCCAGGACCTTCCTCTGGCGCTTCGGTTCCTTGCCAGAAGCCTTAGAAGGTGCAGGGCGTTTGGCGGCATCGTGGGGCTTGGGAAAAAACGTAGAAAATATCGAAGTTCACAAGCGAAACTTTGTCTCGTGCGTTGTGTGACTGGTCGAGCACCACGCGTTATAATTTATTGCTTAAATAATTTATATTTTATATATTATTACGGATGTACCGGGGAATCCGCAGAAAAATTAGTTACGTTCCAAGGGAAAACCCGCGATGAACCGGGGGCGCGATAGGTGAACCGCGATGAAGCGGGGGTTGACTGTATTGAAATTAGGCAATTAACCCTACCCCACGCCGTCAAAATATTGGCGACCACGGTCCGCTAAGGGACCTGTGACCTTTGGAGTTATCCAAGGTTGCGACCTAAATTCCAGTGTTCGATGGGAGACGACTCCACTGCTCCCCCTAGTGGTCCGTTGATCGCCACCGAACCCTGGCCCACAACAGTATCACCCCTTCGATTTTATGGTAGGAGGACGAAGAAGCCGATCCTTCAGATGAAGGGCTAATGCTAAAGGGTTATTTCGCAATCACTGCCGTGACGTGCCTCAACCGTGACGATAAATCCAATCTTCACATCTTGCCGTTTGTACATTTCATTGTAATCTTTGTAATATTTTGTACTATTTGTATTTTGTACACTTACAAAAAAAAATTCCCTCTGATCTTTCTTGAGATCTTGGAGAAATCTGCTGAGATTCACATCCGATTTTCAGAGATTTTCTTTTGCAAGAGTCACGACGATGTCTTGATGTAATTATATGTTCTGATTAAATCATGTTTGTTCCACTTTAATTACTCTCGGCCATGTCCAACACATATAATATGCTCAGAACCCTGTGTTTGTAGATGTACATGGCCTCACATTTATCGGTGCCCTGGCAACTTTGTACTCTGCGTTTCAAAGGATGTCCTAACAAAGATGTCCTAATTAATGTCAGGTCAGGCCAGATTAGATCTGTGACTTGCTGCAGGTATCATGTAAACCTGTACTAACCTGTTC
>CM068954.1:65501155-65521086 GCA_035128595.1 Eptatretus atami
CTTTAATAACAGGGCGGTTAACGTGGAGGTGAGGTGTTTTTAATAACATGGCGGTTACGTGGAGGTGAGGTGTTTTAATAACATGGCGGTTACGTGGAGGTGAGGTGTTTTTAATAACATGGCGGTTACGTGGAGGTGAGGTGTTTTTAATAACATGGCGGTTACGTGTGTCAGGTCTGAATGTCAGGTACGACTATTGATGGCCACATATTGGCCCATATTTGTACATTTGACTTATTTAAACATTCATCAATTGCATTAACCAGGTGTTTGGATTCAAACCCTTGGCCTGGTTGCTTCAAATTGTGTTTCCAAGCTTTTGCCCTCGTTTTAGAATTTCTGTACGATGTGTTAAAATGTAATATCAACAAGCTTGCCATGGCCTTGCCAGAGCGCTTCTGCAGGCTATTGTTTATTCCAGTGTGGAGTGACAACAAACGGCTGGAGAACTCTGTTATGGCTGATTCACCCGAGGGCCGTAGGGAGGGGGGAAAAGCCCACTTGCTTCTTTGTTTCTTTCTTTGCTTGCTTTTCTCCGCCTAGGAATAGTTTTTATATATGAAACTTATTGAGTGTAACCTTTAGTGTGGTACAGGATCTGACTGCTGTGTTGGTTCCTGTGCCACCTCCGCTTGCAAGTGTGCTATGCAACTTCAATAAACCGTATATTCGAGAATCCTCAGTTGACTCCCTCAATTCTTGGCCAGCATTGTATGAGGGTCATCATTACAACGTGGAGGTGGGTGTTTAAATAACATGGCGGTTACGTGGTGGTGAGATGTTTTTAATAACATGGCGGTTACATGGTGGTGAGGTGTTTTAATAACACTAGTACGTGCCCGTAAAAAAAAATAATAATAAATAAATATTCAAACCGCGAGCAACAAACAACAACCACACAGGCCGTTCTCTTCGCTCTCGCGTGCCCGTACGTGCTGGCCCGGAAGTTCGCATATTATTCGCAGTTACGATTATTCGCAATTTAGTTTTAATGCCCAAATATTCAATTAGCGCCAACGTATTTTGGCCTTTTCGCAATGTCATCGCAAGGAAAAAACAAAAGAAGAAGAAGAGAAAAAAATAATTACTTCCTGGTTCGGAGCATACCAGCAACTACTGATGGTTAACCAAACACCTCACCACCACGTAACCGCCATGTTATTAAAAACACCTCACCACCACGTAACCGCCATGTTATTCAAAACACCTCACCACCACGTAACCGCCATGTTATTCAAAACAACTGCCACTGTGCAATATTAAACACCTCACTATACGTTGCTCAAGAGACCGACTTGTTTTAACTGAGCAGAAGTATGTGAGTTGCTATGTTGTCATGATTTACACCAAGCATATTTCAAACATTTATTTTGAAAATTTATTTGTAATATTCGTGATATTACATTCTTATAAACAATTTAAGTTGAGGATTTAAGTTTGAAAATTTAAGATCAAATTTGATCTTAAATTTGACCTGAGGTCAAATCCCGCTCAGCTGTTGAATTAATACCAGGTGGGTTTGACTCAGCCTATCATCCTTCCGAGGTTGGCAAATTGAGTACTAGCTTGCTGGGATGTCCCGGCTTGTGCCCCGGTTTGGAATAGGTACACCATATCCCCGCGTATTGTGAGAGGCGACTCAAGGGTTGGCGTCAGGAAGGGCATCCGGCCATAAAAAACATTGCCTCAAAAAGGGAACCATGATAGAAGATTGTCATGGGACCCGCAAGGCTAACTCCTGTTCTCGCAAGGAAAAATGACTTGTGCGTGCATGCGTGTGCATAGTACTTGTGAATGTCTGCAGCTGTAGCAGATCCCAGGAAGCATTTGAAACAACAAAAGGCTTACCTTATGTAGCTCTTCTTGGTTGCTTTATGTAGATTTCTTCAGCTGGAAGAGCATGAGGGTTAATTTAAATACACAGTACAGTGTACGTGTATATTAGGAGAGGAGAGAACCCATCCACTGACGCATTTCTGGCTGTTGGCCTATCCTCGGTGTAAAACAGAGCTCCCCTCCCTAGGTTGAGCCACCCAGTCCCCTACCTGAGGCTTATGAAATTGATACCTCCTTACTGTTGTGGTGATTCAAAACAAATTGTCAGTCACAGCCAAATGGCCACTTTGATTCAGACCAATAGCTGGTGTCTACCACACTACCAAACTGTTTGTAATTACAAGAGTGAGAAGTCCAAACTGCAACTGTGAAAGTTACAATTTTCCTTTTGACCGTGGATGGGTTCACTCCTCTCTTGGGTTGTGCTGGCAAATTCCACAACTTCCAGACCCTGCAAAGTTCCAAAACTTGATTGCTGATGCTTCTTGCCAAAGTACAAAATGCACAGGTATCTTGGTTGCTGTAGATTTTCGATTGTTGTTCTATTGGGAAAACAGCAAAGCCATCGAGCATCGTCGAATATCTATCTCTTTTCCAACCATATTCCAAGGTATCTATCTGTTGTCACGGGATGTTGAAGTAGTCCATTTAATTATTATTTTTGCCCTACCTATCCCATATATACAGCAGTGACTGCTGAGGTAACCACTGTTTTTGAGAGAGTGCTGAGATAACCATCCATTGTGGTTTTTTTTTCATCGGATTCCCTGATAACTACGCTTCTCTTTCTTATTTTTTTAACAGAAAAATGCTGAGTCTTGGCAGCTCCAAGCCTTGGACGCAGGTATTGGAGCACATGACTAACAATACCAAAATGGATGCTCAACCTCTCCTGGAATACTTTAAGCCTCTGATGACGTGGCTGCAAAAGGACAATATAAAGAATGGACAATCGACAGGATGGGACACGAGCTGGACTCCCAGTATGTATGAACATTTGGACAATGGAACAGCCGAGTAATGTGTTCAGAGAAAGAAAGTGAGATGAGTTAGAGTGCAGTGTATTGAGGGCGACAGTGCCCATGCTTATAGAAAGAGTGGAAATGAGACATGGACAATGAAGAACTGATGTGGGGAGACATAGACATTGAGAGAGGTGGCTTTGATGAAGTAAGAGGGGTGTTCAAAATGTTTTTGGATTATTGATATTTAAGAATTAACATATTTGGTACCGACTACTATACTACTTTGATAACCCAATGATTCCCACTTTCTTGTGGGGTCGGTTGGGGAACGTGTTTGCCCGAAGTTTTTCACGAACCTGCTGGCCTGGCCAGACATTCGACTGAAGGTGATTTTGGCAGGAATTGGTGTTTTGTTCAGGGTGTCAGCAATCTCACTCAATCTTCGCGAAGTACCTTCTACCTTGACATCTTCTTTGGAATCTGTCGCTGTTAGCTAAGTCACCTGTCATCGTTTTGTGGATTTCCTCCTGCTTTGGGCCACAGGGTTTTCATTCTTGACGTCACTGCTTTCCCTCTCCTCGTGGGATGTTTAACGTCCACCAACAGACAAGACACGGGACACCCACCTTTGCTTCAATCCCGAGGAACAATACCTTGTCTGTGAAGCACCAATCTGACAGTTTATATAGTCAGGTCATGAATCAAACCGAGACGAGATAGCTCAAAGGTAAGTGACATACCTATGTACAATCTTGTCATTATCCCTGCGGCTTCAAGACCACAACACATTTGTAAAGGTAGGAATCGTCCTTTAAGGGTTTAAACCAAAACAAAGTAAACTATTAACAGAGTTTGTTCTCAGATGTCAGAGAAGCCATTGTTTAGTTGATATTGCATTCCATGGATTCCGTTTCCCCAACTTGTGCTTCTTATAAACCCTTGAAGAATCATATATGGTAGCTGTCAGTTAAAAATCGTAAATTAAGAAGTATCCAAACCATCTCATCACAAATCTAATCACTGCCTCCAAGGAATCTCCTTGCCAATGATTGAGTGTAAAAACGAAAGTGATGACAGGAAATGATCAATGGATGTTGCGAAATCGATGCTGACGTGGGTCCCAAAATGGCATCATTTCCATGCTCACATCCTGTACCTGGTCTATTCCTGTGCCTCCAGAAGTGACACACAATTGATCACAGACAAATGCTTTGCGACAAGCCCAAGCCTGTAAAGAGAAACAGGCGCTTTCTTCAGTCATAGACTCAACATCTAGGTACGCGTCCCCTCACCTGAGCCTCGTGAGTTTGTGAAAGAGCGGCGAGTCCACATGCTGATCAGATTCTAATTCAATTGGATAGTGCTACTCCTCCGCTATCTGATTGGAGGCCTCTAAATACGAAATCAAACTCGAAACAAAACAAAAGTAGAGCGTACGTAGAACACCTTACCCCATGCAGTCTGAAGAAAAAGCACATGGGAAGGGTCTTTTTAAACTCTTGCTTTGCTTGGTTTGCATTTCCGAAGACAATTTGTATTTCCTTTTAGCTGCCATTTTGTCTGAATCTTGATATTCCCCAACGCTGAGAGAGAGAGCCACAGGCAAATTTGATTGTTCGAGATGGCGTAAAATGACATCATATTTTGTCTAAGTATTGCTGAACTGGAGTTTTTTGTAAGTAGCAAGAAGGTGATTTGTGTTCAACATCGTCCAAACATATAAATCAGTTGAAATAAAATAAAGGCTTTAAAGGCTGCAGCAAAATAACTTATTTTGGAAGTTTACCGCCATTGATGCACCGTCTTTTACACCAACTTATTTAACACTTTGAATTAGTTATTTGTGCCTGTTGTTTTGGTCCTTTATGACGTTCCTATAGAAACAATAAGTTAATTTCTTGCTTGGAATGATTTTCAATTTTATTTGACGACCAGACAGGCAGCATGCTCGGAATGAGATTCCATACAATTTGCCAAATTCAGAGCCAACTGCTAAACTACAGGTTTGTTTCCCGATTCGTGTTCAAAATATAACATCAATTGAAATTAAGTTGTTTCTCGATCATGAATTGACGTCTGTAGACAGAGAGATAAAGTGAACCAATTGCTTCACCCACTTTTTGTTTTGCACGTGGGGTAACAACTTGCGCTGCGCGCACACACACACACACACACACACACACACACACACACACACACACACACACACACACAGTGTTTGACAAATTGGAAACGCATTCAAACACAAGTTACATCCATAGATCAAAGCAAAACCAGATGAAAGAGCAAGCCCTGCCTAATGGTCTCCCAAGATAGTATGTACAAAGCAGGAAGCGGTGGTTTCATTGTTTACCATTGATGTGAAAGGAATGACCTTCTCTTTAACCACCCATGGCATTGCAGCAAAGGACTTTTGTGACTCCATAGACCTGACTCGATCTGTGAAGTTTCTGATCTGGATTTCTGCCAATGGCAAATTCTTCTGGACCTGGTAATGAACAATTTTCCTGCTTGCATCTCCTGTTCCTCCACTGCTCCAATTGGTTCATCTGATCACATGCTTGTGAGATTAAACAGCTCTTCGGCTATTGACAGAGAGATGTTTGAGCACCAGAGAATCTGGCATTTCACTCAAGCTAACTGGCAAGGACTGTAAGCTGGCATCTCACTTCAGGACTGGTTTTCTATCTCCACTTCCCTTGATATTGTCACAGGGGTGGCCGGCACAGGTTAACCTCCTGACCCAATTTGTGGTGTCGGGCGATTAACACCACCAGCCCCTGTACGGCCGAGCAGTTCCTTATTAATAGGAGGTGGACACGTTGATCCTCGGAGATTATAACACGTGCTCAAAGGGCATGGGGTGCAATGGCGGAGAGGCGGAGGAGCACAGGGAATGAAACAGATGCACAGGGGGTTTATCCTCGAACCCCACTAATACACGGATACAGTTTCTTCAAAATGAACACATTTAATGAAAATAAACAAATATTTACAAAGGACAATAATTCAAAAGGTAATGATAATAATGATAAAGTAAATAAATCCGAAAGTCAAGGCGCCTCTCACACAGACTCAAATACAGACAACGGGAACACAAAATAAAAATAAAAACCTTCCTTTTGAGTATTCTTGTACTTAGCTTGGCCCAGAGCTGGACCTTGTGGAAATTGGAATCGAGGCGCCTACACCAGCATGTGCATACGTGTGCAAAATGGCGCTTCTCTCGTAGCAGGACAAACGCATGCCAGGCAATCTGTGAGCGGCACTCCACACCAAGGCTCAGAGCCCCAGTGTAATGGCTTCCTGTGCTCTGATCGTCCTCAACGACCCAACCAAGAGCCAAAGGCCTGCATCTTTCTTCACCACGCGAGCCAAAATGCCTCAACATGAATTCAATGGCTGTGTCGTCCTCCTTGGCATGCGCTCACCCTCCGCTATCGCCTCTCCAACCAATGCACCTCATGCCTCTGCTCTGATCACGGCTCTCCAAAAATGCGCAAGCCCTGAACTCCCGCCTCTGATTCTTTTCTGAATCAACTCTGCCTCGTGCGTTCCTCACACTGACCTTGTGCGTTCCCCATACTGACCTCGGCCGTGTGCTCTGCCGATCTCCCGTCCTATTTAGTAGGAAGCCTCCCACTCCCCCTTCTTCAGTTGTCTCACAATCCTCCACCTCTGGGGTGTGGCCTGCTCACACGAAACCCGGGAAGGCGGGGCCTCTGCCAGCTCGGCACGCCTGGCTTTAGGGACGTGTTCCCACCTTTAATGCCGATCTTGGAATATTAAAACATCGGGAAAAATCACAGAGGGGTGATTACATACTGGGAAGCTTATTCTTAATCCCAAGCTAATTAACACGACACCACCCCCTCATGTGATGACACGTAACACTTAAGCTCACAGATTCCCTACTTAGTTACATTGAGATGCCTCCTAGACGTCCACGGACCAAGCAACTCAAGTTTGCTATATTCTCAATTAAATTCTTCCATCTACCCCCACAATCGTAACAATATTAATGCTGCCTGGGAATTCTTCCACAAAGCCTGCTCTCATGAACAGATTTGTCCCATCTCGTCTGTAGTTATCATACTCCTCCTCTTGTCCCTGATACACTGAGTCCTGTGATGAGGCAGCTGCCTTCAAACAACCTGCCTTCTCTTCCTGGAGGGCAAATCCGATCGAATGCAATCTTGGATCATTTCACAAATCCAGTAGCAAGTGGGTGTCCACTCATGAAAGCCAGTAAACAACATCTGGCCAACCTCAAAGCTGAAATTTCAAACGTGTCTCTTTCCTCAAACCTGGTGGCACTTGTCAATTCTGTCTCTGGTACATACTACCCCTCTATCCTTTCCCTCACCTCAATCACTGCCAACTATGCTCCTGAGGAACCCGAATACCTCAATTCTGTGTTTACTTCCAAATATTGTGTCCCCAGCCCCTCAATCCCTCTATCTACCCTACCCTCTCGTACCCAACTGCTCCTGGATCACCTGAGAAGGTAAAGAAGTTTCTGGCAACCCTAGACTCCAATTCTGCAACAGCCCTGGTTGGCATCAGCACATGCGTCCTAAAAATCTGCTCTGCCACTCTTGCACATCTTCTTTCAGCTTGGAAGTCAGCCATCGCTGCATTGCATAAACATGGTGCAAAAACATATCCTTTAACTACAATCCTATTTGCATACTTCCAATTATAAGCAAAGTTGTGGAATCCATCATCATAGTTGACATCAAATCCTTCATTTTCTCCAAAACCCTTATCTCAGACCATGAGTTCACATTCAGACCAGGTCACTCTACCTTGGACATGCTGCTACTGCTTTCCCAACAATGGATGGAGGTCCTCAATCTCAAACCTTGAATCAGGACCG
This sequence comes from Eptatretus atami, assembly GCA_035128595.1. Classification (NCBI taxonomy): domain Eukaryota; kingdom Metazoa; phylum Chordata; class Myxini; order Myxiniformes; family Myxinidae; genus Eptatretus; species Eptatretus atami. The sequence continues at coordinate 65,508,836 of CM068954.1, forward strand.
TCTCTCGATCCTGAAATATGTCAAGCACCTGACACAGTCTGGCACCCTGCCTTGCTCTCCAAGCACTCTGCCGATTGCATCCAACGCCACCTCCTCTCATGGCTTCCCGACTTCCTCCTCTCTCGTAGTCAGTACGTGGCTCTCAATGGGATCCTCTCATCTCCTCTCCCTGTCGAGACTGTTGTGCCTCAAGACTGTATTGGACCCAGTCCTGTTTCTCATCTTCATGACTGATCTTTCAGATCTACTGGAAAATCCTGCATATCTCTTCACTGATGATTCCCCCCTCTGCCGTAGCATCTCTGTGGTGGTTATCACACTTACAGTATATCTATAATCTCAAAGGTCATGAGACTTGTCTTGGTTTCATAAGCATCTTTAATTCATGCAAAAACTGAAGGAGATAAAATATAGCCATTAAGTACATGCAGTTACTTATAGTATAATGCATTATCCGAGACCTACGATGATACGTGTTTGGCTAACACAATACGATCATTTGCCTCAAGTTACTTCAGTTCAACAATACATTGAGATTCAGCTTACCTCGATCCTAGCGTCGGGTCTTAAATAGAAAACATGGATAATGGAGCCGAACAGTTTCTTCGGCAAATCTGAACTTTAAGCAGCTTACAAGGCCTTCATCCGTAGCTTAAGGGGAGTACGGCTCTCCCCTTTGGGTTGGTGCTCCTGCCTCAAACCTTGCACTTACTGATTGATGCCATGGAAACCAAAGCCCTCAAAATTGGAATTTCCCATGATAAAGCTGAGTCTCTGAGCCTGTTACTCTCACATTGTAGACAGATCTGTGGCCTCTTCGTCTTGTACCACCACCTTTCTGGTCTTGTACCCTCAACTCTTCCCTTCTTCTACCCTCCTCCCCTGATAGGTTTCAGCAATGTGCAAACAGAATTCCATAATTGAGCAGTTGAGTTACAAGAAAAAATGGAAAGAGTATGACTTTGACATTAGCAAAGAGATTACATGGAGATATAGGAGTGGATACTGGTGATGGGTTGGTGGGGAAGGGGAGATTACGTGGAAATTGAGTGGATGTCTTTGCTTCGGCAGCACTGACGCTTTGCACAGAGTATGGTCCCAAGGGATGGAAGGAGGATGAGTGGATGTGGCGGTGGGGGTGGGTGCGCAAGAGTGTATTGAGATAGCAGAGTGGACGGTAAGGGGGGGGGGATTACATGTTGATTTGGGGGAAGGTAGTTCTGGAGATTACACAGATAGGTGGGGCGGTGGAATTACATGGAGATAGGGAAATGGATATATGTGGTGGGGGGGGGGGGTGGGAGTTCTATGATTACATGGAAATGTGGGGGTGGGGGGGGATACATAGAAGTAGGTGGGAGAGTATTACATTGAGATAGAGGGGTGGAGATGGGAGGATGATGCAGGGGGAGATCACATTGAGATAGGGGAAAGGGTACGAGGGGGTAAGGGGTGATTATTTGGAGATGTGGGTGTGGGAGGGGAGGGGTTCAGGGAAATTACATGGAGATTTATAGAGTGAATATGTGGGGAATATTATACATGGAGATGGAGAGCGGAGCAGGAGAGATTACATGGAGATTGAAGAGTGGATATGGGGGTGAGGCAGGGAAGATTTTGCGGTGTTGTGAAGTTAAGTGTTTTAAGTGATGCCTGGTTGTTAAGTTGTTTATGTTGTCGGACTCTGTGTGGGGGTTGCTCCTGATTACATGTGAGTTATTGTTGGGGGTTATATGTGGGTAATTCTTGAACCGGGTGATCCATGTTAGAAGGCAAACTCAGTGTGTCTGTCTTACAGGCTCCCTGTACATGGTCAAGGTGCGGATCAGTCTTCAAGCAGCACTTGGAGATGATGCTGTAAGTACAAAATTATGGTACTACTAATAGTCATAGTAATAATAACATTAATAATAATAATGATGATGATGACAAAAATTAATTATTTACCAAACCAGGATGAAAGTGGTCTCCTTTTTCATCTTAGATTATGCTGGAAATGACCTGTCTACTTCTCTTAACCTCTCTCCTTTATTGGCAAGGTTTTTAAATGAACACTAAGGTTAATAGACGTGCTTTACATCCGTCATATATGAAAGTCTTCAACCAAATCAGAAGCTAAAGCAAACTAGCAAGTTACCCGTGCCTGCAGGGATTCTAAACAGTGTAGGGAGGTGGCAAAAATGCAAATGGCCTCTTCTGTCATCGAGCCGGCCAGCTGGGAGCAACAATTCGCATTTATTGCCACATCTGATGCAATTTTAATGCTGTTATGGCGGCGAGGTGCTCTATTTAAAACCGTTTGTTCAATATATGTAGCTTTTGATGCCTAGGGTGCATAATAAAAATTTATATTGTTGTCAAAGCCAGTGACCAATTGCAAATTAATAGCAGGATTCACTACAATCAGTGTAAGTATATGACATGTAATTTGTTTTATTAAGTGTCTTGCTTAATGTCACCAAAACTGATATAGACATAATACCGACCACATGCCACCTCTGGGCACCTGTACTCATGGAAGAACTTTCCATGGAATGTACGAAGGTATTGTGGAGTGTTGGGCCACAAGTGCAAGTGATCAAACCACAAGCTATAAAGGATGGGTCCATATACTCTAGGAGTTAATATCTCACAGATATCAATGACCATGCAGCTTGACTTATCCACTATTTTTACTGAAGAATTGAGAGGCTCATGAGATTATGAATTTAACATTCTGTTGTTATTTAATTTTAACTTTGTTCTTTACGAACAGGAATGTGCTAAGAAAGGGAAAAAAGGGGGAAGGGAGGACAGAGAGTTGGGGGTGAGGAGGCAGAGAGTTGGGAGAGAGGAGGTTGAGGACTTGGGTTGGGATGGGGGGAGTTGCAGACTTAAGGTTTGGGGGGGGGGAGTTGAGGACTTGAGGAAGAAGAGGGAGGGAGGACAGAGAGTTGGGTGTGTGGGGGGGGACAGAGAGGGGACAGAGTTGGGAAAAGGGGTTGAGGACTTGAAATTCGGAGGGGGGTGGGTTGAAGATTTGGGGTTGGTAGGGAGGCTGTGGACTTGGGTTGGGAGGGGGTTAATGACTTGAGAATGAGGAGCAAGTTGAGAACTTAGGTTGTGGGGAGTAAGTCGAGTACATTGGGTGCCTGAAGACTTGGGGATGGGAGAAAGATGAGGACTTGGGGTCGTTGGGGAGCTGAGGACTTGGGGTTGTGGTGAAGAGGGTTTAGGACTTGGGGTTGTGGGGGGGGGGATTTGAGTACTTTTGGTGGGGAAAGGGGGTTGATTTAATCAAGCAACATCTTTAGGGAGCACATACAGTGGGGAGAACAAGTATTTGATACACTGCCGATTTTGCAGGTTTTCCCACTTACAAAGCACGTAGAGGTCTGTAATTTTTATCATAGGTACACTTCAACTGTGAAAGACGGAATCTAAAACAAAAATACTGAAAATCACATTGTATGATTTTAGGTCATCTCTACCGAGATGACCTAATAAAGCCGGACCAAATGTCCGTCCGTCCGTACGTCCGTCGCTACGTCCGTCAATTTTTCTTTCCGATCTTGATGAAACTTAGTATGTGGGTAGAGGTCGTTGAGTGTTGCACAGCGATATAACTTTTGTCCGTTCAAGGTCAGGGACGAGGTCACGAGGTCACGTAAGTTATAAAAATCGCCATTTTCAAAACCTATCTAGTCTGCCATTCTACAAGATATTCGGCAACTGTTTATTGATTATGATAGTAAAAAATATTATCTTGTATCTAACCGGACAGATTTTTGAATTTCCTTCCGTTTGGCTGCCACGTAACCTGGAAGATGGTCAAAAACACCTCCCGGTACAAAGAAAACATTTTACTTCTGATCTTGATGAAATTTGGTATGTGGGTAGAGGTCGATGAGTGATACCCAACAACATATCTTTTTTCCCGGATTCGAGGTCAGGGTCAAGGTCACGAGTCACGAAAGTTGTGAAAGTCGCCATTTTCAAAACCTATCTAGTCTGTCATTTTAGGAGATATCTGGCAACGGTTCATCGATTATGATCGTAAAAAACATTATAGAGATGACCGTCACCCCCACACGGGGGTAATTTTTAAATAATTGATTTGCATTTTATTGCATGAAATAAGTATTTGATACATCAGAAAAACAGAACTTAATATTTGGTACAGAAACCTTTGTTTGCAATTACAGAGATCAGACGTTTCCTATAGTTCTTAACCAGGTTTGCACAGACTGCAGCAGGGATTTTGGCCCACTCCTCCATACAGATCTTCTCCAGATCCTTCGGTTTTTGGGCTGTCGCTGGGCAACACAGACTTTCAGCTCCCTCCAAAGATTTTCTATTGGGTTCAGGTCTGGAGACTGGCTAGGCCACTCCAGGACCTTGAGATGCTTCTTACGGAGCCACTCCTTAGTTGCCCTGGCTGTGTGTTTCGGGTCGTTGTCATGCTGGAAGACCCAGCCACGCCCCATCTTCAATGCTCTTGTTGAGCGAAGGAGGTTGTTGGCCAAGATCTCGCGATACATGGCCCCATCCATCCTCCCCTCAATATGGTGCAGTCGTCCTGTCCCCTTTGCAGAAAAGCATCCCCAAAGAATGATGTTTCCACCTCCATGCTTCACGGTTGGGATGGTGTTCTTGGGGTTGTACTCATCCTTCTTCTTCCTCCAAACACGGCAAGTGGAGTTTTACCAAAAAGCTCTATTTTGGTCTCATCAGACCACATGACCTTCTCCCATTCCTCCTCTGGATCATCCAGATGGTCATTGGCAAACTTCAGACGGGCCTGGACATGCGCTGGCTTGAGCAGAGGGACCTTGCGTGCGCTGCAGGATTTCAATCCATGACGGCGTAGTGTGTTACTTATGGTTTTCTTGATACTATGGTCCCAGCTCTCTTCAGGTCATTGACCAGGTCCTGCCGTGTAGTTCTGGGCTGATCCCTCACCTTTCTCATGATCATTGAGGCTCCACGAGGTGAGATCTTGCATGGAGCCCCAGACCAAGGGAGATTGACTGTTATCTTGAACTTCTTCCATTTTCTAATAATTGCGCCAACAGTTGTTGCCTTCTCACCAAGCTGCTTGCCTATTGTCCTGTAGCCCATCCCAGCCTTGTGCAAGTCTACAATTTTGTCCCTGATGTCCTTAGACAGCTCTCTGGTCTTGCCCATTGTGGGGAGGTTGGAGTCGATTGATTGAGTGTGGACAGCTGTCTTTTATGCAGATAACGAGTTCAAACAGGTGCAGTTAATACAGGTAATGAGTGGAGAATGGAGGGCTTCTTAAAGACAAAACTAACAGGTCTGTGAGAGCCGGAATTATTACTGGTTGGTAGGTGATCAAATACTTATTTCATGCAATAAAATGCAAATTAATTATTTAAAAATCATACAATGTGATTTTCAGGATTTTTGTTTTAGATTCCGTCTTTCACAGTTGAAGTGTACCTATGATAAAAATTACAGACCTCTACGTGCTTTGTAAGTGGGAAAACCTGCAAAATCGGCAGTGTATCAAATACTTGTTCTCCCCACTGTAGCTCGACAATATTAAATTCCCATGATATTTATTTGACTGTTCTTTGCATAATATTGTTGAAGTCACGTCTTACATTACACAGAATTTCCACGGGTTTCAGCTAGTAATATTAGTCACACAACTCTCTTGTGGAGAGACATGGAACGATAATTGTTTTCCTGTGTGTCTTAACTGACTGCATTTCCCTCCACCCTCTCCCATCCTTCCCCCAAGTACACCTGGGATGAAAATGAGAAGTACCTGTTCAAATGCATGATTGCATTTGCGATGCAGATTTACTGCAACAACACCCAGGAGAAGATGCCCACATTTGAGTGAGTTTATTTTACTCTTGCCATGACTCACGCACTCTACTTTATACTCAAAACCATGCTTCTATGCTTTCCACACACCTCCAAGCTGATTGCAAAGTACCTTGAACGGATTAATTCCTGTTTAATTTTATTGAAATTTGAGCCAAATCATTTTAGAAATCCATGGTTTGTCATCGGTGTATTTAAAATGCATTACCCTCACTTACATCGACATACAGTAAGTCAGGAATTGCTACATTAGCAAGGTGGAATGTAATACAGTGCAGCACTTTCGAAATGATGTATGAATGCTAACGAGGCCTTTTGCGCATGCGCTGTGTGTGTCTTTACACTGACTCGGTTCTGCTCGCCAGGGACTTTTAACCTGCCGTTACTAGCGTGAAATCTGGAATTTAAATCGCCTTTTAAACATCATTTTCAGCATTTAAAAAGAAGAGTGGCAATTTCGAAATAGTTACCCATAATTGTTATCTTCCTGAATGCAAATTGGACTCAAGGAAGTCGAGGAAATACGAGAAATACCTGTAGATGAGACTGATAGGTATTGATTTCCTGTTCAAGCAAGTGGCCACAGTGAATATATATTTTAAACACACACACACACACACATGCTTCAAGTTTTAGCAATATATTCAAAAATATAGTATAATTTCTCTTGTGGCCCAAGAATCAAACAAACAATATATTTAAAACTCTTTCATAGCTCCCATCCCAACCCACCCCTTTCCAAACATGATTAATAGTAAATATTATAATTTTAAACTTACCCTGTACATCCACAAGCCCCAGACATGTCATTTCCATTGGTGTTCAGAGGCACGTAATCCAGATACACGGTCCATTCACTGGTAGCGATCTGTCGGGGGTTTGTGTAGTACATGCCCGTCCATTCGGAACTTGCACCGGCCCACATGGTCGGGAGTTTGCAGTACAAGCAGCTGCCCGTTCGGTGAGCTAAGAAAGTTCTCCAAGTCTTTCATTGTGCAAAGGCACAGTCCTTTCTCTGAGGTACTTTTCCAAGTATTTTCAGCTTCTCTTAATAACTTTGCGAGCCATTCTTGGTAACGATACTGATCTCGCACACATGATATACTTTATGATTCCCTGAACGCCGCCATTTCCTGGGGTTTTTGCATGCATGCGAGAGTAACGTGCCCCACGGGGGAGAATGTTGCATTGCGTGTAATATTAAGGCACCCACAATAATGTTGCATTTGGTGTGATATTTAGGTAATATACATGGTGTTGGCTTAATGGTTAGGGTGGTGGGCTTGGATCCTCAGATCCTGAGTTCAAATCCCCCTTGGCTGTTGAATTAATACTCGGTGGGGTTGACTCTGCCCATTATCCTTCTGAGGTCGGCCAACCAGCTTGCTGGTATCCTGTGTCAGAGTGGTGACCCATCCAGGATTGTGCCCAATAGCCAAGGAGACTGTTTAGGCAGTACCAACACTCTGCACAGAGTATGGTCCCAATGGATGGAGGGATGTAAGAGTAAGATGCCCCCCAGTGGAAAATTTTACATTGCATGAAAGATTAAGGGAATGTACAAGAGGCAGGACACTAGTGGAGAAGGTTGCATTGTGTGTAATATTGAGGTGCCCACACAAACCTCAAGGTACCCAATGGTGGAAAATGTTGCATTTCGTGTGATATTTAGGCAAGCAATGTAAGAGTATGATGCCCTGCAGTGGAAAATGTTGGATTGCATTTCGGAATAAGGTTGCTTCCGGTAGAGAATTTTGCATTTCGTGAGTACATCTATTAAGTACAGTACGCACCATTGGAATGTAAGCAGAAGGTACCCTCTTCTGGAGACAAGCATTTCATGTCTGAGTGAGGTGCCCTCTGGTGGAAATTTTGCTTGTGATGTAAGAGCAAGATGCCCTCTGGTGGAGAAGGTTGCATTGCATGACATATTAAGATAACCCCAGGAAGATGAAGGTGTCTTCCAGTGGAGAATGTTGTGTTGCGAGTAATACTAAGGCAATCCAAATTTTGACAACCCATGTTGGAGAAGTGGAAATATCTCTAGCTATAATAATAAATGTCAGTGTGTGTCAGTCCATCAGTCAGTCTGTCTCCTCCACAACTCCAAAACCATGAAACCTCGCGGCCCCAAACTTTGCATGCATACTAAGTGAACTCGAAGGTAATGCATGAATGAAAATTGGGTGTTTAGGTTCATTTAAACACCCTTTTTGAAGAAATTAATGGCCTTATTTAATTATCCTTAATCAATGTGTCATCCTTGGTCAGCCCCTAAGTCAGCTTGCTGAGGTCTTAATTCGCCATTTTGTTTGGCCTGCTCAACAATGCCTTGACTTGGAACAAGCCGCAATGGATTCTTAACGATAAAGCACTCAAATTTTTTTTTCACTTTCCTCACTCATATCATTGAATGCCTCATCTTCGTACCTACGAATCGCTGTATAAAGCACAATGCTTATAAACGCCTGGAGACACCAGTGTTTGTGGCTTTATTTCATTTTCACAAAGGCAAACCTACAGAATCTCTTAAACTGAGTCAGATTTCAAAATTTAACCTTCTTAGTTGACCTTAGCAGCAGTTCTGACTGCTAAAAAAAAGTTTTCATTGTCCAATTCAGACATAGTTTCACATTTCGGGCATCTCCGTGTATTTGTGCTTTATTTAGTTTCCACGCATGCGATAACCTATAGAATCTCTTAAACTGAGTCGAATTTCGAAATTTAAACTTATTCATTGATCTCAGCAGCAGTTCTGACTGCTAAAAAAAAAAAAAAAATGTTAAATTGTCCAAGTCAGACATTGTTTAACATTTTGGGCGTCTCCAAGTATTTGTACTTTATTTAGTTTCCACACATGCGATAACCTCTAGAATCTCTTAAACTGAGTTGAATTTCAAAACTTAAAATGCAGAATTGATCTTAGCAGCAGTTCCGACTGCTAGAAATAAAGTATTCATTTGTCCAATTCGAACATTGTTTGACACTCCGGATGTCAGCTGTAATCACATTTCAGCTGTAATGCTTATGAACATCCAAAGAGTTGTATTCGCACATTATTTGATACTCTGGATCAAATGTCCGGACAGTGGTTATCTCTGGACGTATCTGGATGGTGGTTATGTCCGGACAGTGGTTATCTCCGGACCTGTCTGGGTGGTGTTTGTCTCTGGACGTGTCTGGGCGGTGTTTGTATCCGGACGTGTCTGGGCGGTGTTTGTCTCCGGATGTGTTCAAAGAAGTGTTTGTCTCCGGACGTGTATGACCGGCAGAAAATGTATTTCAGACATTATTTTGTTTCTATCTGGGCCATTCCATGTTATTCTGGGCCATTCCATGAAAACTCATCCCAGCAGGCAAAAATATTTTTTCCTCATATTGGAATGGAAGATGCTTTTTATTTATTGTACAAAGCTCATTTTACATAAGATAATCAAAAACTTTTCAAACCGGAATACCTTTCCATGAAATACCACTTGCGAATACACCACATGCAAAGTTACAAAACAGTAAAAAAAAAAACCTTGCTTATTTCTGTAGCCTTAAAATCACAGAGTTGTTTCACACAGAAAGACAAGTACAGTGTACAAATGCAAGACACGAGATAAATTATTATTACAACTCTTGCTTGTGTAATTGTCATGCAAATTTCAAAATTTTCGAGATTTAAATTTATCCTTTTACACAGAACACAAATTATCAAAAAGTTTTTATAAAATGAAAGTAATTTAAGGAACTCCAAAGTGGTTTTGTTTTAAAAGCAAGAATGCTTATGTCATCCAGAAGTGGCAAAATAAAATCTCCTGAAGCTTTAAGTGATTGAATGATGTTGCCTGTATTGTGTGTAACACAAGTAACGTTGCATTTAACCAGTTGCACAAGTTATTGCTGATTTTGAATGTCAGTGTTGAATATATAGTGAACATGTCAACCTGCAACAGCTACTACTCTGTTCTGGTCTTTCATATGGCAGCTTGCCTGCTAGGTTGCTATCATTTCTTTGAACACAGCTGTGTCACTGATGCTGTGCCCCTCTACCAGTATACTGGTACTCATTTTTCCAACCTCAGGAGGATGACAGACTGAGCCAACCCCACCTGGTGTTAATTCAGCAGCCAAAGGGGCTCAAACTCAGGACCCTAGGACCCAAAGCTAGCCACCCTAACCACTAAGCCTACACCAGGCTGGTAGCTACTACTGGAACTGAAGGTTCAGTTTTGCAGACCATATCCTGAGGCTTGTAGTCAAGGATGTCAGTTGGTACTGGCCACCTCCATAAACCACTACATCCTGATTCCATAACAGTAACTTCAGTGTCCTCACCAATGATTCGGGCCACTTCCCCTGGAAAACTCTTGCCATCATATTTAACATTCACTCAATCCCCTCCAGTACCTCAATACTGATGGACTGTTTGCAAGCTGGCACAGTGGATACAGCTGTATCACTGGCACTAGCAGATGCAACAGAGACATTGGAATATTAAATTAGAATAGAAGGTTGAACATGTTTAACATCACTGTTGGTCTTCCAGAGTTTTAGGTGACAGCCATCATCACATTCAATAGCATGCATTTTGCTTATCCCATGCACTTCCTTTGCACCATCCCATGGGTTGAGTTTTTTAATGAAAGCTATAACTTCCTGATCACTCGCATTAAGCAGTTACATCTGGCTTCAAACATCTGTGCAATTCTGCTTAAAACATCTGAATGCTGCACTAATACTGCATTAGCACCCTTACTCATCATTTTTTTTTAATGGGTAAACAGCCGCTGTTGCCAACCTCACTATCATGGATGATACACATAGTTTTTCATCAGGGATGAAAAGATCAAGTGAATAGTTTTATCAAGTTTCCTTTGCTAAATGACAATTGTGAATTGAGAGAGAACCAAGAAAAGTTTCCAGATTCAGACACGTAACACACGAAACAAATTTCTGTTACACACACAACGCAACATTTTAGTGATTCAAGCATTTAATATTCTAAACAGTTGTCTTTTCAGCTCATAAGCTTTAATGATTACCAAAGAATAAAAATATTGTAATTTATAGAGTAAATGACACACTTCACAGAACTTTACCAACTGGTAAAAAATTTCAAAACAGGCTAATCGTTTGATTGTAACACACGTACCACAGTAAAATACAACGCTCACAAAATTATTGGCAGACAGTTCTAATTTTCCCACATTCATTTGGAGAGTAATCAATAAGGATTATAATGAATCAAAATTGTTCATGATATATAACATAACATATATATATATATATACAGCTCTGGAAAAAATAAGAGACCACTGCAAATTATCAGTTTTTCTGGTTTTACTATTTATAGGTATGTGTTTGAGTAAAATGACCATTTTGTTTTATTTTATAAACTACTGACAACATTTCTCCCAAATTCCGAATTAAAATATTGTCATTTAGGCATTTATTTGCAGAAAATGACAACTGGTCAAAATAACAACAAAGATTCAGTGTTTGCAGACCTCAAATAATACAAACAAAACAAGTTCATATTTATTTTTAAACAACACAATACTAATGTTTTAACTAAGGAAGAGTTCAGCAATCAATATTTTGTGGATAACCCTGATTTTCAATCACAGCTTTCATGCGTCTTGGCATGCTCTCACCAGTCTTTCACATTGCTGTTGGGTGACTTTATGCCACTTCTGGCACAAAATTTCAAGCAGCTTGGCTTTGTTTGATGGCTTGTGACCATACATCTTCCTCTTGATCACATTCCAGAGGTTTTCAATGGGGTTCAGGTCTGGAGATTGGGCTGGCCAAGACAGGGTCTTGATCTGATGGTCCTCCATCCACACCTGTGTTGACCTGGCTGTGTGGCATGGAGCATTGTCCTGCTGGAAAAACCAATCCTCAGAGTTGGGGAAATTGTCAGAGCAGAAGGAACCAAGTGCTTTCCAGGACAACCTTGTACGTGGCTTGATTCACGAGTCCTTCACAAAGACAAATCTGCCCGATTCCAGCCTTGCTGAAGCACCCCCAAATCATCACCATCCTCCACCAAATTTCACAGTGGGTGCGAGACACTGTGGCTTGTCGCCTCTCCAGGTCTCCGTCTAACCATTAGACGACCAGGTGTTGGGGAAAGCTGAAAATTGGACTCATCAGAGAAGATGACCTTACTCCAGTCCTCTACGTCCAATCCTTATGGTCTTTTGCAAACCTCAGCCTGGCTCTTCTTTGCTTCTCATTGATGAAGGGCTTTTTTCTAGCTGCAGACTCAGCCCTGCCCCTAGGAGCCTGTTTCGAACCGTCCGCGCCGTGCACTTCACCCCAGCTGCCATTTGCCATTCTCTTTGTAGGTCAGTTAATGTCATCCTACGGTTGTTGTGACATTCGAATGAGTTGGCGGTCATCCCGGTCAGTGGAAAGTCGTTTTC
>CM068954.1:65525437-65552425 GCA_035128595.1 Eptatretus atami
ACATTTTCATTTTAATACCAAGTTTTAACTATCATCAATTTAATAATTTCATCACCTTCAAACCCATTATGATAAAAATGTATCTACACTGCCTTCCCTTACTCTCCCATCATGTTGTCTTCCCCTCTTTATGCTGCCTTCCCTAACTCTCCCCTCACACTGTTTTCACCAAACACCAATATCCACCAATATAAAATCCAAAGGGAAACACTGCTGCACAAAAAAGCCAGACAACTGACTGTCTGGCTTTTTTGTGCAGCAGCTGATTTGCACCATCTTCGACAGCTGATGAGTTCCGGTATGACGTTGTTGCGTAGCTTCCACTTCCGGGTTTGTTCCATCGACCATCGTCACCATATGGGAGACGCTTTGCCATGGCCTCCTCTCGGGGACATAGTGTGCAGGGTGACCATGCCCGAGCATGCATCTCGCTTGACAAGCCATTCTTGGCCTTGTGACCCAAGTCTCTCTCAGTCTGTCACTGAGGCTGTGACCCATCTGTTAAGCGTGTCCCTGGTCACAGCGTCACTGTGTCGGAGCCAGTCCAACTCATGGGAATGGTGAAGTCGAGTGTGGTCGCAGAGGGATCCGCCGCTAGTGCGGCGGCCGAGACCCAGGAGGAGAAGCGGTCGAGCGAGTGAAGTTTGCGTGGCGCTCGGGGTGGCCTCGCTATCGGGACAGGCGAGGTTCGTTCCTGTGGCCTGGTTGCAGGGCCTGGGTGTGCGGCCCATAGCGGTGCTCACTGCGTTCCTTGCTCACCCTGGGCATCTGCGTGGACTGCTTGACGTTTGCAGATGCTGCAGGTGATCTCTTCGCTGGTGCCAGCGCCTTGTGTGCCCTGGCTGAGTGAGCTTTGAGCCGTGGAGACTCCGAGCTTGCACACTTTTTGTTGGATTTAAAATGTCTATTTCATTTAATTTGCATTTTACTTTTGTACATTTATTTTAATGCATAATATATATTTATATATTTTTTTTCATGTAATTTTATATGATGATTAATATTTCTATATATTGGCTCACCAAAATAGGTGACCCTTATTGTCAGTAATTCTGTCTGTTTGCTTGGATGTTTGTTCGTTTATCAGCATAATTGGTAGTAAACGTGGGCCGATTTTGACCAAACTCTGGTGGTAGGTACATCTTATGACGTAGTGCTTTGGAAATTGTGATGGTTGCTAGGGACGCTTTGGTTCCTAGCAACAACCGAAAAACCTTCAAAATCGGTACCGTTCACGCGAAATCAATTCCGAAATTATCCCACGTAGGGTTATGAAATTTTGCACGAATGATCTACAGGTGATGCTCTATCAAATATATTCTGTTTTTTGTGATGTATGGAATACTTTACCTCCTGCTCGGCGACCCATCGCCGCCTACCGGCTTGTACACATATTTGTAAGTTTGTTTTTTTGTAAATTGGACAAATATCAGTCTTCAGACTGCCTTGTCCAGTGTGTTTGAAGTTTTGGAGGCACCACCAGGTTTTAGAGGAGGGAGACAAATTTGAAAGCTCGTTCTTGAGATTGGACAGATGTTGTTTTCTGGCTCTCCTAAGAATAGACACACTTGTTGTGGGCTTTGTGGAATGATCTGAAGTTTCCTTCGGTCAGATTTGCCTTCCAGGAAGAGAATGCAAGTTGTTTTAAAGCAACTGCCTCACCACAGGATTCAGAGCACAAAGAAAGGGAGGATGGGTATGACAACTGAAGACGAGATGGGATGAATCTGTGTATAAGAGAGAGCACGTTTCTGTGGGAAAATTCCCAGGTTGAGTTAATATCAGGGGTGGTAGATATAGGAGACCAGTCCTGAAGAGAGATGGCAGCTTGCAGTCCCTGTCAGTTTGCCTGAGTGAACTGCCAGTCTCGCCAGCACAGAGGCTGTTCTCTGAGAATGGCCAGAGAGATGTTGACCTTCACAAGCATATGATCAGATGAGCCAATTGGGGCAGAGGATGAGCAAGATACATTGGCAGGGAAGTTTGTCATCACCAAATCCAGAAGGGAAGATTTGCCATTGGGAGAAATCCAGGTAGAAAATTTCACAGATTGAGTCAGTCCCATGGAGTCACAGAAGTCCTTTGCAGAAGTGCCATGGCTGGTGACTGGTGAGAGAGGTACCAACACTCAGCCAATTAGCATGGTGATAACTGAAGTCACCACATATGAGGAAAAGAGTATTGGTATGAGTAATTTAAAGTTGGTCCACATCGTCTGAGAGAGAAAGATGTAGACGGAGTCGTCACTGTTAGGATAATGGTACGACACACAGACAGCATGAAGTGGGAGTGGAAGGGAAGTCGCAGCCAGAAGTATTCCTTGGGTTTGGGAGGTGTAAGAGCAGTACACAAAGAGGGGGAAATGGAGTTTTTGATGTACAGAGCAACTCCCCCACCAGGATGAGGATCAGGTCGATCAAACTGGAGGAGACAATAACCAGGGAGAGACACCAAGGAGTCAGGAACGTCCTGTGGGAGGAAGGATTCTGTTAAACAAATGATGTCTGGTTTATCGGCAGCAGCCTGGATTGAGAGATCTGTCAGGTTGGAATGGAAGCCCCAGATATGTGAGGTCCACAAAGTTATAGATGGGAGGAGAGGAGGTATTGGGATGGTGCAGGATGGGGGGGGTGGCTTTGTGAGGGCAAGAGGAGACTTTGGAGGAGTGGGGTAAGGGGAGAAGGTTTGAGTGTGTGGGATGTGGGGAATGGTTTGAACGTGTGGGGTGTGAAGGAAAATTTGAGTAGGTGGAGTGTGGGGGAAGGTTTGTGAGTGTGGGGTGCAGGAGATTGTTTGAGTGCAAGGGGTGTGAGGAATGTTTGAGTGTGAGGGAAGGTTTGAGTCTGTGAAAGTTTGAGTGTTTCAGGTGTGGGGGAAGGTTTCAGTGTGTGGAGTGTGTGTGTTTGGGGGGGGGGGTTAGTGGTTGAGGTGAGAGGGAAGCATTTAGGGGGTGGGGTGAGGAGGGATGCAGAAAGAGGCGATATGAAGCCTTGAGGGGTGGGATGGGGGTGGATGCTTTTCCCGAGTCCATATTTCCAGCTTTTACAGATGGAGATAAAGATTTTGGAAAATAGTTGGAGTGAGATAGTGAGACAGAACAGCCTCAGGAAGGTGGTTCCATCGACAGGATAAGTGAGGAATAAAGTAGTTGAAGTGTGCAGTCAGCCTGGATTTTGGAAGTTTAACCAGGAAGGGGTTACTGGAATAACTTGTGCATCCTGGAGTTGTTGGGGAGGGCCAGATGACTGTGAATGCGGAGACAGCAATGTTGGACAATGGACGGTAGAAAACAGAGACCATTGACCTGCCTGCGATGTGAGAGCAACAGACCTTGTCCCATGTCTCGTCATGGGAGATTCAAATAACTTTTAGAGCTTTAGATTCCACAGAATCCAAGAAAGGCAGATGTGATGCTGGACTCTCAGTTCATAGGTTATAGGCGAAACTGGTAGAGATATAGGTTACAAGCCAAATTGGTAAATATTGGTTATAGGTTTTACACGTGGTGTGACAAAAAGATGGGACACGTTTGAAATAGAAATATCTTTCAATTAATGAAGTTATTGATTCAACTGTATTAACATTTGTAAAGTATAGACATTGACATTTCTTCCGAATGCACTGTTTTGAAACTGATGTCAGTTAAATGGTCGCCTCGGGAAATAACACATTCCACTGTTCTGGTACACATACCCCTTATAACCTAACCTTCACAAGAAAGTATGTCGGAATGGCCTGAATGTCACGAGTTTTGCTTTCTTGCAGTTCATCTAGTGTGTGACCTGTTCGTGTACACCGTCTTTTAAATATCCCCACAAGAAGTAATCAGTCGGGCTGAGATCAGGAGATCCTGGAGACCAATTCACACCTCCAAATCTGGAGATCAGTTTCCAGGAAAATGCTCTTGCAGCAGTTCCATTCGTAGCCTTGCGGTGTGGCATGTAGCCCGGTCTTGTTGGTTGGACAAAAATAATAATTACCTTCCAATATCATAGAATTATTCCACTCTACGCTTGGGTGTTGGCTTAATGGTTCGGGTGGCAGATTTGGGAACCCAGCATTCTGAGTTCAAATCCTGCGCTCCCATTGAATTAATACAAGGTGGGGTTGATTCAGCCAGTCATCTTTCCGAGGTCGGTAAAATGAGTACCAGCTTGCTGGTATGCTGTGTCTGAGTGGGGAACCATCCAGGATTGTGCCCAACGGCCCAGGCGATTGCTCCAGCAGCACCAATGCTCTGTACTGAGCATGGTCCCCATGGATGGATTCCACCCTCAAATCTGTCCCATCTTTTAGCCACAACCCTGTATATTTGCGATTATGATTTTTGCACTTGTGATCATATCCCGTGAATATTTCCTTGGCAACCAACATGGATCCCTCATTTATGGTCCTTGAGCTATGGTACCACCTTAACATACCTGACAGATTTGCTCAGAATTTAATTATTTTTAACCTCCGCCATCGAAGATCGGAGGTTACTGTTTTCACCCCTTTCTGTTTGTTTGTTTGTGTAACCAGTATTACGGAAAAAAACTCCTCGACGGATTTCGACGAAACTTGGTGGGGATTAGGTACGGTCCAAGGATCATGCCATTAGATTTTGGACTTGGTCCAAAATCCAATATGGCCACTATGGCGGCCATTTTGAAAAAAATATTTGAATTTTTTTTTTTTGCATTTTTACATGTTTTAAGTGATTTCCAACCCCCCCCCCCCCCCCCCCCCCCAAAAAAAAAAATTGTTAGAGAAAAAAAAAATTTTGCAACTTTTTTTCAACAAAATTTCGATTTTTTTATTTTGCATTTCTACATGTTATAAGTGATTTCCAACAAAAAACATGCCAAAATTATAATTGCGGCTGATTTTGGAACTTCAGGTGGATATACCCACGTAAAATCAATTTCTGTCTCAAGGAATCTAGCTTATAAGTCATGTCCGCAGACCGCTATCCACTCGAGGTCCATAGACTATGAGAAGTGTTTAAGATCATCTTCGTCGTGCTACTGCTCGTACTCGTGACACAAGAGTGTTAAAAGTAAAACGGGAAAGTGCCACCCGTATATCTCGCTTACGGACACCACCTCCGCGTCTAGAACGGCTCGATCCAATCTATCAGAGCACCTCCTGAAATCAACACATACATGTAGTTCCTCCGTCAGTGAACACTGTCCCAGTATCCTGAGCGTGCGTATCCATCCTCTGCCCCATGCATAGACAACAAAGCCTACCGAAATTATATAGTGAGCGAGTGATTGGCGGCGAAGGTTTTGCACTCTACCGAGTGCTCCCCCTCTAGTTTTAATATGTGACCCCTTGCTGTTCTCACAGTGCAAGTAACGTTTATTTGCTGAACGAAACGCCACGCATATCATTTTACTTCATGGTGAATGACCCAAGGAACACGACGAAGTTATTTTCAAGGGCAGATCTATTGAATGCCATCAGGTGGGAACACATTACTTTAACTTTGAAATCTTCATGAGGATGTTCACATCTTCCAAATCCATTACTGAAATGTATATTTTCTTCCCTCTTCCTCCCGCCACCCCTTTCCGATACATACCCATCCCAGTGGTGTCCGGGGCCGCCTCAACAGTGCCTTCCTGCTGTCCGACTCCACCTTGGAGTTTGAGGGGCTACACTCAAAACTTGTTTCTCCAACATTGCCATCGTACCCAGTGTGGCTTGTTGTATTCGGGGTTATCATGACCATCATCCTGGTCGGACTTGTTGCACTCATTGTGCAGGGACATTTGAGTCGCAGGCACGTTTTAATTTCATTCATCTATTCATTCATTAGTAATGATAATCCAGTATTAGTAATGATAGTGTCGTATGAGTAATGACAGTCAAGTATTAGAAATGATAGTCTAGTATTAGTAATTATAGTCTAGTATTAGGCCATAGTCTAGTATTCATAATGATAGTCTAGTATGAGCAATGATACTCTAGTATTAGGCCATAGTCTAGGATTAGTAATGATAATCTAGTGTGAGTAATGATAGTCCAGTATTAGTAATGATAGTCCAGTATTAGGTCATAGTCTAGGATTAGTCATGATAGTCTAGTACGAGTAATGATAGTGTCGTATTTGTAATGACAGTCTAGTATTCGTAAAGATAGTCTAGTATTAGTAATGACAGTCTATTATGAGTAGTGATATCTAGTATAAGAAATGATAGTCAAGTATTAGTAATGATAGTCGAGTATAAGTAATGATAGTCTAGGATTAGTCATGATCGTCTAGTATGAGTAATGATAGTGAAGTATTCGTAATGATAATCTCGTATGAGTAATGATAGTCTAGTATTAGTAATGATAGTCTAGTATTAGTAATGACAGTCTATTACGAGTAATGATAGTGAAGTATTAGCAATGATGATCTAGTATGAGTAATGATAGTCTCGTATTAGTCCACAGTCTGGCATTAGTAATGACAGTCTATTATGAGTAGTGATAGTCTAGTATTCATAATGATAGTCTAGTATTCATAATGATAGTGTTACGAATCTACCCCGCCCAGCGTGCGAACGACCGCTTTTGCCAATGACGGCCGTCTCGCCCACCGGACGGACAATTCAGTCGCGACTTCCTGGAACAACGCCAGAAACCAGTCACGGAAGAAGAGATCCAAGTGATTGCAAAGTCCTTGAACCGGCTAAATTCCTGTTTTAAATTTTATTGAAATTTGAGCCAAATCATTAGAAATCCATCACGTTCCCATCGGTGCCTATTAAACATGATCTACCTCACTCACACTCGCGATACAGTAAGTCAGGAATTGCTACAATTAGCACGGTGGAATGTAATAACAGTGCAGCATTTCGAAATGATGTAGATGCACGAGCGCCTTTTGCCGCATCCCAGCGTGTGTGTGTCTATTACACGACTCGCGTCCCTCTGCTCGCCAGACTTTTATACGCTGCCGTTATCTCCCTCCCACGCCCGTGACACATCTCGGCACATTTTCTCACACATCCCGCCTTTCAAACATGCATCGTTTCCAGCATTTAAATAAGAGAGTGGGCAATTATCCACCAATAGCTTACCCGCGGCCGCCCCCCCATACACTCCGTCCTCCTCCTTCCTTCAATGCCAATCTGGACTCACAGGACGAATCGAGGAATACGAGAAATACCCGTAGCACCTGAGACTGATAGGTCCTATGATTCTCCCTGTTCAACCCCAGATGGCCACCACGTCGCATATCACAATTAACACACAACCACACACCTCGCTCTTCCAACGTTTACAATATATTCAACAATAAGCTAACACCAACTTCTCCTGTCGCCCAAGAACCTCAAACAACACAAATCTATCTTAAAAACTCTTTCATCAGCGCTCCATCCCCAACCACCCTTTCCCCACACATCCGACTCTCATACGTCCAAATATACTAATTTTAAACATTACCCTGCAATCCACACAGCCCCAGCACATGCTCATTTCATTGGTGTTCAGGCACCTAATCCAGCATACACGGCCATTCACTGGTCCAGCCCGATTGCTCGGGCGCTTTGCTCGTCAGTACATGCCCGTCCATTCGGAACCTGCCACCGGCGGCCCACATGGTCGGCGAGTTTTGGCACGTACCAAGCAGCCTGCCCGTTCCGTGAGCTAAGAAAGTTCTCCAAGCTTTCATGTGCAAAGCGGGCACGTCTTCTCTGCAGGCCTCACTTTTCCCACGTCATTCTCTCTCAGCTCCCTCTAATAATTTGCGAGCCATCTCTTGGTAACGATACTGATCTCGCACACATGATCATACCTAATGCATTCCCCTGAACGCTCGCATTTCCTGGGGTGTTTTGCTGCATGCGAGAGTAACGTGCCCACCGGGGGAGAATGTTGATTGGCGGTAATATTAAGGCACCACAATATGTTCTCGCATTTGGTGTGATATTTAGGCTAGCTATACATGGTGTTGGCTTAATGGTTAGCGGCTGGTGGGCTTGGATCCGTCAGACTCCTCGAGTTCAACATCCCCCTTGGCCTGTTGATTAATACTTCGGTGGGGTTGACTCTGCCCATATCCTTCTGCAGGTCGGCCAACCCGCTTGCTGGTATCTGCCTTGGTCAGAACAGTTTTGGGGGTTGACCCATTCAGGAATTTGGTGGGCCCAAAAAAAATAAGCGCAGGGAAAGATGTTAAGAACCATACCAACACTCACTGCACCGAGTATGGTCCCAACAATAGGACTGGAGGGATGTAAGAGCTAAGATGCCCCCCAGTGGAAATTTTACATTTGGCATCGAAGATTATCGGGAATTACAAGAGGCAGACACTAGTGGAGAAGGTTGCATTGTGTGTAATATTGAGGTGCCCACACAAACACTCAAGGTCCCAATAGTGGTGGAAAATGTTGTCATTCGTGTGTATAGTTTAGAGCAAGTGCATGAGTAAAGATGAATGCCGCTCTGTGCAGTGGAAAGTCGTGGATTCGCATTTCGAATAAGGTTGCGTGCCTCCCGTAGACGAAATTCTTGGCATTTCGTGAGATACATCTACTTAAGTACAGTACGCACCATTGATGTAAGCAGAAGGTGCAGCCTCTTCCGGTCGGAGACACAGGATGCCACCGTTCAATGTTCTGAGTGATGCCTCTTGTGGAAATTTTGGTGCTTAGTGATCGTATAGCGCACAGATGGCTGCGTCTTTCTGGTGGACCAAGGTTGCATTTGCATCGTATCTCTAACCTAAGGTGTAATAATAGAACGCCCGCAGGGAGATGTAAGGTGTCCTTCCAGTGGAGAAGTGTGTGTTGGGCGGGAGTAATCTATAGTGCAAGTCCAAATTGTCATGACAACCTCATGTTCTGGGGAAGTTGGAATTATCTCTAGCTACTAAGTAATCTATACAGGCTGTGACTCGACTTCGGGAGATAAATAAATGTCAGTCGGTCGTGTCAGTCCATCCAATCAGGTACTGTCGCCCTCCGACAACTCCAATGAACCATGAACCTGTCTGCGTCCTGACGTTAAACTTTGCATGTGCCAACTAAGATGAACTCGTATGAGTAAGATGCAGAACGACAACATTGGTGTGTCTAGGTTCATGTTAACACATCCCTTATATTGAAAGAAATTAATGGAGCCTTGTATTTTAAGTTATGCCTTAATCAAGGTGTGTCACTCTGGGTAATTGCGCTGTGGGTCACCCCTAAAGTCAGGGCTTGGTCTGAGGTGTCTTAATCTCGTCATTTTGGTTTGGTCCTGCTCAGACATGCCTTGACTCTGGAAAGAGCCGCAGATGGATTCTTAAACGATAACACGCATCAAATTTTTTTTTCACTTTCCTGCCTCTATATCCATGTGAAATGCCCTACATCTTTCGTCACTACGAAAATCGCTGTACTATAAGCACAATGCTTACTATGAGCGCGCTGGAGACACCAGTGTCTTGTAGGCTTATTTCGTCATTTCCAGCACACAAAGGCAAAAAACCTACAGAATCTTCTTAAACTGAGTCAGAATTCAAATTTATACTTCTAGGTTTGACGTCTGTAAGGCTCAGCGCGATAGTCTGGACTGCTAAAAAAGTTTGTGTTCATATGTCCAATTCAGGTGACATAGAGATTCAACATTCAGGTCGCTGCGATGTCTCCGTTGTATTTCTGTGCTTTATTTCGCTTTCCCTCGCATCGCGAGTAACCATAGAATCTCTTGTAGATTAAACTAGAGCTCGAAATTTCCAGATTAATTTAAAACTGTATTACATTGAAGATCTCTAGGCAGAGGTTCGTCGGATTGCTAAAGTCGTAAGTGATAAAAAAAAAAAATGTTAAGATTGCTGCAGTGTCAGCACATTGCTTGAGCAAAAAAATCATTTTGGAGTGCGTCGCCAGTATTTGGTTGAGCTTACTTTTTTAGTTCCACACATTGTGGCGATAACGACCCTCCTTAAGAGATCTCTTATAGCTGCAGATTGAATGTTCACTTAAATAGATGCAGAATTGAGCCTGAGGGCAGCAGCTTCGACTCGCGCTAGAAGAAAGGAAGTATCTCATGTTGTGTTCCATTCCGAACGATTGTTTGTCAGCACTGTCCTCGTGTTTATCCGCGGGATTTTACAGCCACGCTGTAATCACATTTGCAGGCTAGTAATGCTTATGAACTCCATATAGAGTTTTATTCGCCAATATATTTGCATGACTCCTCGGACTCAAATTTACGGTACAGTGTTTATCAAAGTTCTGGCCTGGCTATCCTGTGGATTGGTTGGTATATGTCCGGTACAGTTGGTTTCCTGCGCCGGTCGAGCCCGCTCGCTCTCCGGGTGGCATGTCTTGTCCTCATGACGGTCTGGCGGCTGTTTGTATCCCGGACCGTTTGTGTCTGTGCGGGGTCGTTCTCGTCTCCGGATGGTGGTTCACAAGAAGTGTTTATGTCATCCGCGACGTGTATGAACCGGTGCAGAAAATGTACTGTTCGCAGATTCAGCGTACATTAATTTTGGTTCTATCGTGGAGCCATTCCAAGTACTCTGGGACCCATTCCACTGAAACCTTCATCCCAGCAGCAAAATATTTTTTCCTCATCATTCGGAGTAGGTAAGACTCGCCTTATTTATTACTAATTGGTAGGCATAAAGCATCAATATTTACGTTACAGATATGCAAAGCAACGCTTTTCACACCGCGTGAATAACTTTCTTAGAAATACCGACTGATGCGAATGACACCGAGGGACATGCTAAAGGTTCAAGACAGTAAGAAAAGAAAAACCTGGTGCCTGTATTGTGCTGTAGACCTTAAAAATCGGACAGAGTTGTTTCACTGCACACGTCAGAAAGGACATAGTACAGTTGTACAACTGCAGACACAACTCCGGAATATGAAGTTCAAATTATACACGAGGACGTCGTTGCGCTTGTTTGTAATTGTCAGTAGGGGCATATGTTCAAAATTTCGAGATTTAAATTTATCCTTGTGACACTAGAACACAAGATTAACAAAAGTTTTTATAAAATCAAGTAACATTGAGGTAACTCAAAGTGTTTCGTTTTATAAAGCAATGAATGCTTTATGTCATCGTCGCAGAGGGCAAAGATAAAATGCCGCTTGTAGGAGCTTTAACGTGATTGAATGATGTTGACCGATGTAATTGAGTTGTGATAACCTACAGTAACACGTGTGGCATTCAAAGCTCCAGTTGCACAAGTTATTGCTGATTTTGGAAATGTCAGATCACGTAGGTGTTGAACTAAGTTAAGTGAATCATTGGTCAACTGACAAACTCGCTCATCTACATCTGGTTCTGGGTATTTCATATCCGGCAGGCTTTGCTTGTAGGTCTGCTGATTATTTCTTTGAACACACTAGATTTGGCTAGTGTCTAGGCTATCAGATAGGCTGGTGCCCTGTAGCCGATAACTGGTTAGCACGCCATATTTTTCCAACCTCAGGAGGATGATCATGAGCTGGACTTGAGTCCAATGCCCACCGGCTCGCCGCTGGCTGTCACCACGCAGTGGTAGGTTATTCAACTGCTCTAGCGCCAAACGGGCGCTGCAGATACCAGTGGCGACCCTAGGGACCAAATCCTAGCCACCCACTATCAGCTACTAAGCCTACAGCGCTAAGGTAGCCTTACTACTTAGTGTCTAGGACGCAGGGTTCATGTTTTGGCAACATATATCCTGAGTGACTTGTGTCAAGGATGTCAGTTGGTTACTGCCACCTCTCATACCGACTATAGAATAACATCCTGATTGCTCATAAGCAGTAAACTTCAGTGTTCTCAAAGCATGATTGGGCCATGCCCGCTGGGAACAACTCTTGCCATCATATTAACATTCACCGTAGATATGTATTCAATGCGGTCAAATCCCTCCAGTTACCGAGCTCAATAACTGATGGACTTGTTATAGCAATGCTGGACAAGTGGTATACAGCTGTATACAGTCACGCCTGGCCGGGAGCAGATGCACAGAGGACATTGGAATTTAAATTAGAATCTAGAAGGTTGAACATTGTTAACATCACTGTGTAGGTCTTCCAGAGTTTTATGGTGACAGGGCTACATCATCCTACACTTCGAATATGCGCATAGCATCTTTGCTTATCCATGGGCACGCTTCCATTTGCAGCCATCCCATGGGGTCGTGGAGCATTCTATCTTAAGTGAAAGCTCGAAATAATTCCACTGATGTTCAGCTGAAGGCCGCATGCAACCAGCGAGTTGATAGCGGATTCTGGCTTCGAACATGCTGTGCAAATCGTCCTGTGCTATGAAACCCATCTTGAATAAGCTGGCACTAACACAATGAAAAAATCTGCATTAGACACCGCTATACGTCCCACATTGCAACTTTATTTCGATTAAAGCATGGGACGCGTACGTAATAACATTCAGCCGCTCTGTTGCAACGATCAGAGAACCGTCACTATATGCGGATGCAATCAACACATGGTCTTTTCTATCAGGTTGATGAAAGATCAAGTGAATAGCTTGCTTTATCAAGTTTTCACTTTTGGGCTAAGATGGACAATTGGAGATTCGAGAGAGAACGAGAATAGTTTCAGATTCAGACCGTCACCAACACGAAACAAATTTCTGTTACAACGTAGCACATAACGCAAACATTCTTAGTGGATTGCAAGCTTACTATTCTAAACAGCCTTGTCTTCTTCAGGCTATACAGGCTTGTAAATGGAATTCACACGAAAGAATGTAACAAATATTGGATAATGTTAGAGAGAACTAGACAGGCACTTCATGGAGAACTTTATACCGAAACTGGTCAAGATGGAAATTTCAAAACCCAGGCTAATCGTTTGCATTGTAAGTCCACAACGTCCACAGTAAAATTACAAACGGGCCATAACACGAAATTAGTTTGCAAGAGACAGTTCTAATATTTCCAACACTATTACATTTGGCAGAGTAATCCAATAAGGATTATAATGAACGGCAAAGATTGTTCATCGATATATAACATTCAGACATTAATATATATTATACAGGCTCTGAGAAGAAAATTAGAGAGATCCGACTGCAGAAATTCGATCGCTAGTTTTTCTGGGTTTTAACTGATTGTGATGCCTATATACGGTATGTGTTTTGGAGTAAAATGATAGCAGTTTTTACGTTTTATCTATGACAACTACTGCACCAACCATTTCTCCCAAATCCCGAATAAAATTGTCATTTTAGGCTGGCATTATTGCAAGACAAAATGAAACTTGATGGCTCAAATACAATAAAGATTTCAACGGTGTTTGCAACCTCAAATCAATACAACAAAACAAGCTTCATCATTTATGTTCTTTAACACCACAGATACGCCAAATCCGTTTTTAAGCTCAAGGAAGAGGTTTGCAGGCAATTCAACTGTAGTTTTGTGGCTTAACCCTGATTCTTCACATCAAGCTTCATGGCGTCTTCAGGCATGCTCGGTCCCCGCTGCTTTCACATGCTTGTTGGTCGGAAGATGGAACTTATGCCACTATCTGGCACCAAAATTTCAAGAGGCTTTGGCTTGTTTATGGATCGTCTTGTGATGCCCACGGAGGGACATCTTTCATACTCGCATATCTAAGGCTGACGAGTATGGTCACGATTCTACATATGCGGCGAGGTTTTCAATGGCGGGTTCAGGTCTGGAGATTGGCTGGCCAAGACAGGGTCTTGAACTGATGTCCTCCATCCACACCTTGATTGACCCGTGGCTGTGTGGTGCGATGAGCAATTTGTCCTGCTGGAAGAATAGCCAAAGCACTCAGGAGTTGGCGGAACAATGGCGACGAGAAGCGAACCAGTTTCTTCCATGGACAATGCCTTGATAAGGCTTGTGCCTGTTCGAGCTTCAAGTGACTTCACGGACAGAGACAAGATCTGCCCGATTCCCGAGCCGTGCTAGAAGGCTGCCAACCACAAAATCAATTCAGTACCATTCCTGGCCAACCAATTATCTTCACAGTGGGTGCGAGACAAGACTGTGGCTTGTTCGGGTCCTCGCTCCTAGGTCTCCGTTCTAAGCTCATTAGAGACGACCTATAGGCGTGTTGGTGGTGAAGAAGCGTCGGAAAAGATGTGTGATGTGAACTCGTCTGCTTGGGGCGATCCATAGAGATGACCTTAACTAAGCGTATTGTGAGCAGGATCCTCGTACAGTACAATATTTATAGGTCTTTTGGGCATAATACACGCGAGCTGTGCTGATTTATTGCTTCTCAAGTTGAATAGAGCGCGTGGCTTTTTTGTTCGTAGCTTTGCAGGCAACTCGTCAAACAGGCGCCATTGCCCGTAAGTGTAGCCAATGTTTCGACACGCTCGCGCGACTGCGAAGTGCTGAATTCGCCGTGAGCGTGTTCATCTGCGCCCGAGTCTACGTGTCACATATCATTGATGCAGAATCTCAGCATGTCATCGTTGGTGATAGGATCTCGAACGGCTGTGTATTCGAATAAGGGTCTATTCTGTATCTTGAAGTACGGGCATTGTGGTGCTGGGAGTACCATCTACAGAGCTATTCGCGAGATACAGAGACGCTTGTATTCTGAGAAACTGAGAGTTAGGTGGCGGCGTGCGATCTGAAGTCGAGAGGATGTATTTGATGTGTCGATCTAGTGGATCTAAGGTATCAGGTTGGTTGGTTCGGGTGACGCCATCGAGAGGTAGGCTTGTGCATGTGAAGATGAACGGTATGTCAGACGGATCCGCGATATACTAAAGAGTTTGAGTGCCTGGGATAATGGCCAGACTGTGTTGAGTTCCGGTGAGCGTAGACTCTGTGGTTCTAACAGTGTCCCGAAATATTTTCTAGCGCAGTGTTGATTACCATTTGTTCTTGAGGATGAAGTTCAGCGGAGATTGTTATACTTTGAAATATTTACCAGTAAGTGAGAGATATGCCAGAAGAGAACGCTTAATAGTGCACAAAGGTTCGTTAGGAGTAGCTAGGTACCAGTTTCTGGTACTATGTGAAATTCGTCGAAACTAGGTGTCGTGAGTTTTTGGCCAAGAGTCTAATTATGTCGGACTATATCAAAGAAGGCTATGGCAATGGATCCAGTCTGCAGTCTCATTTGATACTCGACTTGAAGGATTTTTGTGAGAGGATTTTGGGAGTAACACACGAATTGGGCCCATGACGGGCAAGCAACTCCAAATATTTTGCTAACAGCCTCTTAATTAGTGAGATACAGACTAACGTAATCTTTGAGACTAATTAGCACGCACGTCACAGAATCAAATGTGCCATATCTTCTAAAAGTAAAAACACCTAGAGAGCTGGTTTTGGTGTCATTTTAAAGGTATTTACAATGCCCTAGTGAATTTTGTCTGGGGCACATTTGTCCTACCTCCTCGCAACCACGAAAAAAGTTATCACAAAATAAAACTTCAGACATCGTGAATCCCCAAAAAATGTATCCTTGTTCAAATTTCCGTCAAATTCATTCCCAGAGGTACCTTATGATGTCAAGAAGCTTCCACATAAGTTTGTGATGGGCACTCCAATAGTTTCTGAGATATGAGCAATAATGTAATCAATGTTTTACGGTATGGGCAAAAGGTTAAAATCAGCATTTGTAATATATTATGACAGATCATTCTAAACCTAGCCACGACAGGGAAGCACAGGAACGACATTCAATTGCTTTGAAGTATCATGATAAGCTATTCATTTTCAACTGGGCCTGAGGGGAAGAAACAAGTGCACTGTGTTGCTGCAGTGAAGAAGGCATTGAAAGCCTAAGTCATGTTAGTGACACTGGTACTTGAACTCACTTATTGATTTGTATAATACATTCAAATGGCTGATTGTTCGAACATTATCGTGCGATTGGTTGGTGGTTCAGGTGGACTCATGGTTTGTAGGAGTCACATCGTGAAGCAGATTAGTGTGAGTATGTATATACGACTCCGACGTATGGTAGAGGTCTGATGAAGCGTCAGGTGAATAATGCGTATATGAGTTGCGATTAGGATGGGTAATGCTTGGGCATCGAATATATTAGATCGATGATGTGAGACTCTCGGTCGTGCGACTTGGCGTCAAGCTCAGAAACTATACTATGGTGACGAGAGTATGTTATAGGCGAGTCGCGTTACATCGATCAGCCGTTAAAATTTTCGCTATAGCTTCGTGTTGAAGTACAGCACTTGTGCTTGACGTGGGAGGAATATACAGAGCTCTAGCGTAGGTACAGCTGCGTGGAGTAACGAATAGATTTGGAGTCAACACTGTTATTCGTATAGGCAGGGATGTAAATGTTGATTATTCGTCGGTATAGGTCGTTAGGTCGCAGTTCCAATGATGTATTAAGAAGACTGTTGAGGTAACGGTGGGGCTCGGGATGTTATGCTGATATCTTGTTTATGACTGTCGATGCGGCATAGTCAGACTATTGTTGTGTGAGTGTGGAGATGTGTTGGAGGTTAGGGAATTTTTGATCTGGGCCGTCGTACGTTGTGCCGAGCAAGCGGATAGTTACGGCACAGGCGCGGTCTGGCAAGAGGATTTAGCGTGAAGCGAAATGCTCGTAGAACAATCAGTCGGGGTTAGGGCGGGCACTGAGGAAGATGGAGCTGGGCAGGATCGCAGGGAGGTGATTATTAATATGTCTGGAGACTAACGTATTGGGGTGAACTATTACCTGGACTGCGGTCAGGACTCGCAGTAAAGAACAGCTTTGCTAGGTTTGCAGTACTTTTAGAGATTGGCCATTTGAATTCGCGACGTCGTGCTAAGTAGCAAAGTTCGTTAGTCTGTATCTCACTATTAAGAGGGGTGTTAGCAAAACTATTGAGTTCTTGCTGCCGTTTTTCATGGGTCAATTGGTTCCGCAAAGTTTTCAGCAAAAATCTGAGAGATGACGTGCGAGGACGTCCTCGTACTGATGATATTTAGACATTGGAAATTTGAACCGCTATGTAATATATAGTTGCCCAAGGGAATTGAACCCATACTTTTCCCACTCAAAACGTTTTTCATTTTCAATACTTTCTCGTTGGGGCCGCATTCAGACAGGTTACGCAACTTGGCTTAGTTATGTTCTTTGTTGATTCGACAATTACTTTTAGCAGCGTGTATTTACATTGAGCACTGTTTGTGTCTTTTTTGTCCGATCCACTTGAGTGCTCTTTATTGCGAGGTAGAGGATAAGTTGAGAACCAACTTGCAGTGGCTGTTTTTTATACTTTTCTGTTAAATATGGAGAGCGGTTGTGTACAGAGGATGATCTTGCACCATAATTACGCAGCTGACTGCATGTGACGGAATTGCATAGGATGACTAAGTCATTGTTCTAAAACATAGGATCACTAAGTAGAGAATGAGTGCCGGAGTTGCTGCCTCTGTTGGTGTAATTCGTATGCAACCATGACGCGATAGACTTCGGAAGTATCGGATAGGTGCTTGCCATGAGCTGACGTTGCATGGAGATGCATGACTGGATCTATAAATTTGTTTTGGAGCTGGTCATCTTAGTGTGTTTTCCTAGTGAGGCATGGCTGATATGAATACTAAGAGCTATTATCCACAGACGGTATCATAACCAAAGTTAATTATGCTCGACTGATATTGATGCGCTCATAGGAATAGATATACATACTGTCAACTACAATGTTTCAACGTTTAATTATACGCTATGAAAATTGAGTCTGTAACGATATAACACACGTAAGCTAGAATTGTCGCTGTAATGCCACTGTAATGCAGTATGGTAAGGTCGCTATTATGGTTTGATTGA
Organism: Eptatretus atami; assembly: GCA_035128595.1. Lineage (NCBI taxonomy): Eukaryota > Metazoa > Chordata > Myxini > Myxiniformes > Myxinidae > Eptatretus > Eptatretus atami. Next base: position 65,543,137 of record CM068954.1, read on the forward strand.
GACGAACGTGGAGATATGAGGAATGGGTTGCAGTACTGATATTATTTGTTTCGTGCTCCACTCCTGATCAGGACGTCTGCGAGCAGCTTGCCAATTCCAAGTCAGCTTCACCACCTGTGCACGATCTTTGTCACTAAAGCGCCCGTACGTCGTCGAAAGTACTGTTAGGACTTCCACAGTTGCGATCGCTCACCGATGGCACCATATCGAGGACTGAAGAATCCTCCGCAAAGTTCTGCCCCTCGGACGCCCTCCATGCCGTCCCAGTATCCTAAGATCTGAGCGTTTTGATAAGTTTTGTAGTCAGCTGAGATATGTGATAGTAGTTGTATTAGCTCCCAAGAATCTCTGTGAAAAGCATCATTCTGGAACCTTTGGATTCAAAATCTTTAAGGACGCCATGTCATTTAGGGTCCCGAACTTAGCTGAGATAAAATGGTGTTGATTTAGGCATAACACGGACAAGAGATTGGCATCATTGCTTTGATACATTCCAGCTGGTGGCACGTCGTCCGCATTCGTCATCACTAACGTGGTGGGATCGGAGCTTGGTTTAGGGTTTAAGGTATGATCGCGACGTACAGCAGCGCGTTATTTCTATCAACCATTTGTTTGTGGCAACGGTGACTTGCTTGACGGGTGCTAATTATAGTGCGTTACTGTACGCTGTTGGAATCGTTCAGAAGTACTCCCAATTCAACATGGAATCACAGTATTGTGAGTACTGACTGGGAATCGACAGTCGATTCTGAAGTAATTCCTAGCTTCAGAATTGAGCATTTATTTTTCAGGGAGAAATTGTTTTCGTGCTGTTGGCAGTGTTCACTGTTACACATGGGCCGTGGTAATGTATTAATGAAAAAAGAACAAGCCCTGTGGAAACAATCACCATTTGTGCAATATAGCTAGTAACAGCAAGTTCATCTGCAAATCGAATGATTGCTGCATAAGGGCGTGTTCAAGTGAAGTTGATGAAAATTGAATTGCAGAGACTAGGTTTGCCGAGTTGAGAGTAAAGTGTGGCTGATTGCTTTGCTGATGGACGGGTAGGTAATACATCGACTGATAGTTTTGAGGTCGTTCAAAAGGTCTAGTGGTGCAGTTTGGAAGTAATTCAGTGGAAGGTTAAAGAAGGAACAGATCAGCCAAAGAGTTTGGCATGCTCATTATTGTTCAATAGAACCTTCCTCATATGCTGTAATTGTCCAATATGCTAAAACATTTGAAAACCAAACACCAAAGAGAGTACCTTATTATGTGATGGTTCAAAATGCAGATTCAAATAAACCAAAGTCTGTAACTGCAACAAGTTCGCTTTCGGCAAACGACGATTGAAAGCTTTTTCGCCCTGGTAATGCTCCAGTATGCTGCCTTCCCCTCCCCTCATGCTGCTTCCCCTCTTCATGGCTGCTGCAGAAGATTCTCAAAGTCATCAGTACAATTAAAACATTTATATTATATAAAAGACAAAACACTTATTTATTATGCATGCATAGGAGATCTGAACAGACAAACTCATTCCAGATCTCTCAAATACAAATGGAGAATCTTAGTCCTTATAAGTTTTCAAGTAAGACAGTTTTTTAATAATCTCTGGCACTGGCGCCAGTTTGTGCTGGTCTTGACAAACTCCAGGTGAAGCTTATCTTCAGTCTTCTTAGACAGCTCCTGCTATGAATGGTTGTAACACATCTATCTAAATTCCAGCAATGTGTGTGTGTGTGTGTGTGTGGTGTGTGTGTGTCTGATCGCGTGTTTCTCGACAACCACTGGTCTGATCTAATTGAAAACTTGCCATGGTATAATTGCTGGGGGACGCGTGAGGATGTGCCTTTTCAAGGTTTGATATTAATCGGAACAAGTGCTTCCCAAGTTATGGCATTTATTTTACCAAACCAATGACAAGGACACGTTGTTGCGTGGGCGTGGCCGATGGGGAAGAGGAGAGCTCAGCCGACGTTCGGCGCATTACGGTTACAACGTACGGGCTTCGGATAATGATGATTCGTGTATTCTAATAATTTCTTTCTGATTTCTTATGCGCATTTATTAGATAAACACAATGCCCCAAGTTATGATCGTTGTTCATCTTAGACGGTGCATAAATTTTCGGTAACATCAGAGTGCGGTATGCTCGAACCAGGAAGTAAATTTTTTTTTCTCTTTCTCTTCTCTTTTGTTTTTCCTTGCCTACGACATTGCGAAAGGTATAATACGTTGGCGCAATTGAATAATTGGGTAATTAAAACTAAATTGCGAATAAATCGTAACTGCGAATAAATGCGAATTTCCGGGCCACGCACGTACGGGCACGGCGAAGCGAAGAAACGCCTGTGTGGTTGTTGTTTGTTGCTCGCGGTTTGAATATTTATTTATAAATATTTTTTTTTTTTACGGGCACGTACTAGTATTTCAAATCCCAGACATATTAATATGCCTTTCCTAACACAGAAAATGCACAGAATTGCTAGAATGACGTCAAACGCCAACTGTAATGGTCATTAAAAACAACTTTCCATCATTTGTAGAGTTAAGAGATCGGTCTTGCTTTCCCGAACTGGGAAAATATATTATCTTGGAAGCGACTAGAGCTTTGTGAATACATCTGGACACCTTCTAAATCCACTTCCAACTTGGTTTGTGTCTTTTATAAAAATTCCTTTAGATATGCTTTAAAAGGATGGCAATTCTTCTTATATTCAACTTACTGGCAAAGTTCAACCTGATACAACTATAAGTCAGGTGATCTTTCATACAAGGAAAAATATAATTATGTTAATTCCAATTGGATGCATACTTAAAAAGAATCATATCATATTTGAGTACATTTATTTCAGGTTTCATTTTCTTTTAATACCAAGTTTTAACTATCTCAATTTAATAATTTCATCACCTTCAAACCCATTATGATAAAAATGTATCTACACTGCCTTCCCTTACTCTCCATCATGTTGCTCCCCTCTTTATGCTGCCTTCCCTAACTCTCCCCTCACACTGTTTTCACCAAACACCAATATCCACCAATATAAAATCCAAAGGGAAACACTGCTGCATACAAAAAAGCCAGACAACTGACTGTCTGGCTTTTTTGTGCAGCAGCTGATTTGCACCATCTTCGACAGCTGATGAGTTCCGGTATGACGTTGTTGCGTAGCTTCCACTTCCGGGTTTGTTCCATCGACCATCGTCACCATATGGGAGACGCTTTGCATGGCCTCCTCTCGGGGAATATGTGTGCAGGGTGACCATGCCCGAGCATGCATCTCGCTTGACAAGCATTCTTGGCCTTGTGACCCAAGTCTCTCTCAGTCTGTCACTGAGGCTGTGACCCATCTGTTAAGCGTGTCCCTGGTCAAAGCGTCACTGTGTCGGAGCCAGTCCAACTCATGGGAATGGTGAAGTCGAGTGTGGTCGCAGAGGGATCCGCCGCTAGTGCGGCGGCCGAGACCCAGGAGGAGAAGCGGTCGAGCGAGTGAAGTTTGCGTGGCGCTCGGGGTGGCCTCGCTATCGGGACAGGCGAGGTTCGTTCCTGTGGCCTGGTTGCAGGGCTGGGTGTCGGGCCCATAGCGGTGCTCACTGCGTTCCTTGTCACCCTGGGCATCTGCGTGGACTGCTTGACGTTTGCAGATGCTGCAGGTGATCTCTTCGCTGGTGCCAGCGCCTTGTGTGCCCTGGCTGAGTGAGCTTTGAGCCGTGGAGACTCCGATTCTGCACACTTTTTGTTGGATTTAAAATGTCTATTTCATTTAATTTGCATTTTACTTTTGTACATTTATTTTAAATGCATATATAATATTTATATATTTTTTTTCATGTAATTTATATGATGATTAATTTTATATATTGGCTCACCAAAATAGGTGAACCCTTATTGTCAGTAATTCTGTCTGTTTGCTGGTGTTTGTTTTCGTTTATCAGCATAATTGGTAGAAAACGTGGGCCGATTTTGACCAAACTCTGGTGGTAGGTAAATCTTATGACGTAGTGCTTTGGAAATTGTGATGGTTGCTAGGGACGCTTTGGTCCCTAGCAACAACCGAAAAACCTTCAAATCGGTACCGTTCACAGCGAAATCAATTCCGAAAGCCATTATCCCACGTAGGGTTATGAAATTTTGCACGAATGATCTACAGGTGATGCTCTATAAATATATTCTGTTTTTTGTGATGTATGGAATACTTTACCTCCTGCTCGGCGACCCATCGCCGCCACCGCTTGTACACATTTTGTAAGTTTGTTTTTTTGTAAATTGACAAATATCAGTCTTCAGACCTGCCTTGTCCAGTGTGTTTGAAGTTTTGGAGCACCACCAGGTTTTAGAGGGAGGGAGACAAATTTGAAAGCTCGTTCTTGAGATTGGACAGATGTTGTTTTCTGGCTCTCCTAAGAATAGACACACTTGTTGTGGGCTTTGTGGAATGATCTGAAGTTTTCCTTCGGTCAGATTTGCCTTCCAGGAAGAGAATGCAAGTTGTTTAAAGCAACTGCCTCACCACAGGATTCAGAGCACAAAGAAAGGGAGGAGGGTATGACAACTGAAGACGAGATGGGATGAATCTGTGTATAAGAGAGAGCACGTTTCTGTGGGAAAATTCCCAGGTTGAGTTAATATCAGGGGTGGTAGATATAGGAAGACCAGTCCTGAAGAGAGATGGCAGCTTGCAGTCCCTGTCAGTTTGCCTGAGTGAACTGCCAGTCTCGCCAGCACAGAGGCTGTTCTCTACTGAGAATGGCCAGAGAGATTGATTGACCTCAAGCAATTGATCAGATGAGCCAATTGGGGCAGAGGATGAGCAAGATACATTGGCAGGGAAGTTGTCATCCACCAAATCCAGAAGGAAAGATTTGCCATTGGAAAATCCAGGTAGAAAATTTCACAGATTGAGTCAGTCCCATGGAGTAACAGAAGTCTTTTGCAGAAGTGCCATGGCTGGTGACTGGTGAGAGAGGTACCAACACTCAGCCAATTAGCATGGTGATAACTGAAGTCACCACATATGAGGAAAAGAGTATTGGTATGAGTAATTTAAAGTTGGTCCACATCGTCTGAGAGAGAAAGATGTAGACGGAGTCGTCACTGTTAGGATATGGTACGACACACAGACAGCATGAAGTGGGAGTGGAAGGGAAGTCGCAGCCAGAAGTATTCCTTGGGTTGTGGAGGTGTAAGAGCAGTAAACAAAGAGGGGGAATGGAGTTTTTGATGTACAGGAGCAACTCCCCACCAGGATGAGGATCAGGTCGACAAACTGGAGGAGACAAATAACCAGGGAGAGACACCAAGGAGTCCAGGAACGTCCTGTGGGAGGAAGGATTCTGTTAACAATGATGTGTCTGGTTTATCGCAGATCCTGGATTGAGAGATCTGTCAGGTTGGAATGGAAGCCCCAGATATGTGAGGTCCACAAAGTTTAAGATGGGAGGAGGAGGTATTGGGATGGTGCAGGATGGGGGGGTGGCTTTGTGAGGGCAAGAGGAGACTTTGGAGGAGTGGGGTAAGGGGAGAAGGTTTGAGTGTGTGGGATGTGGGGAATGGTTTAACGTGTGGGGTGTGAAGGAAAATTTGAGTAGGTGGAGTGTGGGGGAAGGTTTTGTGAGTGTGGGGTGCAGGAGATTGTTTGAGTGCAAGGGGTGTGAGGATTGTTTGAGTGTGAGGGAAGGTTTGAGTCTGTGAAAGTTTGAGTGTTTCAGGTGTGGGGGAAGGTTTCAGTGTGTGGAGTGTGTGTGTTTGGGGGGGGGGTTAGTGGTTGAGGTGAGAGGGAAGCATTTAGGGGTGGGGTGGGAGGGATGCAGAAAGAGGCGATATGAAGCCTTGAGGGGTGGGATGGGGGTGGATGCTTTTCCGAGTCCATATTTCCAGCTTTTACAGATGGAGATAAAGATTTTGGAAAATAGTTGGAGTGAGATAGTGAGACAGAACAGCCTCAGGAAGGTGGTTCCATCGACAGGATGTGAGGAATAAAGTAGTTGAAGTGTGCAGTCAGCTGGATTTTGGAAGTTTAACCAGGAAGGGGTTACTGGAATAACTTGTGGCATCCTGGAGTTGTTGGGGGAGGCCAGATGACTGTGAATGCGGAGACAGCAATGTTGGACAATGGACGGTAGAAAACAGAGACCATTGACCTGCCTGCGATGTGAGAGCAACAGACCTTGTCCCATGTCTCGTCATGGAGATTCAAAATAACTTTGTAGAGTCTTAGATTCCACAGAATCCAAGAAAGGCGATGTGATGCTGACTCTCAGTTCATAGGTTATGGCGAATGGTAGAGGTGGTGGATATAGGTTACAAGCCAAATTTGGTAAATATTGGTATAGGTTTTACACGTGGTGTGACAAAAGATGGACACGTTGAAATAGAAATATCTTCAATTATGAAGTTATTGATTCAACTGTATTAACATTTGTAAAGTATAGACTTGACATTTCTTCCGAATGCACTGTTTTGAAACTGATGTCAGTTAATGGTCGCCTGGGAAAATACACATTCCACTGTTCTGGTACACATACCCCTTTAATATACCTTCACAGAAAGTATGTCGGAATGGCCTGAATGTCACGAGTTTTGCTTTCTTGCAGTTCATCTAGTGTGTGCACTGTTCGTGTACACCGTCTTTTAAATATCCCCACAAGAAGTAATCAGTCGGGCTGAGATCAGGAGATCCTGGAGACCAATTCACACCTCCAAATCTGGAGATCAGCTTTCAGGAAAATGCTCTGTGCAGCAGTTCCATTCGTAGCCTTGCGGTGTGGCATGTAGCCCGGTCTTGTTGGTTGGACAAAAATAATAATTACCTTCCAATATCATAGAATTATTCCACTCTACGCTTGGTGTTGGCTTAAGGTTCGGTGGCAGATTTGGGACCCAGCATTCTGAGTTCAAATCCTGCGCTCCCATTGAATTAATACAAGGTGGGTTGATTCAGCCAGTCATCTTCCGAGGTCGGTAAAATGAGTACAGCTTGCTGGTATGGCTGTGTCTGAGTGGGGAACCATCCAGGATTGTGCCCAACGGCCCAGGCGATTGCTCCAGCAGCACCAATGCTCTGTACTGAGCATGGTCCCCATGGATGGATTCCACCCTCAAATCTGTCCCATCTTTTAGCCAAACCCTGTATATTGCGATTATGATTTTGCACTTGTGATCATATCCCGTGAATATTTCCTTGGCAACCAACATGGATCCTCATTTATGGTCCTTGAGGCTATGGTACCACCTTAACATACCTGACAGATTTGCTCAGAATTTAATTATTTTTAACCTCCGCCATCGGACGGATGGCAGGTTACTGTTTTCACCCTTTCTGTTTGTTTGTTTGTTTGTTTGTTTGTTTGTGAACAGTATTACGGAAAAAACTCCTCGACGGATTTCGCGAAACTTGGTGGGGATTAGGTACGGTCCAAGGATCATGCCATTAGATTTTGGACTTGGTCCAAAATCCAATATGGCCACTATGCGGCCATTTTGAAAAAAATATTTGAATTTTTTTTTTTTTGCATTTTTACATGTTTTAAGTGATTTCCCACCCCCCCCCCCCCCCAAAAAAAAAAATATGTTAGAGAAAAAAAATTTTGCAACTTTTTTTCAACAAAATTTCGATTTTTTATTTTGCATTTCTACATGTTATAAGTGATTTCCAAACAAAACATGCAAAATTATAATTGCGGCTGATTTTGAACTTCAGGTGGATATACCCACGTAAAATCAATTTCTGTCTCAAGGAATCTAGTTATGACGAATGAATTGAGTATGTAAAAGTTAAAAGTAAAAGGGAAGTTGCAAACTAAAACTCTGAGGCACCTGTTGACGTCAAATTGAATGAATAGGATATCAGGTTCACTTGAGTGACCTAGCAGTATTGGCGGCGAAGGTTTTGCACTCTACCGAGTGCTCCCCCTCTATGTTTATATGTGACCCTTGCTGTTCTCACAGTGCAAGTAACGTTTATTTGCTGAAGAAACGCCACGCATATCATTTACTTCATGGTGAATGACCACAAGGAACACGACGAAGTTATTTTCAGAGCAGATCTATTGAAGCCATCAGGTGGGAACACATTACTTTAACTTTGAAATCTTCATGAGGATGTTCACATCTTCCAAATCATTACTGAAATGTATATTTTCTTCCCTCTTCCTCCCGCCACCCCCTTTCCGATACATACCCATCCCAGTGGTGTCCGGGGCCGCCTCACCAGTGCCTTCCTGCTGTCCGACTCCACCTTGGAGTTTGAGGGGCTACACTCAAAATTTGTTTCTCAACATTGCCATCGTACCCAGTGTGGCTTGTTGTATTGCGGGCATTGACCATCATCCTGGTCGGACTTGTTGCACTCATTGTGCAGGGACATTTGAGTCGCAGGCACGTTTTAATTTCATCATCTATTCATTCATTAGTAATGATAATCCAGTATTAGTAATGATAGTGTCGTATGAGTAATGACAGTCAAGTATTAGAAATGATAGTCTAGTATTAGTAATTATATCTAGTATTAGGCATAGTCTAGTATTCATAATGATAGTCTAGTATTGAGCAATGATACTCTAGTATTAGGCCATAGTCTAGGATTAGTAATGATAATCTAGTGTGAGTTAATGATAGTCCAGTATTAGTAATGATAGTCCAGTATTAGGTCATAGTCTAGGATTAGTCATGATAGTTTAGTACGAGTAATGATAGTGTCGTATTTGTAATGACAGTCTAGTATTCGTAAAGAATAGTCTAGTATTAGTAATGACAGTCTATTATGTATAGGTGATATCTAGTATAAGAAATGATAGTCAATATAGTAATGTAGTCGGTATAAGTAATGATAGTCTAGGATTAGTCATGATCGTCTAGTATGAGTAATGATAGTGAAGTATTCGTGAATGATAATCTCGTATGAGTAATGATAGTCTAGTATTAGTAATGATAGTCTAGTATTAGTAATGACGTCTATTACGAGTATGATAGTGAAGTATTAGCAATGATGATCTAGTATGAGTATGATAGTCTCGTATTAGTCCACAGTCTGGCATTAGTAATGACAGTCTATTATGAGTAGTGATAGTCTAGTATTAATAATGATAGTCTAGTATTCATAATGATAGTGTTACGAATCTACCCCGCCAGCGTGCGAACGACCGCTTTTGCCAATGACGGCCGTCTCGCCCACCGGACGGACAATTCAGTCGCGACTTCCTGGAACAACGCCAGAAACCAGTCACGGGAGGTTTCTGAACCCACCCGGCCTAGTCCGTATTCTACCCGCCGCGCGCGACAGGGTCAATCGCGAATATCTATATAACG
>CM068954.1:65578705-65594959 GCA_035128595.1 Eptatretus atami
GATGGGGCGAGTCGCGATGTCCCGTCCCCACGGCAGCTAGCGTAGCCGCGGTTGAGCTCGGGCCTTCCGCTTGGCAGGCGAGATCTCTCCGGCTCTCCCCACACGAACGCGCAGGTTCGAACGACAGCAGGGCTGCGCCTCCAGCCCGCGTCTCCTTCGCGACGCCCGGACCTCCACCGACTGACTGGTCCAAGTCCAAGCTGCAGATCTTGACACGAGCCAGACCTCACACAGCTCCAGCAGCAGAGAGTTCCCTCCTCGTGTTCTCCACAAAGAAGAGAAGGAGCCGTCCCCGGGACCCCTCAGCACGAGAGCACACTCCCCTAGACGAGTTCTTCAAGAGCACAACAACGCAACATACACCCCAGACGAGCCTCTCACAGACAAGTGAAGCAGCAGAGCCCCACGCGACTCTCTCAGACGAAGCAGAGCTCCCTCAGGAGAGTTCTTCCACATTAGAGAACAATTCTAGCGTGCGTCCAGCACCCTTATCACGCTCGCCTGCCCCGCTCCTCGCTCTCCTTCCAGTCTGCGGGAACTTCCAGAAGGGGGTTCTCGTGGTGGGTTTTCAAGCAATCATCTAGCGCCTCTCTTCTCACCCACTCACTTCTACCCGTCCCGAAGCGCGGGAAAGAGAGAAAATTCGCATGCGTTCAAACGCTTCGTCTTTCCATTGCAGTAGACGGCAGGATGCGTGAGGGTTGTAGCGGGGGTGGGGTTGTTGGTAATGGTAAGCGTGGTTGGCGTTGGTGGTGGTCGTCGAGGTGTGGTGTGTTGGGTGTTGTAAAAAAGGTGGTTGTGGTGAGTTACATGTTGTCAAAATTATCGATAGCAAGACTACGTAAACGCAAAGATCACAGCCTGTCAATACGAATAATTCATTAAAAACGTGGAAATTATCTGAAACCACTACGATTAGATGAATTAAGGATTATGGGTTTGCGAATTTCACGGCGGAAACTTAGTACATTCATAATGATATTCTAGTTATTAAATATATAGATCAGTTGAAAAATGATAGCATGTATTAGCATAGTCTAGGATATAAGATAGTCTTGTATGAGTAATAACATGTGTATGTGTATGACAGTCTTAGTATTCGTAGATCTACGTATTAGTAATTGACAGTCATATGAGGTAGTGTATAGCCTAGTATGAGAAATGATAGTCCAGAAGTAAGATCGCCGGAACCGCCTCAATAGTACGGATCCGTTTCAGATGCCTCAATAAAAAAGTGGGCTTGTAAATGACCGAGAAAACTGAACAACGTAGGAGAAGGAGCACAAATTTGGTCTTCATATTAATATATGATAGAAGATAAATGTTTTTAAATTTTTTGTGTTCAAAATTCACATCTGAGGTAGTCGGCATGTGCAGAAAGGTTTACATTGCAGACGCTATTTGAGGAGTGGGATTCAACCTCTCGCGTGTGACGGCTGTCGACGAACAGATGTAAGTATGTCAGCTGTGACGATGATGTATGAGTTACGCTTCAGTCGGTGGCACAACCGTCGCCTATGTAAGGAATGTAGAGCGAAAATGTTACTGCTCTAGAGTTGAAAGTGATATTATAATTGCGATGCACTCTTACGGTACGAAGTTTTTCAGTCCAGGTACAGTACCGTGAGAAAACGTGGGACGGCGACCGTAGAGGACAAAAATTGGTCTTCAGTTTAAATATTAGAATAGTTGTATAAGTATGATAGTCTAGTATGAGGCATAGGTAGGATAAGTCATGATGTCTAGGTATGATATATGTGTCATATTTGTAATGACAGTCTAGTATTCATTAGAAGATAGTCTATTTTAAGTAATGACATCTATTATGAGAGTTGATAGTCTAGTTAATGAGAATGATAGTAAAGTATGTAATGATGATGTGTATGAGTAATGAGCGTCTGCTGAGAAATGGATAGTCTAGTGTTAGTAATGATAGTGTGTATGAGAATGATCGTCTAAGTATGAGAAATGTATCAGTATCATAATGATTAGTCTATATATAGTTTGATGTCTAGTATTAGCCATAACTAGGATTAGTCATGAATTCTATATATAATGAATGAGTGTGTATTGTGTAATGACAGTTCTAGTATTAGTAATGGACAGCAGTATGCAGAACTTGAGGTTAAGTATTAGTTAACGAAAGTCTAGAGAAGTAAGATCGTGCTAATATTAGATGACGCTCGTATGAGTAGATTGAAGCTATTATGAATGATATCCAGATGAGTAATGAATAGTCCGTATTAGTAATGATAGTCATCTTGATAATTATAGTCTGTATTAGGCCATTCGTCTGTATTTAGTATATACAGTCTATTTAATGAGTACTGAAGTCTAGTATTGTTAGTAATTGTGGAGAATGGTATGATGTCTAGTATTAGCAATGAGTCCTGGTTTAATATGCCTGGTGTTGGCTTATGGGTTTAGGGTGGTGGGCTTTGGGATCCAAAGGTTCATGATTCAATCCTGCTTCAGTGTGAATCATACGAGTGGGTTAACTGACCTGTCTCTCTTGAGGTCGGTATAATGAGTGCACATCTGGTATGATGTGTCGGAGGCGACCGTCCGGTATTGTGCCCAACTAGCCAGAGGAACACTAAGCAGCACAACGCTCTGCAACAGAGTATGGTCCAATCTCTCATCCTACTGAGTGAAAATGATAAGTCTATATTGCATAGTCTAATATTATATTGATAGTTAGTATTTGGCCTAGTCTATGTATTAGTAATGATAGTCGTATTTGGCCATTGTATTGTAAAGTTGTTAATTCCATATCTGTTTGTCCTGGTCTAGGAATGATGGTACTTGTATCCAGTATCATGGGTTTTATATCATGCATCTTATGTCGAGTATTCTTCATCTTGTATATGTTCCATAGATGGGTTCAGTCCCATGCATCTGGGGCGAAGCAAAAGTTTGCTGACCTGTGCACACAAAATATTTTTGTACATCTATCGGTACACTATAGATCACTTCATGGTTAAAAAAATATCTTTGTAATATTTTTAATACATGTTTGATGTGGAAGGGAAACAAAAATGAGTTAAAGTGTGCCTGATGGACTTATATTCCCTTGCAGGAAAGGATAAACAAAGGATGTGAGGAAGACGAAGGGTGAACCATATGAGGAATGTGGAATGGAAAAGCAGGTTAAGCACTTGCATAATAACCCTTTTAATCCTCATACTGATGGAGACTGTCAGGCTAGAGACTGCAGCTCAATTTACTGGTGTGTAAAAAAACTGCACCAAAAAGATGAAATACACAACCAGTTACTTTCCAAGTTGTCAGCACGGAGTCAAACAGTCGGTTTAAACGACGCCGCAACCGCTTTGTCCATAATCCATTAGCTTCTAATTTAGTATTATGTGCCAAATATGCAGTTAGTTAAAATCAAACTGATAATGGATGAATCAAGCCAAATATATGCATGACAACGATCATACCTTTGTGACAATTTGCAGAGATCATAGGCTGCAGCTGAACTGGTGAAATACGACACAGGATACAGTGGAATCCAGAACACGGGTACAGTCATGGATTCTGCCGATCAGTACGAATGTAGCTTTTGGATGAAAGTTTCTTGTTTTTTTTGGGTTTGTTTTTGTGTTTAGCAACTAAAATGTTATTTACCTTTATCATCTGCATCATCTCTTCCAATTATTGAATTCAGTCGGTTCGTTTCTCATTTCTCTCTCATTTCTTTTCGCAGCTTGGACTATCCATTACGTTTAAAAACTGCACTCAAACTCTAATCATTATTTTGAAATATAACCACTGAGAATCTCCATCATGCCAGGTTTTTGCTCATGGCTGTTGTAGGATGAAGGTTCGGGTATTATGGTTTGTTGAGTATTCGTATGGACTAATAGTTGATCATACAGATGGCTTTTTTGTTTCACTACTCTCATTTACCATCTGTGGCTCACTGGCATCATGCATGCTCACCTCTTTCAACTGGATTCTGGCTTGTTGTTGGGAAGTACTTCATTATACTGCTTAATTATGAGCATATATGGAGTGTGAACACCTAGCTATTCCATATTCAGATTTGCTGTCCGGTCGTTCCTTTCATTTCAGGTCAGAGGGATGCTCAGTTCATAGCGTCGATAAGCTGTCTTGCCTTCTGATATGGCTCAGTCGCAGCAGGGTAATTTGTGCCGACTAAAGATACCTTTCTGATGCAGATGCACAAGGCGCTAGATATGCGGTGTCTTTCGCATGTTTGGGATTTTCATTCGAAAAGAGTAGGCAATGTGTGCCGAGAATGCTGGCCAATTTCCTGGTTCACGAGCTGTATAATAGCATAACTCGTGCATTGGTAATGCATTACTGGGGTGTGGACACAGTCCAAGCAATGGGCAAATTACTTTATTTGCTCTTGCACCAGAAGAATTTAAAAAAATAAACAATTTCCACAATGGTTGAGCCTTGGGGAGCTTCTAAACACAAGTTCAATTTGAAGAAACACGATACAAAATTTCAATGAGCATCGGTTTATGAGAGGGAAAAGGTGAGGAAGAGTGGGATTTCAAAGAATAGATAGATAGGCTGTGTCCTCAGAGGAGGAGAAAAGGGAATACGATGAAGGTGTATTGCAAAGGCTGTGATGAATTATTTATGATAGTGATAATTTAGGTAGAGGATATCCTCTCATATAGAATTGATACACGAGAGGAAGGTGTTAAGAGAAACATGTGGAGAGCAAGGAAGAGAATGAGCCAGAAACATGGGAAGGAGCAAGGAAGAGAAGAGAAGAGAGGAAGTGGAAATGATGATGTAGAATTGGAATAATATGGAAAGGAATCTCCAGATAATGTAATCGCATCAACGATCACCACGCTAACACTGAGATGCAATGGTCACATTGATTTGCAAAAAACAACTTTCACTTGTAACTCAGGATTTTTCCTCCTATAACGTTAATGTTCTCAACAAGGTGAAATATTGAAACAAAAAGAGAGCAATCGAGAGATTGCAGACGTCACAGGACTATTTTGAGTGGTGTATTTTTGAAGGATTTTTGAGGGTAAATCCAATATGGCTGCAAAGCCATTGTGCCTATGATATCATATGTGTTGATGTTGTGTCCTCATGGACAGGCAATTCATACGTGGTAAAGTTTGCCTCGATCTGTTCGCCCTTCAGAGAATTAAAATATTTTGAAGGTTTGTTTTTTTCAACAAATGGTGCGAATCAGTGACAAGATGACGTCATTAAAAATTTTTAGTGGACCATTTTATCCCAATGACCTTCAAAAATTCATACTGTCAATGTGGGCGTTCTAGACAGATGCAATTATGACGTCATTTAAAAAATCATCATTCCCCATGAGGAGCTACTGCTATGTGGCTAAGTTTAATTTTTTTTCCGTATGGCGGTTTTCATGAGATAGAGTCAAAGTTTTCCGTTCTTCCAAAATGACTGCACATCCAATGACGCTAATGACGGCGTATTATCATTAAAACATCGACATAGTGAGTTTGCAGCCATGGTGGAAAATTGTCTAATCGACAGTGTTGCAGGAAAAGGAGAGTTTGTGGGACAAACAGACAAACAGACAGATTCAAATGTAATCCTTCCTTTTGGTGAGGTAACTAATTAATGCAACTGAGCTATTAACATCTTTGTTGCATGCAAAGAAGAAGAAGCAATAAAAATAATAATTTTGTCTACCAAGAGATGTTAAGAAGTAAAAGTTAGAATAACATATGGAATTAGGAAGGGGAAATTAAAATCATTCAGGCAGAGCAGGACTTGACGAAATGAAATGAACTAGCCGTGTTTTCGGGAAGGGCACTGGTGTAGAGTGCATACATCCGCATCGTATCTGATCCAGAGAAATATCAGGTCATACATTTTGAATATCATGCTATAAGTACTATATCGTTTTTTGGCGGGAGAGGGTGAAGAATCATCTAAGCGAAATAATAATTCTCGTATCCAGATCAGATTCGGAATCTTCAACCATAAAAAATGATTTGTCTCAACACCAAAACGTCCATCAATTTCATCCGAAATCCGTTACACTTTTTGAGAATATGTGCAACACAAACAACAATATAAGACAGACAGAGAAGGGTGAAAACATAACTCCTTACCTTGTGGCGAGGTTAACAGAAAGAGTAGCAAAGAAAATACGAGTGGTGATCCTAACTGGCAAGGAAAGAATGAATCAAAAGAGAGACTCACCACAACGGAACATCGAACGAGCGAGGCTGCTCACGGGCAGCAACATGCCCAAACACAGAAGTCTCTTGCTCATTACCTGCATCACACGAGAAGTATGAGCGAATCTGAGCAGAAAAAAGAAGGGGGTTTTAAAGAAAAAACAAAAACATTGGTGATGGGAAATACCGATTCCAAACAACGAATGCCTCATGTTGTGTTTATACTCACTTCGATCGGAAAGGTGCAACAAGTGAACAATAGAACTTCATCACAACAACATATCAAACTTCACAATGGAACAATAGAACTTCAAATTACCAAGGCATCAGAATTGCACAAATGGAACAATCAGAAATTATCACATTGACAATCAAAATCATCCCAATGAAAATCAAACTCAATCAACATGAACAGTCAGAACATTCATTTCAATGGAACAATCAAAACTTATTACATGGGAACAATCAGAAATCACCATTGAACAATCAGAACTATCACAATGAACAACAACTTATCAAATGAAAATAGAACTTATACCACAGTAGCAGTCAGAACTCTCACATGAACAATAAGAACTTCATCAAAATGAAACAGATACTGCATCACAACTGAACAATTCAGAACTTATAAACGAAACAGTCAGAAATTCATCACAAGAACAATGCAGAACTCATTACAAACTAAAAGGAGCATCTAACAGTTTTGAAGAAAATCTTGTTTGTGACGGTAATTTTTTCATGTGATATTTTAAACACAAAAATTACATCACAGAAAAGGAAAAAGAATTGTGAGTTTTGATAAGCCCGGTTCACCCATAGGTCAATATTCGTCCCCTTTGGGGGGGAACCCGGGAAAAAAAAAAAGGGGGGGGGGGGTGGTGGGATCAAATTAGGTGAAATGTCCATGGTAAACGCCCACTGTTCGATTAATAATTGAATAAACGGTGTTTTTGGTAAAATATTGCATACTCGATCCACCCGGCACATCATTGTCTGGCTTAATGTTATTTAATCTCATGTAAAGATGGTTATAGAAAGTGTCACATTTACAGGAGTGCGGTGTTTGAAATAGACAATAGGAGAGGGAGGGGGTTCTCGAGCATCTCATAAAGGTTCCGAAACATGCTGCACAATGGTCAACACACGGTGTTTTAAAAACATTTTTCAACAATCATATTATGATTGTTGCGCAATTCGCGCCCGCGCGTGCGATACTGACGTTGACTCGAATGCGGCCCGGACGTACAATTGTCGTGACCTCTCGACTAACGCCGGAGCCAGTCTAGGGGTTGGGCTTTGCCTCACCAAGACGTGCCAATCCACCGTGGATAGGTTTTCGCCAGCCGACTATCAATACCCACGCGGATTGGGTAAACCTGGCGAGTCGACTGCCGCGGCGACTTCGTACCGGAACGGCTTTAAGCGGTCCGTTCGGCTATCGGATAACCGAGCGGTGTGATGTCGCTGGACTTCGAATTATTTATCAGGGCGATTCCCACTCGAACCCTTTTACGGAAGCACGATGGAGACCCAAGAAGGAAAGGACGCAGCGAACGGGGAACAATAACAAAGCACATTTATTCCAACACTTGAGTGATTATTACAGCGTATACAGCCAAACATCAGAAATGACATTATATAAAATAAACAAGCAATCGACGAAGCAGAGTTAACACAGACTAAGACCGAAAAGGAACATTAAAGTTCTACTTCACAGCGGCGAAAGCATTCACAAAAAAAAACCCGAAAAGAATGAAAGGACTCCTTGGCGGCGACGAGTCCTTATCAACGACCTCGTCAACTCGAGTCGTTCCTCGCCGTCTCACATGCCGACTCGGACGACGAAAAAACAGCTCGACTTTAAGATTGCCGGGCTCACCGGCGATGATTCTTAAACCCGAACGAGGGGAGAAGCCAACCATACGACGACCCTAAGGCTCCAGCACCATTCACGAAAGAAGGGGAAAAGACCGAGAGCTTTGTGCACCCGCGTCGTCTTTATAGCGCGGGCCGCCCACCGCCCCTTTTCCCCGGCCCACCCGTCTTTCGAAGGGTTCCCCGAAAGGGGCGTGCCTCGTCCTCTTCTTTCCCGTCCCTTGCCGTGCGGCCAGGGCGAGGAAAGTCGATCTTGGGGCTCGGGCCAGGGAATGATTCCCAAGAAAAAGGGGCCACTTTTCTATTCCCTCACTTTGAACCCCCGCTGGCAATTGCGCCAACTCCCCCGCACCCGGACCGGCGGCATCCTGCGCGATCTGCATTTTTCGCCATGCGCCATTCTTAATTTCTTCTTCATTCTCTTTTTGCGTCGGTCGGTGAGCGGGGAGGAAGAGATAGGCGGATGCGGAAGGAGGCGAGGTGCGTCGGCCAGCGATGGGCGTGGAGGAGTGCGGCGGCTCGAGGTGGCGGGTCGCGTCGGTCTGTGTGGTGGGGGTGATGGCGTTTCCGGTGTGTTGTCGGTATTGACATGTAGAGTTGGATTGGAAATATATAAGCCAACGAATCGCAGAAACGACTGGATCAAACGTGCTCGCAAGCGCGGCAAGGGCGTGGGAATGACAATGTAGCGGCATAAGACACTACTGTGTTGGTGGGGCGATAACTACACATGCTATTTCAGGAAACCGGAGTGGTGGTCGACCGTAACCGGGGAGTGTGGAATGGTATGGGGTGCGAATGAGGGTCTCCACAGCGGTAAGAATATAACGTCATTTCATCGAATGCTATGGTAGGGGTCCGGTCGTTGTGAGCGCTCTGTTTTTTCTTGCGCACGTCGTTGCGTGTAGCTTGTGCAATTGTGTGGACGAGTAAGAGCTTTTTGACTAGCTACTAAGGGCTGTCAATGAATACTCCGTTGGTCTTTAGTTGTTGTGTGTTCGAAAGTGCACATCCTCGGTGTTTGCTGCTATGTTAAGTTATTTCAAATTTTGTTGAAAGAAGAAAAAGTTGCAATAAGAACAATAGGAATCAGATTTGGTTGTTCCGAAGATGGTGATTGTAAAGAGTGGTGGACGCGGCTTAGGTGGGTTTTGTTATTTTGGTATGCAATCGATAGTCTTGCCTGCGTTGGCGACAGGAGTTAGCAGATAGGGCATGGAAACTGGGATCAGGCGAGGTGCCAACGCGCGAAGGAGAAGGAAGGAGGACTAACTGGCAAACGAGTCATGGGACTGGGTGGTAGTAAAGGAGTAGGATAGAAGAGGAACGGACACAGATCAAACGTAGTGGCGGCTTTAACGATGAGGCGGGACGAGACACACGAGGTGGTATGGTGCCAATGATTTGTTGATAAGAAGAACATTTGTGGGTGGTTGGGTTGGTTTAATGGGTTGTGGAAAGAGAAGGGTTTGGATGGGGATTACCTAATGTGAGTTGTAGATCAGTTGTTTGAAGATGGAGCGAAGATATGGAATGGGAAGAAGTAGTGGAATGTGTGGTTGCAGTGGTCATTGTGAACGGAGTGATAAATCGAGTGGAGGACAGTGGTGTTCTGAATTGTAGCAAGGTTTCTGAACGTATGGTGGGTGTTGGTTCGGATCCATGATGCGTTCTGGTGCAGTATACTCTGCTGGCGAGGGTGGGTGGTGGGGATGTTGGGCTAAAGCAGGTTAGAGGATTGCGAGAGTGGTAATTATATGGATTCGTCAGAAAGGAGGTCAGTAGATGACCAATGTTCATGGACTAAGGTACCCTCTGGTCGCTGTATACGGTACAGAGGTTGGTGATTTGAGTCTGCTAGGCTCGCGATTGTAGGAGCTCGGTGTGTTTAATCAACTCGCGAGTAAATTGTTAGTTTTTCTTCCAATTGTTACTCCTTGATAAGCTCCTGTGCTTTCCCGTTGGTGGTGCAAGATCGATAGAAGGCTGTTTGGGGGGTAGGGGAACAAGCTCAGAGGGGTAGAGCAGTATTTCCCATGCACAGCTTGGCGGATTGACTCCTCATAGGTGGGAAAGTAGGATTGGTGTCTTCGAGGTGTGGTGGCCTAGGAGACAAGACTCTGCTCTCGGGGTCAAGTAAATTTTATTTGGAGAAAACGTGGTGTTGAGGCCCCACAGCGAGAAAAGTCATGGGCTTGAGGAGTGAATGATCCATATGAGCTTGAAGTTACTGCATCTTTGAGATGTTGTTTGAGAAATGGGAGATTTGGATTATGGTCCTTGCGATGAGAGGGAAAGAGAGAATGAGAGGCAAGAGGAGAGAGGAGTTATTGAAGTAAGGGAGGAGGAAGGGATAGTTGTAAGTGGTTTGGATTGCCTGCCGTACGAGACTGGGGTCGGAGGATGCGAGATGATCGATTCACTAGGTGGTGTTGACAGTGTTTTTGTGTACTTTTGTCAGATGTGAGGAGAGTGTTGGAGGAATGACGAGTGACTTGCATGTTCAAATGTCGGGTGACGTGAGAGAGGACTTGGTAGGGTGGAATCGTCGCAAGGAACAGGAGCTGCTGCGAAGGCTCTATCGAGAATAAGATAGAGTGAAGTGGACGTTTTTCAGGAATGTCACGAGAGTTAATTGAAGTGGAGATGATCGCAAAGTAGGTATGCAGCAAGGTCATGATGTGCAGTCCCGGCGACTGTCGGCCTCAGACTGGGTGCACTGCATGCCCGTGTAGTTCGCAAAGTGGCGAGGGGAGGGCGAACAGTCGATAGAATATTTAATGATAGGGTTGGATAACGATTTGAGTTGATAACTATAACTGCGCTAGTATTTGTAGCATGACTTGATGGTTGAACTTGCATGTGCGACTCGGATTTTCGGTCTAACATACTTCTCTCACATTTGTATGGGGGTTTTCCGGATACAGCTCCCTGGTTGCCGATTCTTTTTTCTTTCTATTTCTTTCACAGTTGATCCTTGTTTTCTCTGATTAAATCGATCGGTGAACCAATCAAATTTGTTTATGTATCTTGGTTTCCGATCGACTTTGGATACTATGACGTGATTATTCTAACATGAGGAATGTGAAATCTACTATGTAATAAATTACATGGCTGACAAATTTGCAGGGGTCGCCCTTGTTGCCAACCGATGGTAGCGTCTGGCTGGAGTCAGCACATCATAATATTATCAGCTAACGATACATACCGCTAATTGTGTATTCAAGCAATCATATTTTCATCTGACCCGTGAAGATGTTCCGTAGATAAATTTACCAGACTCTGTTGCTGCTCCACAATATTGAGAACTCTAGAAAAGACATGTTAGCTCTTTGGGAACAATGCTCTCTAAGAAGAGCCATATGGCATGGAGGATTGGAAGGCACTGGGGTCATTGAGGCATTCAGAGGAGTTGACAAAGGCGCCGGTGATATGGTATTGGGGAGATAGTAAAGGATGGGGATGCAAAAGATGATAAGCTTAGGATGTAAGGTAATGATTTAGTAAATAACCATAAAGAGAGCAACATGGACTGTGCAGAGGTAATACATCTCTAACAAGTGGATGTCTGTTTATGTCTTCTTGGTGTATGAAGGATACGTTGTAGAAGTTGGGTTATTGTTGTTTTTACAAAAACAGATGTCAAATGAATCGTTCACACTGAGGTTATGACACAGAAGGTGAATGGGAAAAGCAAATTGTGGCAATTATGCTATGGATGCACCACAAATCATGAGGAGAGGACGTACATAGTGCAGGTTGAGACAGGGGTAATGTATGCTCTAGTTACTGGAGAAAAGCGCTAAGGAGGTATTAGGAGAATGAGAAAAGGAGACCTGGGTGCGTGAGGTGTGCAGTATTTAAGTTGTATGGTGGTACAAAGAAGAACTATAGAAAAAAGTTTTTCTCAGATAGGTATCCGTTGTGGTGTATGAATATGAGAATAAGAAGGTATTGCAGAGTGAAATGTGATGGTTGATGCATCTATTTATTCTTTTCAGTTAGAATGTGGTGGAAAGATGGGTATAGAGTTGTTGGTAGAGTGAGAGGAATGGTGTGGAGAGTATGGATTAGCAGAGACGGTGAGAGATGGGAGGAGATACGTAGCAGAATGTAGAGGTCATTAACACTATAACCATCTTTTTGATGAGGGAGAGAATCAGATCGATGAGACTTAGCCTCCTCATGATAACTGGAGGCTGATACTGCTTTCACTTCAAAGGGGACAAGAGGGGAAAGCAGTTATGTTATCATTCACAATTCCAAACCTTCTGAGAAAGGGCAATGTTGTGACACACTCGTTATAAAATGGAGGAACATGTAAAAGAAGGGCTTTTGGTTTGCCGGAGAACTTCTGATGCGTGTCGGGATGGAGAGTCATCGTTGGAGATAGGATCACTCAATAGAGGCTATATGTTATGGAGGTCTGGGGCTTTTACGAGCATCGTTTTTCGCCAAGGGGGTGTGATTAAGCATTAAACTAGAGGTTACAATTGAGGTCCTTGATTCAGGATGATTGTGCTTGGAGCTGTTGCTTGTTTTGTTATGAAAAGTTTGCTGTTTGGACTAGTTTGCTTGTTCTGTAAAGGTGAGCTAGTGTGGCGTGTTAGTTCTGAAAGAGTTAATGTTTCAGGTAGATGATAGTGCTAAGTTTGCTAAGTTGTTGAGCGAGGGAGCTTACTTATGCACGACTTCTGGCTGTTGTGTTTGCTCCGTGAGTTGGCATTTGATGATGATTAGATGATTGACTTGGACGTCATCGGGTTAGGTGCCTACATAGATACAGCTTGGCTCGCATCCTCTGGCTATATCGGGTGGATCATAATAGCATGTGGTGGATTGTCTGCACTAACCGTTAGTGTTGAGAGAGCACTGAATTAACCAGATGGATATGGTGGACAACCAGAGCTGAATTATATATCTCCTGAGAAAATAAGAAATAAGATTGGTGGTAGATCATTGTGTTTAGTGATAAATTTGTACATATTATGCATCATAGTATGAGACTACAGAATATATGTATGGGATCTGCATTTGACCCGTTCAATCCACAGGGTGGGATTTGGGTATGGGTCAAGAAAGGATTTTTTTTAACTCATATATATTTGATATTGGGTCATGCTCCTGGTGGGCCTACTTTTTTTCGCTCATATTCCTTTGTTTTCAGGGGAAATGCCGTGCGTGTGATTTTGCGATGGTTGACATGACTAAGATGAAGGTTTTTGCTTTCGCGTTTCTACGTCAATCAATTGTTAGTGCAAACAAATTATAATTGGTTCTTGGGTCAATTCAGTTTGGGGGATTGAAACTTTAGGTCCGATCACAAACAGGATTAAATATAAGGCCTGATGAGGAAAAGTGAAGCCATATGAGGATAGTGAAATGGGAAATAATGCAGTAAGCCCTTTGCATAATAATTGGGCCATTTTTTAACCTCATACTGATGGCCAACTGTCAGGCAGGAGATCTTTCAGCTCATTTACTTGTGTGGAAAAAAAAACCTCACCAAAAGATGAAATATACACAGTTACTTCCAAGTTGTCAATCAACGGATTCAAGACAGTCGCGTTATAACCGAGCGCAGCAAATCCGGACTTTTGGTCATATATCCAATTAGCTATTCTAATTTAGTTATTCGTGCCAGGGGCTATTGCAGTTCGGTTAATAACAAACTGACTGATGAATCATCTCAAATATCATTGCATCAATCGGTCAACTTTGTGACAATGCAGAGATAAGCTGCAGTGAGTTGGGTGAAACCAACAGGATAAAATGGATCCAAAACGGCTACAGTCATGATCTGCCGATCAGACAATCTGGAGTCTTTGGATGAAAAGTTTCCGTTTTTTGTTTTGTGTTAGGAAGCTAAAATGATTTATTACCCTTTACTCTCACATGCATCTTTTCCAATTATTGAATTTCAGGCGGTCTTTCTTCATTTTCTCTTTCATCATTTGTTGCTGGCAGTTTCGGACTTATCCATTACGTTAAGAAAACTGCAGAGACGGGCAAATCTCTAATGCATGTTTTTCTTGAAATACTAACCAATGATGAAGTCTCGATTCATTGTCCTCAGTTTGCCATGGCTGTTGTGATGATGAAGGTTCGGGGTATTATGGTGTTTGAAAGCTATTCCGTAGACTATGAGTTTGATCCATACATGATGGCTTTTTTGTTACGATTATTTAGCCATCTGTGGCTTCAACTGCATCATGCATGCTCCACGTCTTCTCAACTGGTGTTCTGCTTGTTGTGGGGATACTCCATGTATATGCCTGGCTAGTTCGCATGCATACATTGAGCCTGTGAAAACACTAGCTATTCCATATTCCCAGAATTTGTTGTCCGTCTTTTCTCTTTATTTCAGATCACGAGGTAAGATTCAGTTCATTATGCATTCCGAAGCTGTCTCGCGTCCCTGGATATGTGCTCAGTCCTTGGAGCCACGGTCAGAGGTTTTCCGGACTAAAGAGGGTCCTGTTTCTGATGCGATGCCAACAGCCAGAATCTATGCCGGTTGCTTGCGGCTATGTCAGTTTGTGATGTTTCATTCGAAGGAGGATAAGGGGGGCAAGTTTTGTGCAAATGCGTTGGAAATAATGGTTGTGTCCCGGTATTGCGAGCGTTTATATATTTAGCCTTGTATATTATTTGTTTGCGCGTTGAATGCTATTTTTTTTTACTGGTTGTGGGACATTAAGTTCCCAGAGCACATGGGCCACATTACTTTATTGCCTTGCCAGCAGAATTAAAAAAAAAACAATTTCAACATGGTTTGAGCCTCGGGGGAGCTTCTAAACACAAGTCTCAATTAAGAACACACTGATACAAAAGTACTATGGAGCTATCGGGTTTTATGAGAGGGAAAGGATGAGGAAGAGTGGGATTTATACAGAAAGAAGAAGGTTCCCAGGAGGGAAAGGAGGAGTATCGAGGATAGGTGTATTAGTTCAAGTTTGTGCTGTCTCTGTATTGTATGAATGTTGATTTTTAGTGGATGTAGAATAGTCTAAGTAGAGAAATACGATTGTCTGTCTGCCACGAGAAAAATTTTGATCACGAGCCGAAAGATTGGGGATATAAGCTGTTCATTAGGAAACATGGAGCGAGATGAACAAGGAAGAGAATGTAGCAGAAAGCTGGGAGGACAAGGAAGTGGAAGGGAGAGGCCAAAAGGATGTAAGCTTTTGGTGATAGACAGGATATTCGGATTGAGCATTATTATTTTATAAGTGTCTTTATGCGCGTGGGGAAAAAGATGTAGGATGTTCTGATATTCACATGTATTGGCTATTGTTGTGGTAGGCCTGTGGGGAGGTAGCATGCTACGCGTGTTACTAGTTAATTCACGTTATTTGTTCTTGTGATGGTTTTTATTTCTTCTATTCTATGTTATTTTTTTTTCTCACATCTTTTTGATAAATTATTTTTTTTGCTTTTGTTTTGCTGAACAAAGGTTAAAATTGCTCATGTTTGATTTGTGTTACTACAAAGCAGGGTTACCTTGGACTGTTGTTTGTGTTGTCGCAGTTGTATTCTTTCTTGCTCTGTGGATTGAGACAATTTTCACCATGGTGCACTATATGTGATGTTTTAATATGATAATTACGAAGTGATAGGTCTGTGGTGAAGCAGTGTTTGGAAAGGAAACTTTGGAACTCTATTTAAGCACCAGCATACAACGCGAAAAAAAAATATAACTTGGAATAGAGACTCTGGGAAGTGTGGTTTTTTAAGGAATGACGTATAGATTGGCATTGTAGATGCCACATCTGCTCAGTATGTTTTTGAGGGTCATCTAGGGGATAAATGGTCACCACCCATAAAAATTTTTAATGAGTCATGGGTAAGGTGATTTGGAGATATTGTTGAAAAAAAAAAAAAAAAAATCTTCAAGAATTTTTATTCTCTGAAGTGGGAAACTCGGGCGAAACTTTTAACACGTATGATTGTTCTGAGGAACATAAAGTTCCACATAGGATATCATAGTCACATGGTTTGCAGCCATATTGGATTTACCTAAACTATAAATACACCACTCAAAGTCTTAGGTCTGAATTGTTGCTCTTTTTTCTTGTTTCAATAGTTTCAACTTTTGAGAAATTAACTGTTAGGTGAGCAGGGAAATCCTGAGTTAAAAGTGAAAGTTTTTTTGCAAATCAATGTGACAATTGCATCGTGGTTGGTGGTGATCGTGTTATGCTGTTAA
>CM068954.1:65613663-65629120 GCA_035128595.1 Eptatretus atami
GAGAGCAGTATTCCATCAAGCTGCGGATGAAAGCCTCATAGGTGGATAGGAGTTCAGGTGTGCCAAGGACGGACTTTGCCTGACAGAGACTGGCTTTGGGGTCAACTTTGAAATGTGGTTTGCCCAAGAGAAATCATGGCTGAGAGTGAAATCCAAGAGTTTGAGTGACTGAACTTCTTTGAGATGGTTGTTGAGAAAGTAGATGGGAGGGTTTGCGATTATGGTCCGAGCGAGAGAGAGAGAGACAGAGAGAGAGAGAGAGAGAGACAGAGAGACGAGAGACAGAGAGACAGAGAGACAGAGAGACAGAGAAGAACAGAGACACAGAGAGACACAGAGACACAGAGAGAGAGAGAGAGAGAGAGAGAAGAAGAGAGAGAGAGAGAGAGAGAGAGAGGATTGATTGATTCCTCAGGGTTAAAAGACATATTCCAAGTGTTTGACCAGTTTTGTGATTTTTGTCAAGATCTGAGGAGAGGGAAGAGGCTGCTGCCTGTCTGTCAGAAGGATGAGGGATCTCACGGCAGAGTGTGGACTGTGGAGTCATCAGCAAAGAGATAAAGTGGATTTTTCAGAAAGTCAGAGAGATTATTGATGAAGACTCGGAATAGGATGCGGTCAAGAACACTGCCTTGGGGCACTCATGCCTTGACAGGGAGAGGAGAAGAAAGGATTCTGTTGAGAACCTTGCATCGCATCGATTGCTTGTCGCACCATTTCTACATTTCCCAGCATTTGGGTGGTTCATCGCCTCCCTGTTGCCATTTTATGCTTCACACTGACTGTTTCGCTGAAGTTTGACACATTTGTTAATTCCTTTTCCTCGTGGAGCTTGACGGAGTTCAAAATGTCTCTTGAATTCTCATTGTGCCCAAATTCCAGGGGCCCCTTTGCCAAATACTGCTCAACAATAAATGCTCGTCCATGGTATCATCCTCAATTTTCAATGTCTCGGTGAAATTCCAGTTTCTCTCACAATTTGAAATGAAAAGAAAATTGTTAGCTCCTAGTATTGCAACGCTCTGTACAGAGTATGGTCGCGATGGATGGATGGACGGGCCTGGGCTCATGGAGGAGCTTCATGACAAAGGGCCACAGGTTTAGGGTATGGGGAAAGAAAGATGGACATGCATGAGAAGTTAAGAAGGAATGACACAAAAACGAGCAACAATGGCCTGTAGAGGAACAACATCTACAAGGGAAAAGTTTAATTCTCATTTCTATGAGATTACTGAATGGGTTTTTACACAGATTTCAAGACTCGTCATTGAGCTGAACAGAACGTGAATGGGAAACAGCTGTACAAGAATGCATGGATGCACCACAAAATGAGGAGAGGATCGTTGCAGGTGACAGGGGGTAGCATCTTAGTGACTGGAGAAAAGCTCAGAGGTAGGAATGGGAGAGACCCTGAGGTGGTGGGTGGTCGCAGATTTGAAGGTGTGGACCGAAGAACATAAAACATGTTCAGGAAGACCGCTTGACACATGAGAGAAGAGGGAGATGAATCAATGAAGGTGAGCATCAACTCTAAACTTGGTGAAGGGTAGGTAAGGGTTTCTGGTAGAGTGAGGGGGATGGGGTGGAGGTATGGATTAGGCTGAGAGGATGGGAGGAGAAAGACCAGAAGGTAGATGGCATAAAACTATAACCATCTTTTGATGAGGGAGAAGCAGATCGTGAGACTTAGCCTCCTGTCATGAATCACCTGGAGGGCCTGATACTCTTTCACTTCAAAGGGGACAAGATGGGAAGCAGTAGTACCATTCCACAAGTTCCAAGACACTCTGGAAGAAGGCATTGTACACACCGTTATAAATGGAGGACAGTAAAAGAAGGGCTTGGTTTTGTGGAGAACTTTGATGCAGTGGCTGGCTATGGAGGCCATCGTGGAGATATGACCCACTCAACAAAGGTTATATCTGATGGTGAGGTCCAGGGGCTCTTTACACTGTATCATTTCTCAAGGGTGATCACAGCGATAAACTAGGAACTTTACCATCGAGTCCTTATGCAGTGAAAAAGTGAGAGTGTGGGTTTTTCCTGCATTTAAACAATGTTCCAGGTAGATCATCAGTGCTTATTTCTTAAGATTGGTTGACAGGGATGCTACTATGCACTGACTTCCTGGCACAGGCGTTGGCCCGTAATTGCATTTTTTGGTATTTGATCTTTTGACTCCACTCCGGGTTCCAGGGCCAACAAAGATACTGCTTTCGCACCTTCTTGCCATATCGTGGTCATAACTCGCAAGTTTGGTGGATTTCTGCACAACCGTTTAGGTTCAGATAGCACGACAGACAGACAGATGGACAGACAGACAGAGCTAATTATAATATCTCCAGTTTAAAAAAAAAGAAAAAGATTGGGGATAAGCATTTTTAAATGAAATTTGTACGTATATGCAATCAATATTTGGAGACACATGAAATATGTAATGAGTCTGCATTTGAACCCCGGTTCATGCCCCAGGGGGTGGAGACTTTGGGTCACAGGGGTCAAAAAAGAAGATTTTTTTTTAACTCAAAATTTGATATTGGGTCATTCCTGGTGGGACTTTTTTGCCATATTTCACCTTTGTTTAAGGTTGGAAGCGTGGCGATTTGCGATGGTGTGCCATCGACTTTGCTTTAGTTTCACTTCAATCGTCAGAGCAAACCAAATAATTTTGGGTCAATCACCACTGAAGTTACTGCATCAGGACCGATGTGTAAATCAATGTCACCTCCTTGGAGTCCTGACAGGACGGTACAAAGGTGGTGCACTTACCTTTGAGCTGTCTTGTCTTGGTTTGATTCCTGATCACACTATCAACTGTCAGATCGGTACTTCAGAGGAAGGAGGTTGCATCACAAAGTGCACCATCCCTTAGGTGGTGGTTAAGCCGGGTGTCCCGTCTGCTAGCATTAACTGTTGTACGTTAATAGAACGATTTTTCGATGAAGGGTAGGTGAGGTATCGCCGGCACCTTGAACAAATTCCAAAGAATCCAGACCTATTGGAGGGGGCAATTCCCATCAACGGCACAACCATGCTCCCTCTCGCAATGATTGTCGCAGCATAAACGTGTGCACACAAAAGAAGAAGAAGAAGAACCTCGTTGCAAGTCGAGATGAACAACTTGTTCCTTAACTTGGAGCCTTTCATCTGTGTCCTGGTGTGGTGCTTTTCAATTTTGTGATGCAAGATTTAGAATTTTTTGGTTGCATCATGCACCAAGCATGTTTTTCCTCTTTTTTTTTATCTTTTCTTTTTTTACTCAAGGACACACTGTCAGACATTCCACAAGCAGGACAATTGTCAATACAAGATGGGAATTGAGCAGGAAGCAAAGAGTCAGCCTGCATGGGTGGAGGAGGTGGGCACATAGGGCCCAGCGTGCTTCAGAAGACCAGACGTTCACCAAGATGAGGTCAAAACTATAGATGGGCAGGTCAGGAACACTGCATCCCCATAGATGGGAATTGCTTCAACACCATGTATAAGAAAAACGTAATATGGTTGCTATTTATGTATTATTTGTGATTCCTCAGATGCATACTGTTCATAAACACGTTCAGATAATGGGAAAAAAATATAAGCTTGAGGAGCCAAACCACGTGCCACAAAACAACTTTATTTAGGTTCCACTGATGAACACTTCTGCATGTACACACACCACACACACACACACACACCTGAAGATAGACATGGATGAAGAATAGGTAGAAAGAGAGTGTTAGACAATCAGAGACGAATAAGTTAATATGAACTTGATGTTGATTTTAACTGCGTCCCAAAAATAACAATCAACAATTGTGTCGCATTTCCTATTTTTGTTTATTTCATCAACAATAAATAATGATGTAGTATAGTTTATTTATTCGGATAATACACTGACTGCTATCCTTTGCAGATGCGGAGAGAAAGACATGCAGAACTTGGTGGCATTAACAATATTCACGAGGAAGAGTTTGATTCCGAGATTTATCAAACTTCTCTTTTTTAATGTCCGACTCATTATAATAGGAGGGGAAGGGGGTATGAAAGGGATGTGAATCACTGCAACAATGCGAAGGTTATGAATGAGTAAGGAGTATGTCAGGGTGATGAAAGTGTGAGGGGATGTCAGGGTGATGAAAGTGTTAGGGTATGTCAGGGTGATGAAAGTGTGAGGGTATGTCAGGGTTATGAAAGATTGAGAGTATGTCAGGGTTATGAAAGTGTTAGGGTATGTCAGGGTTAATAAAGTGTGGGAGTATGTCAGGGTTATGAAAGAGTGGGAGTATGTCAGGGTAATGAAAGTGTGAGGGCATGTCAGGGTTATGAAAGTGTGAGGGCATGTCAGCGTGATGAAAGATTGAGCGTGTCAGGGTTATGAAAGAGTGGGTGTATGTCAGGGTTATAGAAAGTGTGAGGGTATGTCAGGTTAATAAAGTGTGAGGGTATGTTCAGGGTTATGAAAGTGTGGGAGTATGTCAGGGTGATGAAAGATTGAGGGTATGTCAGGGTGATGAAAGTGTGGGAGTATATCAGGGTGATGAAAGTTGAGGGTATGTCAGGGTTATGAAAGAGTGGGTGTATGTCAGGGTTATGAAGATTGAGGGTATGTCAGGGTTATGAAAGTGTGCGGGTATGTCAGGGTTATGAAAGTGTTGTGAGGTATGTCAGGGTTATTAAAGTGTGAGGGTATGTCAGGTTATGAAGTGTGCGGGTATGTCAGGGTTATGAAAGTGTGAGGGTATGTCAGGGTTATGAAAGTGTGAGGGTATGTCAGGGTTATGAAAGTGTGGGTATGTCAGGGTTATGAAAGTGTGGGAGTATGTCAGTGATGAAAGATTGAGGGTATGTCAGGGTGATGAAAGTGTGTGGGAGTATATCAGGGTGATGAAAGATTGAGGTATGTCAGGGTTATGAAAGAGTGGGTGTATGTCAGGGTTATGAAAGATTGAGGGTATGTCAGGGTGATGAAAGTGTGGAGTATATCAGGGTGATGAAAGATTGAGGGTATGTCAGGGTATTAAAGTGTGAGGGTATGTCAGGGTTATTAAAGTGTGAGTATGTCAGGGTTGAAAGTGTGCGGGTATGTCAGGGTTATGAAAGTGTGAGGGTATGTCAGGGTTATGAAAGTGTGGGAGTATGTCAGGGTGATGAAAGATTGAGGGTATGTCAGGGTGATGAAAGTGTGGGAGTATATCAGGTGATGAAAGATTGAGGGTATGTCAGGGTTATGAAAGAGTGGGTGTATGTCAGGGTTATGAAAGATTGAGGGTATGTCAGGTGATGAAAGTGTGGGAGTATATCAGGGTGATGAAAGACTGAGGGTATGTCAGGGTTATGAAAGAGTGGGTGTACGTCAGGGTTATGAAAATTTGAGGTATGTCAGGGTTATGAAGTAGTAGTATGTATGTGAGGCATGTCAGGGTTATGAAAGTGTGAGGTATGTCAGGGTTATTAAAGTGTGAGGGTATGTCAGGGTTAGAAAGTGATGTGGGTTATGTCAGGGTTATGAAAGTGGAGGTATGTCAGGGTTATGAAATGTGAGGGTATGTCAGGGTTATTAAAGTGTGAGGGTATGTCAGGGTTATGAAAGTGTGAGGGGTTAGTTCAGGGTTATGAAAGTGTGAGGGTATGTCAGGGTTATGAAAGTGTGAGGGTATGTCAGGGTTATGAAAGTGTGAGGGTATGTCAGGGTGGTATGAAAGATGAGGGTATGTCAGGGTTATGAAGAGTGGGGGTATGTCAGGTTATGAAAGATTGAGGGTACGTCAGGGTTATGAAAGTGTGAGGTATGTCAGGTTATGAAAGTGTGAGGGTCTAGTCAGGGTTATGAAAGTGTGAGGGTATGTCAGGGTATTGAAAGTGTGAGGGTATGTCAGGGTTATGAAAGTGTGAGGGTATGTCAGGGTTATGAAAGTGTTGAGGTATGTCAGGGTTATGAAAGTTGAGGGTATGTCAGGGTATGAAAGTGTGAGGGTATGTCAGGGTTATGAAAGTGTGCAGGTGTATGTAGAGGTTAGAAAGTGTGAGGGTATGTCAGGGTTATTAAAGTGTGAGGGTATGTCAGGGTTATTAAAGTGTGAGGGTATGTCAGGGTTATTAAAGTGTGAGGGTATGTCAGGGTTATTAAAGTGTGGTGGAATATCAGGGTTATTAAAGTTGTGATGGAATATCAGGGTTATGAAAGAGTGGGTGTATGTCAGGGTTATGAAAGATTGAGGGTATGTCAGGGATATGAAAGTGTGAGGGTATGTCAGGGTTATGAATGTGAGGTATGTCAGGGTTTTTAAAGTGTGAGTGTATGTCAGGGTGATGAAAGTGTGGGAGTATGTCAGGGTGATGAAAGATTGAGGGTATGTCAGGGTTATTAAAGTGAGGGTATGTCAGGGTTATGAAAGTGTGAGGGTATGTCAGGGTTATTAAAGTGTGAGGGTATGTCAGGGTTATTAAAGTGTGATGGAATATCAGGGTTATGAAAGAGTGCGTGTATGTCAGGGTTATGAAAGATTGAGGGTATGTCAGGGTTATGAAAGTGTGAGGGTTATGTCAGGGTTATGAAAAGTGTGAGGGTATGTCAGGGTATAAAGTGTGAGGGTATGTCAGGGTTATGAAAGTGTGAGGGTATGTCAGGGTTATTAAAGTGTGAGGGTAGTCAGGGTTATAAAGTGTGAGGGTATGTCAGGGTTATTAAAGTGTAGGTTGTCAGGTATTAAAGTGTGAGGTATGTCAGGTTATAAAGTGTGAGGGTATGTCAGGGTGATGAAAGTGTGGGAGTATGTCAGGGTGATGAAAAGTGTGGGATATTCAGGTTGATGAAAGATTGAGGGTATGTCAGGGTTATTAAAGTGTAGGGTATGTCAGGGTTATTAAAGTGTGAGGGTATGTCAGGGTTATGAAAGATTGAGGGTTATAGGTTATTATTAAAGTGTGAGGGTATGTCAGGTTATTAAAGTGTGAGGGTATGTCAGGGTTTTGAAAGATTGAGGGTATGTCAGGGTTTTGAAAGATTGAGGGGTATTCAGCGGTTATTAAAGTGTGAGGGTATGTCAGGGTTATGAAAGTGTGAGGGTATGTCAGGGTTATGAAAGTGTGAGCGTATGTGAGGGTGATAAAAGTGTGAGGGTATGTCAGGGATAATCCTGATGTCTTCAGCCGTTGGCGCCCAGGCATCGTTTATACCCCTTTCGTCTCCAACATTTTATTGAGCCATACCTTTACTCCTCCATAACCCCTACATCCCCTCACTCCTTTTGAAGGAGTGAGGGTATGTTAGGGGTCATGGAGGAGTAAGGGCTATGAGGGAATGAAAGGGACAGATATCCATAGAAGGCAGAGATAGACAGAGAGGGATCTAGAGAGAGTGTATATATATATATATATATATATATATATATATATATATATATACCCATAAGCAAGCTCTGTTACAACACATTACTAATATTTATCAGCATTTGGTCGAAATGTAAAATTTTTAATGAACTCATCGCCATCAAGACTAAAAGCAATCTATTCTATCGATTCGAGAAACACAAAAACATTGTGAATGTGTGGAGAAGAAGGGTCTCCTCAAATACAGTATGTGTTGGGGGGAGAGGAGAAGTAAAAGGTAAGAGTTGATTCCTTAAAGCTATTTCTAATATGGAGATGCTTTCACAATGTTAGAATGCAGTTAAAGTTATGGGCTTCATGTTCAAATCCATTCAGAGATCTTCACTGTGGACCACGAGCACCATCAGGATCTTGGGGCTGTGTTGTGTTATGACTGGCTGACTTTTCTGCTGCAATTTTTTCTTTGAAACCTTCTGAGTTTGGAGGATCTGCATAGCTCATTGGTGCCTCTCTGCGGCGAAGTGGACTACGGAAACTTTCACCCAATGACCGCATTCTGGCGCTGGGGCTGGCCTTGGCCCCAGTACGCTGCCCAAGATAACGCAGAAGTCCTCGAAGGGCCTCCTCATCAAGTTCCTCTCCTGTGTCTACCTGACCTGGCCTTAGACGGTTGAATGTAGGTTCACGAGCGGTGTAAGGTGGTAGTGGTCGTCGTCCTGGCCATACAGAGCTTTCTCCTGGTTCTCTCAGATTTTCCCTATCATTCTCAGACCAAGGCAACCGACGCTGCTCAAAACGACTGTCAACCCCCATTTCTGGCAATGCATTATCTTCAGGCCATGTTGACGGTTGATTATATTCAGCATAGCTTTCCTCCAATTCCTCCTCCTCTTCTGGTTCTTCTACCTCATCATTACTGCCCAGGCGTCCACGACTCTCTAATGAACGCAGGAGCCAAGCGAGCCCTGTGGGTGAGATGCGGTCACCATTGTGACCCTGAGGCCAGGACACGTCTTGGTACTTCGGCCGCTGCTGGGATAAACGCCAAAGCTCACGTCGGAGAGACTCAACTAAGGCATCACCCCGAGTGCTACCCCGTCCGGACACTGCGGCTGCGATGTCTTCAGCCGTTGGGGCCCAGGCGTCGTTTATACCCCTTTCGTCTCCAGCATTTTCTTGAGCCTGTGAAGGCTGAGCCTCAGCTAGTTGACGCAGCCAGGAGCGAGCTAGGGTTGTAGCCCAGCGATCCTCTGGCTCTCCTCCAGCCCGGCTGTGCATGAAACCCGAAAAAACAGGAGACGGTCGGACTGTTGGGCTGATTAGGACCACCATGATCAGGAAAGCGGAGAGGCGAGGTGGAGGCATGGTCATCTGTCGAGAGGTGACAATAACATGGTTATTTTATCAGCATCTACCATTTCTTTATTTTGGTCTTTGCTCAAGTAGACCCAAGAAGTGGAGGTCACTTGCTGCATTTCCTCGGCTTGAATGTTCTTTATTAGTCTTATAATATACTTACTTCGCTTATTAAAGTGTGAGGGTATGTCAACAAGAAGAGAGGCGCCTGGTACATGGGACCTCCTGATCAAAACTCTTGTCTGTATACATGCACCATCAGACCCCTAAGGTCGATAAGCTGTTCTATATAATATGTGCACGGAATTGTGGGTAAAAATTGCAAGACACCAAGATTGTTGTCACCCTGTAGTATTCTGCTTACAAAGTGCACTAATGGGAGGTTGCGAGTTCTACTTCGTATAAAATCCTCCCAAGTTTTGCAGATTGAGGCCACAGCCGATTCAAGCAACATATTTATTGCTGCTGCAGATACTCCAGACAATTGCCAGGACAAAGTGAAAGAAAACCCAAAAACATTTAACAGCGTTTGATAGCACAATTATAATTATATCAGCATCAGGTGAATGAAATGGATTTTTTACAATTATAAATATATCGAGATTGTTTGGAAATGTCCTGCAGCTTTGGACTCCGAAGCTTCCCACCAAGCACATCCATCTGGCAAATAATTTATTCTCTCTGTGCCGTAAATGACGTCCGTTCGTTTACACAGGCGTGAAGTCATCAATGTTCATAACAAGGCGTCTAACACCGACCTGGTTCCTTCTCACACATGCCACTGCAATCAGGGTCTGTCTAAGCCTGGTTTGCCCTGTCAGTGCTTTCGTCTCTCCGTTCTATTCTGATTCCTTTTGTCTGCCGCAGTTCCTCTGTCCCCCTCAACATCCACAGCCCCCTCCCCAACACAGTAGCCCATTGTTTAATCAACACGAGGAATAATCCCTTTGTTTGTGTTTCCGGCGCATCGTCTTTTGGCATTTATGGAAGGAAATGGAAGCAACAGGTGGACAACCCCCTCTCCCCACCCCTCCCCAACCTCCTCCCCCTCCCTTCCATGCACACACTGGACATGTCTCGCTCCTCTCCCTTTGTTTATATACATATATATATATTTCTTAGACATGTATATCTCTCTCCCTCTCTTTGTCTCTCCCTTTCCTTTTTACGTCTCATTTTTATAGCAGTCTCTGTATTTCTCCAAAATTATTGCGTCCATATTTATTCATTCCTCTAATTTGTCTGCAGTCCTTTTTTTTTTTGAAAGTGGCCTGACCGTGATTTAAGCTCGAATAGAAGATACACTCCTTGTATTCATTTCTGTATACATCTGTCCGCATCCGCACGTCGCCATCCCTCCATATCCCCCACGGTCCTTACCTGCTCTTGCAGCCAAAGCAGCGACTGCCTGTCGATTCAGCACCACGGAAAGCGCCCGGATTAAGAAGGAAGGGGGGCGGGGCTACAAGCGCGCGTGCTGCGTTACGCTCAGTCACCACCCACGCATTAACACATGACAACGTGCGCTGTGCACGTGGATGTGAGCACCGTGTTACCGTGCAGGCGCAAGCTTCCGTTTGCCATGTTAATGCGCTTTCATCACTCGGCGCTAGCTTTGTGTCAGGGTTAGTCATCCAATCGAACACGTCATTAAGTACCGTACACGACTACGGTAGCGCGTTCCCATGGAAACACATCCAGCTCATGCTCGGATCCCAAGTTTAAATCTCATATCCGCTTGTACTGCCGTGATTTGTCCAATGTCGACCACTATCCGTTTAATTCACATAAAAAAGTACATTGATATCTTCTCATGACCTCGTGATTCATGTTAAGGTCCATTGATGTCTCTGACTGGTGGAAGATGCCATCAAGTTGCATTCTCATCCACAAACCGCCATGTCTTCAGCTGGACAAAGAAAGAGTCATTCGGGCGCGGAGTGGAGGCACCGACGAGGCTCCACAACAATGGAGGAATCTGCTTCAATGATATCGCATGCGCAGTCCGAGTACGAGGCGCCTGGTACATTGGACCGCCTGATCAAAACTCTTGTCTGTGTCCACCAAAACCGGCCGATTCGAAGTGCGTACGAATTAATCATGATGTCATGATCACCTTTCCACCCTCTGTTTCATCATCACACTCAAGCTGTGCCCAAATGCCGCACAATGAGAATGTCAGTCTCATGATGCAAGAGTCCCCTTTACATGAGGCCCATTAAACGAGTGCCCTTAAACGAGTCCCCTTACACGAGCTCCTTACACGAGTCCATGCACAGGAGTTCCTTACACGAGTCCCCTTACACGAGTCCCCTTACACGAGTCCATGCACAGGAGTTCCTTACACGAGTCCCCTTACATGAGCCCATGCACAGGAGTTCCTTACACGAGTCCCCTTACACGAGTCCATGCACAGGAGTTCCTTACACGAGTCCATGCACAGGAGTTCCTTACACGAGTCCCCTTACACGAGTCCCTGCACAGGAGTTCCTTACTTGAGTCCCCGCACAGGAGTCCCCTTACACAAGTCTCCTGATACGAGTTGCCACACACAAGTCCCCTTACACGAGTCCTCACACAGGAGTCTCCTTACATGAATCCCCGCACACGAGCCTCTGCACAGGAGTCCCTCCCTAACATGAGTCCCCTTACACGAGTCCCCTCGAACAAGTTCCCTCACACGACTCCACACTCACAAGTCACCCCAAACCCCCTATCCTCACACCAGTTACCACCACCCCAACCCCTCATCCTCTCACGACCACCACAACTCATCCTCTCACCACCCTCCCGCAACCCCCATCCTCCCATCACCGACCCTTCCCAACCTCTGTTTTCTCACGAAGTCCTCCACCCTACATCCACAACATCTCGCCGCCACCACTAAAGCCCCGTTCTCCTATCACCCTCAACCACCACACTCTCAACACCACCTCAACCCACCATCAATCGCAACCCTTGTCCTCCAAACACTTTTCCGACAAAAAAACAACACCATGAGGAAAACATGTAAATAAACTAGAGGGGGAGCACTCGGTAGAGTGCAAAACCTCCGCCGCCAATACTGCTAGGTCAACTGCAGTGAACCTGATATCCTATTCATTCAATTTGACGTCAACAGTGCTCACAGAGTTATAGTTTGCAACTTTCCCGTTTACTTTTAACTTAACATACTCAATTCATTCGTCATAACTAGATTCCTTGAGACAGAAATTGATTTTACGTGGGTATATCCACCTGAAGTTCCAAATCAGCCGCAATTATAATTTTGGCATGTTTTATTGTTGGAAATCACTTAAAACATGTAGAAATGCAAAAAAAAGAAATCGAAATTTTGTTGAAAAAAAGTTTGCAAAAATTTTTTTTTCTCTAACAATTTTTTTTTTGGGGGGGGGGGGGGGGTTGGAAATCACTTAAAACATGTAGAAATGCAAAAAAAAAAAATTTCAAATATTTTTTTCAAATTGGCCGCCATAGCGGCCATATTGGATTTTGGACCAAGTCCAAAATCTATGGCATGATCCTTGGACCAGACCTAATCCCCCCACCAAGTTTCGTCGAAATCCGTCGAGGAGTTTTTCCGTAATACTGTTCACAAACAAACAAACAACAAGCAGTCATAGACTGGTACTTACGAAATCGTCAACTTGACCTCTGACCTTGTCTAATAAAAGCTGTCTCTAGAGAAGGTAGCGACGCAAACCAGAAGTTTCTACGATGATTCTGTACCAAACCATCAAAAATCGAATATTTGACCTCACTGTGACCTTGACCTTTGACCGATTTTGACCAAATCTAATCAGCACTAGCCATCACCTCCTGAATCACGTGATGTAATTTGACATTGGTAGCTTCTTCCGTTCTCGGTTATCGTGCCTACAAACAAAACAAACATACAACAAACAAACAAACAAACAAACAAACAACAGAAACGTAGTCATCAATATACTTACGAAATCTTTAGATTTCGTAAGTAACAAACAAGCGTCATAGACTGGTACTTAGGAAATCGTCAACTTGACCTCTGACCTTGTCTAATAAAAGCTGTCTCTAGAGAAGGTAGCGACGCAAACCAGAAGTTTCAACGATGATTCTGTACCAAACCATCATAAATCGAATGTTTGACCTCACTGTGACCTTGACCTTTGACCGATTTTGACCAAAATCTAATCAGCGCTAGCCATCACCCTCCTGAATCACGTGGTGTAATTTGACATTGGTAGCTTCTTCCGTTCGCGAGTTATAATTTTTTTTTGATGTTTGACCTCACTGTGACCTTGACCTTTGACAGATTTTGACTAAAATCTAATCAGCGCTAGCCATCACCCCTCCTGAATCACGTGGTCTAATTTGACATTGGTAGCTTCTTCCGTTCTCGAGTTATAACTTTTTTTGGATGTTTGACCTCACTGTGACCTTGACCTTTGACAGATTTTGACCAAATCTAATCAGCACTAGCCATCACCCTCCTGAATCACGTGGTGTAATTTGACATTGGTAGCTTCTTCCGTTCTCGAGTTATCGTGCCTACAACAAACAAACACACAAACAAACAAACAGAACGGAACTGATCAATATACTTACGAAATCTTTAGATTTCCTAAGTAACAAACAGAAAGGGGTGAAAACAGTAACCTCCATCCATCTTCGATGGCGGAGGTTAATAAAGGTCCCCAAACCGTGGGTTCGGCTGCGTGGGAGTATAGTAAGCTGTGACGTCAAGATGCACAACACGTCACTGCGCGTGCGCTCGCTGTGTTCCATTGAGAGAATCGTCGGTTTCTCTCTGTTTTTTTCCCCCTTTTGCTTTCCATTCCAAACACGTCCATCGTTCAGTCTTCCTTTCACCCTCGCAATTCGACGTGTAATTCTTATTTTA
The DNA here is from genome assembly GCA_035128595.1 of Eptatretus atami. NCBI lineage: Eukaryota > Metazoa > Chordata > Myxini > Myxiniformes > Myxinidae > Eptatretus > Eptatretus atami. The sequence goes on from CM068954.1 coordinate 65,627,210, forward strand.
TCCTCACTGTAATCCATCTTATGACGTCACGAATATAATCCATTCATCGACATGTCATGAAAGTTCATTCCTTTGTTGTCCGATTTAACTTGCTTTCATTGTGCGACATCATCTTTTCCGATTCCATCTGCAAATATCTCAACTCGGATTACTTTGGCTTTTATGTGATCGATCTGTCATCTGAAGGAGGGTGGATCGAGCAGCTGTATCATTGTTTATTTATTTCGTAGACGTCGAGGCTCATTGTCGGTCTGTGACGTCACAGTCAAATTGAATGTGACGGCTCCTGGATTATGGGAGCATGGTCAGGTCGTCAGCTGCACGTGGTGTTAAATGGCATCGTGTCTGCTTGAGCTTTCAAACTTGTTTTCGAGCGAAATCAAACTTTCCAAGCACGTCTCGGGGCGACGTCTTGACCGGTTGTTGACGTTGAGCGTTTATAACCAGGCTCACCCTTTGTCCGTGAAAGCTGTCGCAATTGTTTGTGAAATGCTCGACGCATCGAACCAGTCCTTTTCGTTATTATCACCATGCGTACCGACGGGGAAACGTCACAATCGAAAGAGGGTCTTCATTGGGAACCTGCACAGGTAACCCGCTAACCCACCGGCGGGATGAATCAAAGGTAACTAGGCAACACAGGCAGACGGCAACAGGGCGGGCAATGAATGAAAGACCGAGGATGTGAGCCTCATGAATGGAGAGAGGGGGGGGAGGAAACAGAACAGAAGAATGAATGAATGCGAGTTGCGAAGGGAGACACGTCATGGTCGCAAGGGGGGTGTATGTCGGTGTCAGTTCAATTTACATTCCTCCTCCTCATTTACTCGATCCATCTCTCATATCAAGCCGGTTGCCGTGATTTTCACCTCATTGCAGCCCCTGAAATTGTGACAGCCACCTGCCTTGATCAATCAATCAATTACAGGCTTGATGGTGTTCAACGGTGACATCATCCTTCGAGGCTCAAATAACGAAGCTGCCCACGGCAGAGAAACCGAGTCGTGTTGGATGCTTCACGATCACAGGGCTGGGGATGGAGACAGTTCGCGTGGGTGGCTCGAAAGGAGGGGGAGCGAGGGACGGGTTTGAGGGGAGGGTGAGCTGGTGGGATTATGGGACAGAGGGGTGAGTTGGAGAGGAGGGGTGGGGGACGGGAGGAGAAATTGGGGGGGCCTTTACTGCAGAATGAGTCACTGAGAGTGAGTCACCACTGCGGTTACTGGCAAACTCAAGAGCAATGCACGAGACGCTGTCCACAGGGCAGAGAATCAGAAAGAATTGCTGTTTGTGTTGTATCTTCAAAGCTTGTGAAACAGCATTTTCAAAACAGGATTTGTTTTTGTTTAAGGGGACGATGTTTAAAGGAAAGACCTTCATTTGGATGATGTGCAAGTAATTCAGCTTGAGCGACGATGTTTGTAAATATTGATCTATCTGTGATTGGAATACTATCTGTAAAATGTTCACAGCTGGACTGAGGCAGGAAAGGAGGGACAAAAACAAAAGGACATTGAGAGAGACAACACGATGGGAACAGAGTTTCGGCATAGCCGAAACATTGAAGATCCTTCCGTTCAATCACAACAAAAAGTAGATTATTCGCTCTTGCGGCTTCTATGAGTCATTTGAATCATTATAAGGAATGACGTAACCATGACATCCATTATCATCGATATTGTGACCATGAGACACATTATCATCAATGTTGTGACTGAGATATATTAGCATCAATGTTGTGACCGACCATTAGACCCGTTATTGTCGATGTTGTGACCATAAGATGAGACCCGTTTTTGTCGATGTTGTTACTATGAGACACATTATCATCAATGTTCTGACCATAAGATCTATTATCATCGATGTTGTGATCATGAGACCCATTGTAATCGATTTTGTGACCATGAGATC
>CM068954.1:65667440-65688650 GCA_035128595.1 Eptatretus atami
TCTCACTATCTGCCATGATCTTTCCTGGGAAAGCTACATTTCCAACCAGGCCTCCAAAGTCAGTCGCCGACTGGGCATCCTCCATCATACAAAGTCCTTCCTTGGCACACCTGAGCTCCTGACCACATACAAAGCTTTCATCTGCAGCCTGATGAGTAACTGCTCCTCCCTTGCGCTGGTGCTCCTGCCTCTCACCTTTCCCGGCCTTCACGCTGTGGAAACCAGGGCATTTAGGATAATTTGTATCTCCCACGGTGAGGCTAAGTCTTTGGGCCTTCTCACTCTCTCACCGCAGGCAGGCATTAGGTGGTCTTTCTCTCTTCTACGTCTCCTCTCCGGCCTCGCCCCCCCCCCCCCGCTCTATCACAGGGTGCTCAATGTCAGCCAGCAACCCCTTCTGGGAAAAGCACCATATCACAAAATCACCTTCACTCTTTCATTCCTCTTTTTCCCCACTTTTCGAATAAACTCCCACACTATCTTCAATCCCATTCTTCTCTCCAGGTTTTCAAAACAGCTTTTCACCACTTCCTCTTATCTTCCCCCATCCAAAACCATGATCTTTTCTACCCCCGTTAATCCACCCCAAACCCACTCCTTCAAATTCCCTTCCTTCCTTCCTTCCCGTAAGTTCCCTATCGTGTAAGTCCTGAAAGTCCCTGTGTTGTGTCTGTCCTGTTTACCCCGTGTTCCCTGCCCCATCCTTCTCCCTTCCACAGATCTCCTAGATGTCTCTATTCCCCACTGTTTTGTCCTTTCCTCTCCTGCACCCTTGTTGCATGTGTTGTGTGTTGTGTGTTCGCTCTCATTCGAGCCTCGACAATGTACAGTATACAAAAAAAAAAGCATGCGGCTGATTGACCCGTACATAACCTTGGAGCTTATTTGTCCCTCCAATTTCTCCTCTTATACAAGTAAAACATTGTCATTTACAGCTTGGAGTTCTTGCCTTTATCTATGATACAGTAAGGCTTTCCCTGTGGACTCAAGTTCTTCTCCATGCTACAGTGATATGAGGACTTCTTCGGGTCCTCACCGAACGCAAACGAGAGTTTCGGCAGGGGCTGCTTGCAGCCTTTGTTGATCTCTGTAAAGCGTTTGATTCAGTGAATCGGGATGCCCTCTGGAGGATTCTTGGTCTTCGTGGGGTGCCATCAAAACTGATCAATCTGATGTCTGAACTTACTCTGATACTGAGAGTGCTGTGAGATGTGGTGATACCATCTCTGACTTATTTCCAGTTGTTACTGGGGCTCGTCAGGGATGTGTACTGGCCCCCACACTTCTCAGCACTTGTATGGACTGGATTCTGGGGAGGATGTCGGATAGATCAGGTTGCAGTGCATCGTTTGGGAATGTCAGGATCTCTGACTTTGATTTCGCAGATGATGCAGCCATCTTTGCGGAGACTTTAGATATCCTTTTGGGGGCCGTTGAGGTGCTGAATGAGGAGTCAGAGCCGCGAGGATTACGGGTTTCCTGGGTCAAAACTAAGATGCAGCTTTCATTAACATCTTGGATGCTGCTATCTTGTCTGTACCTGTTTGTGGCAAGGATGTTGAGATCACGGAGAGAATCACTTACCTTGGCAGTGATATTCATGTCTCTGCTGGCTGTGAGCCAGAGGTAAACCGACGTCTGGGTCGGGCCTGGGGAGTCATGGATTCACTGGATGATGGGGTGTGGCGCTGCCGATACCTGTGCGGGATAATGAAAGTCCGAGCCTTAAGATCCTTGGTGTTTCCAGTCTTGCTCTATGGATGTGAGACTTGGACTCTGACCAGGAATCTGTGACGGAGGCTTAATTCCTTTGGTACCAGGTCTCTTCAGAGAATCCTTGGCTATTGCTGGTCAGACTTTGTGTCCAACGAGCGGTTGCTGAGAGAGACTCAAATGAGATTTGTTACCTGCATAGTCCATGAGCATCAGCTTCGGCTGTATGGACATGTGGCTCGTTTTCCTGATGCTGATCCTGCTCACCAGATTCTCTCAGCGAGGGAGCCTCGTGAGTGGAGGAGGCCAATGGGCCGACCACGTGCCTCGTGTTTGCATCAGGTTGATCAGCATCTCAAGGAGATGGGAATGAGCCAAGCATCTGCCTGGGGGGTGGCCAGATGGAGGTGCCTGGAGTACCGGTGGAAAGTGGACGCAGCGACGCGCTGCTCTGGGACATGATACTGTTGTGGGGCCGGGTATCGGCCGCGAGCACGACCACCAGATGGAGCAGTTGAGTCGGCTCGACCGATCGCCCGGAATTTAGATCGTACTTTTTCGGAAAAGTCCGAGAAGTACGGGTCCCTTATCAGACCGTGAAGCGTAAATATTTCTGCCACGTGGTACAGGGTTATTCGCCAATTTTCAAAATACCTAGAGACCACGTGGCGATTTACCGAGTCTCCACACCCTCGACGGCTCCCGTACGGAACGAGCCGCTTAGCGTACTCGAACCGCGTGCAATCCGAGCGGTTTATCGCCGAGATCCGTCGGTCCCAAATATCCCGTTACAACGGCAACAGCCTGGTTAATTTCCCAACACGCAGCACGCTAAGTCAATGGAGGAAAGGACACGAACGAGCTGAAAGATTTAACAATCGGGGTATTTATTCACAAAATAATTGGGGAACAAGGGAAGCACGCAAGAGCAGAGTTAAACCGATTATTAAAGGCACGTATGTACAGCACGGCATTTATACAATTCACTACTTATCTGACTGGCGCCACGAACACACACACACACACACACACCCAAAATAATTGAGGCCTATCTCGGACCTGTCCACCTCGTGCGGTCTTCAAGGACCAGGTCCTCGGGGCAGGACTGGACCCCAGCATGATCCGGACGATCCAGACGCCCTCACGACCGGGCTCCGGGCGAACGAAGTCGGCAGGGCGAAAGCTCACAGGAGAAGACCCTCCGTGGCACCGACCACTCCGTGCGCAGACGCTTTCAGAACTCCCGTGCGCCGCATGATGTCCACTTCTTGCCAGAACTCTCAGAACCGTGCGCGCACTTCTTGCCAGGACCAGAAACAACCGTCGCGGCACTTCTTGCCAGGACCAGAACCCGAACGCCGCACTTCTTGCCAGGACCAGAAACAACCCGTGCGCGCACTTCTTGCCAGGACCAGAACCGAACGCGCACTTCTTGCCAGGACAGACAACCCGGCGCGCACTTCTTGCCAGGACCAGAACAACCCGTGCGCGCACTTCTTGCCAGGACTAGAACAACCCGTGCGTCACTTCTTGCCAGACCAGAACAACCCGTGCCGCGCACTTCTTGCCAGACCAGAACAACACCGTGCGCGCACTTCTTGCCAGGACCAGAACAACCCGTGCGCGCACTTCTTGCCAGGACCAGAAGAACCCCCTGCGCGCACTTCTTGCCAGGACCAGAACAAACCTGTGCGCACACTTCTTGCAGGACCAGAACCCGAACGTGCACTTCTTGCCAAGACCAGAACAACCCCGTGCGCGCACTTCTTGCCAGGACCAGAACAACCGTGCGCGCACTTCTTGCCAGGACCAGAACAACCGAACGCGCACTTCTTGCCAGGACCACAACACCCCATGCGCGCACTTCTTGCCAGGACCAGAACAACCCGTGGCGCACTTCTTGCCAGGACCAGAACAACCCGCTGCGCGCACTTCTTGCCAGGACCAGAACAACCGTGCGCGCACTTCTTGCCAGGACCAGAACAACCGTGCGCGCACTTCTTGCCAGGACCAGAACAACCCGTGCGCGCACTTCTTGCCAGGACCAGAACAACCCGTGCGCGCGCACTTCTTGCCAGGACCAGAACAACCGTGCGCGCACTTCTTGCCAGGACCAGAACAACCACGAACGCGCAGACCGCGCCTATAATTATTATACCCCCCTCTTAGAGGTGGGGGGGGGGCGCCTCCTCCCGACCCTGCCTCTCTCAGTGGCTGGTTTGGCGTGCAAATCGCTCTTCCTCTCTCTCACTGGCCAAAACGGGCGGCAAGCTCCTTGATTGGCCGCGGGGCGTGGTGACATCACGCAGAGCCCTTTCCTCCTGTTCGCGGGATCTGATTGGCCGGGCGACGGTCACCTCACTTGTTGCACGCTGATTGGTCGAGGGCTGCCGCACGGCTCCTCCTTGAACTCCGCCCACCATGACGTCGGCCAGATCGAGGTGAAGGAAGCGAAGTAAAGGTGAGGGTGATGCGGTGTGGTCGGCGTTGATGTTGGTGTGTAAAAATAAAAGAAAAACCCTATCAAAATAACTCCACAGCGCAGGAACATTTAATTGCCCATTAGACCAGGGACGGGACCCTAACTGGAAACACGTACTTACCGACATAACTGATCTATAGGACCTGTATGTTGTGTGCTCATGGCTTCCATATTCGCAACAATACCATACCTGACCTGACATTTTGAGGACTTGTCCAGTGGGCTTCATTGTGTATGCATCCTCAGGACTAGATCCTTTTAACCGTTCTCACCGCCGACCTTTCACCCAAGTATAACCTGCTGGGGGTTGACTGACAAACTGCTTGCTTGAGTCAAGTTGCCACATCAAGAGTTGTGAGTTGAGTTAACTTAGAGCTGCATTGTTGTCTGAGATGTTTGTACATATTGAATTTGGGGATTTTTAAGAAAGTCATTAAGTGGTCCATTTAATTGGTACCAGACGACCCGTGAACCCGTTGGGTTCCCGTTGTGACAGCGGTTGATGAAAAAAAAATCATTTCAAGAAAAAAAAAGATAGCTCCAGCGAACTATACCGCTGAGGTTGTTTGCATTGATTAAATTCTCCGGAAGAGTACGTGACTGAATCGGGAATTGATTTTTAAATAATTTTTTCGTTACCCGATTTGAACGAAACTTGATACTGCACACCACAGGAGAATGGTGAGTTAGGTGGCCCTAAAATTTTTGCGCTATCGTGTACCGTTTTGGCTGTACTACGGGAACATACATACATACATACAAGATGAGAGTTTTAGTAATACCGTATATAGATTATTGTGTTCAAGGTAATTAGTGGAGATATACAAATATTCCTTATAAAGTAACCCTTTTGTCTCCTCTCGTATGTTGGTTTCACCATTTAAACACCATTTTCACCACTATTCAAAATGCTTCAAATATAATATACTGTACTACCTATCATGAGCATCAAAATAACCTGATGGTTTTTATTTTATTATGTACTAGTAAATACAATCCTTCGCTTCGCTGATGGTGGTGTGAATGGGAGGGGGGTGGAGAAAGAGAAAGGGAGAGAGAGGGGGGAGAGGAGCAGAGAGGATGGAGGGAAGGGAGGGGCAGGAGAGGAGGGGAGGGAAGCGAGGACTGGGTGAAGAAGGGGAAGCTAGGAAGGGGAGATGAGAAGAACACGCCTCATGAAACATTACTATACACTGGGAGGAGGGTGAGAGAGAGGAGAGCAGAGAGATGGGGGGGAGGGAGAGAGAGAGAGAGGGGGGAGAGAGAGAAGGGGGGGGGAAGAGAGAAGAGACAGACAGAGAGAGAGAGAGAGCAGACAGAGAGAGAGAGACAGACAGAGAGAGAGACACACACAGAGAAAGAGAGACAGAGACAGCGAGAGAGTGACAGATAAGAGAGAGACAGCGAGAGAGTGACAGACAGAGAAAGACAGCGAGAGAGTGACAGACAGAGAAAGACAGCGAGGAGAGCGACAGAGGTGTGGGAGGAGAGTTCTGCATTACATTTGGGGGGGAGTGAGGAGGGGACAAACAGAGAGGGTGAGGGGGTGGGGGGGGGGAGGGGGGAAGAAAAAAAAGGATAGGTGAGGGGTGGATGTGGCGTTAGCAAAGAGAGTGACATGTTATGCACACACTACAACACAACAGAGTTTGTAATGTTAACCACAGGCACATCTGCAAAAACTTTGACATTCCAGTTCTCGAAAATTTGTGGGAACATGAACCAAAATTAATCACTGAAAACATGGAAGTACCTTCCGCTCACGTACTTCCTAATTATCCCATCGAGCGTGAACATCGAAAACAAAGCATTGCGACCAGACATCATACTTAGGAACAAAAAAGAGAGAAAAAGACATTGCTAAGTGAGGTGTTGATACCAGTGATTTTGGACTAAACAACGCAGAAATCAAGAAAATGACCAAATACCAAGACCTCAAGAATGAAGTGAAAAGATCCTAAAAACTAAAGAATGCCAAAGTTGTACCAGTGATAGTTGGAGCTCAGGGAATGATGACAAATAAACTCACAGAGATATTAAAAACCATCCCTGGGAATATTATTACAAACAAACTACAGTTGGAAGCTGTCTGGGGCTCAGTGACGATCCTGAAGAAAGTCCTCAGCACAAAACTTTGAGAACAGAAAACCTCCGCCACGCAATGCCCGATCCACGAGAACATATCCAGCCCAATACATTTTTGAAATGTCATGCCATATATCGTTTTTGGCACTATCTCTCAATGGTGAAGAATCACTTGAAAAATTAAATCACTCTCGTATCCAGATTTGGATCTTCGCCAAAATTGAATCAATTCTTTCTTGTCACACACCCAACGTATCCACCAAGTTTTGTCCTAATCCGTACACAACTTTTTGAGAGATCCTGCTGTATATCAGTTTAGCCCCATCTCTCAATGGTGAAGAATCACTTGAAAAATGATCAGATCCAGATTCGGATCTTCACCAAAATCGAATCAATTATTCCTTGTCACACACCCAACATGTCCACCAAGTTTCATCCGAATACATCCACAACTTTTTGAGATATCGTGCTCTATATTAGTTTAGCCCCATCTCTCAATGGTGAAGAATCACTAAAAAAAGTGGAAGGGCATTCGGTGGAGCGCATACCTCCGCCACGCAATGCCTGATCCACGAGAACATATCGAGCCCAATACATTTTTGAAATATCGTGCTCTCCAGTGCTATATCGTTTTTGGCCCTATCTCTCAATGGTGAAGAATCACTTTAAAAATTAAAGAATTCTCGTATCCAGATCTGGATCTTCACCAAAATCGAATCAATTCATCCTTGAGACACACCCACCCACCAGGTTTCGTCCGAATCCGTCCTTAACTTTTTGAGATATCGTGCTATGTATCATTTTTATCCCTCTCTCAATGGTGAAGAATCACTTTTTTTAATTCCAGTAGTCAGATCCAGATCTGGATCTTCACCAAAATCGAATGAATTCTTCCTTGTCACACATTCAATCTGTCCACCAAGTTTCATCCGAATCCTTCCACAACTTTTTGAGATATCCTGTACACAGACAGACAGACAGACAGAAAGGGGTGGAAACATATCCTCCTCTTCACCTTCGGTGGAGGAGGTAATTATCAGATCCGGATCTTCACCAAAATTGAATCAATTCTTCCTTGTCACACACCCAACAAGTCCACCCAGTTTCGTCCGAATCCGTCCACAACTTTTTGAGATATTTTGCTATATATCATTTTTGGGCCTCTCTCTCAATGGTGAAGAATCACATAAAATAATTCTAGTAGTCGTATCCGGATCCGAATCTTCACCAAAATCTAATCAGCTCGTCCTTGTCACACACCCAACCTGTCCACAAAATTTCATCCAGATCCATCCACAACTTTTTGAGATATCTTGCACACAAACAAACAAACAGACAGAAAGAGGTGAAAACATAACTTCCTTCACCTTCGGTGGCGGAGGTAATAAGATACAAGGCGGCACTACTACACAATAATGACAACTGCAGTGCCTCTAGATAGATATCTCGAGTCTGGTTGTTAGGTACCAGAATTGAGCTTGGCGATATAGAAAGATGATGATTTGTAATACTGCCTCCCACCAGGTAGCGCTACACAATACACATTCACATAGAGAGAATTGGGGTCTTCCCCCCCACCCTGTAGGTTTGAAAATGTTTTCTTGCATCTCCACTTGCCAAGAGGATTCCAACGATATGCAATATGATGGGGTTACTACCGGTGGGGCCGATTATATCGGTAGATAGACAGAAAATACAATTTTATATAAATAAAATAATATATAGAGAATCACGTTTGAGGTTCAGCAGAAGGTGTTTGGACTGCCGAGTTAATGACGTCTGACCTTATGTTTGACCCACACTGGGGGTTGTAGTCGATCAGGGTACACGATAAGAACATGCTGACAGACAAGACAACCGGCTTAACATTCCATTCCCCATTGAACATGCAAGCTTTGAGATGCAGTAAAACGATCAATCTGTCCTGATCCAAACCTGGAGATAGACAGCTCTTTGACAAACATTTGAGCTAAACCATTCTAATGGATAATAATGGATAATAATTATTAAAAATCGTACTAATATTATCAATTCAGGTTGATTGTTGTTTCCACTGAACTAGCTCAGCTTGTGGAATGCATTGTGCCTGGGCCGATAAGCATGTTCGCCAAGTTATCATAACCTGAGAATGAGCTGTTGAGGGAAATATTGATTTTGTTCCTTCTTTAGTGGCCACAATTATTCCCACGTTCTTGTGGGGGTTGACCCAAGTCTTTCAGGAGCCTGCTGACCAAGCCTGATATTCAACTAAGTAGTAAGTAATTGGGGTAGGAATTTGTAATTTTTTTTTATGGTGTTTGCGATAACTTACCTACTCTTCGCTAAGGACACCGTGGGGGTCCTTAATGCCCACAACTAATGCTGGCGGACAGGACGCCCATTTAACGTCATCCGGGGGACAGCACACACATTGATGAATCACCCTGCCTGTGAAACATCGGGATGACAGTTCATAGCTGGGTCGAGATTCGAACCCTAGCGAGACAGCTTAGAGGTATGTGCGTGTACCACTCGGCCACCCTGTCAGCCCCCCAGCTTACCGATTGCAATGGAACTTATTTTGCTTAAATGTTTGCTGTATTACTATTTAGATAAGCTGCATTTCCTCCATTCACTCTTCAATAAAAACATGGGCCAAGCTTTCTTCTGCCTGACTTTGGCTCGGAGGTGTTTACAGCGCTGCCCCATGTGTTCTATTCCGGAATTTGTTTCCTCTTCCTTCCCACGCCAGCTGTACATCGCCTCCTCGCGGCGATAGTACCTTGAGCACCGCTTGTATTCAGTCTCGGAAGAGAGTCAGTGAGACCATTACAATTCTAACAAGAGCGCAAGTGAGCACAATATACGCCCGAACAAGAAGGTATATACAGAATTGTGCTACTACATGGAAAACAGCATCCTGGTTGCCATGGCAACCACTTTAGATGACGAACGTATGTCGCGACACACCGTCTCCACAGTCTGTACCTATCTACCAAATATGAAATGTGAAAGTTGAAAACTTTGGGAGTTGGAGTGCGGACAGGAACGGACGGACGGACGGACGGACGACCGGTATCACATAATACGCCCCGATATATATATATATATATATATATATATATCGGGCGTATAAAAACGGCAGGAGCTGACAAGTTGACTTTGTTGTCAAATACCTCGTTTTATCCCTCAATCTTCTCCTCGAGCTAGATATTTACTGGATCAAACTGACGACCGCAACACTGGTCAAGTCAGTTCGGGCTTTGTGCCAGAGGCCCAATAAAAACTTTTGACAGCTTGCAGGTGGTCAGCCAGGTGCAAGTTGCAACCATTAAGCATGTGAGCACCTGAGTCAACTGGAGCAGCAAAACAAAGTTGTATTATTTCCCATATAGAGATGATGGCGCTCTTGGATGAAAACATCAGAGGGTGAAGGTTCTACAGAAGACACTAGGGTTTGGAGAATGGGCAGACATGTAAGAAAACTTGCAGTGAACAAGTCTAAAAAGAAAAGATCACAGGGATAGGGATTGTCATGACATGGCAGGGATGCAATACCGGTATCTCAAAAAGTGATTAAATAAAGAAAAGTCATGTTCATGTTCCCACTTGAACCAATGTCATGATGCAGGGACCTCAGGCTCAAATACCATATGCATTTGTCCATTGTCTACTAATGTGCATGTAAGAGGAAAAGGGTCTGTTCTCATGGCAGAGAGTTTTGTGGGGGTGGAAGACATTTGGACATCTTCACAAAGCGAATGGGCAGTGGATTAGGAGAATTAAGCGGCACAGCGACTGGAGGCCTAACCACAACTCTGCCCGACAATAGCGTTGCTATGGGTTTCTGCACATGCGCTCGCATCACATTGTGGGTCAGCACAAATTGAAAGATCGTGCGTTGGAGTTGGTATACTAGCCGAGAGGTACATATACTTGCTTCTGAACCGTCTTGTTTGGGTTTGAATATTAGACCAGCTGTAAACTAAATTTTGCAGATAGAGCGACACATCAATGTGTGCGCAATCTCCTGGCTGGATGTTCAAATGAGTACCCTGTCTGCAGGCATTAGTTGGTGAAGGTTAAAAATCCCACGATGTCCTTTACGAAGAGTACGTGAGTTATCACCGGCACCATGGCCAAATTCCTGTCTGGACTGTGGGTAGCTAGTCGTCTAATCTTCTTGGAGTCTCCTTGACACCAAGTTACGCTGCTTTCAATCTGAAAGTGTAGTTGATGTTTGGGCAGAAGCTTCTGCACGACAAACAAAAATTAACGAAGTAGTTTTCATGTGAACGGCATTCTTCAGATAAAAATGGCAACGAACCACCCCACCACTAATGTCCTTGTACTTCATGTAAAAGTACAGTGATGTGTCAGATGTACAAGCTCCTCTCTGATGGCCTTAAATCACTCGAGGGGGGGGGGGGGGGAGAAGACATGTGAAGACTTTCAAAATGACAAATGACGTATGAATGCCAAATGAGGCCTTTTGCGGATGCGGTGTGTGTGTGTTGTGTGTGTGTGTGGTTTACACCGACTCAGTTTGACTCGCCGGGCACTTTTAACCCGCTGGTACTCGCGCAGAATCTGTGATTCAAATAGTCTTTCAAGCATAATTTTCAGCATTTAGATGAAGGAGTGTCAATTTCAGGATGTTAACCATGTCTGTTCTGTTCCTGATGGCAAATCAGACGAGAATATAAGAATATGAGAAATATCCATGGATAAGAGGAGTCGGGTTCGTACAATTTTTTTGTTAATACAATTAGGTAGCGGTGGCTGTAGTTACCACACACATGTGAACACTTTGAGACCTGGGAGGGCTCTATTCCACCTTCTGAAACCCATATGTTGCGAAGACAAACAACAGGCACGCACACACACATTTCACCAGTAGATGCAAAAATGTCGTACACTTTCTCTTATGGACCAGGAACCGGCAATTATTATTAATTTTTTTGTATAATGGCACTCAGCCCACACAACTCACCTCCTCTTCCTCCCAAACATGATTAATAGTATTATATATATATTGTTACGGCTGTGGAAATTCGCGAACACCATCCAGGTCCCATAGGTGAGGTATTTCTGAAGCACATGTGTAGTTAGCTCCAAACCCGTTGTATAGAGGGAATTAATGTGATTCATTCGGGCTGCGATCCTTTGAGTTAGGCGTTTTTCTGTTCTACCTTTGTTTTGAGCCAACCACGCCAACAACAACAACAACGCCAGCAGCCACAACCTACCTTCACCACTCGCTACCGCAAACTCACATCACCGCCATTCCAAACAGCGCCATGGCCATCGGACACCGCCGAAGACCCTCCACCACCTTCTCCTACGGCCACTCCCGCACCACGTGGACACGGAGCGTCGGGCTATCTTCAGCGATACACGCGAGCCGCGAGTGCAGATGGCGTTTTTCCGAGGAGAATCGGATCAGGAATGCTACACGCCCACATCTGATCCATCCAATTAGGAAGCGCGGGGCGGCTTGGCCCCGCCTCCAGACGCGCCTGACGAAAATCGGGATATGCAAATTTGAGGATCAGGAAAGATACACGCCCCTTTTTCTCCGTCCAATCGGCGAGCGTGGCTCCGCCCCTGAGGTCGTTTGGATCCGAGAATTTGCATATGGTGGGTTCCTGGAGCCGATAAAAAGACGAGCGCAAGGCGAATCGTGGCAGTATCGGTGGGGCAGAGTCGGGAGACGGAGCTCGAGGCAGAAGTGTGGCAGTGAGTCGAGTGGGCAGAAGTGGGGCAGATGAGTACGGAGGCGAACGGCTACGGAGGCGAACGGCTACGGAGGCGAACGGCTGCGGAGGGAGATCGGCTGAGGAGAACCTGGAGGCTCGGGTCCGGGGCGAGGAAGTCAGCGACGAGGTCGCGTTGAATCGCGCATCGCGGGACTCGAGCAAGCCAGCCATACTCCCTCCCCAGAGCATCAACAATTCCCCTTTCCCCCCGCGCTGAGAGAGTGCGACAAGGGGGCCCCGTTCCCACTTTACACCAGCAGGTGCGCACGAAACCGCCGTGCAGCGACATTTTGCGGCTCGCCACGAGGGCGGGGGTAGGACCCTTCGGTCTCGTGGACCTGGCCGCTCATCCAGGTTCCACGCGCATTAGGCCCACGGGCCCAGTCTGACTCCCTTGCCTTTGAGGGGGTCTTTCCTTTGCTTAGGTGTGAATGCGTGTTGTGGCGCCGTGTCTTGTAAGGTAGAAACTGTATAAGTGTTGCCGAGTGTTCGCGTTTAGTCGGTCGTAGCTCTGCGTTGCTTGCATTATTGTTTTTGTCTTAAATTGATATATGTGCATTTGCTAATTGTGGCTGTAAATACGTGCTATATGTGTGCTCTATGTGTGTGTGAATTAAATGTGCTTACTTGTTGAACTGTGCCCGTTTCGCTTCGTCTTTCTTTAATTGAACCTCCATTTGCTTCACGTAAAAGGGTTCGTAGTGGGCTGGATACGCCCGATAATTAATCAGGAACCGTCGAGGCCGACGATAACACCGCTCGGTTATCCGATAGCAAGGAACGGACCGCTTAAGCGGTCCGTGTCCGAAGTCGACCTGCGGCGAGGTGCGATCGCCCGGTTTCCCATCCGCGTGGTACTTAGGTAGGTCGAGTTTGGCGAACAACCCTATCCCACGCGGGTGGCCGATTGGCACGATCGTGGTGAGGCCGAAAGGCCACCCGTGACTGGATCCCGGCGTTAGCCGGGAGGGTCACGACTGAATTGTCCGTCCGGTGGGCGAGGCGGTCGCGATTCGAGTCACGTGGCCGATCGCACGCCGACGGGCGCGAATTCGCAACACTGGTGTCAGAGAGCGGGAAAACGAACTCTCCTGGCTCCAGCTAAATTCACAGGGAATCGGTCCAGGGGTGAGAGGAGCGACCCCGATTCCCTCCAAATTACGAGCGATTAAATTAACCCCTTACGTGGAATAAGATGGCGTCTCAAGGCGAGCGGAGCCGGGGTAATAGAAATGGATGTAGAGTGTTTAGAATCCATGGCCCAGGACGAGATCCTCGAGCAGGACATTGGTGTGCAGGAACAGTTTCCCCCCAACTGAACCCAGGGCCCGAAATGGGTGCGGCGGCGGCCGCGGTGTATAACACCTCCCCTCCCCCTCTCCACAAAAACCCCCGAGCCTTGTCGAACCGAGTACACTCGACAGGATTCTGCAGGCAATAACAGAGATGCAAAGAAACGCAAATGAAATGAACGGCAAAATGGATGGAATGAACGAAAAAATGGATGGAAACGCACTCAGAATGGAAACAAACACAAACAAAATGGAAGGAATGAATAACGAATTGAACGAAAAAAATGGATGGAAACGCACTCAAAATGGAAACAAACACAAACGAAATGAAAGAAGAAATAAAAGAAATGCGGGGTGAAACGCAGCAAATGGGCCGGAGCCTGCAGGCGGGCATGAAGGCAACAACAGCGAAGTGCGTAATGGCGACGCCACGTGTGGGAGCGAACGAGCTGGGAGGGGTGCAACGGCTGTCAGGCCCGCGGTGAAGGCGGGTGAGAAAAAAATAATTCGGGAGACGTGTTGGGCGAGAAGTGTGGAGGTGACGGAAAAAGTGACGGTAACCGAGAGGGAAAAATTAATTGGGGTGACGGAGTCGTGCACGAAGGAAATAAAAATAGTGGAGTGTGAGAAAAGACTTCAAGACATGACGAAGAGAGTTGATAAGCTGGGACGGGAGGTAAAAACGGAGACAGAGAAACTGGGAAGACTGATAGACAAACACAAGGGCAAGATGGAAGAACAGTTAGAAGCCAAAGCAAGGTCGGAGTGTGCGGAGATGAGAAAAGAATTAGAGAAGAAAACTGAGTTACAGGAACACCAAAACAAAGAGACAGAATTACAAAACGAGCTGAGGATGTTGAGAGAGGAAAGAACGAGAACGGAGAATGAGACGTTAAGGAACCACGCTGTACAGATCGAACAGCTGGAAGCAAAGGCCAGATTGGGGAATGAGATGCAAGAAAGAGTAATGATGGAAGAACGAATGAGACAGAAGAAGGAAATCGATCAATGGAAGGAAACCACGAGATTGCAGAATGAGGAACAAGAAAGACAGTGGAATAGGAAATACAAAGAACAAGGAATGAGACAGGAGAAAGAAATCTGTCAGTTGAAAGAAATAACGAGATTGCAGAACGAGGAACAAAAAGACAGTGGAATAAAAAACTGAAAGAGTATGAATTTGAAACTGAACGACAAAAGGAAAAAAATAAGTTGGAATACGAGGAGAAGTTGAAGGAGCAACGAATGAAGCAGGAAGGAGAAATGAGGAGATTGAAGGACACAACGAGATTGGAGAGGGAAGAGCGAGAGGAACAATGGGATAGAAAACAAAAGGAACATGAAGCCGAGGTTGACCAATTGAAAGAAAAAGCAAGGCTGGAGTGCGAAGAGGTAGACAAAGAACAGCGAATGAAACACAAAAGGGAAATTAACCACATGAAGAAAACCATGAAACTGCAGAAGGAAAGACAGGAGAAGAAACAAGGAAGAGTAATGAGACAGCAGCAACTGAAACACAAGAAGGAGATTAACCATATGAAGCAAACCATGAACTGGAGAAGGAAGGACAGGAGAGGAAACAAGGAAGAGTAATGAGAGAACAGCGAATGAAACACAAGAAGGAAATGAGCCAATTGAAAGAACGATGAGATTGGAAAGTGAGAAGCATGAGGAAGAGTGGGAGAGAAAACAAAACTATACGAGTTTGAAATTAATGAACTGAAGGAGAGAGTAAAATTGAAATCCAGAGAGATGGAAAAACTCCAGAAAGAAACAGAAACTAATAAATGTATAGAGACGCGGGAGACAGAAAAAGTAGAGGAGAGACTGCACGATAAAGACGGGGTTAAAGGAACAGAACAGACACACACAGAGGTAGTGGAGGATAACGGGGGTGAGCTCGCGGAGCGTGTAGAGACCCGGTGTGAGCAGCTGGATGGCTGCCTCCAGGAACGAGGGGAGGGAGTATGCCCCCTTGAGGCGAATCACGACCAGGTGGGTTCGGTCGTGCCAAGCGGAGTTCAAGGGACGAGTGCTGTGGATAGGTGCACGTGCAGCTTGGGGGGTATAGAGGCCCGGGAACCCTTGTGGGGACACGAATCCCCAGTGTGGTTGTGCAGGGGTGTGTGTTTGCGAGTGTGCGGAGATGCGTGCTTTCCGGCACGCATGGTGTGAGTGAGACCCCTCTGGGCAGGTGAAAGGTTGGGTGTGAGTGAGAGGGTCCGTGTGAGGGAGACCGTGTGTGTGAGGTCTCTGTATGTGAGGGAGATGTCGGTGGGCATGCGCGAGCATGCAGCCGCGTCTCCCGGTATAGAAGTGAGTGTGTTGGAGTGGAGTCTGTGCGTCGTAACACGCAGGTGTGCGTGGGTGGAACGGAGACGACGGCGACAGAGGGACAGAAGCCGGGTAGCGGCCGTAGCTGTTGTGGGGACCGTGCCGGGTTACCCAGCAGCGAGCGCGAGGTCCGTGCTGTGCAGCGCACGAGACCCCCACGTGCTCGCTTGCGGGAGTGAAGCCCGGTCCGGAAACGCCAGCGGTGGATTTGCCGATCCCGCGGACGGACAAAGTCTAGGCAGGTAGACGAATTTGGACCGGATGGGTTCTCCACGCGAGCTTGTGTGAAGCTCCAACGGGCAGAGCACATGTGTTCGCGTGGGGAGCCCCTCGGAGTGCGAGGTTTGCTTTTGGGGGTGCGCAGGGTGACGTCATGGCTGCACGTGGGTTGGAATCCGGCAGGAGGGTGAATCCCTGCCGGATGGTACCGTCCAAGAGGGACGAGGTACGCGTGCAGCTGCATGACGTCACGGGCAAGGTGCAAAGTGCGCGAGCTGTGAGTTGCCGCGCTGGTGCTGCGCATAATTGGAAATACAAAATTAACGAAAGCAAGCCTCGCTTTCGGGTGAACAGGATTCCCGGGTAAGGGGTGAAAGACCCCTACCTGGGCACAGAATGGAACTAGTCAGGGGGAAGGGTTAGCTTAGCTAGACCGGCTTCATGGGGCAGGGGTAAGTCCTCATGGGGCCCGTGGAATGGATTAGGTCGAGGGATTTTAGTGAGATTTAGGAATATGGAAAATGGAATTTTAGGATTTGGAGGACAGTGACAGACTGTGAGTGTGTAGAGGGGACGTAGCTTAGCTACGTAGTATTAAAATGGAACGTGCTGTAGTATAAGGGACGACGTGGGAGCACGAGTTAGTTAGGGGAGGTAGTGAGAAGGATGGCAGGATTCAGCGATGTGTGTGTTGGTGAGTTGTGTGGAGACATGTTGAGTGAGTGAGGCCAGCGGGTCTGTGTGAGTGGAGCGAATGTGGAATGCATGGTGCGATGAGTGATTGGGGGGAGAGAGTGACTCCCGCCCAAGGGACCCCGGGTCAGTGTAGAGTGAGTTAGTGGGTTAGTTAAATTGACAAAATGGAGGTCGTTTTGCTGTTGTGGGGAGTGTAGGCTCGAAACCTATTTGGAGGGTGCGAGGAGCCCTGTTGACGGGCTGGAGCGTGGCTGCGAACGGTGAGTATCGCTGAGTGGGTATCCCGGGCACGGGCTAGTCGGCCGTGGTAGGCCAAGGGCCCATGGGGGGCCGGGTTAGCGAGTGGGCAGCGGGTGCGCCCGCTTGGTGCGGGGGCCCGGAGGCGCCGTTAGCCGCGTGGGCAGTGTCGTGGGCACGGGTGACCCTCGGAAAGGGGCCGGGGCGCCAGCCTGCCACGTGTGCGTTTCAGGGGAGTTGCCATGGGGGCACTCCCTGGTGTTTAGGGAGCTGGTAGGCTCGGAGGCAGTGTAGTGCCGGGGGTGCCATCGTTGGAGAATCGGCAGAGGGTCGTGCCTGCCAAAGGGAGCCACGCGTCCCAGCCACGAAACCGTGCAAGGGCACGAGGGAAAATTCGAGGGCAAGGCCCGAAATTGTAAGGACAACTAACACAGGCGACGGGAATCTGGGTTTTTAGAACCAATAGTGTAAGCGAGAGGCGCTTTTTGAAAGCCCCGGGGTATTTAACAGTTAAATGGTTAGGGTAGATAGGAAGTGTACCCTCCGCACCATCCATCCCTTCGCTCTCGTTGTGGGCCGCTGGACCACTTTGGGTTAGATCGCTGAAGTCTGGGGAGGCCATCTTGAGGCTTGGTTGGGCCTCGACACAGGACGCTAGCTCTCCCTTATTCCCTCCGGGAAGGGAACGTAGGGGTTGGGAGTAGGCTAGGGGACGATAGGTTAGCCGAACAAGGACGATAAAGGGGGTTAGGGACGATCTATAGTGGGGAAGTGAAAGTAAAGAAAAAACAAAAAAAAAATTAATTGGGGCTAAATTGGTTTTTTGACAAATTAAGGGAGTGGGTATGGACAGTGACAGGCAAAGGCGATAGGTGGGAGGGAGACCGTAGGGTAGGTCCGAGCCCGCCTTCTGCGAGTGGCCAGCACCACCGTACTCCTCCACCAACCTGCACTGCACGGCAAGAGGCCGGCCCACTTCATCGGCAGCTGTTGTTTTGCTACAAGGCCTGTGCCGGTCGGATCGTCGATGGCTGCGTTTTGCTGCGAGCCTGTACCGGCCGGATCGTCTGCTGTGTTTTACTGCAAGGCCTGTGCCGGCCAGTTCGTCTGCCGGCTGTGTTCGCCTGCAGCGGCCTTGTTCTGCAGGCTGTGTTCGCCTGCAGCGGCCTTGTTCTGCAGGCTGTGTTGCCTGCAACGGCCTTTTCTGCAGGCTGTGTTTGCCTGCTCACCTTTGCTTTTGCCCATGCCCACTGCCACATCTGCGTTTGCTCTGTTCAATTTTGCTTTGCCCCCCTTGTTCATTGCCATGTGCGCCAGGATCAAGCAACAGTTTGCAAGCTGCAGGAACTGTCCTGTTGGCAGCTGCACACGGGCCTGCAGTGGCGGCCCGTGCACCGGTTCTCTGTTGACTCTTTTTCTTTTCCCTGCAGAGTCCATTGATCCTGGGCCATGGTTTTAGTGTAAATTTATAAGGTTAAGGTGTTAAGTTGTGTATTGTAAATTTGAGTGCGCCCCGGCATGTCTGTCTAGCGCCGGCAATTTTATTTAAGTCGTCCGTATGAGTGAGTTTGTTTAGTTAGTTACTCAGCCCTCAGGTTATTTATTTGGGGACACGAATACCATGAATGTCGCACTCAGGGATCCGTAGGTAAAACGTACTCGGGGAGAACTACACATGATGGTACACGATAATTTGACGACTCGGGACGAGTCTGTAAAAAGGGGAGGGGGTAGTGTTACGGCTGTGGAAATTCGCGAACACCATCCAGGTCCCATAGGTGAGGTATTTCTGAAGTACATGTGTAGTTAGCTCCAAACCCGTTGTATAGAGGGAATTAATGTGTTTCATCGGGCTGCGATCCTTTGAGTTAGGCTTTTTTTCTGTTCTACCTTTGTTTTGAGCCAACCACGCCAACAACAACAAACAACGCCAGCAGCCCAACTACTTTCACCACTCGCTACCGCAAACCTCACATCACCGCCATTCCAAACAGCGCCATGGCCATCGGACACCGCCGAAGACCCTCCACCACCTTCTCCTACGGCCACTCCCGCACCACCTGTGGACACCGAGCGTCGGGCTATCTTCAGCGATACACGCGAGCCGCGAGTGCAGATGGCGGTTTTTCCGAGGAGAATTCGGATCAGGAATGCTACACGCCCACATCTGATCCACCAATTAGGAAGCGCGGGCGGCTTGACCCCGCCTCCAGACGCGCCTGACGAATCGGGATATGCAAATTTGAGGATCAGGAAAGATACACGCCCCTTTTTCTCCGTCCAATCGGCGAGCGTGGCTCCGCCCCTGAGGTCGTTTGGATCCGAGAATTTGCATATGGTGGGTTCCTGGAGCGATAAAAAGACGAGCGGCAAGGCGAATCGTGGCAGTATCGGTGGGGCAGAGTCGGGAGACGGAGCTCGAGGCAGAAGTGTGGCAGTGAGTCGAGTGGCAGAAGTGGGGGCGATGAGTACGGAGGCGAAGGCTACGGAGGCGAACGGCTACGGAGGCGAACGGCTACGGAGGCGAACGGCTACGGAGGCGAACGGCTGCGGAGGGAGATCGGCTGAGGAGAACCTGGAGGCTGCGGTGCCGGGGCGAGGAAGTCAGCGACGAGGTCGCGTTGAATCGCGCATCGCGGGACTCGAGCAAGCCAGCCATACTCCTCCCCAGAGCATCAACAATTCCCCCTTTCCCCCGCGCTGAGAGAGTGCGACAAGGGGCCCCGTTCCCACTTTACACCAGCAGGTGCGCACGAAACCGCCGTGCAGCGACATTTTGCGGCTCGCCACGAGGGCGCGGGTAGGACCCTTCGGTCTCGTGGACCTGGCCGCTCATCCAGGTTCCACGCGCATTAGGCCCACGGGCCCAGTCTGACTCCCTTGCCTTTGAGGGGGTCTTTCCTTTGCTTAGGTGTGAATGCGTGTTGTGGCGCCGTGTCTTGTAAGGTAGAAACTGTATAAGTGTTGCCGAGTGTTCGCGTTTAGTCGGTCGTAGCTCTGCGTTGCTTGCATTATTGTTTTTGTCTTAAATTGATATATGTGCATTTGCTAATTGTGGCTGTAAATACGTGCTATATGTGTGCTCTATGTGTGTGTGAATTAAATGTGCTTACTTGTTGAACTGTGCCCGTTCACTTCGTCTTTCTTTAATTGAACTCCATCTTGCTTCACGTAAAAGGGTTCGTAGTGGGCTGGATACGCCCGATAATTAATCAGGAACCGTCGAGGCCGACGATAACACCGCTCGGTTATCCCGATAGCAAGGAACGGACCGCTTAAGCGGTCCGTGTCCGAAGTCGACCTGCGGCGAGGTGCGATCGCCCGGTCCATCTGCGTGGGTACTTAGGTAGGTCGAGTTTGGCGAACAACCTATCCCACGCGGGTGGCCGATTGGCACGATCGTGGTGAGGCCGAAAGGCCCACCCGTGACTGGATCCCGGCGTTAGCCGGGAGGGTCACGACTGAATTGTCCGTCGGTGGGCGAGGCGGTCGCGATTCGAGTCACGTGGCCGATCGCACGCCGACGGGCGCGAATTCGCAACAATATATATATATATATATATATATTATATATATATATATATATATATATAATATTGTTACGGATTTCAGAATCCGATTCGACAAATGCATACCAACATCCAGGTCCTCAGATAGTTATTTCCGTAAATGCATGTCCAGGATAGACCCATCCCCATGTCTGGTGGGATTCTAATTGTGATGCGTTGAGAAGGGTAAAGAATAGATCCCTCTCTTTTGGGAAGCTCCTCTTTTTCTCTTTACGACAGACACATTCATGCACGTGAGATAGCCATTTCTTTCACCGACGCCGACCTTCCCCGTTTCTTTTACGAACACGCGAGACCCGTCTTTTTCCAGCGACGTTGACACACATTTCTTTCACGGACGCAGAGACCCGCCTTTTTCCATCGATGTTCGACACCCCGTCCGGCAGCTCTATGGATGCTGGCTGGCTTCTTTTCATATCAGGCTGAACAGTGAAGTGATAATTGTTATTGACAGTTTTATGAGGGCTTCACATTTGTGCTCAGTAATTCTGACAAATGGCTGCTTTTTGTTCGCCCAGCACCACAGACATGGCCTCGTAAGTAGGAATAACCGCGGACTTGCGGGTTGTCACGGTAAGGGTGCGCAAGTGGGGCGGGGTGAATTTGGGGAGAGTCGGTGCTGCCGAGACAGGCCGCCTATAAAAACGATGGAGAGGTCCGTTCTTGGTGAGCAGTGAGAGCGGCGCACGCGCGGGTCAGTCGACAACGAGTGAGGCACGGGTCAGCTGACGAGTCAGTTTGTCAGTCAGTTGGCGATAGCTGGTTGCGGTTCTGACAGCTTTGAGAGCGTTTCATCGTTCCAGTCAGACAGCTGCTTTCATCATTCCAGTCAGATGGCTTGCTTA
>CM068954.1:65699801-65718390 GCA_035128595.1 Eptatretus atami
CGCTGGGCCCTGGTTCGGTGACCCTCGGTGTCTCTGCCCACACTCCGCTGGACTCCACCAGTGCCTTCAATGGCGCCTCCAACGGCGATCCGGCTGGCGACTCCTCTCCGGATTCTACTCGACCGGACTCCACCAGCTCCCAACTCCACTCTCGTCTCCAACGGCGCCTCTAACGGAGCCTCCAACGACCAAGGAGAGAGATCAAGGAGAGGGACTCTCTCCCACTGCCAACTCCCTCCTTCACTCCTTCCCAAACTCGACTGCCTCCACTGCTGCCAACTCCCTCCTCCACTCTTTCCCGAACTCGACTGCCTTCTCGGCGTTCAACCCCGCCCTTTTATCGCCCCGGAGCGTTTCCCCTCCCTTCTCGGCACGCGGGGGGGGACATTCCAGGGGGGGTTCGGCTTGGCTCTTTTTTTGGTCCGATCACGGACATTCTTTCTTTTCGTCGTTCTGAGGGAAATCGGGGAGGGAGCTGTTGAGATGCTGTTGTGGTGGTGGTGGTGGCGTGGTTGACGCTGTGGTGATGCTGTTTGTTTGAAATACAATATAGAACAGAATAACACTACCTCAAAGGTTCACAGCCCGGCACACGAATAATTCCCGTTATACATTGGTGGGGAAATCTAATCTGCGACACACACTTATCGACATAACTGATCTTCGGGAACCTGAATGGTTTCTGTGAATTTCCACAACCGTAACAATATATATACACACACAACATACATATATATATATATTTCCACATATATATACATATATACACACACACACACACACATATATATATATATATATATATATATATATACACATATTATATATATATATATACACACATATATATATACATATATACACACATATATATACACACACACATATATACAGAATTATTCTAATATAAGCCCTGGGCGTTTATTAGAATACCAGTTTGATCAAGGAGGGGAGGGGCCTTTATTAGAGACAATTACAAACATACAATATTTTTTTTATTATTTATTTGTTTATTTATGGAAGATACAAGTATTGTCAAGGTAGAGGGGTATAAATTATGCAGAATACGACCACACTGACTTGACCGCCGTCAACACACCTGTCAACAAAGCCGGGTCCGCCTGGGCAGGCGGGCCAGGCTCCCTCTACAGGCTACAGCTGTCTCAATTGTTTCACACCGGGGGAGGGAGGGGGCTATTATTAGACACCCTTGAAACATGAAAATTTTCTCAAAGAGGGCGGGGCCTTTATTAGAAGGGGAGCTTCTATTAGAATAAATACGGTATATATACATATATATATATACATACCGTATATATACACATATATATATATACACATATACAATATATATACATTATATATATATATATATATATATATATATATATATATATACACAAGCCGGTAGGCGACGAGGATTCGCTAGGATCGAAGCGCTGAATACGATGCTTTTCATTCTGACCGATCCACCCACGAAGATTCATTGCCAAGACGTATTGGTTCACATACAATTGTTCCTCTGCCTGGCAAGATTTTTCCTATTGAGTATTTTGCAACTGGCACTCCACATAAAAAAATGACGGTAAATAGACACCCTATTTTTGAAAGACTACCATTTGAAAAATAAGCGTTTGCTGGTTTGTGCTGTGGAGCCTCGCGTTGCAGACACACACACACACACACACACACACACACACACACACACACACACACACACACACACACAGACGGAAAACCCGATAAACTTCCTCAATGCTCTTGTTTGACCACACCTCCTGAGCCACACAATATTTTCATAAGCCACGCCCACTTTCCTACGCCACTCCCACTTTAAATAAATGAATAATTGGAGGTGGTGTGTGGGTTGTGGAATCGTTTTCGGTAAAATAAATAAATAATCGGAGGTGGTGTGTGATCTTGATCGTTTTCGGTAAATAAATAAAATAATTGGAGGTGGTGTGTGGTCTTGATCGTTTTCGGTAAATAAATAAATAATTGAAGGTGGTTGGGGTGGTGGAACGTTTACGGAAAATAAATAAATTAATTGAGGCGGAGGTGTGGGTCGTGGAATCGTTTTCGGTAAATAAAATAAATAATTGGAAGTGGTGTGTGGGTGGGGAATTGTTTTCGGCAAATATAAAAAATAATTGGAGGTGGACTGTGTGGTGGTGGAATCGTTTTCGGTAAATAAATAAATAATTGAAGGTGGTGTGTGGATCGTGGAATCGTTTTCACTACATAAATAAATAATTGAAGGTGGTGTGTGGATCGTGGAATTGTTTTCGGTAAAGAATCAAACAACGAGATAACATAGGGTCGAATGAAACTGTCACAAAGGAAATGCCATTTTTGGACTTGCACATAATACATGACATTGTTAGGAAACAATTGTTGAATTACTGTTTTATAAGCATCACCGTTATGCTGCCTTTTCAATGGGGTATGGAGTTTTCGATGACCAGTTGGAATTGGAACGTGGGGCTTGTGCGAACCAGGAAGAACTGGCCAAGGACGTCGTGCTGTTCCTGTCCTTGACCACACGGCTCTTCTCACAATGTTAAAGCGAAAGAATAGCATTAACAGATGGTCGCAAGGTGGCCAGCTTGGTTTGTATATCTCAGCCTCTAGGAATTTATGGCTTTTCAAATGTCACAACCCAAAAAGAATTACGGTGCAGGTGACTGACTGCCACCTTCATACCTGTTCCACAATGCCACATTGCAAGTGTGTGTACATCACTCTTGCGACCACCAAATAAACTGCGGCGTTCATATACGATCAAAAATCCTGACAACATCATCTTTGTCTACAACAGGCTTCCTGTGAAGTTAAGGGTACGTTAAGTGCAGATGATGTTTCAAGATCACTTTGCATTATCGATGCATAGCATATCTGTAGTTCAGGTGTTCACCTGACCACCAGGATGCATATGCGGGTTCAGGTAACAGCCAGGGTCTGCGAGACATCGCGCAAAAGACAGCCTGTCACAATTCCGAGTGCTAGTCGAAGAGCATACATCAAATCATCGGTAAAAGGTTTTCAATTTCCCAGTACAGTGATTGTAAAACACTTGGCAAGCCTTGTGACTACAGTTGCTGAAAAGGCCGTTCAAAAGTCAGAAAAAACGGTTTCAGCGATACGGTTGATAATGTTCGCGATAATGAAGGCACCACCTGTCCAGGTAAATCCGCCACGACAGCTGCGGCTGTTGAGGGCTGCCCTGAGCCCCAATGGGTTTATGGTTTACATATCGAGTGATCAGGACTGAAAAATTTAACAACACCATATAAAAGGGTTTGCAATGGGTCAAGAGGAGGAGCAACAGCACCTGACAACAGTAATATGGATTACAGAGTGCATCTGTCAGCACCCAATGCTCGGAATTTTGATTTTATTAACATTTTTAATCTGTTTTAAGAGAGTTTATATTCAAATATTTTTTATAATTCTGTAACAAATTTTGTGTGGGGGACCAAGTCCAAATCTCTTGGGCGATGATCGCTTAGGACATTACCTATCCCCACCAAGTTTTGTCGAAAATCTAATCACTACATGTGAGAGATCTAAAAAAAGAAATCTAAATTTGGGATTGAAAAAAAGTTGCAAAAAAAAAGTTTTTTTTTCTTTCTCTAACAATTTTTTTTTTTTTTGGGGGGGTGGAACTCCACTGTTAAAAATGTAGAATTGCCAAAACAAAAAAAAAGTGGCTAATTTTTTATTGGGGGGGGGAGGTGTGGAAATTCACTCTAAAAACAAGGTAGAAATGAAAAAAAAAAAATCTCAAAATTTTTTTATGGGGGAGAGGGAACAAGTTCCAAATCTAATGGCGATGTCTTGACCAGTACTAACCCCCACCAGTTTGCGTTCGACAATCCGTCGAGGAGTTTTTTCGCGGAAGACAAAAAATTCTAACATTTTCCGTCACGGCTGACGCTGACGCTCACGCCGGGGGCTACGAAGATTTTTATCGCTCGCGTTTAGCGCTTCGTTTTTCTTCTTCGACAGGCGAGGTCTAAAGATGAAGCTCAACTCTGTGCTATCTACCCTGGGTGTCAATGCTTCAATCACTTCAAAGCTGGCTAGCCTTTAGGGTTTTGAATCCTGACTGAGTATATGACACTGTCATACATGAGGTTCACGGCATGGTGAATTCATCAACGTATGTGCCCGTCCCTCGGACGAGCGTTTAACTGGACATCCCGTCTGCTGGCCATACGATTCATAGATGTTAAAGATCTCCAGGTGTCCTTCCGAAGTAGGTGAGTATCGCCAACCACCATGAACATTCATTCCATGCCTAACCTGGGGCATTGCCAATCAGCGGCACGTTCGCACCTCGGCCATGAGGATACCCCACATCCTTTGTGTGTATTGGAAGAAGAAATCGATCCGACTCTCACGACAGCTTTAAAGTGTCACACAGGTGTTCCGCATCGGGTGTTCAGTCAACGTGGTGTGCACACACTGATGGATGAATTATTTGTGAGGACGTTACGCCGGTGCTTCGGCAGAGATAGTGGTTATGGCCGTCACCTTGAAAAAATTAACAAATTTGCACTGCCTGAAATGTGTGTAGATGTTAGATCAGGTCTATTGGACTCGACATCGAATGACTTACACATTGCTTCTTAGGCCCAGGTTCACCTTGGACGTTTTAGCGTATGCAATTGAATTGTTCTAAAACGCTGGTCACGTCGAACGTTATGGGTAGTTTGATAACATTGAGCAGCACGCTGAAAAAACAGCTGCCATACGTCGTAAGTCGCTTGGCTGTTAACGTGTCTTTTGGATTTGTCTCAAGCTTTTCCAATGCTTGAGAATTTTCGATTATGCCAGCGTATGACTCAACATGTATCACATAAGGCTCGCCATCATGTATTGTAGGCACGTCCGCCGTCGTGCACACGTATTGTAGACTATAAGTCGAAAACGTCGAATGTGTTTACGTACCGAAACTTTTCAAGTATTGGATTATGTTGTCTACGTTACGCGATTCTTTGAACAATCGACACTTACTTGTTAAGGTGTTCATCGGTGCGGTAGAAAACAAACGTTTAAAAGTAATGGTTGCGGCGTATTCCAGATCCCTTGGTATTTTTTTTTTAATTTTTTTTCTTTCCTTCCTTCGGTGATGGTGTGTTGACATTCGATTCTGTTGACTTTGCATATTGGGTGGAATTATATATTAATGATGCGCCAAAGATATAATCATAGCCGCCGCATGTACATTAACCCGTCATACCTAGAAAAAAAAAACCGGGAGTCTGGAACAATGAGCGAACCTTACCTTTGACTGTTCGACTTGTGGACCTACAAAGAAGCGTGTGTGTGAATGTGTCAACGATCGCATATCGTGCGTTCACACTAATTCCCGTGCGCATGCGGGCGTAGTGTCATTCGGGCAGTACGTTCCTGGTATTTATTAATTTTGTTTTAATTTTCACATGCTAATTACAGAGGTACTCCACTAATGGACCGTAATGATGCGTACTTTGCGTTTTATTTCAGTATACAAACTACCCTACCGTAGTTCGACGTGGCGGCCAGGATTTAGACGGCTTTTCAGGGCGGCATACGCTCGAATCGCAAGGTGTGACTGCGATGTTTGACACTTCATTTCTGGCGGCGGTTATGATTTGATCGTTGTGCAGGCAGCTTTATAGGCTAGCCACGTGATCGTCGGCGATGGTGCAGCGTGCTTGCATGAGTTTGCTTATCGTTGGGCATTGGCTGTGAGGCCGACAACGGCTTCAGCATTCGTTGGTTATGTATTATCTAATTAACCAACGATCTGTAATGCTGTCTAAACGTTATTGCATTAGCCAAGTCGTTGAATACGTCCGAGATCTTTAAAAAAACTCAAAAGTTACAGTTAAGCAGCGTTTTACATACAGTTTTATCGTTGCAGCGTTGGCTAAACACGTCAAGTGTGACTGGGTTTGTGTGAATATTGCTGTACCTGAGCAGCGGGCAGCGTCATGTCTGCACTTTCCTCCTTTATTCAAATTTTAACAAGGGGTTCAAGTTTTCACATGAATAAACCGCAAATGAATATTCGCTTTTGACTTGACGAGCACAGCAGTGGCGGGATGGAGTGGAGAGGTGGAGTCGTAATCAACAGCTCTTTTATTGAAGGACCTATTCAATCCCATCATTGGTTCTTGTTTTTCTTGGGAAATGAGATTCTGAAAGTATTGAACGACAAGAGGAAAGGTCAGAAGATGAGGAAATTCAGGGATTAAAAGTGTAATTTGATTGGGTGGAACTGTTTCAGACATGTTTCAGACCAATAACAGGACACTGGCAACTTGGGAATGAAATTGGGTTGTCAACAATCAATGTTAATTGTGGTCGATCAAGCACGATTCACTCTGCCTGGTCTCCAGAAGAATGGTTCTAAACACCGCCAACACAAATATGATTCACACGGATCACCAACTAGGCGAAGAGGTTAAGGTTCTTGAAAACCTTCTCGGCCTCACATCAGCACACCACTCCTGGGTATCTGTCGTGCCAGTTTACTTCCTTTGGATAAATGCTCAACTTCTCAGGGTCCAGGGCATGTCACAGTGCAGAGTTACAGAGTTGTCCGTTCTATCTGGGCTTGGCACCTCTGCTTCCACTGTCACCTATTCTGCTATGGGAACCATTCTCGACATCGATTGGGGCATCCACCAAAGAAGGCAAAATCTCAAGGTTTGCGAGAATGCAATCAGAGAGGTTGGATGCCTCTGTTAGTGAGTGTGATTCTTGTTTTAAGCTTCTTATGGTTTGCTCCTTAAACCTCTTCCAATCCTCAGTCTGCATAGTATTTCTGTATAGCATCTCCCTTCACTTCCAAAATGCACTCCTTTAGTTCCTCTCTTTCTTCACTGTGGACCAGTCGCCTGACATCGACCCAGGATTGAGTTGGACACATTCAGCACTTTCCTCGATTAGTTATCCATTTTGTCTTTTTCATAACTCGAATAAGCTCACCAACCCACCCATTTACAAGATCCACAAGTTCTTCTCCATATCCTCTCTCTTTTCGGTCGCCGATTCTTGCCATATTGTTACCTGGCTATGCACCAACCCCCCCTTCTTTTTCTTTAAAACAGCATTACCTTTACACCCTCTTGCCCTCTTTCTCTTTTGTATGCCAAACACATTACAAATATACAAGTTCTTTGATGGTTTATGATCAACCACTAAAACAAAAGTAATTTCAAGCTTTCTCAGCAGTCGGGGGTTTTAATCCAGAACAAAGACAGTTGAGACTTTGTTCAATGATTACGAATTTCAAGCAGTTAAACCATTCCAACTGAGTAGAGATTGCTTGTACATGTCTTACAGCTCTCACAAATTTGACGTGTGGGGAATCTCAAGATTGCAATAAACAAACACACGGGCAACTTGGTAACCATGCAATTATCTTATATCATCGCATTGCCAGGTGCCCAGGTGAGCCCTACCTTTGGCAATGCTCATTGCCCCAGTTCAAAAGGTGCAGAAGGTTAAACAATTTCCCGAATGGTTCAAAAAGCGACTTGTAAAGGCTTTCATAGCTAAGGTTTAGACACCGTCACAGATTGTATTTCGCCAAGTCATTGTGTTTATTTTTTTATCCAAAAGTCGGCCATTGTATAGCCGGCAAGAAAGGCTTCATATGCATATAGCCTCTCTCATTGAAGTTAACTTTAGGGAACGATATTATGTAACAAACCGTTAAAAAATATAATGCGGAAAATACTTCTATTCATACATGGGGCTTCCCATCCTTCCGATTTATCCTTTCCTTCTTTCCGTACAATTGTATTTGACGGCTTGCATGTTGTGACCTTGGATATGTATATTTTATCTGAAAATGTTTAGTGTTCTGGGCACATACCATCCCTGACATTGACGCTTACCTTAACTTACGACTTGTACGATCGCGCAAATTGCCATGTCCTCAGTGGCGGTTTCAATGGATAAGCAAGCTCAAGTGCAATTATCAAACAATGCCTTGTGTTCCACGTGGCTTGAAAAGTTCTCGATGGTGAGGGACAAGCGAGACTTAATGATTTTGAAGTATTCTCTATTTAAAAAACAAAAAAAAAAAATTTAAATCCGTTTGCAATGCATGCTTGTGTTCATCAATCGTCTTTTTCCAATTCAAGTAGTCGATTCACCCCACCTTACTTAAATACCCCTCCGAAATCCTCACTTGGTATTCCTCCTACCCATCCATCATGGTGCTCTCACCTACTGATTCTTCATTGCGCACCTCTATCACTCTTCTGTTTCAGAATTAGCATATATCTTGTCATTGTCCCAACGTTGTGTGCTGGTGTCTTTAAATCTAGTGAGAGTCTTCCCAGGAACACAGATAATCTTTAACTTCTCTCAAATCGAGTACATCTTCACAAACATGTCCTTTCCTTTTACTCAGCAAAGCATCTCCCACACTTCCCAAACCTCAAAAATCTATATCGTTAACTCCCCTCACCGTCTATTCATTCCACTACTGCGGAGCCAAGTCTCTCCTTCCCTTCCCCCCCACCTCTCCTCGCCTTTCACAACTTGCGTGCCACTGCTCCTCCGGCTCCCATCCCTCTAAAACACACCTTCACACTCTTCCCCTCCAGCTTCCCTCTCACCTTTCTCAAAAGACTCCCCTCACGCCTTCCTGCCCTTCCTTCCCTCTCACATTCTCCACCTCCCATTCCCCTCTCATATTTGCCTTTCCCATTTGCCCCCCCTTAAAAAATTCCACAAATACCTCCCCCCCACGCTTTCTTCATCTATCACATCATCTAATCTCTCAATCTGCCGTACTGCCACCTCTCTATTTAACTCCCCACTTTCTGTACCTAATCCATTACCCGAGCCTTTTCTCTCCTTCGTCCGGCCTCTTCCCAGCTCTTCTTGCATCGCCCAACTCTTTCAACAGACTCTCCCTTCCCCCCCACCTCGCTTGTCACTACCCCCTGCCCTGTATCAGCCTCCTCCTCCTTCATTAACCAGTGGGCCCTCTTCTGGGGCCTTCGCCAAATCTTAAGATTTCCATACGGTTCGCATGGAAACCGACGTAAACTGTCAACGACAACTTTCTCCCTGCAAGACGTGGCTCTGATACCACGATTCAACCTGGTACTCCCTCTTCCGGTATGACCAGACCTGAGCCTCGTCTCGGCGGCGGCGTTGCTCTCTTGCATCAATGACATCGTATTCCGTCATCACATTGACTGCCCCGTTCGCCCAACCACCACAAGAATACTGGGCTCCGGTCTCCACTCCGACTAGTTTTTAATGTGCACTGTATGTCACCAAACGTAATGTTCATCTATTCCTTCCGAAACTGGAAAATTCTATCATCATCCCTGATTTTCTGATATGTGGTGGCTTCCTTGTCCATACCATAAGTTGGCTGGGGACTGGGAACTCTTCACCAGTCATGACTTCAAAGTTCTTCCTGGATATTGGGACTGATCGAATTGTCACTTCCCTGGTCTACCACCCGGTTACTCCTGTCTTCGGGAATTGATCTTTGAACCAAGTTTCCATTTGGAAAATATTGCTGTTTCCTTGTTAAAATCGTTTCATCTAACGATGCTTGTAAAGTAAGATTTTGGGTATAGGGACACCTCCCGCCGGCAGTATCGACTTCGGTTCTGGTTTTCATCGGTGTGGCCCAGGCTGCAGCCTAAATTTCTGGATGGGTTCCTGTCTTTTCCCCATTCTGGGATTCTTTAAGTTGCTTCTTATGCACGATGTATCCTTGTCTTTCATTGTCTTCCTTTCTACCATGGATGGATTGAGTTTGTGTGTGACGTTGTTGAGAATGGGTTTAGTCGAAGGAATCCCTTGAGGCCCTCCTGTCTTACAAGTGGCAGCTGTCGTCTCCCCGGGAGCCACAGGGATTTTTTCGTCTTAAGTTGATCTTTTCATGTCTCTTGCAATTAAGGGTGGCGATAGTTCTTGACCCGAGGTGGAAGTTTTTTTTAAACTTTCTGTGTTTGCTATTGAAATTAGAAGATTTTTTAAGTTATTGGCGTTCGATTTGTTCTGTTGTTGTGTTTGTACTGCGGTTCATTTTAAACGGCTATCACGTAGTTCACGCGTAGGTTTTGTTGTATAGAGAGTTTGTCTCTTTGAAGGTCTTAAGGTCACATAGGCCAGGCATAAGTTTAGGTGGGTTCTAATCCTCAATTTATGGAGTTGCATTTGAAGGAGGATTATATTTTTATCACTGTTACATCCGATTTGGGTCAAGCGGTGATTTGGTGGTTTTTTATCCCTCCATTTATCGCCCGTTGAAGTGAATTTGATTGACGGATTTCTTTTAGGTCAGTTGAACAGTAGTTTTTGGGTCAACTCAGTCCAGGGCAGGTAATAGGAAGTATCTATCTCATTTATTTTGTTGAATGGAGGATTGATGTCAAGTTCACTGATTGCCCCGCTTTTGGGTATTGTTTCTGGATTTGCAGTACGGTATCGTGTTCGCATTTTTTGTTGTTTTTTTTTGGTTTCGTTTGTGTTGTTTGTTTTGGTGTACGAGATATTCTCAAGTTGTGACGGATGGATGAAATTTTGGAAGTTTGGTGATGGGATGATTAGATTTTGGTGTATTTTTGCAGGCGGTCCGACTACCTTGAATTGTAAGTGAGGTGTGTGTGTTGACATTGGCAGGGCCGCGGTATTTCGTGATTCCCCCATGTGTGTGGTGTGTGATGATTGGTGGAGGGTTTGGTGTGTGCCACACGACTATGTTTGGGTTTGAGTGGATTGATGTGTGGTGGATACTAGTGTGTGAGTGAATTTCTTCCATGGGGAGGTTATGGGACTCCAAACTACCAGCGATTTATTATCAATATATTGGGCCCGTATGTATTCGTGGATTAAGGCTTTTGGGCGAGGGAATCGCCTTCGAGTACTTTAGTCCATTGTTTGGTGTGATGCTTTCATCCTCCTACCTTAGCTAATGGCTGCACGTGACCATGCGTGAAGCCTGAATGCTATCGGTTGTTTATTTGTGTCCAATATGAATTTCTGTCCCACCTTCCGTCACATCTCCTTTTCCTGCTCGTGTCTTCTTCTGACAAGGTCGGGCTGCTGTCACTCGTCGTTCTGCGACGGTCCCGCGGTTGTTCACGTGTCCCGGAAAACTTGCTTGCTGCTCTTGTCACCTCTTTCTTTGTTCTTCACACTATGCTTCAGGTATCTGCATTTGTCTTGGATCCCGATTAGCGTTTACATTAAAAACGCATCGAAAACGTTTTGCAACCTGGCATCAGCTTTCCAATCATCAGCAGGTTACAGATCTCATTAGCTAGGACATTATCTTCCTTCTCTTCAGGCCTTGATTTTCGTCATCAATTTGGTTTCAGACGGGTCACTCTGCTGGATTATTGCTGCTTTCCTGATCCTCCAATGGATGGAGTTCCTCGATGGCCAGACATGATCAGAGCAATTCTGGACGTTCGATTGCTTTCGTTTGGTTGGGCACCCTTGCTGCCACCAACTTCTTCCTTGGCTAGCAAGGAATCTCCATCAGGTGCGCAGACTTCTTCTGTCCGCACGTGTTGGCACTTGGCGATCTCTCTCCCCTTCCTGTTCAGGCTGGGTTTCAAGACGTTTCTGGGCCCTGTTCTTGTTTATGGTTGTTTATCAGTGATTCTCACTCTCTGGAAAATCTTTTATTCTCTTGCTGATGACTCACCTCTGCCTTCATTCTGTATCCTCAGTCGGCAGCGAGCGCGTTCACTTCTGAGATTGCATATCGAGACTGGTCATTGAATGTCTTTCATGGAAATCCACACACTCTCTTATGTTTTGCTCGGAAGGCCATCTGGAACCCCCCCCCCCGTCCTTCATCCACCTTCTCAACATCTCTGAGAGGTCCTTTATTCAAGTCGGGTTCATATCTGATTGATCTTTCTGGGAAGCGATTTCCAAGTTGGATGCCAAGCACGTGCGATTGGGATCCTCGGTCGTGCCCAAGTCTTCCTTTGGCCCTGGCTACTGACACATACAAGCTTTTATTCCTGCGGCCTGATGCATACTGCTCTCCATCTGGGCTGGTGTCGGCTCTCCATTTTCTCGGCTTAGTGTGGAAACCAGGCATTGATCATTGGTTCTCCTGCGAAGCTGAGTCTTTGATCTCTCCTCTTCACCACAGGAGGGTCGGGTGGTCTTTTCTGTTATTACATATCTTCTAGGCCTGGCCCCCCATTATGTCTGCGATTGGTTCCACCCGTTATTTCGAAGGGGTCAAGGTGCGCCGACCCCCGTTCCTGGTAACTGCCAAATGAATCTTGTCACTTCAGTTTTGTTCCTGTTTTTTCCCACTTGTAGTACAACTCCACGCACTTTTCAATCCCTTTTCTCAGGTCTTCAAAAAGCTGTTTCACCCCATTATTCTTCCCCGTCACATGATTTTACCCCGCGTAATCACCCCACCGCCTCTTAGATTCCTGCTTTCTTCATGGAAGCTCTGGCCGTGTGGAGGACTGAATCTGTGGTGTCATTTGTTACGTTGTGTCCCACAGCCTTCCTTCCACGATTTTTGTCTCTGTTCACACTGTTTTTTCCTTCTACTCCCTTTGTCTCTGCATTTGTTGTACGTTCTGTGTTAGCTGCATGTTTGAGCCTAACGTGTAGCCAAAAAGAGCCAGGCGACGTGTGATATCGAAGTCCATGATATTTTGGACTGTTAATTGTCTTTGATGTACGAAGTTTACGGGATTTTGGAGGTCTTGACAAGTATGTCTGATTTTCAAAGTTAAAGTAGGTGCAACTAGCTGGAGATCCAGGACAGCACAGGCTTCATTTTCGTGTCTGAAGCAAAGTCTGAAGAGTCAATTACAGTCGATTTGATGGCAAACCCTAAGTGAGTTCTAGTCGGTACGGGTCGCGAGGATGCTAGCTTAAAGGCCACTATTTGGGGTTCTTGCCTGTCAAATTTCAGATAGCTCGTCAGTGTCTTCTGATGCTCCGCTGGTGGGCGATGCGATCGATGTGGTGTGCGCATTCCTGTAAGGGATTTCAGCGAGGGACTCGACTGCCGTGTTGTGGTTGGGCTGACAATATCCACGGTGTCTTTCGATGAAGTGTGTGGCGGTTATCGCACAACTGAACATCGTTACTTTAATCCTCATTGCCAGGCAGCCGATTCGTAAAAGGAGCAAAGAGTGCGCGTCGGTTGCTAAAGAGGAGGTGTGTGTGTTGACAGAGGAGAGGAGGAAGGATTGTTGCTGGCAGAGATCCAGACGGGGGAATTTTCATTGTTCCTTGCGTTGAGTGGAGGTCGGAAACGAAATTTCAGGAGGTGGCATCGTGAACGCCTCAAAAAGACTTCCTTCAGCCGTTTCACTGAGCACACCACCTGCGAGGACTGCGGTGCCGTATTACGCGAAAGGGTGACTTAGGGCTTTGAGATGGTCTCTGCTGTCTCATATTCCAGCTAGGTGGTGAAAGTACTACCCTTGAGGGCAAGAGGGGGAGTCATTGTATATTGTCACAAGATGGTGATAATTTTACCGGCATCCCACCGCAGCAACTGTGTCACGGCGATTACTTCACCCAAGCCGATGTGCGCTTTGACCAATAGTTCTTCATTGGCAAATTCACTGACTCGGTGGTCTTGGACAGAACGGAGCTTCACGGGCAAGATACGTTAGCCGTGATTGCATCAATCCACTGCATAGCAGCCGTCACAGCGAGGGGCATTGCATTACGTGGTTGGGCAAGCCTGCGCATTTAATCACAATCTGCAAGCGTTAATTGGTGGATTTCCAATGAAGGAGAGACATTTACAGAGTTTCTATCCGGGGAGGTTTGCAGTTTCACATGTCATCAATGAAATGTGTATTCTGAGGCTTATTCATGGCCGGTAGGAGGAATGTGCATTGGGTAACTTGGTGTCCGGGACGCAGGCAGCTTGTGAAGCGAGCCAAGGACAACGGGCAATCCGAGGAATCGTTACCATACTCTACCACAATTTACTCCACAAAATTAATGTTTCTACACTGCGCATGGAGGAATTGATACCTGGACGGCGAGGTAAAATGACAAGTGCGGCCTTGGTGCTCAGGGATTACGAGGAGAAGATTTTATTAACGGATATGGGTGGAGGGGGGGAGGAGGAGGGGGGATGCTGTAGGGTTCTGGACGGGACGTTTTGTCTCAAAAGGAGGCTGGAGCGATTGAGTGGTGGACGGCTAAGGTCAGGTCATGGCGATGGAGAGCACGGTTTGGATGGATGAGAGATAATGGATGAGATGCCGAAAGAAGGCAGATTGCAGAGGAGGAAATGGAGGGAGCCAGTGACAGGTGGATGTGTTTTAGTTGAAGAGACAAGTGGAATGGACATGGACTGGACAGGAGTGGAGGTGGAAACAGGTGGGATTGGGGGAAGGCTAAAGGATGGTATGCAGGGGAGTGGATGAAGTGCTGGATGCAGAGAGGCGATATTTGGTTGGATCGACCGACGATGAGATGGGGGATTATGTGAGAAGACAGCGGACTAAAGAACGAGGCAAAGGCAGATATGTGCAGATCGGGCGTGAATGACATGAGGCGAGGCAGGATGTATCCAGATAATTTGAAGGGGACTAATTACAGAACAGATAAAGGAGACAGTTCTGGGATCAGAGGTTAACAAGCAACAATTGACGCGTGCAAAGGTGTGCACCACCTGTGGAACCTTCGTATGGGTCAGTACCACGTCAAGACTCTCTCTTTATACTACTGTTTACTCTTCTCTGCTTCATTTCATCTTCTTCTTCTCGCTCTGTATGGTTCCTTCTACTCTCTATCTCGTCTGCTTCTCTCTCTCTCTTTCTGTCTTCTTCTCCTCTTCTCTCTCTCTCTCTTCTCTCTCTCTCTCTCTCTTCTCTCTTTCTCTCTCGTCTCTCTCTCTCTCTCGAGCTTTTCATTCTACCACCTAAGTGTAAAACAAAACAACAATAACCAAAAAACAGTGTGCGCCGAGCATTGTCAGCGGACTCGGCGGCTCACCAGAACGAATGTTGCAAAGTCGACAAGAATAATAATGGAAAATGAATAGCGGTGAGGTTCTAACAAATAGACAGATTTTCCTAGACTGCAAAACAGTGAGATTAGGAGGGGGCTCACATTGGGCAGAATCCACCGATGGTACAGTTCACATTATTACCCCCACGACCCACCACCACCTACACAAGCCTCCCCCACTGTCACACTGCGGCGCACATAATCACCCTCACAAGCCAACACACACAATGCCTCCACCCAGCCCTACTGCCCCCAACGCAGATCATTTCCACAAAATTAACCGATACCATGCACGTCACCACAACATGAATGCCCCAAAGCACAAACATATGGTCCTACCACACCCCCACAACCACTCAGTTAACAACCACAAGACTGCAACCCACCACCCCGAATGCACCCAAAAAACACCACACTCCCCCTCCACTAAAAACACACACATCGAGAATACGAGGCGGAATTTTACTCATCGCTTTTCCCGCACTTTCATAACCCTTGGTTCAGCAAGTTTCTGCACCGCGCAGCAAATCCGCGGTTCTTGGAGCCTCGGATATAAGCTATGGACTCTCTCCAATGGCCTCGTGTTCGCAGAACTCCGCCAGCACAAGAGCGACCGCCAACCGTAATTGTGTACTTTTTATCGTTTCAAGCTATTATACACCCTTCCCCTGCCCCCACTTCTCCTCCTCTCACTCTCTTCCTCTCTCCCCTAGGGCGTCCACCGCGGCTTAACTCCTTCACGCGGACCAGGCGCCAAGCAGGTCGGCCAGGCACACAGCGCTGCCAAGGAATCCGCAGACGACACGCCTGGAAACCCAGTCCGATCCCTGTATGCAAGAAAGAGCGGCGGGTCGCGGTGTGTTTCAGTTATATAATAATACTAAATATACATAATAATAACAGATACACGTGAACAAGTCTCGTTATCCAGGCGAGTGTTCGACCACGCTTCGACATTGTGGAAGACAGAAAGCAGCGAGGCGACACTGTCTGTACGGCTCTAGCTCGCACACACGCACGCCGACGGCGGACCCCGTACGTTGACGGTTCACGATCTCTCCTTTCCGCCTTGGCACACGAATCAGATCGCCGTAGTTCACCAGTCAGCGCGCTGCAATACCGTGCGATCGGCGGGCCGTGAGACGTGACGCGGGAAGGAAACCAAACCTTGCGCTATGTATTGCAATGCTACGCAACGTACGAAGTCGCTTGCTTCATCACCGTGACCAAACAAACAAGCTTTGTACAACAAACAAAACAAAATAAATATGCTTCCATTGTTTCGGTCATGATGTTAATAAAGTTTGTAATTACAAGAGATTGGATTAATTTGTCATTGCAGTAATGGGAATGCCAGCGCCGAGCACGACGCCGCACAAAACCACACACACACACACAAACCAAACACACCACACACCTACACAACACATTACACAACACACACCAAACACAATTCACAACCACACTATAATAACACACACCCACAAAAACACAACTTCAACAACACAACAAACAAACACACACACACAACTATAACATACACAACGACCACAACACGACGCACACACCAACACACACACACGTCAACAACGGCGCAACACACACACACAACACGACGGAAACACTATAAACTTCTCTCCATGCATCTTGTATTTGACAACTGCCTGGGCAACACAATATTTTTCATAGCACGCCACTTTCCTACGCACTCCCACTTAAATAATATAATTGGACGAGTGGTTAGTGTGGGGTCCCGGTTCGCTGGTTCGTGCTGTGGAGCCTCGCGTTGCAGACACACATACACACACACACACAGACAGCCGGAAAACCCGACAATAAGGGATATCTCGTATATAGCGAATCCAATATATACACATATATATACACACATATACAGTGGGGAGAACAAGTATTTGGTACACTGCCGATTTTGCAGGTTTTCCCACTTACAAAGACGTAGAGGTCTGTAATTTTTATCTAGGTACACTTCAACTGTGAAAGACGGAATCTAAAACAAATCCTGAAAATCACATTGTATGATTTTTAAATATTAATTTGCATTTTATTGCATGAAATAAGTATTGATCACTACCAACCAGGAAGAATTCCGGCTCTCAAGACTGTTGTTTTGTCTTTAAGAAGCCTCCATTCTCCATCATTACTGTATTACTGCACCTGTTTGAACTCGTTATCTGCATAAAAGACAGCTGTCCACTCAATCAATGAGATCCAACTCTCCACAATGGGCAAGACAAGAGAGCTGTCTAAGGACATGGGACAAAATTGTAGACTTGCACAGGCTGGGATGGGCTACAGACATCGGCAAGCAGCTTGGTGAGAAGGCAACACCTGTTGGCACAATTATTAGAAAATGGAAGAAGTTCAAGATAACAGTCAATTCCTCGGTCTGGGTCCATGCAAGATCTCACCTCGTGGAGCTCAATGATCATGAGAAAGGTGAGGATCAGCCCAGAATTACACGGCAGGACCTGGTCAACCTGAAGAGAGCTGGGACCACAGTATCAAAGAAAACCATAAGTAACACACTACGCCGTCATGGATTAAAATCCTGCAGCGCACGCAGGTCCCTCTGCTCAGCCAGCGCATGTCCAGGCCGTCTGAAGTTTGCCAATGACCATCTGGATAATCCAGAGGAGGAATGGGAGAAGGTCATGTGGTCTGATGAGACCAAAATAGAGCTTTTTGGTTTAAACTCCACTCGCGTGTTTGGAGGAAGAAGAAGGATGAGTAACAACCCCAAGAACACATCCCAACCGTGAAGCTGGAGGTGGAAACATCATTCTTTGGGGATGCTTTTCTGCAAAGGGCAGGACGACTGCACCGTATTGAGGGGAGATGGATGGGGCATGTATCGCGAGATCTTGGCCAACAACCCCTTCCCTAACAAGAGCATTGAAGATGGGGCGTGGCTGGGTCTTCCAGCATGACAACGACCCGAACACCAAACAGGGCAACTAAGGAGTGGCTCGTAAGAAGCATCTCAAGGTCCTGGAGTGGCCTAGCCAGTCTCCAGACCTGAACCAATAGAAATCTTTGGAGGAGCTGAAAGTCTGTGTTGCAGCAACAGCCCAAACCTGAGGATCTGGAGAAGATCTGTATGGAGGAGTGGGCCAAATCCCTGCTGCAGTCTGTGCAAACCTGGTTAAGAACTACAGGAAACGTCTGATCTCTGTAATTGCAAACAAAGGTTTCTGTACAAATATTAAGTTCTGTTTTTCTGATGTATCAAATACTTATTTCATGCAAAAAATGCAAATTAATTATTTAAAATCATGCAATGTGATTTTCAGGATTTTTGTTTTAGATTCCGTCTTTCACAGTTGAAGTGTACCTATGATAAAAATTACAGACTCTACGTGCTTTGAAAGTGGGAAAACCTGCAAAATCGGCAGTGTATCAAATACTTGTTCTCCCCACTGTATATATATACATATATATTTACACATATATATATATATATAGTATATATATGAGGCGCCGCGAGAAGGAGTGATGTAAGGACACATCGGCCATTTTGGAGTTAATGCCATACAGCACTATTTTAACCCTTACCCTATCATCATATCAT
>CM068954.1:65718403-65738746 GCA_035128595.1 Eptatretus atami
TATATATATATATATATATATATATATATATATATATACATATACAGTCATGCGCCACTTAACGATGGGGATACGTTCTGAGAAATGCATCGTGAAGCGATGTCGTCATTGTGCGAACATCATAGAGTGTACTTACACAAACCTATATGGTATAGCCTCATACACACCTCGGCTATATGGTATAGCCTATTGCTCCTCGGCTACAAACCTGTACTGAATACTGTAGGCAATTGCAACACACATCCAAGATCGACGGAAGACACGTTAGTTTTACCTCTGTGCTGTTCATGACAGCCATGTGTGTTGTTAGTGGCTGCTTACAATCTTCTCTCGCATCGATTATAGAAAGGTGAATAAATAGCGTTTGGATTTTATAAATAATCATTGCATCGATGTTATAATTTACAAATGAAGAAACGAGCACCTGTCAGTTGTGTGATATATTTTCGGAACAGTGCGAATGTTAGAACAGTGGGAACGCTGATTTTTTGAATCCCGATTTAGCGCGACCCCGCTTTTTTTTCGCGATGACATTTTATGGACCTCAACGATCCCGT
The DNA here is from genome assembly GCA_035128595.1 of Eptatretus atami. Classification (NCBI taxonomy): domain Eukaryota; kingdom Metazoa; phylum Chordata; class Myxini; order Myxiniformes; family Myxinidae; genus Eptatretus; species Eptatretus atami. Next base: position 65,718,961 of record CM068954.1, read on the forward strand.
TATAACGGGGCCACACTGTAGTTATCATTATCAAGTATTATGTACTGTACATAATTGTATGTGATATACTTTACTTTTATATGACTGGCAGCGCTATGACATCACTAGGCGATAGGAATTTTTCAGCTCCATTATAATATTATGGGACCACCGTCGTATATGCGGTCCGTCGTTGACCGAAATGTCATAATGCGGCGCATGACAGTATATATTATACATATATATATATATATATACATATATATATGTTTTATTGAAACTTCCTCTTTCTGGGAAGTACCAAACTTGAAATGTGCACTTAATATACATGTAAAATGCTAATACGTTAACTGGAACACAAAACAGTGCTTAAGACAGTGTGCCGTCTCCTGTGTCCCACCCATAAACATAACAATACATACAGTTCATGGGAGTGCATAATTAGTCCTTTGAATCCAGATCAGTTGTTTACATTTCAAACAACCCACCTGGTCTTCAAGAGTGACAACCACATTTCCCACAATTGGTTTCTTTGGTGCACAATTTGCGGTAAGCAAAACCAGGCTGGGATTTTTTTTCTAAGACTTAGACCAAGTGCTGTTTTGTCCACTTCGTTATCAAGCCAATTCCATCGCCATGGATTTTTAATTCCTGTATCAAATTTCTTAATATCCACTTTCCGATCAACTAAACTTTTTTGCCATCATGCTTTGCGTTTACTTTAGGCAGGGGAATATCCGGCCAGATCCAGCCCACGTTGTGATATTTCATGTAGCTATTGTCACTTCACTCAAAAACAACTTAAGAATAGCAACAAGTATTCCCCCCCAACATGATCATTGTCATCAAATGGAAGGAACCTCTGGTCATATTAGGCAAGTTACTTTAAAACTATTCGTATTCTGACTATTATTAAACTGTGTATGGTTTCCTATGTTACTTTTGTTGAGTTGGAATCAAGAATCAGGATGTTTAATTGCATTCCAAATTTTTTTATATGTGCAGTAACACCAGTCATGATTTGTTACACTATTTATCTGCATATGTGGTGTTTAAATTACTAACATCATTATAGGCATATATCCGGCCCGCAGCAAGTTTAACAATCGCTGTTATGGCCCTACAACTTGGAAAGGTTCCCCCCACCTGATCAATGTCATGCCAGTGAGTCTGCTCATTCTATTTGGCACACGTCTGTTTTCAAGTACCTCCTTCACTTTTTTGGTGACTTGTTTGTCTTTCGATACAGCAGCAAAATGTTTGTAACACATGATGTGATACCCATGCGCATTTCCATAAGTTTGAGGCAGAAAGCAAATTATTTTATGATACTTAAACCTCATGAATGTCTTTTGCTCGGATGTGGCTTGCTGTATTATCCATACGTCTTTCATGGGCATTATAACACCTGAGGTGTTGACACCGTGTATTATGCGGGTCACACCACTGAGAGGGGGCTCCGAAATAGAAAATGTCAAATCACTACCTGTGATAGAGGAATTACTCCAAGCATTGGACTCGCAGATTTCTTACTTCCGAGCGATCTATTTATCGAAGATGCGGTCTCCATCATATGCATGATCAAGCATAAATCTGCTTTTGGACTCACCTGCCGACTCTTTATCAGTTGGGGGAAGTAATGTGGGTACATGATACATCATCTAGTTTGTTGGCTGGGAATGGATTCACATACAGTGGGCTCAATTGCCGAAAGAGGAGACAGTGCCGATGGCTCCTCACCATCCCAAAGAGAAGACCTGCAACATTCGGATACAATTGAAAATGCCATAATCACACCTATTGCTTAATTGATGTGCTGCTCATCTTATCATTCATGTTGTCATTTGTCCTTCGAATATGATGTTAAAATTGAGTCTTGCTGACCTGGATTACTCATATTCATTTTCAAAATTGATGGCGACGAAAAACTACAGGGTTTCGATTATTTGTTCCATATTGACATTGTTCTTAAGTAACCAACTTTGACTTAAACACATTCTTATGTCATGGATTCTGAACCTACAGAACATGAGCTGCAATTTCATGGAAGCATTATGCTTGTACATGAAAAAATAATTAAAACCCACCTTTGGTGCCATTTCACATGGTGCCAGCATGTAACGCGAGCATAAACTTGTTTTTACATCGCTCAAGCACTATCACCAACACACCTCAAATCTTTTCTGTTCAATAGTCTAATCAAATATCTGCTGGCTCACAGATGAGTAAACAGATTACATCAGATCTCAGAAGTTGCAAAGCTAGAAGGTTCATTTTCTGATTCATGTTCAAAATATATAACATTCAATTGAAATAAAATAAGTTGTTTCTGGTGTGTATGTGTGTGTCACTGTCAGGGGAGGAGTTGGTGTGGGACGTGGTGACGCAATCACCCTTCAGGTAATGTGCTAGTGCAACTGATTAAACTAGTAGTGCAACAATGGTTTGGATTTGTAGATTTGTGGGACATGATCAAGGAAAAGGCAGAGCATATTCAGAATGACAGCAATTACTACAAAAAGATTAAAGTGTTTGATAGATGAATGGTGAGGATTGAGAGGGAACCAAAGGCTTTTTGAGAATAAGGAAACAAGCAAACAGGAAAGGGAGCAGTACACCAGATTAGGAAAATGGATTTCAAAATAGACTGCACAAGAACAAAGGTTTTAAATTTTGAACTAGTGGCATCCATTTGCAGAAATTTATCCTGTTGCTTTATTGTACGCATCATAACCAGCATATAATGCAAACTGCAAGTAAACTGGGCTGTCTACCATGATACAAGGTCTGAGAAGAAGAAAAAATTAAAAGTTCAAGTTCCCATTTAGAATCCCATTGAATAATAATCAATATCAGCAATGATAAACTAACTTACTGCACTCAACTCAATTTGGCCTTGGATGTGGGATAGCCCAGTTTACTTCCCCAGGACTCAGGTGTGCCATTGTATTCTGGCTTTGCAATAAGGATGTGGCTGGGGCTAGATTGATAAATTAGGTTGGACTTGTTTTGCCATTTTACAATCGCCTCTAATCGAGTGACGAGTTCAAGCCTGGGAGGTTACCACCTTGACTAAATGGCTGTATTGTAGCTGCATTGGGGGTTGAGGCCGAGCAATTTTGGCCAGGTTTTAAGCACAATGGCGAAGACATGGTTTTCTCATAAAGATCTGCAGTTTTATGTCCAGCCCTTTCAACATTTGCAGGAAATAGCATCTGTGGAGATGAGCAGGAGTTGGTCAGATGATCCCCTTGTCTGCTGAAAGGTCAAGCTATTTCAATCACTGGTATGCTGGAAACTACCACATTACTTGATGTGAAGGATGTTGCACTCTCCTGAGCTCATCAACTTGGAATAAGCAAAAATCAGTGATCCATACATAAGAGCCGATTCCATTTTGATTGTGTCAAGTACATATAATCAGGTAGTGGAGCATCGGTGAACCATCACCTTTTCTTGCTTGCTTGTACCCTTTACTTACTGTGGTGCATGTGTGAGATCAGTCCACCTCTTCCAGTCCGTTGACCCACCATGTCGTTTACTCTTTCAAGAGCCTCGACTTCAGTTGCATCTTAAGTGGACATCAGAGAAAGCATTTCCAGGTTGAGAATACAACACATCACAAAGATCCGAAAAGAAGGGGCATTTTACAAACAAAACAGTAATGCCACCAGCTGGGCACAAAAAGAAGGGCCAATCTAAGTTGCATCCTTATAGTAAAGAAAAGGACTCACAAATGACGTTTCGTAAATTCCACAGCTGCATAGCAGATCAGTTGGGTGAAAGTTGGAGAAATATTTGGTGGAGAAAAGAGAGGGGAGAGAGGAAATGATACAGGAAGTTGAAGGAATGAAGAAAGGGCATGGTTGCAATGGTTTCCAAATCCAGTACCAGTAATTTTGAAACTTTTCAATGTTAGCAAAAGTAAGGAACATGAAACACTGCCCTGTGTTCAGCTTTATCATTCCTCTTAATAGCTTTGTGAATCTATATTATAAAAGGAGCTGTGTCTATGTATTTGTTTGTCGGCCAATAATTTGAGAACGGATTAACGGATTTCAGTGAAACCAATGACGGTGGATTTCAGGAACTCATAGGAAGGTTTGAAATGCAAAAAAAATTTAAAAAAAAAGGAAGGTAGGTTTGTGCATGGGTACATGGGCATACATAGCAAGACTGCAAACAGCAACTTGCGACACTGGGTATCCCTGTATGAAGAGCAGGACCTCCCAGGAACTCTTTTTTTTTGTTCTTGCCCAATAGTTTAGCCATCACAGCTATGCCGAAGAAACAGAAAGCCCAAATTGGAATGAGTGCTCGAGATGCAAGGAATCAGACAGCATGCAGAAACAAGGAGACCAAGGAGCACCACTCTCAACGAGTTGAACAGCAAGAGCATAATCAGGCCACTGCTAGGGAAAGAGAAACCGTGGAGCACCGCTCCCAATGAGTTGATCAAGACCGGCAGCGTCATGCCTCTGCAAGAGAAGAGGAAATTGAGGAGCACCGCTCCCAAAGACAGTGTCGTGATGCTGGCCAGCACAGAAAGGCACACCGTAATCATCAACAATTGCGCAGAGAACAGTATTCCTGTCAGCAAAGTGGCAGGTCATATATGCTCATACCATTACAAAAGAAAAATATTAAATGAAGGGCAGCACTGAAGAAAAAGCAAAAGTAGGTTTGGAATGACTCGTCAACTTTGAACTTGAATATTAAACCTGAAACTCTTCTTTCTTTTTTTAAACCCCTACATTGGCCAATGACATACCAGGACATCACGTTTTATTGATTCACTTGAGTTCTGCAAACCCCTCTCTCTGCTAGGTATTATGTGCAGTAATTATTTGACAGACCTGAAGATGATAAACTGGCCTAGTTCACCATAACCAAAATAACAAATCAAATGAGTTTGGGAAAAGCACCCATAAAAGTTGCTTATACAACATGAAGCTTCCAGGCTAGAGACCAATAAGTTACAAGGCCTTGCCTTGGGTCCAATTTTGTTCCTAATGTCTAGTTAGGGCCCTGTCACACCTTGACGTTTAAGCCAGCAATGGCAACGTATAAAAATTGATCTAAAACGTTACGTAACCTGAAATTTGATGTTTTTTTTTGAGTTTTTGGCGTATTCAAACGTGTTGGTCGTTTGCATAACATATTAGTAACGGGCACAGAACGTTTCGTTGTGTTATACATAACTTTTACCAACGAATGCTTACCTTGTGATCGGCGTTCAAAACCTAAGACAAGCGATAGTTCAACTTACCTTTGCGCGCTATAACGTATCGCCGGCGAACTCGTGGCGTAGCCTGTTGAGAACTTGCCGGACGCCGATTGAAATCAAAACTGCCGAGATTTTGAATTGTCAACATTGCAGTCACACCTTGACGATTTTGCCAGCGTATGCCATTCTATGAAAAATGGGTTTACAACGCTAGGCACACGTCAAATACGCTATCGGAAAGTTGAGTATACGTTAAGATTATGCTCGAAATCATTGAAGTACGCTGTCATATTACCTAGTCCGTTCGATACGTCGTGAAATTTCAAGCATGCTGAAAATTTTAAGACGTACTCGACGTAAGGCTCACACGTTTCGCATGCGTTGGCATCTGTTCTTGCACGTTACGCGATCGTTTAAACACGGCGAACACACGTTACTTGTGGGTTACTCATAAGTCGAAGCACGTCAAGTTAATGGCAACCATACTTGAAACCCAATTTATAACCGTTGAGTAACGTGCTTTGAACAAATGAGTAACGTCAGCTTAGCCTATGTTTAACGTGCTTGGAAAGTATGAGTAACGTGCATTGAAACTATGTATAACTGGCCTTGAACCAATGGCTACCGTGCTATACGTAAGAGTAACGTGCGTTTAACCTATGTGTAGCATGTTTTGAACCTAAGTAAAACGTGCATCTAACCATTGAATAACATGCTATGAACCTATTTGTAACGTATGTATAACGCACATTGTCGTATGTAGACGAATTAAATTGACGTCTTCCGGACAACCACAGAACTTACTGAAAGTGTTTCTAACTTACATCTACCGTGTACTGACGTATTGGCAGCGTTTAGGGGAATTGGTACATACAAATGGGCTTTACAAGAGGAACCCATCATTGTTCCAGACTCCATGTTGAGTAGATGTCAATGCCAGTAGTATCAGTAGTAGTAATACTATTAGCAGTAGTTGGTGTGCGTGACAGTAGTAATAGTAGTAGTAGTTGTATAGTAGCATTGGTAGTAGAGAATGTCTACATCAGTAGTAGTAGTAGTAGTAGTTATGTTTGTCAGTAGTAGTAGTAGTAGTAGGTTGTAGTAGTATTGGTAGTAGTAGTAGTCATGTAGTAGTAGTATGTCTATGTATAGTATAGTAGTAGTAGTATGTATGTCGAGTAGTAGTTAGTATGTAGTAGTATGTAGTAGTAGTAGGTCATGTCAGTAGTAGATGGGAGGGTGGGGTGATGATGGATCTATGTCACGATAGGAGACTACTTGCACATTGTTCGATGTTCTTTTCGGCTAATTTTTTTTCCTCATTCCCACGATGAAATATTTCTTTGTTTTACTTTTTAAAGTATTAAAAACGACTTTGACAAATGCATAATGTACTAGTAATGAACACAGAACGCTTCGATAACTTATACATAAGTTATACCAACGATTGTTTATCGTGTTTTAGGCGTCCACAACCTATGCCCAACGATAGTCCAGCGTATGCATAGCGTAATAATCCAAGCACGTTATTCATAGGTTATAAATAAGTCACTGGTACCCTAAACATTACTTTGATGTGTTTCGACGTATGAGGAACTTTCAAGTTGCGTGTTGCGAAGTGTGAACAACGTTTGTGTAGCGTGCTTACAAAACGTTACTCATAGGTTAGAAATAAGTTTCGGGTACGCGAATGTTACCTCTACGTGTTTCGACTTATGAGTAACATACAATTAACGTGTGTCAACGATCGCATAACGTGCCTAAACCTTATGGCCGGCGTAGCGGAACGTGTGAGCCAAACGCCGAGTACGTCGTAAAATTTTAAGCATTCGAAAAAGAGAGAACAAGCACAAAAGTCAACGATTAAAGCCAGCGTACAACGACTTATGGCAGTGTTTTTCAGGGTATTCCTAACGTATACAAAACTTACCATAACGTATTCGACGTGTGCCAGCGTATTCGGCAGATTTGTAAAAAAACGGCATACGTTCGCTAAATCGTCAAGGTGTGACAGCCCCTTTACCACTTCGATGGCAGAGAAAACCCTATTTTCCATGATACAAACAACTCTACATTCTGCCTTAAGGTATCCAATCCCAACGACAGATCGGCAATGCCACATCTCTAATTTGGAAAGGATGAGATGCTATGCTGAAACATGTTATGTCATTCAATACATTCTCAGTCAACATTCTCACTTTGTCCCTCTAAGATTGTCCAATGAATCAAATCCAAAAGGAATGTCTAATCAAAGGATGTATCGTGTTTTTCCAGTCACCCTCTTCTTGCGAAACTTCAAAAATCCAGGCTTGCTGCTCATCTTCACTGTTTTTTTCCTCCCATCTGTGGAACCGACTTTCCATGTTAATGCAAATCTAATATTTACTCCAGGGCTCAACAACAGCAAGCAGTACACGTTATGTTCATCTACCATCACCACGCATGATCTTTTCTACCACACCTCATCCTGTTAACCTTTGCCACTCCCAGCAAGTGATCTTTTTATTATTTTCCGATTCATTCCTCCACCTGGTTGCTTGTGTCCGGTTCTTTCCCACCACCCCGCTGTCACCTTTTTTTTTTTCTTTCCACGAGTATAGTTTGGACAGAATAAAAAAGGACACCTGTGGCATCAGCAGATATACAGGGTGATCCAAAATAGTCTTTATTTTAAAGATAGAAATACCACGTTATGTTAATGGAAACAAATCACCAAAATATTTTTTCTTCCTGAAAGGACATTTATTGTCATTTTAATTTATGAACATCAAAGTTCAACATTTTCTTCTGAACACCTAAGAAACTCCTACAGCAAAAACATTGTGGACAGAACTTTCTAATTCATCTAGATTAGCGGGTTTTCTGGAATCCACCTTTTCTTTCGCCCATCCCCACAAAATAAAATTGCATGTGGTTAAATGAGGAATCCTGAATGGTTTCCTGAATGAAATCCTTAAATGAGGAATCCTGAATGAATCCTATCGATCCTAGTCACCTGATCCATCTGGGTGGATAGCGGGTATCCAACCAATAACGAACTTGAAAAGACAAGTGTGCAGGGGCACCATCTTGCATAAAAATGGTTTCATTTGTGTTGTCACATTGCTGAATTTTTGCAACAAGAAAGTTTTGAAACATTTCCAAGTTTCTCTATCCGTTGATTGCATCGCGGAGGATGTGAGATCCAACAAGTTGGGATGAAGTCATTCGGCACCAATCAAGCAGTTTTGGCCAACTTTAGCAATATTCACCTGTAATTTATGGATCATTTCCTGATCAGTAATGGCAGGTATATCTGTTGACACAACCACCAACATGGAAAACAACTTCATCAGACCAGATAATGTTATGCAACACACCTGGGCAGTCATCAATCCACTGAAGGAAATATTAACAAAACCCCATTCTCATCACAAGCACCTGGAAACAACTGCTGAACATGAGGACGTCCTAAGTTCTTCTTCAAAACTGTCTGGATTGCATGATAACTTATTCCACTCTCAACGCTTATCTGATTGACTTCTTTGTTGTGAGCATGTTACGTACCCAGTGAATGCTTCTGGTGATCTCGCTGTTGTAGGTCTTCCTGATCTTCTTAAAGGGGCTGTCACACCTTGACGATTTAGCCAGCGTATGCCGATTTATGAAAAAATTGTCTAAAACGCGGCACACGTCGAATACGTTATGGGTACGTTTTGTGTACGTTAAGAGCACGCTGAAAATACTACCATAGGTCGTATTACGCTGTTTAAAACGTTGTACTTTTTGGTTGTCCAAAAAATTTTGAATGCTTGAAATTTTACGACGTACTCGGCGTTTGGCTCACACGTTCCGCTACGCTGGCCATAGTTGTAGGCACGTTATGCGATCGTTGACACACGTTAATTGTATGTTACTCATAAGTCGAAACACGTAGAGGTAACATTCGCGTACCCGAAACTTATTTCTAACCTATGAGTAACGTTTTGTAAGCACGCTACACGAACATTATTCACACTTCGAACACGCTACTTGAAAGTTCCTCATACGTCGAAACACATCAAAGTAATGTTTAGGGTACCCGTGACTTATTTATAACCTATGAATAACGTGCTTGGGAATTATTACGCTATGCATACGCTAGACTATCGTTGGGCATAGGTTGTGGACGAAAAACACGATAAACAATCGTTGGTATAACTTATCTATACGTTATCGAAGCGTTCTGTGTTCATTACTAGTACATTATGCATTTGTCAAAGTCGTTTTTAATACTTTAAAAAGTAAAACAAAGAAATATTTCATCGTGGGAATGAGGAAAAAAATTAGCCGAAAAGAACATCGAACAATGGTGCAAAGTAGTCTCCTATTCGTGGACGATAAGAGGATCCATCATCACCCACACCCTCCCCATCACGCTCACATACTACTACTGACATAGACATACTACTACTACAACTACTACTACTATTACTACTGTCACGCACACCAACTACTACTAATAGTATTACTACTACTGATAATACTGGCATTGACATCTACTCAACATGGAGTCTGGAACAATGATGGGTTCCTCTTGTGAAGCCCATTTGTAATACCAATTCCCCTTAACGCTGCCAATACGCCATTACACGGTAGATGTAAGTTAGAAACACGTTCAGTAAGTGCTGTGGTCGTCCGGAAGACATCAATCTAATTCGTCTACATACGACAATGTGCGTTTTAGATACGTTACAAATAGGTTCATAGCATGTTACTCAAAGGTTAGAAGCACGTATTACTTAGGTTCAAAGCATGCTACACATAGGTTAAACGCACGTTACTCATAGGTTCATAGCACGCTAGTCATTGGTTCAAGACAAGTTACAAATAGGTTCAATGCACGTTACTCATAGGTTTCAAGCACGTTAAACATAGGTTCAGAGTACGCTACTCATAGGTTAAAAGGACGCTACCCATTGGTTGAAATAGGTTGCGGGTATGTTAAATATTACCTTGACGTGTTTCGACTTATGAGTAACCTACAAGTATCGTGTGTCCGTCGTGTGTAAACGATCGTGGAGCGTGCCAGGAACATATGACAACGCATGCGGAACGTGTTAGCCATACGCCGAGTACGTCGTAAAATTTTTCAGCATGCTTGAAATTTCACGACGTATTACACGTACCATGTAATATGACAGCGTACTTCATTGTTTTCCAGCCTACTCTTAACGTATACACAACTTACCTATACCGTATTTGACGTGCGCCTAGCATTTTAGACACATTTTTCATAGGCGGCATACGCTGGCAAAATCGTCAAGGTGTGACTGCGATGTTGACACTTCAAATTTTCAGGGTTATGATTTAAATCGGCGGTGTGGCAGGTTCTTAACAGGCTACGCCACGAGTTCGCCGGCGATACGTTTAGCGCGCTATGCGTAAGTTAAACTATCGTTGGGCATAGGTTGTGAACGCCGACAACAGGCTAAGCATTCGTTGGTAAAAGTTATCAATAACACAACGAAACGTTCTGTGCCCGTTACTAATATGTTATGCATACGACCAACACGTTATGAATACGCCCAAAACTTTAAAAAAAAACATCAAAATTTCAGCGTACGCCCAACGTTTTACATACAGTTTTATACGTTGCCATTGCTGGTTAAAACGTCAAGGTGTGACAGGGCCCTAAGTCCTTGACTGAACCAGTTACAAGTTTTTGGTGACATCCAAAATGGTACACAAATGCCACTTTGGATGCCATGGATCCAAAGTGACATTTGTGACCTTTGGTGTAACTTTTTGGTGTGAAAAGATACTTTTGGTGACATCAAAAGTGGCATTTCGTTTTTTAATCCAAAGTGGCAGGTCTTCCGATTTCTTGACACCACAGACTACGAAACCATACCATGTAGGAATTTGTGATCTTTGAGCCACAGTTAATCTCTCATAATGGATCACTCTGAAATAAAAAAAAAATTAACAGCAATAAACACGCTTAAAAAAAAAATTTATGCGCCACCTTTAACAAGAGTACTTATATATTCAAACAAGAAAAAGAGCAGAGATTGCAGACCCTCACCAGGACTTGTTTTGTGCGGCGTTTGCGTACTGGTGTGTTACGTAATAAATAAGAGCCATAATTGGAACTGCCACTTTATAACTGCTGTCAGTGATGACCAGATACCTAGACGTCCCACTTTGATCGAACACTTGACGCTGACCCGAATGTTTTTCATTTGAATTTAGAATGGGATTAAAATAAATTAAATTCAAATCAAATGCAAGACCAAATAGGCACAGTCCTGCATTGGAGTCATCAGAAGGAACCCAAACAAGAAAAAAGCAGAGATGAAGTCATCAGAAGGAACCTGGATAGGATTCACATTTCAGCTGCCACTCCTCTACCCTCAAACCCATCCAGGCACAACGAGGTGAGCCTTATTCAAAAAAAACTAAATAAAATAAAATAAAAAGAACCCAGATCTAAAAAAAATTAAAAAAAATTCTGGCTGCCAGACCATGTGTCCGATCAAGTTGAAATTTAAAACATTTATTCCACATCACGAGATCATAATTCTGAAGTTTCACGTCGATTGATTAAGTGGTTCCAGAGAAAACATTATTTAATATTTCTCTTCAATTCAATATGGCTGCCAAACCATGTGACATCAATTATTCCTTACCAAACTTGTACAGCCAAGGCTTGGGGAACATTTATGTGAAGTTTGCCCTCGATCTGTCCAGCCGTTCTGAAAAAGATGATTTTTATAGTTTTTAAGCATAAATCCTATATGGCTGCCAAGCCATGTGACCAATGACGACATATGTGTGAATCTTTTGTTCCTCATGGATAGATGGTCATACCTGTAAAGTTTCACCTCGATCTGTTCAGCCACTTCAGAGAAGAAGATTTTTGAAGGTTATAAAAATTTTTTTTAAAAGGCTGTCGAATCACGTGACCGATGAAGTCATCTTTTTTTTTTTCTTCTGTGGATCATTTTATCCCAGATGACCCTCACAAATTTTCATACTGATCAGATGTTGCATTCTCCATATGCAATGACATCATAACGAAGACACCGAAGATGTCATTAAAAAAAAAAAATCACATTCCCCATAAGGAGCACTTGCTATGTGCCAAATTTCAATTTTTTTCCTTGGTGCGCTTTCAAGGATACAGAGGTCCAAAGTTTTTCCATTTTTCCAACATGGCTGCCACACCCAACATCATATCATAATCATCATTACAACATTCTACATGAGTAGTCGCTCCGATGGTGAAAATTTCATCTCAATCCACCAAGAGGTTGCGGAGAAAAATAATGAAGTTCTGTGCAAACAAACAAACGGACCCAAATGCAATACCCTCTCCTCCGGTGAGGGTAACAAGAGCCAAGTCAATGGCATGCCATCGCAAATCCCCACGCTTCCCACCTAAAGCAAAGCTGAAAGATGGCAAAAAGTTCCACCAGGAAAGGCAGGAATGACTATCAAATTATGAGTTTAAAAATCTTCTGTTTTGACCCGTCACTCCAAGTCCCTACCCGCTGTGGCATGATCCCGGGGTCAAATACAAAAAATATATATAAAATCGTTATATATTTAATGCATCCCCCAATGTTAATTGCACATTCAAAGTTTCATTTAAAATGTTAATAATATGGAGATAATATCAAAATAAAGATAATGATATGAAGCACAAGCTCTGCATGGACAAATGGTTAACTACATTCAACACAATGGAATATGTGAAGCTCATAGCAGATTGACATCATGGCAGAAGAACAGACTGTTGTGATGAGAGTTTTTCTTTGAAAGCATATAATCCCGAAACATTAATACAACAAAGCCCAAGTGCAGTCGTTCCAAAGCAGCATGGCAGGATCCAAACTTCCCATTCAGAAATCTCATTGCGGCAAATCAGTCCTTGCACATGGCTGTCCTCACTTCCTTGTCAACGTGATTCATAAGTGCTGGATGGCCCTGATGTGGACACTTTCGGAAGGTCTCGTTGCTCCAGGCAGGTGTGCGCACATTGTAGCAGCACGTGCAATATTGAAGGCTCAGTACAAGCGCCAAAGTGCCACTCCAATATTTTACGTGCTGCTACAGCGGACTCACTCAGGTGGGAGACAAAACCGTATTCTGTCATGTACGAGCTCGAGGTAAACTGGGGTAACTTGCAAAAGAGGGTTGTGCACCAAAGACATGGGGGCAAAACACCAGAGTTAATTTTTTTGACAAGTGGAATAAAACTTCAAAATGCCTCGAATTTCCTTTGTGAAACAACTCCCAAGAAACACCTGAAGGAGTGCGTGTTAAGAACCATAGCAGAAAATTTGCTTGCGAATGGAATTAGAGTACGAGCAAGTCCAACTTGTGCCGTCACTTTTTATGACAACGCATAACCATAAAGTGGGCCCAATGCATTTAAAGGCGTCATGTCGATCGTATGCAATGTAGCACTGCAAAGCTCTTGATGGATTTGATGCAATCAGTTGCACTTTATGGTATTTCCTCACACAAAAAAACAACACCACTCAGAATCTTTACTTCTTTTAAAACGGAAAGAAAATTAGTTTTCATGGAACAAAAAGCACCCGATTTATTGTTGGCCCACAAGTGTAGGACACCGACCTTCCAAAGCAATATTGTTTGGAAAAAATTTAAAAAAACAAGTCTGGATTTTCTGCTCGTTCCCATGCTGTGTATGCACCCACACCATTGGGATGAGAAATACCTTTTGTCAAAAAAGAGAAGAAGCCCCTTTGGAACATTTTACAAAAAATAGCACAAATAGGATGCACCACTTGCAAACCCAATGGGAGGATGGTGATAATAGCGGAGGAAACGCTGTGCTATGGGCTTAACTCTGATCAGAACAGTCTTACCTCCTGCTCGATTCAAAAGTGCTTGTCACCATTAGAAATGACAAAGCATTGTATGACAGAGGTAGGACGATTTAGGAATCTTGATGCATCGAAGGGGTCGTGACCATCACCGATCAGTCAAATCTCAGTGCGCGATCCGTAGCACGCAGCAGCCGCACGTCATGGTTTGCACCATCACAATCCTGCAATCCCATGTCGTGCTGCTACAGTGGGCCAAGAGAAGTCAGTCTCAGCGTCCTCCTCCTGGTGAAATCAGGAGTGGAAAGCCATTAACCAATCTCTACTTTCTTGGCTGTCACTGCTCCCATGCACCTAAAATACGTAGCTTAACCCTCACGCCCTTCGCTCAAGGCCGACACTTTATGTTCGCTACCAAATTCTGCTGGAGACCTGTTGAAAAAGGTTTTAACCTTTCAACCCACACCTCCTGGTAGACAAGTTTCTCACACAAACCCCATCAGAAGTTACATGAAATAATGGAGAAAGGAAACCACATTTCACAATCATTTCTCGCAGTCATGGTTTTGCCTTACGGGCAACGAGCATCATTACGTGGACAATTGCACAAAGGATGGGAGGCACCATGACAAAAATGTATGTTGTACTACCAACACTTTACAAACTGTCCCATATCTTTGCTAAAAAAGAAACAATAATAACAATAATAATAATAATAAAATCAACCAAGCAGCCTTTACAGCCTCACTTGTAACATGCAATGGCAATTTGGCCCATCACATATGTATCATATACCCATTCAAACACTCTTGGATCATACACATATAGTGTAAACTATAAAGATAACCAGAAGTTGAGGTTGGCCAGAAAACTCGACCCAATGATCTACTCTTTGAAAAAGATTAACATCCAGAGCCTGTGTGCACACAGTGCAGTAGGATTTCATCCGACAGAAGGCTTGCATCGTGTTGCAGCGCCCCCTCTTGGCACTGCAAAACTCGAACAGCAGCGTTAGTAAAAACTTCCATCTCATCTGGGAATGGTCAGCCATCTCTTTCCATCGAAAAGGCAACGCTGAACCACATTTGGTAATGCATTGTGCGAATGCAATTAAAAATGATGATAGGAATGAAAACACATGATAAGATATGTTGTGTATACAAATTAGACTTGATTTGAGAAACTGGACGACGTTTCGACAACAAAACGTTTTTGAAGAACAAAACCCCAACCAGCTGGCACAGATACATCGGGCTTGGGTTGCATCGTAGTGGTTGGTGGAACGCATGTTGCCAAGGTTGGTTGATCATCGGCTTTGAGAGGAAAAGGGACAGGGTGGCTTTATGGACACAGACGACGTTCAGCCAACATCGGGCATCAAGTCAGCTGTAGCTGCCGACCCATTCACCAATGTTCGCCGGATGATCAAATCAACGTCGGCCCAACATTAGCTTTCCATGCTGACCCAATGCAAGTTCCTGCCTAAAAAGCACGATGAAAACCGTTACGGTATAATCGAGTCTAAATATATCGATATACGGTATAATCGAGTCCGAGTCGTGAAGTCCTGTGAGACCAGCGCAGGCTGATTCAGGTTCTCTTTAATCTTCTTACGCTATATATCAGCGTCCTTGCTGGAATCTGTCCCCTGGTCTTACGACCTACACTCTCCTGTTATCTGCCCTGCCTTCTCAGCCACTGAACCTGGCCCAGTCTCTGGAACCAGCTCCCCTACACTTTTAAGGCCTGCTCATTCCTCGAGGCTTTCAACACGGCAGCACGATACCACTTCCCTTCAATTACAAAGACTACATATGATCCATTTGACTCCAAGTTATCATTTAATTATAATCGCAAATTGTTATGTTTCTGCTTGGTGTGGTTTTGTGTCCCTGTAAAACCTCCAATGTTTCACCCACAAGAGAAACAAGGACTTTATAAATAAACGAGTCAATGATGACCCAATGATCCATTTTCCTTCCCATTGGAAATGGTGTTTTAACCAAAATGACGTCTGCAATTTATTCTTCTTTTTGGGCAAGACTTGTGGAGCATTTAGTTTTTTGGGGGGTGGGGGCAGAGGACGAGGGTGGAGGGGGAAATAATGTGATGAAGATGATTTTTATACACAATTACGATATAAAATCATTGCACGCAAGCATAATTATGACCGCTCCATTCATGTGATCAATAACCCTGGATCATGCAAAACATCCTTTTAAAATATGAGAACCCAGTTTTGCAGCTTGCATAAAGGGAAATGCCAAATTGGCAATTTGCAACAACATTATCACATGCTCACCGCAAACCAGCAATTCCTGGTTAAAACAACATTAAACCTTCCACAACTGGAAGGGCACTCGGTAGAGCGCATACCTCCGCCACTCAATCCCTGATCCATGAGAACATATCGGGCTCACTACATTTTTGAATTATCATGCTATATATCGTTTTTGGCCCTATCTCTCAATGGTGAAGAATCAGTTTAAAAATTAAATAACTCGAGTATCCGGATCCGGATTCAGATCTTCACCAAAATCGAATCAATTCGTCCTTGCGATACGCCCAACATGTCCACCAAGTTTTGTCCGAATCCATCCACAACTTTTTGAGATATCGTGCTATATATCCTTTTTAGCCCCATCTCTCAATGGTGAAGAATCGCTTTAAAAATTCTAGTGGTCGGATCCTAATCCAGATCTTCACCAAAATCTACTCAGTTCGTCCTTGTCACAACCAACATGTCCACAAAATTTCATCCGGATCCGTCCACAACTTTTTGAGATATCCTGTACACAAGCAAACAGACAAACAGACAAGAAGGGGTGAAAACATAACCTCCTTCACCTTTGGTGGCAGAGGGAAGAATGATTAGATATCTGACGAAATGCAAAAAATAAAAAAAATAAATACAGCGATACCCCGCACTGTGCAAATTCGCTTTAGCATGACCTTAATATTCAGTTATCGATTACCAAAAAATAAACAAAATTTTAAAATTAAAATCCATTAAGCGAATCAAAAGTTACAAGTTTAAATGCACCGCCTGGACAGAAAACGTGACCGCAAGTGTTGACATTGCTGGCAGCCAATCAGAGTGCATCTCCTCTCAACCAATCAGCACGTGCATTGTTGTCTTCCTGCTCTGTGCGTACCCATATTAGCAGGGATAGAAACTCATGAAAAAAATCACTTGCACCTTGTGCAAGTTCATGTGTCATTTCACTTGCACATTAAAAATTAGGTGTTTTTTTTTATCCCCCGCCAACCAATGAAGTTGGGGGGGGGATATAGAAATGGGTTCCGTCCGTCGGTCACATTTCGTTTCCGGAGCTTAACTACAAATCCCCTCAAGATATATTTTCGAAATTTGGTACACATATCAAGCAAGTGGTGAACTGGTGCCTTTTGATATTTTCTAATTGATAGGTCACATGGTTTGGCAGCCATGTTTGATTCAAGAAAAATATTAAATAATGTTTTCTCTGGAATCACATAACCTAACGAAGCGAAAATTTGCAACTATCATCTTCCATCATGTCTGCATGCATAGTAAAAATTATGATGTCACAAGTCACATGGTTTGGCGGCCATCTTGGATAGAAAAACACACCTCATCCGATTAACACGAAACTTCACACACGTATTCCACTGGAGGATTGGAGGCAGAATGTAATTTTTTTTTAAGATTGTGTGAATTTTGCATTGTATATCAAATTTAATATATTTCTAGAGTCAAAAGTTTATAAAAATTATGCCAAGTTTATAAAAAAAAACATTTTTACTGGTTGAGATTCACTGATAGTCAAATGGCAATTTCAAAATCGTTTTGCATGATATAATATACATGATGTAATAATATGAAATACATAATTACTAGTCAATATTTATATTCAATAAAATTAAAGACTGGAGCATTTGTGTTCTGTATTTTTTAACTTGTTAATCATGCAAACAAAAACCAAAAAATATGTATGTATCACAATACAATTGTAACTTAGGGATCTCAAGTCAACATGTTTTATGCTGGCTTTGGCTCTTCCATTTCTTGACATTATGAGCTAGTAATAAACATTATCCTTATAGTTTCTAAACCATAAAATGTTCTAATATCTAACAAGCAAACCAGTGAATTCTACACATTCAAATTACAATGATTATTATACCTGAGTCAATAACTGTATAACATGATAAATTAATAAGTCTTGTAGCCTTGACATTGTGCAAGACTGTATCTCTGACATTTTTTCAAATAATATTAACTGACTAGTATTAAAATGTCAACAAAATATAACAAATACTAGAAATCAAGCTTCCAAATAATCTCAGGAGTGTCCTTTTCATCATTCGTACTCCTGATCAGTTTGATTTGGAATGTCCACAGTGTAATACCAAATTAATAACTAATGTCTAATATTATCTACTGCTATCTAATGCATCTAATTAAACATCATGAACATCAGTTTCAACTTTGGTTAATGTACTAGGCTACATCATACTAGTTAAAACAAGTGAAATCCTTCATACACACGTGTGGTGAAGCAAATGAGTACACCAATGTTAAAATATGCAATTTATGCTTTTCAGTTGCAAAACAATTAAAAAGCGTACTTAATATTTGAAATGTAAAAATCTTTGTTAATTGTGATAAGCACCTTTATATACAACAGAAGGAATGAAATTGTTCGATACAGCGTGGCAGGAGGCACAAAAGAATGATAGCATAAGAAGAACTTAGCTTTCAGCATTCGCGAAATGCGTGTGGCGGAAAGACGTCTTCGCGCGAAATGCGATGGTGGGCGGAATGACGTCTTTCGGCGCGAAATGCGATGGTGGCGGGAAATGACGTCTTTCGGCCGGAATGCGATGGTGGGCGGAAATGACGTCTTTCGGCGCGGAATGCGATGGTGGGCGGAAATGACGTCTTTCGCGCGGAATGCGATGGTGGCGAAATACGTCTTTCGGCGCGAAATGCGATGGTGGGCGGAAATGACGTCTTTCGGCGCGAAATGCGATGGTGGGCGGAAATGACGTCTTTCGGCGCGAAATGCGGATGGTTGCGCGAAATGACGTCTTTCGGCGCGAAATTCGATGGTGGCGAAATACGTCTTTCGCGCGAAATGCGATGGTGGGCGGAAATGACGTCTTTCGGCGCGAAATGCGATGGTGGCGGAAATGACGTCTTTCGGCGCGAAATGCGATGGTGGCGGAAATGACGTTCTTTCGGCGCGAAATGCGATGGTGGCGGAAATGACGTCTTTCGGCGCAAATCGATGGCGGCGAAATGACGTCTTTCGGCGCGAAATGCGATGGTGGTGGAAATGACGTCTTTCGTTCGTTCGTACATGAGAGGGGCGCGTTTCTTGGTTTTTCCGTCAAGCAATAATTAAATGGTTTTCACATATATACAAATTAGTTTCACAAAATTTACATTGAATACTCGGGTATTTCCATCAATTCTCGCTATTTCCGTCTAGGTTACGCACTGCATCTACCGGATGGCCGTCATTGGCTGTCTTGAGGCACATGGGGGGGGTGGGACAGGACACTGGAGACGTGGTAGACACCGGGGACATTTCAAAGTCGGTGCAATTGTATACAGCGCACGCGCTGTAATAAACACAGACTAGCCTATGCTAAGTAAAAGTAGCACCTTCATTCATTCTACAATGTAAGTTCCCAGGATGTCAGTCTCAAAATGTTAGAGTGAGACTAGTCATTAGAAAGCTCATTTTATCTAGTTAATTAGTGTTCGGGAGACATA
>CM068954.1:65741712-65762892 GCA_035128595.1 Eptatretus atami
TACTTAATTTTACTTGCACTGTGCAACCACTTAAACATGAGTTTCTTTCACTGATTAGTAATTGTGAAATGAGCTGAAATTGAAATTGTTAAGACGGATGGAGTCAGGTGTTGGTGCCACCACAGTCGGATGTGAATTTGATTTATTTGTCGTCGCTCAACGACAATTGTAAAGAACAAAGACAAAAAAATTTTGTTTCAATCACATACTGTACGTAGTCAGTCCATGACTCACGTAGTTGCTACAAAATTTATGCGATGTTGGTATAGTTTAATGGAAAAGATGAAGAGACTTTTATCTTCCTGGATTGAGAATATGAATCAGCATGCTATGCCTTTAAGCCAGGCCGTAAATATGACTAGGGTGCAGATTATGATGAAGTAAAAGAGCAGGAAGGCGAGGGATAAGGCGCTGAGTTTACATGATGAAGTGAAAGAGCAATTTATATGGTGAAGTCCATCTAAGTTTAAAGCCCTTGTGGAAGTTTACCCTCCCCCGTTAGTTTTTTTTTAAATGTGGACAAAACAGGGCTTTTTTGGTGGAGGATGCTGTTCAGGAATGCTGGAGGAGAGAGGGAGGACAGAATTAAAATTTGGGGTTTCAACACTCCAGCATAGGAGAGTCATTTTTGTTTCAGTGACGATCAAAATCAGGGTTTTTGTCAAACTTTGGGCAGCTCGGTCAGAAAGGTCTGAAGACAACTTGTGCATGCAGAGAACAGGTGACAATTGTTATCGTGGATTGTTTTACACACACCTGCCTAACTCCATTGAAATACTTGTGCACAATAATTTTTATTTTGTGTAAGATTCTGTATTTTTGCAAAGGATCTATTTCATAAAACACGACAAGATATAATGTTTTTATTATTGGGGAGCCGTATTTTTTGGCCTCCAAGTCGATGTGGAGTCGAAGTTGAATTGCCTAATTTTCCCATTTTTCTTTCCTTCATTCATAGATGAGTCTATTTGGAGTACAAGACAAAATTAGATAAACTACGGCAGTTCGCAAAACTATCATTCGGTCAGGACAATAGAGTAGAGGTGGCAATTCCTCCACGACACTCAACACATTGCTGCCTATGGTACAAGCAAGCATTATTATATTAATACGCTAAGCCATATTTTGAGGACGTATCTCCTCCGAAACTGCCAGACGGATTGTCGCCACTTTCGGCATGCGGGTGCTCTCTTGTCTAATGTACAACATAGGCTATGTGAGATCGCGCCAGACAGACAGGTTTGGGAATTTTTGGCGATTTTCTAATTTTTACATTCGTTTGCATGGCGACGTGTGACGTCAACGCTGAGAGGCATAATGACATCAAGACATCATCGGTCATTTGCTGACGTCGTTACGTCTGTCGTCGACAGACCGTCACTGCTGAGAGGCATAATTCCACTCCTAGAAAACAGCGTCTGCAATGTAAAACCCTCTTCTGCACATGCTGACTACCTCAGAAGGTGCACTTGACACAAAATATGTAACAAGAAACATTGTATATAAAGAAATTCTATAAATCACATTGTGAACACTGGATATATTGACATCCTAACGAACCCTCACTTTAGAAACTACGTGCGGAGCGCAGGTTTGGCTAGTATGTAGCGTTTCAAACAAGCGACAGAATCATCATCAGCACTGGCTCATAGCACATTACATTTCGTCACAGTCCACTACTCCTTAATAAACATGAACACCTGACACTTATGGTAATACAACCACTCGATGGTTGGCCACTTGCCTTGCAACCGTGATTAGTCTTCTTGGTTTCATTGGTAGTCCGCAACGAATCCTTCACTTTATGCAGGCTCAAACACATTTCTCACTGGCATCATATTTCCTGTGCGTGCACTGAGGTGTATCTCATCACCACGTCTCCCTCCCTGTATTAATATGTCCACTTCACACCCGCACCTCTCCCGCCCCGACAAGCAATTTCAGCCCTACATTTTGGTGAGTACCCCTGTAGCTGTTCATGTAATGGGTCATTTGTGTATTTCACGAGTGTTCTTTGTTGATTTGTTCAATATTTGTTTCTAATGTGCAGTTAAATGAGGTTAAAGTGATGTGAGGATGACCGAAAATGTGCCCTGGGAATGCATCTCCCCGTTATAACACGACGTCCATGGAAATATCTTGGCTGCTTAACTTTGTTTTGCTCAACATCGTACTTTCTTGGAACGCATCCTCGACATTAAGGGGACACTTCCTGTCGTGTGCTTTAAATCAACAATTATAAAATGCATTTCAGAAAATGTTACACTTTGAATTTTTTTTTTTCTTCATTGATGCAGTTCAATGTCTTAAACCATAGATAAGTCGATTCCGAGTACAAGTCGAGGCCCAGACTTTTGGGGAAGAAAGTATTGACCGTACGCTGAAAAATACAG
This sequence comes from Eptatretus atami, assembly GCA_035128595.1. NCBI lineage: Eukaryota > Metazoa > Chordata > Myxini > Myxiniformes > Myxinidae > Eptatretus > Eptatretus atami. The sequence goes on from CM068954.1 coordinate 65,744,106, forward strand.
TAAGGGTCTTCATAAGCAGAGATGACCAAGTAAACACCTCCATAACAACGTATAGTTCAAGGAGGAAAATCCACTGCTTCCTTTTTTAAAGCACATTCCGCAGTCGTTTTCAAAACTACTCGCTCATTCATGGCATCTATTATCCACCACAATACATGTGGGACTTTGGTGGATTGCACGGCGAGTCACAATTGGTCCGCTTCGACGCCATTTTGGAAAACGCTCTTCCACAGGTTCATAGCTGGGCATGTGTGCGTGAGGATGCAAACGATGGGAAGCGAGTTCGCTTCGTGCAAAAAAACAAACAAATAAATGTGTTTGGGCATGGAAAAAGTCCCAAAATAATTAAAATACACAGAGCTTTTCAATATAAAAAAGGCCAAATGAAAAAGTGATTTGGCTGCTTGGGTAAATGTACTGCAGGCAATTTTTCACAAAATAACACGAACACCTTGGTGGCATGTCGTTTTGATAAAACTTTGTGCCATCTCAACAAAAAAGTGCAAAACCAGGCAGATATTGATTGGAACACCCCCGTCAACCCCCCCCCAACCCCCCAAACAAAAGATATCACATGGGAAAGGTAAAACAATGATTATAATAAATTTAAAAAACAACAACACTGTTTTATCAGGATTATGATAGAGATTGAGGTATATGGCCACTTTAAGTAGGCAAGGATGGCTGAAAGAAAAACAAATACATCGACACAAAATGTATAATTTAAAGAGTGCTGGCCAATGTGGCCTTCTTACCTCCTCGCATAGAAGACCATTCTCGCCAGCTGTGTCTGGTTCAGCGAAAAGATTTGGCCAGAAGGCAGGGCCACAAAGATGACCCAATGCTTGGTTGGACTTGGGCAGAGGCACAAAATAAAGGAATGATATGGTGAAATAAGGAAGGGATGGTGTGTGAGTAAACCAGAGAGGAGATAGCGATATACAAAGGGTAGAGGAAGAAAAAAATAAAATAAAGGCCCACTGGACAAGCAAGCGAAAGGCCGTGCACACTATGGTGGCAAGGCAGGAAGAAGCGGGCAAGATGCCAACTGGCGCGCCACCTCATGCACTCGAGTAAGGGCAGTACAGCTTGTGAGGAAGCTCCTTTCCCTCCCAAACCAAGCACTCCTATGAAGAAGAAGAAAAAAAATCATTATTTTTCAAAATCAGGGAGTTCAGCCAGCACCTTATGCCAACAGCTTCCATGTTTACAGCAGCTGACTTCGGCTCACGCCCATCTCTAACCAATAACTCCAATGCCCGCCTCCATTTCACCAACTCGGTCCATTATTTTTTTTACTTGTTTTCGGATTTGCCCATTGCTATAGTGCTCAATATAGTCTGCACTCCTCCCCCTTCACTCATCTAGCCCCTCCCCCAAAGCCACCACCAACACCTTGCACTCGAAGCAAAAAAAACGGGCACAGACGTCAAATCATTGTGGATTTTAAAATGGAAAACAAAATGAAGAAATTCCTCTTCTCATCACACACACTTCCACTTCCAAATCATTGCCTGCATGTCCAGTGATGGTGGGAAGAGGCCAATACAAGCAAACTCCATTGGCTAGATCTCCCAGCACAATTACCAAGGACTGGAATTGCGTCACGCCCGACGTCATTTTCCCACCTTGATCTTATGCCAAGCTCCCTGGATTGTAGAGTTTTTATTTTTTGCAATCACCAAGACACGCTCCCGATTCCTATTGATGCCGACGTGGGGTCGATTTTGTACCGTTGCTTTTGTGCGCGCCTTTTGAGCACTCGTGGCCCTGAACCCCCACCCCACCCACGACAACCCCGTACGATGCGTGGCCAAACACTGAGTAACAACGCAGCAGGTTACTGTGCGGAGACGTTTTCACACAGGACACGGCCTTTACTCGCTCCTCGGCGGGACAAAAACGGCCTCTGTGTGTGGAGACGGCCAAAAGAACTGCCACCCCAAGTAAAACCCGGCACGGTCGATCACGACTGAGGAAATGAACCTTGTGTGAAGAGAAAACGCGACAAAAATTTGCGTTTCATCCCTCCACCGTCGCTGAGGCCTATGCTTAACAGCACAATTAGACGAAAGCAGGATACACCTCGGCCAATCAAAATCTCGGCACATGCGATCAATATGGGACAAGCTCCCTGCCCACCCCTGCCTGGCAGGTGCCAGGTGCCGACGAGACAGTCACCGCAAACAAGCGCCAGAGGCCACAGGCCGTGGTAACGTGCCATTTAAGCACGACACAAAAGACGCAGCTGCACGTACAATCACTCGACCATTGTTAAATTGGAGCAAAACATTTGCTTTTTTTTTTTTCCCCCCGCTTTCCGATTCCTAAAATGGCCAGGAAGCAGCGACGGCTTCACTGGGCTGCAAAGCCAAGGTGAGAGCTAAAGTGGCCAACAACAAACAGCACCTGGTCAAACCCTCTCACTTAATCTCTATTATATACTCTCGTCCATGGACCGAAATGAGCTTGCTCCCATTTTCTTTTCCCGGACGTTTTCTCACGATGGTTCTTCCAGGTGACGTTTGCTACGGCCCTAAACGGGATATTGAACAAGCGGCTCGATCAAACGCTTCACCACCAAATCTCAAGAGCCCGTAGTCGGTCGACGGACAACAGGTGTCGCTTTTATAAGCTTTTCTCTTTCTACAGATGATAACACGGGCATCGGATATCAAGGGGGATGAAACGGAACGGATGGTGCAGGTGTCTGTCTTTCAGTAACGGCTGGGACGTACAATTTCCAGAAACGTGGACCCCTTTTGTGCTGGCAATCTTGGCGAGCGATCGACCCAGCTTGGACAGTGACGGCCACAATTAATACGTCCATTACAGGGCTCACTTGCTCGGAGGTTCGCCAGATGAAGCAGCTCGAACAAAAACAAACAAAAAGAAGAAGAAGAAAAAGACCACAAATACCAAACGAAACTACAACGGGTACAAACGCAGTAAGTCAGTTCCCTGGGACATCAGAATCCCTGGGACATCAGAATCCCTGGGACATCAGAGGAGGAAAGGAAGCAAGATTGAGCATTTAACAATGCAGAGGCACGCTGGGGTACGTAGGTGAGCTTAGATCTGAAAATTAACGATGTACGTATATTAAAGCAGATGTGCGTGTGGACTCACACAGACAGATTTCAATAGCCTGGCCATTTCATCTGAGGCTAACAAAAATAAACCAACTATCCTGACTTGTACAATTACGTGCACACCAACCTTTCAGAACACAGCAAGCAGGTGGAGCATGCTTACATAAAAGGTGCTTTAAAATGGCCGACAAAGCACCCCAAAGAAAAATGTCTGCAAAATAGACATCTGCAGCCACTGCTGGAATAGTGAGGAGGTAAGCGCATTCGAAGCCGCCTAGCCCGGGTTTGAATCCCGACCCAGCTTTAAATTGTCACCCTGGTGTTTCGTATGCAGGGCGAGGCATCGACAAGTGTGCCATCCATCAGGTGAACATTAAACTGGAGGACCCGTCTGCCAGCATTAGTCACTGGTTGGCATTAAAGATCCCATGGTGTCCTGCACGAGTAGGGGGAGATATTGCAATCACCCTGAATAAGTTACGACTCCCTTCCCGAATGTGCAGGAGCAACGGATCACCGACATAGCCACGCCTCAATAAGGATGCAACCAGCGGGTTGAATTCAGAATCGAATTTCAATCCAATATGCACTCACAAACTACTATCACACTCTGAATGCAAGAGAATACAGCAAAGATTATAACACAGGTTTCTAAACTGGCTCACATTGAGGAAGCGCCCGTCCAGAGTTGGAGAATGGGGGTTCGGAGGGAGCGACGTGTAACCGAGGGGCGTGGGATCGATATAGGGAGGGTAAAAGTGCTTCGGTATGGAAATGTATTCTGTTTTAGGCAGTTAGGAGTCCGTTTGATGGAAAGACATAAGGATACGATGAAAGCAGTCACATCATATTGATGAAGGACGACCCTTGATTAGACTGATGGCACGAAACAAGGCGAGGTTAAAAACCTGAAATGAACAAAACAACCTGCGTGTTCCTCCAATACGTCCTCCCCACTACCCAAGCTCCACCATCGTTATCAGAACTCTGTTAGACGAACTTTTGGTCGATTCTGATTATATTGTAACGAACCGCCATTTACTTCACACACCAATCGAGCAAAGCACTCGGAGCATGAGGATATGGACAAAAGACCCTCCAGGATCAGAGATGGACAAACAAGACACAAGGATCAGAAGTGGACAAACAAATGACATGGATTAGAGATGGACAAATGAGACACAAGCATCAGATGTGGACAAACAAACGACATGGATTAGAGATGGACAAACAAGACACAAGCATCAGATGTGGACAAACAAACCACAAGGATTAGAGATGGACAAACAAGACAAGCATCAGATGTGTGTGCAAGTGTATGTAGGGTAGGTGTGTATGCGAATGTGTGTAACTGTGTACAGGTAGGTGTGTATGCGAATGTGTGTAACTGTGTACAGGTAGTGTTGTGTGATGTGTGTGTGTGTGTGTGTGTGTGTGTGTGTGTGTGTGGTGTGTGTGTGTGTGTGTGTGTGTGTGTGTGTGTGTCGATTTTTTTTTTCCCCACTCCCAGTCCAAACAAAGCTTATTGGCAGACCACAGTTGAAAAGGCCTAACAAAGTTGTCTCTCAATCCACGTCCTGTCTCTGTCACGTCTACTTATTTCTATCTATATTTTTTGTGTGTGTGTGTGTATATGTGTATGTGTATATATATATATTGTGTGTGTGTGTGTGTGTGTGTGTGTGTGTATACAATATATGTGTGTGTGTCTGTGTGTGTGTGTGTGTGTGTGTGTGTGTGTGTGTGTATGATTAATATATATATATATAGTGTATTGTGTGTGTGTGTGTATAATAATGTGTGTGTGTATGTATATAATATATGTGTGTGTGTGTGTGTGTGTGGTAAATATATGTGTGTGTGTATGTTATAAATATATGTGTGTGGTAATATGTGTGTGTGTGTATATAATATGTGTGTGTGTATATAATGTGTGTGTTAAATATATGTGTGTGTGTGTGTATGTGTGTGTGTATAATTATATATATGTGTGTGTGTGTGTGTGTGTGTGTGTGTGTGTGTGTGTGTTGTGTGTGTGTGTGTGTGTGTGTGTGTGTGGGTGTGTGTGTGTAATATGTCTGTCTCTGTCTCTCTTCTCTCTGCCCCGTGTTTTTCTATCGGTCTCTGTCTCTCTCTCTCTGCCCCGTGTTTTCTATCTGTCTCTGTCTGTCTCTGTCTGTGTCTCTGCCCCATCTTTCTTTCTTTCTCTCTCTCTCTCTCTGCTCCGTCTTCTTTCCATATACAGGTGTAATATATATATATATCCCCCCCCCCCCCCGTCTTTCTTTCCATCTCCCTCGTCTATCTATCTCTCTCTCTCTCTCTCTTCTCTCTCTCTCTCTCTCTCTCTCTCTCTCTCTCTCTCTCTCTCTCTCTCTCGTCTTTCCATCTCTCTCTCTCTCTCTCTCTCTCTCTTCTCTCTCTCTCTCTCTCGTCTTTCCATCTCTCTCTCTCTCTCTCTCTCTCGTCTTTCTTCTCTCTCTCGTCTTTCTCTCTCTCCTCTCTCTCTCTCTCTCTCTCTCTCTTCTCTCTCTCTCTCTCTCTCTCTCTCTCCTCTCGTCTTTCCATCTCTCTCTCTCTCTCTGCCCCGTCTTTCTTCCTCTCTTCTCTCTCTCTGCCCCCTCTTTTTTCTCTCTCTCTCTACCCAGTCTTTCTTCCATCTCTCTCTCTCTCTCTCTGCCCCGTCTTTTTTTTCCATCCATCTCTCCCTCTCATCTTTCTCTCTCTCTCTCTTTCTTTCCATCTCTCTCTGCCCATCTTCATCTCTCCTCCCGTGTTTCTTTCCATCTCTCTCTCTCTCTCTCTCTCTCTCTCTCTCTCTCTCTCTCTCTCTCCTCTCTCTCTCTCTCTCTCGCTTCCTTCCATCTCTCTCTGCCCCGTTTTTCTTTCCATCTCTCTCTCTCTCTCTCTCTCTCTCTTTCCTTCCTCTCTCTCTGCCCCGTTTTTCTTCCTCTCTCTCTCTCTCTGCCCGTCTTTCCATCGCTCTCTCTCTCTCGTCTTTCCTTCCACTCTCTCTCTGCCCCGTCTTTCTTCCTCTCTCTCTCTTGCCCCGTCTATCTTCCTCTCTCTCTCTGCCCCGTCTTTTTTTCCATCCATCTCTCCCTCTCGTCTTTCTCTTTCCATCTCTCTCTCTCTCTCTCTTTCTCTCGTCTTTCCTTTCCATCTCTCTCTGCCCCGTTCTTTCCATCGCCTCTCTCTCTCTGCCCCCGTCTTCTTTCCATCCATCTCTCTCTCTGCCCCGTCTTTCTTTCCATCCATCTCTTCTCTCTGCCCCGTCTTTCCATCCATCTCTCTCTCTCTCTTGCCCCGTCTTTCCATCCATCTCTCTCTCTCTCTCTGCCCCGTCTTCTCCATCTTCTCTCTCTTGCCCGTCTTCATCCATCTCTCTCTGCCCGTCTTTCCATCCATCTCTCTGCCCCGTCTTTCATCCATCTCTCTCTGCCCCGCTCTTTCTTTCCATCCATCTCTCTCTGCCCCGTCTTTCTTTCCATCCATCTCTCTCTCTGCCCCCTCTTTTTTCCTTCCATCTCTCTCTCTGCCCCGTCTTTTTTTCCCATCATCTCTCCCTCTCGTCTTTTCTCTCTCTTTCTATTCTTCCTCTCTCTCTTGCCCCGTCTTTTTCTCTCTCCCTGTGTTCTCGTGCTCCGTTCCGTTTCTCTTTCCGTGACGTTTTTAGAGAAGTCAAGTGAACGAAGCATCACGTAATACGAACAAGAGAAATGAAAAAGTTTGTGAAGAGAAGGAGCGCGTCTCTCCAGCGTGTCGATCCGTCGCACCATAAGACCCTCCAGTTCGGTCGTCGCGGCAAAAAAAAAAAACAACAAACCAAAAAAATTCGACCAGACGAAGACAAAGGTTTCCATCATTTTCGCCCGGCCATTCGCATACTTGGGCGTTGTTATTCGCTTTATTAACATCGCCATCGCGCCACGAATCTACACAACAATTAGTCCGGACGGTGAGAGTCGTGAGGGCTGTTCGGTTCATAAAAGGCGCGAAGTCGGCGTCAAGGAACGTGGAGGAAAAAACAAAAACAACAAAAACACCGTTTTCTGAAGTAACAAGAGAGAAACAATACGTGTTCGAGGACGAAAGGAAAAAATAAAGAGGAAGAGATCGGGTGGTGAGGGCTCAACAGTCGGGTTGAGAAAAAAAAGCGAGCGGGACCGCCTGTCCATCAAAAGCTCACCAGAGAAGTCAATGAAAAAGAGAAATGTGAAAAAAGCGAATGTTTCATCTCCCCGGGGCGAGGGCTTCGTGCTCATCATCGGCTCCGGGAGGACCGACGGGTGCCGGGGGAGCGGAGCCCCGGGATCCCTGTTTACTCACGGACGCTCCATTGCCCGCAATAGGCGCCGTCGAGTTCGGCCGTCTTGCGGGCGAACGGGACGCGGCCCGGCCCCGTGGCTCGGCACCAAGGTTCCTGGAATTTTTCGTCGATTTTTCGAACGGTTCCCGGTCCCGTCGGAGCTCTCCTTGCACGACTGCGCGGTCCTGAGCGGCGGCGAAAAATCGAGCCGCCTTCGCCATCAATCGAAAATGGCGCCGAAACGCGCGGCAGTTTGAATCCGTTAGTGCGCGGGGGCTGCTGGGTAACCGCCTGTAAGTTTAAATCTTCTGTTCGTTCCAGTTTTTCCTCCGAACTTCCTGTTTTTTTTTTTCAAGGCTCTTCGAACCCGCTTTAACGTCCATCCTTAATGGCCGTACGTCGTCTTTTATTTCGATTCGAACTTGGGCTTCAATCAACACGTGGAGCTGCGGCAACACGACTAATTAAACGACATTCAAATACATGTAATAAATGTAAAGTTCACCGCCTTAAATACAAGAAGGGTCACAGCGGATTGGAGAAATTACGAACCACCCGGAGGTTGATGACGTCACTCGTATGCTCACGTGCAACGTGCCGTCATTCAAAAGTTGACGTAATTCGATGTACAACTGATTACGATCGAGACTTTCCCATCTTTACCGAATCCATCACGTGATTGCGTTAAAAAAGTTTTTTTAAAAAAAAAACCAACAACAAACGAGCACGTGGAGTAATACTTTATTGAGACGTGTTCCACACAGCTGTACATCTTCAAAAAATGGTCATATATCAAAAGCACAAGTTCGTAGCGGTCGGTGGTTGGGGGGCATCCAGGCAGGGTGAAACAATGGTGAGTGGGGAGGTGGTTGTAAAACCTTGAAAAGGCGGGAAACAACCCAACAAACAAACAAACGTGCACGGCACAACACTCAAAAAACGCCGAACAAGGAATTCTCACCAACATGAGAGAATGTAAATAAAAAAAAATTACAAATAAAAAAATAAATATTCCACCAACGAGCTCAAACAGAACTCTCCGGGCAAGGAAACCTTTTGAATGACGGGCGTGCCGAAGAAAGTCAAGCTGCGCAACCACTTTCGTGCAAAAAAAGAAAATAAAAAATCATCATCATAAAGCTTCAAACATTCCGATACGTTCCAACACTATTGACCTTTCGGTGACCGGTTTGGGCCTATCGCGACGCGATGGTCATCGGTCCATCGCCGTGCACCGTTTCCAGAGCATCGAGGACCCAACCCCGGACGGGTCGCCGCTCCGTCTCCGGGTGCAACGACGCTCGCACCAAAATGGCAGCTGCTGTGATGCAATTCGTTTCTTTGATGGACGCAGACAATGGCAGCATACGACCCATTCGCCTCATCACAAGCCACGTCGGCAAACCGTCACTACACCACCACGAGTGTAACATGGGAGCAAGATGCCGCAAAACAGATAAAGTCAATGGGCAACAAAGGGAGGGCGAAGGGGGGGGGTTGGGAGTTGTGATGAGGAAGAGATCGAAATGAATGATTGGGGGTGGGAACCCAGCGGAGAGATATGGGACAAACTTGTGTTTTAGGAAGGGTATCCTTTTGCTACAAGATAAGGCAAACAGTGTTTGAGAATAAAAAGTTTGGAATAAACAATCATAAACATAAAAAATAAAATATAATATAACAAAAGTTCTTATTACAATAATGATAAAAAGCTGGCAGCATTTTAAAAGTCATTTGCAACAAAGGCTATGTACAAGGTTTATGTACAACCTATTATACAACAAAATTACTTCAGCACTTTGACAAAACTTGTGCTTGGAAGTTTACATCACCAACATAGACAAAGTATTGCTGCAGAGTACAAAACCGGTTAACAAGACAAAAAAAAATCGGCGTTCGTGCCTGGAGACCACGAGCTTATGGTTCACAAAGCCGACCGATCGTACTAAATGTCCCAAATGTAGATCGTATAAAGGTGTACAAACCAGTTCGTGCTACGCTGCGACGTTAACAAACGAGTGTGCGCACGGCTTCAGGGGCACAAAGGCGTGCACACACACACACACACACAATCTGATTGAAGAAAAAAAAAAATTCTCAAATGAGAAACCAGGTCTCAAGCAGCTAACGGGCTTGACAGGAGGCGGTGGGTGCAACTACCTGCAGAACGTTAGGTAGAGAAGAACCAATGAAATAAGACAAAGTTTACCAAGGCAACGAATGCACACCGAATGAAATTTGATGGCGACGAGGGGGTTGGGGGCAGGCTGGGGGGCTGGGGATTGGAAGTCATCAAATGGCAATGAAACTTGAGGTCAAAACCTTTTTGGGTGGTGGACACTGGAGGGGTTATGGCACGCAGCACGTAATTCAAAGTGGAAGTCACAGAAAATAAGTCAGACACAAGGGTGGTCAAAAAATAAAATAAAAAGGAACAGTAATCAGACCCTCACAGAACTAGCAATCTCAAGTTATAATGACACGCATGGCAGGAGGTGGCGGGTGCACACAACAATCTTAAAAAAAAAAAACATTGGCACAATGTTTCGGAAGATTTAGAGATGGAGTTCTTTCTTCATTTTTCCTCTCTTTTAAACTCAAGACTGGAAAGCTTATACATAACACTGATATGGTAATTGAAGGTTATTGACTGATCACCCTTCATCAATTTTTATACTTTTGGTTAAAGCTCTATTGTCTTAACACTGTTGAAGACAAACGCATGTGAAGCCTCAGTGATTACCATCCCAAACAGGAATATCTTTCTTCATTCATCATTCCACAATTTTGAATAGTCACTCCAATAAGACAATTTACCTAAAAACCCCAACCACCACCCCGCCCTCCCCCAGACCCATTAACTTGACCCTCACCTCGTATGCCAAATACACCGATTACTGCCTAATGAAAGCCCTCACAATAGTAACTGCTGGCACCAAAAATACCTTTTTCACAAACTTTTTTCGCTTCCTAACAGCCGAACAAAACACGTGATACGACTGCCACATCCGACAGTCACATGGTTTGTTTTCACGGCCAGGGCGAGTCTTCAACGAGCTCATGCTGTTCGCCGAGGTGAGAAGAGCTCTCTGCTTCAGGCCATTCGTTTATCTTGTGTGGCGTCTTGCGGCGCGTGAAAATGTTGAGAAATGCCACGAGTTGTCGAAGACAAAGTGCGGACTATTCGTGCGTGTGAGCAAACTGGTGTAATCGAAATGGGGAGACGAGTGCAGCAGACTTCTTTAAAGGGAAACTAAGGTCAGCTTTAAATACCACCATATTTGGGTTTTTTTTTTTTGATGCACTATCTCCTCAAATACTCGCTACGGTTCACAAATGTTTCGGAATTAAAGATAAATTTGAATAATACGAGACGACGGAATGATGGCAACTGCCACGACGGCACTGGAAGCGCTTACCAAAGTGTCGTACAGGCTCGGGGAGCATCTTCCCAAATCATTCAAGAGGGAAGTTTTGTTTCGTTCCTGTTGAAGTCTTCAGAATGTAACGAGTTTTCTGATAGAATTCAACTACGTTCATTTGAACCCGAAAACGGTTAAGCAAAATTAGCGAACATGAATTCTTTATCAAGTTCTGAGTAAAGTTAGTGATAGCTTCGTGCAGCTCAAGAGAGGACAGGTAAGAATTGAGTGTGGTGTGAATAGCGGACGTTGTAATCGCTGATGCTAACTGCACCGCTAAGTCTATGCTGCCATTGGTTGAGGGAAGAAGCCTTTATTTTTTCCCTGCTCGCCCAGATAGTCAAACGCCTGACACTCCGTCGTCTTGCACGCTTGTTCTTGTTCCCGGCAAAGGTACGTCACATTCTCGCAAGGCCTCAAGAGGTTGCCATGGCAGCGTGGTGAATGGCTCATGAAAAGTTTTTGCAGATATTTCTAAATGATAGATCGTCTGCTGCCACAAATTAAATTTTAACCTTTCCATTAAAGCCAAATGAGCCGACTGCATTTTAGTTTCCCGTCATGAAATGTGCCTTATTATTGCGCAATCACCTCAGTGATCAACTTGGTTTACCATTGGGGGCAGGCTGGGGGGCTGGGGCACCATTGTTACCCGACTCTCAATGGGAAATTCTCTCTTGCATTATCCCGCACTGTCTTTACAAGCAACATCCCGCTAATTGCAACCTAACAGCAACCGACGTGTTGTTATCAAACGTTGCCCACTATACAGGGTCATGCATAGATTGGCCGAAGATACTCAAAACAATATTCTCTTTTGTTTTTAAAATCGCATGTGCAATGAACAACAGATGAAAAGACATTGAAGGAAGACGGACGTTTTCTAAACGAGTTGTCAGAGCGTAGAAGGACGGGTCACAGGGAGGAATGGAGACAGGAAACAGTGGGTCAAAGGAGTCGCAGGCGTCGCAGCTTGGACTCCAGATGGTGGAATCTTCTGGGAGTGACTGCACTCTGCTCTTTCTGGGTTGCTGGATTGGATTTGGGTAGAAGGCGAGGAAATAAATCCAGTAAGTAAAGGAAAAGTGAAATAAATCATCACTGCTATCAATATTCAAATGCCAAACAACTTTCCTCATCTATCAGAGGATCTTAAATTCCTTCCCGAACCACAAATGTGTGACTGCAATTTTCTTTTAACTTATATTTGCAGGCTCTGAGGCTTGTGGAGGAGCTGCGACACATAATCACACATACATAGACAGATAAGTGAGAAAACACCACACTTGACTTTCACACAAACACAGCCGCTGAGATTGGGGGAAGCGACATCACCTCCCAGACCACTCTGGGGACCAGTGACATTGCTTTTCTCTCCATAATTGGCAGGGCAATCAAGGAGAAATTTCCTCCACCCCATGAATAGCAACCGAGATTGCCCCCCCCCCTTCCAAAAGCTCTATCCTTCAAATGCTGAGCATCAAGCAAGGAAGCAGCACGTACCATTTTTAAAGTCCCTGGTATGACTTGGCCGGGTTTTGAATAGGTGACCTCCCAGAGTCGGAGCGGACGCTCTAACCATTATGCTACCGAGTCTGGTTTTCAAGATCCATAAATACGTGATATGTTCAAGATCCATAAAATGCAAGCTTGATTCCATCAAATGTAGGTTCTACAGACTGATCATAAAACTGATGAAACAAATAAAACTGAAGCAGCATTGGTATTCAAAGCTATGTGCACAAGTAGCAGTAATTACAATATTTAGACCGAAAACTCATTCCGGTGCGCAAAAATACCCCTGTAGCACGGTGTTAGTAGAAATGCTGCAGTCCATGTCACTGCTATGCTGGACTCGCTTTGGTGGGCTGTCAGTCTCCATTTCAGCTTCATATCCCCAAAAAGTATCCGAAAAACAAAAACAAACAAAAAAAAACCAGCAGGAATACAAAAAAAACACTAATTAAAAAAAAAATAAAATTTAAATCGGTCAAACGTTTGTTTGCAAATATCGTGCATTCACAAATTAACAAAAGAAAAGGATAGCTGCTTAGCAACGCGCATAATGCTGCTCAACAACCATCATTGCATTTAAGTGCCACAAACACATCACTCGATGTGCAGGGTCATGGTTACCACCTGAAGTGTCCAGAGTCCATCAAAATAACAACTATTTCAACTCCAAAGCTGACAAGTCTAACAAGGTTAAAACAGCAAGTCGTAGCTCTGCCTTTACTTCAGTCCCTTCCCGCTCACCCCATCTCATGCTCTCACCCTTGCGCTTGAGGGCAGCACCAGGCGTGGGGCGCTCAGAGTTGCAAGCAATCGGCTCCACGTACCTGTTCACATGCCATAGATTAAAAAAAACAAAAAACAATCCAACCTTTCAAATGGCCAATGGCAAGTGGCAGATTTCCTGAACAAAAAACAAAATTCATATTATAAAAAAAAAACACAACCATAACCACCATTACCGTTCATGAGGGCCCTCTCTGTTTGCCAGATCCATTCCTCGGCCATCAACAGTCATCAGAGGCTATGGGAAGGAACATAAAGAGCGCTTTAACTACAATGTGTTCTCAGCCAAATCCAAATCATATATATATATATATATATATATATATATATATATTATATATATATATATAATATATATATATATATATATTATTCAGCTTGTAGGTGTTTTGTGTGACTCGTATGTACTCCTAAACCTCTGTATGGATGCATAAGTTTGGTGGTTGTACTTGGCGTGTGCCTGGGCTCAGTGTGACCACTCATCATTTTCATAAATGCCAAGGTGAGCCAATGAAAAAAGCTAAGAATTCACAAGGTTTCGGAAAAGCGATGATAATAGAAAACCTATACGCCAAGAAAACCTATAGAAAAACCAAGATGCCAGGGAACAACGAATAGCCAAGATCTTGTGAAAAAAGCCAAGGAGTAGTCACACTGCCTGGGCTGGGCCTTAGGAGTTAAAAATAAACTAAAATAAAATAACAATCGTAGTCAAGGGTTTCGGGAGGGGACGAGGCAAATTCTCTATGTAAATGTGGAGCATATAGTGCCACCCGATGGTGGTGGGAGAGGGTATTGCAAGTCAGCTGTGGAGATCACTTGCAATTTTGCACTTTACATGGGGCATCGTGCGTGTTTTGAAGACCCCCGCCAGAGGTCGGGGTATTACTCTCCTGTAGGAAGCAGGTGTTTCTAGTCACTTAAATTTGTGGAAGATGTTCAACTACAATATTAAGATGCACAAAAGCTCAAAAAAATTATGAAAGAAAGATAGTTATTGTTTTTTGATAACCTGTAACCACTTTCAATTTTACTTGCATCAAAAAAACAGGTCTATGGACTTACATAGCGGCCATAAATAAAATACGTGACGCTTTGAAGGGTGGGGGTTTTTCCTGGAGCGTCATCGGGGGCTGTCAGAGCCACAGTCACATGACACCATTTTCATCTTCATGAGTGTAGCAATCTTGTATTTCCCTTCACCATGACAGGTCATATCAATTTAGAACATCCTTGCTTTTGGTTGAATTTGTCCAAAAATGTCAGGGGTGCTGTTTAAATCATTAATTCAAAGCTATGAGAGGGCATATGAGAGGAGCGGGAGAAAGCAGGAAGTTCAATTGGAAGTTTGTAAAATTTGGAGGGAGTTGAAGGACAACACAATCATTGATGCTGTCGGTTGCCAATGGTGAAAAGTTTGCTGAATGGAAGCAGATCGAAAAAAAATTAAAAGGCAACATTGCTGTCATTCACAGAGTCACATAAAGCGTCACCGAGCATCATGGTGGGGGGGGGGATGGCGTGTCAAAACAAAAACTTCCAAAAATAAAAAATATAAAGTCACGGATTTTGTATGCAGCCCCTTAGAACATACGCAATCTTGTTTCACCAACAACCTGGATGTTGTTATGGACTCGATAAATAATCAAACTACTAATCAGCAAGTTTACACCGTCATGGTGTTGCTCAAAAATTACCACATCAGATCACAATGAATAACACCACAGTTTTGTATTTAAATAAACACCCAAAAAATAAAACTAAAAAGGCATCCTTTGCCACAGGATAAAAGGAATTAAATTAGGATCTTACAAATAATCTGATAAACAAATCAGCAAAACTACCTCCATGAAGGAATACAAGAACACTCACCAGGGACTGGCAGCTCATGAAGCTGACACTGTTTCTACGGGAGCGAAAGGCAGTGGGCTGGAAGGCTTTAACACTGCTGCTGCAAAATGGAAACAAGACACGGCAAGAAGTTACCATATCATTACACCGACTTCTCAAAATGGGGCAATTAGTTCAGTTTAAAACTCAAGACCATGCTACCGATGAAAAAAAAATTAAATTAAATCATTTAAATATTTTATTTTTAAAAAAACAAGGACTTCAAGCTGGAGGTCCTCTGCATATTCATGAAAATATTAAAAGTTTGAAGATAATGAAAGTCTAATGGTATTTCACAGACAAGAATCTACCCTTTGTAGTTTAAACAATAATTCTCATCTTCAAGCCCATTTTCAATAAAGTAGACGCAAGACCCGAATGATACATGACATCATGGTGTTCAAGTATGCTACAGGAAAAGAACTGAAGGAAAAGTTTGTTTTCAGGCTCAACAGTGGTGCAGATGTTGATGACCATGGCAGTGTTATATGTTAGAATAGTAATGATTGCAGCCTATTCCAAACCAAAAGAAGAAATCCTTGCCGACAATATTTTCGCTCTGTAGAAAGAAGTCGAAATAAACAAACGGTGGTGTCTCCAAACAAACGAATTACTGAAGTTCAACCGACGAGACCGGTGAGTGTAAACACAAGGTCCAAGACGAACAGGTGTGTGTTTTCTTTTTTTCCAATTACAATCTCATGATGGCATTAGTCATACATCACCACAAAGAGAAACCAGAACAGCACTCGATAGAGCACCTGACCTACAACAAACAAAGGACCATTGAGGGCCCTGAAGACGCCTGATCATCGATTGCCTGCTGCTGCACTCATCCCCGAATGTTGCCTTTATTGTGTTCTCTCCTCAAGTCACAGGTCCTGGGCCATGGGTAATGTAAATATTAGAAATGTATATAGTTCTAACCCACCTGTTTGTTTAGTTCAATTTTCCGGCAATGTAGATAAGTTGTCCGTATGAGTCTGTTAGTTTAGTTTCGGTAGGTCAGGTTGAACAGTTTACATTTTGTATCCCACTAATGGGCTGGATCTGTATCCGGACCTGAACCAAAATCTGATTGGCTTGTTCTTGTCACCTACCCAACTCATCCAGCTAGTTCTCATAATCCGGCCACAACTTTTTGAAATGTCCTGCTCCACATCATTTTGGGCACCATCTTTCAATGGTGAAGAATAACTTTTTAAATAATTAAAATTCTCAGATCCAGATCTATTATTAATAGATAGTGTTAAAATTATTAATATTGTGGGGGAATTACAGAGCTGTATTCGTTGAGCCTTATGCGAATGAAAAAAATATATATATATGTATATTGTTGCGTCGGGTGAGAAGACCACTAGGTGGGGGAAGCTATGTCGATTCCCACCAAACTCCCCGGAATTGTGTAGGCCGTTGCACACGGATAATTCCGTGACGCGGCGGGTCGCTTAACCGACCATGGACGCCAATAACTCAACCGCGTGACCTAGGGTCCTCTCGTCTATGGATTAATCGGGTTACCTAATTAATCACGTGGTTTAATTACCGGGGAAACACGCCCTCGGTACGCCTGTCGAACCGGATCGGATCACTTTTTCCGAATTGGATGCAGCCGAGCAACACTGCCAAGGACGTACCGGCTAAAAGAATGGATCGTTGGGAATAAAGTCCGGCTAGAGTAGGATTCGGACCATGCTGGAGCAATAGGAGAAAGACAAAACGAGCAGGAGGTACATTCCAAAACAGTAATCCCCCGTTTCTCGGGGGTTACGTTCAAACTCCCCGGCTAAGTGAAATCACGATGAATGGACGCCTCCCCCAAAAAATCGACTCGTCTGGTCTGGTCGGTTTGAGTGAGTTGGGTTTGAGGTGCGTGAGATCGACTCGTCTGGTCTGGTCGGTTGGCAGTGAATTGGGTTTGAGTGCCGGAGATCAACTCGTCTGGTCTGGTCGGTTTGGCAGTGATTAGGTTTGAGGTGCTGGAGATCGACTCGTCTGGTCTCTGTCGGTTTGAGGTGCTGGGTACGAGCAGTGCTCGTCAACGGCGGCAAACCTTTTTCCTTCCCGAAGCATAATCGAGCACCTTAATCTTCTCCTGGAGCGTCAGACCTTCCTCTGGCGCTTCGGTTCCTTGCCAGAAGCCTTAGAAGGTGCAGGGCGTTGGGCGGCATCGTGGGGCTTGGAGAAAAAACGTAGAAAATATTCGAAGTTCACAAGCGAAACTTTGTCTCGTGCGTTGTGTGACTGGTCGAGCACCACGCGTTATAATTTATTGCTTAAATAATTTATATTTTATATATTATTACCGATGTACCGGGGAATCCGCAGAAAAAATTAGTTACGTTCCAAGGGAAAACCCGGATGAACGGCGGGGCGATAGGTGAACCGCGATAAAGCGGGGTTGACGTAATGAAAATTTATTTACAATGGGCGAGGAAAAATATGTGGCACAGTAAGGATTTATTGGTATGCAATGCTGGGATAGAGGAGAGAGGTTTTTGTGTGACAAAGCAGTCACAGAGCAGATTTGACGTGAAATTAATAACAGTAACAACAATAATGATCTTCAACAGACTTACTTAGCAGACAGGCGCCAGCACACTCAGACACACACAGAAAAGAAACCCCGATGAGAAGGGACTTTTGCAACCAGGGAGAGAGGGGAGTTGAGGTTATGCTCTTGGTACCTGGGCGCGATGGCACGACACGCCACCAATACGTTTTGGGGGGTGCTCCATGATGCCGGTACCGACAGTAGGTGCGTTGTCTCTGCCCAGCCGCACGTGTTAGACTGTGCTCGTGAAGGAGGAGCTTGAGTGGAGAAGGGCGGAGTCCAGAGTGCGAGGGTGGAGGAGTGGGCGGACCAGGTAGGCGGGTGGACGAGGCGAGGCATGGGTGGAGACGAGAAGCAGAGGCGAGAACAGCAACAACCGCATGAAAACAACACACACACACACACACACACACACACCACACACACCCAGACGGAGGAGCTTCTCCGTCTTTTATAGAGCCCGAAGCTCGGGGGAGGGATCATGCCGAATTCGTTGTCATCGCCCGAATCAGGTGCTTTGATTGGCCCGACGCCTCACGTGGTCCACCAGCTTGGGCGGGTTCGCGGTAGACGTTGGTGCAGCAGATCCTCCACGGCGGCGTTGCAGCCCACCCACCTTACAGTGAAAACGCACATGACTCACCGCACATGTCGGGTTTCGGGTAGACGTTGGTGCAGCAGGCAGATTTACCTCAGGAGTGATCAGAGGGGAGGTACGTGGGTTGTCGTGGAAGCTCAAAGCACAGTCCAGCACCTAGCACACGTCGGGATTTTGCCTCAGAAAAGAAAAGGAGAGTGGGAATGAAATGGAGGGGAAATGATTTAATAACCCTAACTATTAGACCATCGCAACACACTCCCTGTCGTCCCGCTAAAAACAAATGGAGGGAACTATCTACACGTATATTAATGGAATAACTGTCTTGGACACCTATCTGTATGTATGCATGCGGTTCCGAGAACCGCAACACTACCCCCCTCCCTTTTGCTGGACTCGACCCGAGTCGTTAACATTCGTGTGGCATGCAGGCGTAGGTTCCCCTGGTACATTTTACCTACGGATCCCTGAGTGCAACATTTCAAATACATGTCCCAAAAATAAATAATCTAGTGTGTTGCGAAACTAAACTAACAGACTCATACGGACAACTTATCTACATTGCCGGAAATTTGAATTAAACAAACAGGTGGGTTAGAACTATATACATTTCTAATATTTACA
>CM068954.1:65770586-65785586 GCA_035128595.1 Eptatretus atami
AAAGGAACGGATCGTTGGGAATAAAGTCCCGGCTAGAGTAGGATTCGGACCATGCTGGACCAATGGGAGACAAAAACGAGCAGGGAACATTCCTAATAATGATAATTTATTTACAATGGGCAAGGAAAAATATGTGGCACAATAAAGATTTATTGGGGTATGTAATGCAGGGAGAGGAGAGAGGTGTGGTGCGACAACAATATAAGCAACTTACGAAAGCAAACACAGAGCAGACTTGACATGAAATTAATAACAGTAATAACAATAATGATCTTCTACAGACTTACTTAGCAGACAGGCGCTAGCACACTGAGACACACAGAAAAAGAAACCCCGATGAGAAGGGACTTTTGCAACTAGGGAGGGAGGGAGGGGAGTTGAGGTTATGCTCTCGGTACCTGGGCGCCTGATGGCACGACGCGCCACCAATACGTTTCGGGGGGGGTGGGGGAGGGGGTGCTCCATGGTGCGGTACCCGACAGTTGTTGCGTTGTCTCTGGCCCCAGCCGCACGTGTGTAGACTGTGCTCGTGAAGGAGGAGCTTGAGTGGAGAAGGGCGGAGTCCAGAGTGTGAGGGTGTAGTCGTGGGCGGGACCAGGTAGGCGGGTGGACGAGGCCAGGCGTGGGCGGAGACGAGAAGCAGGAGGCGAGAACAGGAACACACCAGGTGAAAACACACACACACACACACCCAGACGGAGGAGCTTCTCCATCTTTTATAGAGCCCGAAGCTCGGGGGAGGGGATCATGCCGAATTCGTCATCACCCGAATCGGGCGCTTTGATTGGCCCCAACCCCTCACGTGGTCCACCAGCTTGGGCGGTGTTTCGGGTAAACGTTGGTGCAGCAGATCCTCCAAGGCGGTGCGGCAGCCCACCCACCTTACAGCGAAAACGCACGTGACTCGCTGCACATGTCGGGTTTCGGGTAGACGTTGGTGCAGCAGGCAGATTTACCTCAGGTGGATCGGAGGGGAAGGTACGTGGCTTGTCGTGAAAGCTCAAAGCGACAGTCCGGCACAGCAGCGCACGTCCGGGATTTTGCCTCAGAAAAGAAAAGGAGAGTTGGAATGAAATGGAGGGGAAAATGATTTAATAACCCTAACTATTAGACCATCGACGCATCTCCTGTCGTCCCACTAAACAAAGGGAGGAACTATCTACACGTATATTAATGGAATAACTGTCTTGGGACAACTATCTGTTGGATGCATGCGGTTCCGAGAACCGCAACAGTATATATATATATATAATAACACACACACACTAATAAAAGCAGTGTGTGGGTGCGTGCGTGTGTGTGTGGTCCGCGTGCGTGTGTGTGTCCGGTGGTGTGGGCGCGTCGTGTGTGTGGGGGTGCGTGTGTGTGGTCCGTGGGGGTCGCGTGCGTGTGTTGGGGGTCCGGTGGTGTGTGGGGGTCGCGTGCGTGTGGTGGGGGTGGTGCGTGTGTGGGGGGTCCGCGTGCGTGTGTTGGGGGTCGCGTGGTTGTGTGG
Source organism: Eptatretus atami (assembly GCA_035128595.1). NCBI lineage: Eukaryota > Metazoa > Chordata > Myxini > Myxiniformes > Myxinidae > Eptatretus > Eptatretus atami. The sequence goes on from CM068954.1 coordinate 65,772,079, forward strand.
GGCGTGCGTGGTGGCCGCGCGGTGGGTCCGCGTGCTGTGTGGGGCGTCCGCGTGCGTGTGTGTGGGGTCCGCGGTGCGTGTGTGTGGGGGTCCGCGGTGCGTGTTGTGGGGGTCGCGTGCGTGTGTGTGGGGCCCTGCGTGTTGTGGGGGTCCGCGTGCGTAGTGTGGGTGGGGGGTCCGCGTGCGTGTGTGTGGGGTCGCGTGCGTGTGTGTGGGGGTCCGCGTGCGTGTGTGTGGGGTGCGCGTGCGTGTGTGTGGGTCGGTCTTGCGTGTGTGTGGGTCGGCGTGCGTGTGTGTGGGTCCGCGTGCGTTGTGTGGGTCGGCGTGCGTGTTGTGGGTCGGTCGTGCGTGTGTGTCGGTTGTCGCCTCCATAACTCCAAACAATAAACACCTAGCAGTCTGAAATTTTGCATGCACACAAAGAAACTCTAAGGAAGTGCAAGGGTGAAAATTGGGTGTTTGGGTTAAAATAAAATACCTTTTGAAGATAATTAACGGCTTATTTAATTATATCCTTCATCAGGCGATCCTCGGCGACTTTGCTCTCTGGGTAACTTCGCTGGGTCGGAAGCTGCAATTTTTTGGCCTGCTCAACCATGCCTCGACTTGGAACAGCCGCAACGATTTCTTAACGATAACGTTTTTTTAAGATCCTCGTGGAGGATTCTCTAAGTCTTACTCACGTGTTGTTCTTCATTTCTTCTTGTGGACTTTTTTGTTTCACAGCCTACAGTTTTCATCGAAACTTTCTTGAAAACTTGGCAATATATATGTAAAAATACCCTGCGCAGACAGTAACGATCTCCGATTTTGAAAATTCCTCCTAGAAAAAAAGTTATGACGTCAAAATATCTCCGCTAATGGAAATCGCCTAAAAAAATAATCTCCGAAACTAGGCAAGCATTTTGAATTTAGTTTGCGGGAATCGAACAGAGCATTAGCAGAGATGAATACCGCACATATGATTGTACATATCAATTTTTTATGGACGTCATTTATTTGTTTCAGCAGCCTACAGTTTCATCGAAACTTCCTGAAACTTGGAATATATATATATTAAAAAATAACCTACGCAGACAGTAACCATCTCGATTTTGAAATTCCTTCCTAGAAAAAAAAGTTATGACGTCAAAATATCTCCGCTAATGGAAATCGCCTAAAAAATTATCTCAAACTAGCAAGCTTTTGAATTCTGTTTGCGGGAATCGAACAGGGCATTAGCAGAAGAAAATTACCACATATGATTGACGTCATATCAATTTTTTATGACCTCATTCCTATTTTTTGACATTTTTTTGTTTCACAACCCAGAGTTAATCATCGATCTTCGTGAAACTTGCCATGTATATGCAGAAAACCCACGCGCAACAGTAACCGTCTCCGATTTTGGAAATTCTTCCTATAAAAAAAGTTAACGTCATAATATCGCCACTAATGGAAATCGCCTATACGATTATCTCCGAAACTAGTTTGTTTCACAGCCTACAGTTTTCATCGAAACTTCCTGAAACTTGGCATATATATGTAAAAATACCCTGCGCAGACAGTAACCATCTCCGATTTTGGAAATTCTTCCTAGAAAAAAGGTGACGTCATAATATCGCCGCTAATGGAAATCGCCTATACATTATCTCCGAAACTAGGCAAGCTTGTTTGAATTTTGTTTGCGGGAATCAAGCCGGGCATTAGCACAGATAATTTATCGCAAACCTGATACATCACAATGACACCATATTCGTTTTTATGACGTCATCATTAAGAGGACGAGGATCTTGGCTCATTCGAGCTTGTTTCCCCCCCACTTTCTTCACTCATATCATCGAATGCCTGCTCATCATAGCTACCAATCGCTGAATACATTGCAATGCTTATAAACACCCGGAGGTCAGCTCCGGGAGGTGTACGTTTAATGTGTTGCTAATCGCATGCCAAACGAGCCATTTCTTCTCAACCGTTTCGTTGAAGTGCTTAAGCCACTTGGGAAGCGCTCTCCAAGCTGCTTAGTTGTTCGTTTCGGTTAAAGTACCCCTCTCAATGGAATATTGATGACAGATGTACGTTTCCGCCTGTGTTGGGCCCTTCCGTGCCATGCGGTTGGTGTCTCAGGAGGTGTCTCATCCGCTGAAAATGTGCAATTTTATTTTGACAGGACTTCATTTTGTTATAAATTTTTGTGCGATCTTTTAATATAATCCACCCCTCACCCTGACATTGATACATATATAAAAACAATAGAGTTCATCAACCAGGTACTTGCCATGATCTGGCTATGAAGGCAGAAAGCAGAGATCGACATTTTGTGTTCTGGTCCTTGATATCTTTTTCAATCGCACTTTGCTAATCTCCCACTTGAATTCCTCTTTCAAAGAACTCTGTTTGAAGGTAAATCTTTGTGTTTGTCGTTTTTATGTATTTTATGTGTGTGTGTATGTTGATAAACTCTATTACCATAATGGAACTTTGTGTGTGTGTGTGTGTGTACATGCGTGCGTCTTTCATTCGTATCCACCTATGTGGGTTTCAGAATGTTGAATGGAGTCCTCCCAGAGAAGGCTCAAAGTATCCCCCTTCATTTCGATTCATGGACCAAGCTGTGAAGTTTTCTGTTCTCAAAGTTTTGTGCCGAGGGCTATCTTCAGGATCGTCGCTGAGCCCAGGACAGCTTACAACTGCAGTTCGTTTGTAATAATATTCCCAGGGATGGTTTTTAATATCTCTGTGAGTACAACTGACAGATTTTTTTCAGTGAGTACAGAATATATATATATATATATATATATATATATATATATATAAATATAATATATATATACACGAGGTGTGTTCAAAAAGTATCCAACCTTAATTTTTCGTGCGTAAACAAATGAAGCTAGGGAGGCGTGTTTGGTGCACTATGTAGGCGATCCTAATTCGTATGCGTGAATATTTTCCCGCCTGCAGAAGCTGTCAGTCGCCGACAGACCGCCGATGAGTGAGGAAGTGTAAGTGTGCGCCGTCGGATTTTCGTTTTTGACAAAATGACGGATCACTGTGGTCTCATCGCCAGTGATCAGTGTGTTGAAGAAGTTGGGATCGCTGTTCACAGTCTCCAGCATGTCCTGTGCGATCTCCAAACAGAGTTGCTTCTGCTCGATCGTTAGCAGCTTTGGCACGAACTTCGCTGAGATTCTCCTTAAGCCCAAATCCTCAGTCACAATGGAATGAACGGATCCAATGCTGACGCCCGCCTCGTCTGAGTTCTCTGATCGTGATTCGACGATCCTGCATCAGCAGGGTCCTCACTTGGTCAATGACGATCTTCATTTCGAGATGTTGAGGGCCTACCAGAACGTGCTTCACTTCCACTGATGTGCGACCATCTTTGAAGCGGTGTTACCACTCTTTTATCTGTGTGGTGCCCATTGCTTCGTTCTCGAAGGCCTGTTGAATCTTGCGGATCGTTTCCACTTGGGAATCGCCAAGCTTACACAAAATTTGATGCAGTAGCGTTGTTCAAGTTTTTCCGTCATTTTGTCAAAACGAAATCCGATGGCGCTCACTTACACTTCCTCACCCATCGGCGGTCTGTCGGCGACTGACAGCTTCTGCAGGCGGGAAAATATTCACGCATACGAATTAGGATCGCCTACATACGTGCACCAAACCACGCCTCCCTAGCTTCATTTGTTTACGCACGAAAAATTAGTTGGATACTTTTTGAACACACCATATATATATATATATATTATATATATATATATATATATATATATATACAGTGGAGAACAAGTATTTGATACACTGCCGATTTTGCAGGTTTTCCCACTTACAAAGCACGTAGAGTCTGTAATTTTTATCATAGGTACACTTCAACTGTGAAAGACGGATCTAAACAAAAATCCTGAAAATCACATTGTATGATTTTTAAATAATTAATTTGCATTTTATTGCATGAAATAAGTATTTGATCACCTACCAACCAGTAAGAATTCCGGCTCTCACAGACCTGTTAGTTTTGTCTTAAGAAGCCCTCCCATTCTCCATTCATTACCTGTATTAACTGCACCTGTTGAACTCGTTATCGGCATAAAGACAGCTGTCCACACTCAATCAATCAGACTCCAACCTCTCCACAATGGGCAAGACCAGAGAGCTGTCTAAGGACATCAGGGACAAAATTGTAGACTTGCACAAGGCTGGGATGGGCTACAGGACAATAGGCAAGCAGCTTGGTGAGAAGGCAACAACTGTTGGCGCAATTATTAGAAAATGGAAGAAGTTCAAGATAACAGTCAATCTCCCTTGGTCTGGGGCTCCATGCAAGATCTCACCTCGTGGAGCCTCAATGATCATGAGAAAGGTGAGGGATCAGCCCAGAACTACACGGCAGGACCTGGTCAATGACCTGAGAGAGCTGGGACCACAGTATCAAAGAAAACCACAAGTAACACACTACGCCGTCATGGATTAAAATCCTGCAGCGCACGCAAGGTCCCTCTGCTCAAGCCAGCGCATGTCCAGGCCCATCTGAAGTTTGCCAATGACCATCTGGATGATCCAGAGGAGGAATGGGAGAAGGTCATGTGGTCTGATTAGACCAAAATAGAGCTTTTTGGTTTTAAACTCCACTTGCCGGTTTTGGAGGAAGAAGAAGAGATGAGTACAACCCAAGAACACCATCCCAACCGTGAGGCATGGAGGTGGAAACATCATTCTTTGGGATGCTTTTCTGCAAAGGGGACAGGACGACTGCACCGTATTGAGGGGAGGATGGATGGGGCCATGTATCGCGAGATCTTGGCCAACAACCTCCTTCCCTCAACAAGAGCATTGAAGATGGGGCGTGGCTGGGTCTTCCAGCATGACAACGACCAAAACACACAGCCAGGGCAACTAAGGAGTGGCTCCGTAAGAAGCATCTCAAGGTCCTGGCGTGGCCTAGCCAGTCTCCAGACCTGAACCCAATAGAAAATCTTTGGAGGGAGCTGAAAGTCTGTGTTGCCCAGCGACAGCCCCGAAACCTGAAGGATCTGGAGAAGATCTGTATGGAGATCAGTGTATCAAATACTTGTTCTCCCCACTGTATATATATATATATACAGTATATCACTGGTACAACTGACACTCTTCAGCTTCCAGGATCTTTTCACTTCATTCTTGAGGTCTTGTTATTTCGTCATTTTCTTGATTTCTGCATCGTTCGTCCAAAATCACTGGTATTAACACCTCAAGATTTCAGCAATGCCTTCTTCTCTTTTTTTGCACCCAAGTACGATATCTGGTCGCAATGCTTTGTTTTCGATGTTCACGGCCGATGGGATCATTAGGTCGAACGTGAGCGGTACTTCAATGTTTTCAATGATTGCTTTTGATTCATTTTCCAACAAATTTTCTGGAACTGGAATATCAAAGTTTTTGCAGATGTACCAGCAAATTACTTTACAAAGTGTGTTGTATTGTCACATGTACAGCTGTTCTGACTGTTTTTTTGTTGTTTTTTTTTCGTTTTTGGTCATTAAGCGTCTCACATATTCTCTTTGCTAACCCCACCTCCACCCCTCACCTGTCTTATGTTTTTTTCTCCTCCTCCCCCAACCTTTCTCTCTCTGTCCCCTCCTAATAAAATGCAGCACTCTCCTCCTACACCTCTGTCGCTCTTCGCTGACACACAACCTCCCTCCCGCAGTGAATAGCAACATTTGGTGAGTTGTCGCTCTCCCACCTACACCTTCTTCACCCTCTGCCTCCCCTCCTCCGCTCACCCAACACCGCTCCTCTCTCTCTTTTTCTCTCCCCCCCCCAATTGACCCCGTCAGTGAAGCGACAGGTTGTATTTGCTAGTATATCATATATATATATATATATATATATATATATATATATATATATATATATATATTAGCGGGGTGTACTTACACATTGTGTAAACATACGAACCGTGTTTCCCCATTGTCTTGGGTCACTCACCTGCATTTGAATTTTCATTTACAGATGCTTTCGACGGTTCTGTGATTTTCCTGGTATATTGGCTTCGATGTCCGTCGGAACACAAAATGACACTGGTTCCCCATTGTCTCGGGTCACTCACCTGCATTTTTTTCCATTTATTTATATTTCATTTATGGATGTTGTCCAACGATTCTGTGATTTTTTTTTTTCCCGTGTAGCGGCTTCGATGTCCATCGGCACGCAAAATCTCAGCTTTCTACGTCACCCGAATGCACCGATCATTAATATCAGTCAGTGGTTAGAAAGACCTTTATAGATACTAGCGGGATGTGCTTAACATTGTGTAAACATACGAACCGTGTTCCCCCTTGTCTCGGGTCACTCCCCTGCTTTGATTTTTCATTTATTTAATTTTCATTTATGAATGCTTTCCAACAGTTTTGTGATTTTTTTCCCGGTGTACTGGCTTTGATGTCCATCGGCACGCAAAATTTCAGCTTTCTACGTCACCTGGAAGTACCGATCTTTAATATCAGTCAGTAGTTAGCACACACACACACACACACACACACCACACACACACACACACACACACACACACACACACACACACACACACACACAGTTTTTGGCCCCATCTCTCAATGGTGAAGATTCACTTTAAAATTCTCGGATACACATCTTCATCGAAATCTAATAAATCAATCCTTGTCACACACTCAACCTGTCCACCAAGCTTCGTCTGAATTCGTCCATAACTTTTTGGGATATTGTGCTCAGACAAACAAACAAACAAACAAACAGGGGTGAAACATAACCTTTGCCACTGATAATTATGAACAAAGGCAGACGCAGTAATTTTGTAAAGTCTCGTGTTGGCTGAACAGTTAAGGTAGCTGGCTTAAGATCTTAGGGGTCTTGCGTTTGAGCCCCCGTCAGCCGTTGAATCAACACCAGGTGGGGTTGATCAGACTGTCATCCTTCCGAGGACAGCAAAATGAGTACCAGTTTACTGGTAATGTACATCAGCAACAGCCACACCCAAGAAAATGATGCAACTAGCAACCGCAGGCTGCACATGATGGCTAGCGAGTAATTTTGTACAATTGTGCTGAACATGAGAAAACAATGAAAAGCGTGGGACAGTATACAGGTTCTCAAAATAAGACAAAGCATCCACATCGTTTTAGGCGAAGTTAAAAACACCACTTTTAAAGAAGTCATGCTCCACGCAGACCATTATAGACTTCCGCTTACCATACAAAAAAAACCAAGACAAAACCATTGGCTGGTAATAATAGCGCAGGCTTTGGTGGGCCGAATGGCCTCCTCGTGCATCGAAATTCCTTGTAAAGGAACTCGTATTATTTTTTATTATAGCTTCGGAAAGAAGGAAAGATAATTGCACAGTGAAAGTGGTGATCACTCTGAGGAGGGTGATGGATTTTAACAGGGAACACAAACAGAAATTATTTTTTTCTGAAAACTATTGACAATCATCACGATATAACTTAGGAAGGGGGGGGGGGGGGGGGAGCCTGAATTTTTTTTGCCAAAAAGTCCTAATGTCGATTTTCGATTTTTGCCAGTGATGTTACACCTTGAACTTCACATGGAAAAAACAGTGAATTTTGAGCTCAGATTCTGATATTGATGCCACCACCATTAGCAACTTTGAAGGTCCTCTGTACGTCGAAACTGATCAGTGGGATTTTGAAGGAACTATTGGAGACAAAATTAATGATGGAAACACTTTTGGGGGAATTATTGAGTAGTCTCGTTTTGAGCCTCATGCGAGCAATTCAGAAAAAAGATTGCGACAATGGACCGACAAAATGGGGGATGATTGCTTTGTCCCACCGTCACAGGCTGACCAGGCATCCTGTATGTTAAGGGATCGTCCTATTTCATACTTTTCCGGGACGCCATTTGTGTCTGTGGTCGTGCTATGTTCCACCGTCATGTCCGTACGGAGTTGTGCCCCACCGTAGTGTCTGTGGTCGTGTCGTGCCGTGCCGTGTCCCACCATCGAGGTGGGTGGTGGTGAAGTGAGATCGGTCTCCGGCAGGCCATCACAAGTGTTTGATTCACCACTCAAATCATCTCTGTACATGTGTTGGTAGCTCGGTAGAGATTGTCTTACAGTTTTGAGCAATGGTTGTTTCTTCCACTTAATTGTGGAGATGGCATTCTCTGCTAGCTGTGAGCCAGAGGTCAAGAGACATCATGGGGTGTGGCGCTGTCGGTACCTGTGCAGGGCGATGAAAGTCCAAGTCTTCAGGTCCTTGGCGCTTCCAGGAGGTCATTGGTGCTTCCAGTCTTGCTCTACGGATGTGAGACTCGACTCTGACCAAGGATCTGAGATGTAGACAATTCCTCTGGTACCAGGTCCTTTCGGAGAATCCTTCATTATCGCTGGTCGGACTTTGTGTCCAGCGAGCGGTTGCTGAGAGACTCAAATGAGATTTATTACCTGCATCGTCCTGAGCGTCAGCTGTGGCTGAATGGATATGTGGCTTGTTTTCCCAAACGCAGGTCCTGCTCACCAGATTATCTTAGCGAGGGAGCCTTGTGAGTGGAGTAGGAGGCCAATGGGCCAGCCACGTGCATCGTGGTTGCAGCAGATTGATCAACATCTCAAGGAGATGGGGATGGGCCAGGCACCTGCCTGGGAGATGGCCAGATGGAGGCCCTTGGAGTACTGACAAAAAGTGGACGCAGCGATGCGCTGCTCCGGCGTATGCTCCCATACCTGACCTGATCTGATCTCATCTGATCCTCTCTCGACTGTGTCAGATAACAAGGTCTATCCATTTCTGTCTTTTCATAAAAGCGCTCTGAAAAATGTTCTGAGCAGAAAAGCAAACAATTTATAGGCCTGATCCACATTCTGGTATTCCGGACAAACCTCGTCCAATTTATGGCAACACTCGACTCTTTTGGCCATCGATGCAATATGAAACCATCTCAGTTTGGAATACTACTACTACTACTACAACACTAACGGAGGCATCGACTCGGAATATTTGTGGAAAAATCGTAAATTATTTGTCGTTTGAGTTTAATTGTACCGCGATATAACCCGTCGACAGTACAAATCTTGCGGTCTGCATACAGGTGACATCATGGCTAATCGTGAAGATGATGATTTTGACCTTTAAAATCGCAAAATTACCTACTTTGTAAATCGCAAAAAAGACATCATATCTATTTTGTACGGTATCAAGGGATAGTTTAACGTCGAGGTGGTCTGAGCATTTGGGTTTCCCTTTCAAGCCACAACATTATGATGAGTCATTGATCACAAACAACCAGAATACACTTATTTGTGGGCACAAATAACAAGACCACATGGAGTCATCCACCAGCTATTCCAAAGTGCAACTACAACAGCAAACTTATTACTCTTTAAATGTGAGAGTAATTGTATAACATTACAACACAGGCATACCATGGTGTTGAGGCGAGTACATTAAATACACACAACAGAGTTCTCCACCAATTCCAGAGGTCTCAAAATAAACTAGAAGGGCACTCGGTAGAGCGCATACCTCTGCACCGTAATGCCTGATCCACGAGAACATATTTGGCCCAATACATTTTTGAAATATCGTGCTATATATCGTTTTTGGCCCTTCCTCTCAATGGTGAAGAATCACTTAAAAAAAATTCAAGTAGTCAGATCCAAACCATATGACCAACAGAAAAAGCCAAGTCCTCATTGATGACGTAATGCTGCTCATGAATGATTTTACCATATTCAAGAATGCCACGCAGTGTGCAGGAGGTCTGGTTCGACACCGCTGTCCATTACCATGCTCAAATGTTGAGAGCATTGGCAACCATACCAACCTACAAAGCTTTAATGCATTCAAGAGCAGAAAATTGTGGCAAATTGAGACCATCTCTAGTTTCTTCCTTCGCTCAGTATTGGTTCACTCGTTCACACACCAAGGGGACAACAGGATTCAGCACTTCCTTTCTCTCTGCCACTGAAGGTGGGCAGAGGTTATGTTATCACCACTGTCTCTGTATGTCTGTTTTTTCAGTGAGAAGGATCTCTCAAAAATTTGGATGGATTTTGGATGGCAATCCAAGGGGGTTTCCTGGTTGCCCGGAACCCCACCCCCCCCCCCACCTCCCAACAAAAAAATATTTACCATTACAGTGGCAAACCCAGGGGTTCTCCTGGTCACCCAGAACTCCTTCTAGTATGTCATATAGGCACTACCATCACTCAGGTAGGTCTCACTAGTCATGATATTTAAGATTGAAACTTGAAGTTTATTGAATTCAGCTATTTTATTTTTAGTTATGCATTTAAATATTAAATTAATTAACTTTTATATCTTTTTGCACAATACATGCATATCAAAGAATATGTGAATGTGCATTTATTTGAAAGCTGCAATAAAGTTTTCATAACGTTCATATGACTTAGATTTTCTGTTATTTGGAAACCGCCCCCTACCCAATTCCTGGATTTGCCCCTGAGTGGGGATACAAAACGTACACTTCAGCCTGGCAGAGGTATGCGCTCGTCTGCGTGCCGTTCTACTTGGCTCATCCCCCACGCAGCGGAAGATGGGGTTTTGCAATCACTTCTGTGTGGGCTGTAACTTTTTTTACCGTTTGACCTTTTATCAAATTTTCAACAAAGCAATATTATGAGAATATGGAGAAGACAAATTAATAATTTCATTGAAATCATTTTCGTTCTTATCTGTTTGTATTATTATTCAACACTTTTTTGACTATTGTTTTATTTACTTATTAACACCCCCCCCCCCCCCCAACAATCACTGTCCAATTGACAATTTTCAGGTAGAAACCCACCCTCAATGGAGAAATATTTTGATTACAATTGTGACATTGTCGGTCACATTGGTATGGCAGCCATCTTAATAAAACATAATAAATAAAAACATTATATCCCTGAAACTGCTGATTGGAAAAATCTGAAACTTTGCACATCTCATTCTACACCCAATGGGGAATATAGGATCGTTAGGATGATGTCATCGGTGAAGCGGTAGACCAGCCATAAATGTTTTAATCAAAATCCTTATTTACCATTGCGATTCAGTGCGTATTATATCCAGGCCGTAACATTTTTACCAATTGAGCTTTCGTCATCAAATCGACAACAAACCTTTATGAGATTGTGCAGAACACAAATTAACAAAATGTACAATTTTTTTTAACTATCGTTTTTTTGTCAAGTTTAGTTTGAGTACAAAGCGGACGTGGACGGGCTTTGCATTTTCGGATGCTTTCTGGTTTGATTTGCATTTACAGTCATCCATATATGAGCCTTTCCACAGTAATGGGTAACCATTGTGGTATATACATAGTCCACATTAAGTGTGTCCAGTTTATCTTACAAATGAGGGGAAATAAAAGACTGACCCCTCCACTACTGGAATCCAACAGTAAGAAGATAATCTAACTCAGCACAATTTATTGATGGGGTGTTCTTCGTGTATAGCGTAGGCTCTCGTAGTGATGATTATTAAACGACCTCTGACCTGCTCAAAGCCTTCTGTAACAAACGTGACTTTGGACCGCAATCGGAAAGCCAGATTTTTGTACAGCTTTTACGGCGATATGGACTTACCACTAATGTTATCCTTTGTTACACATTTGTCATTTAGGTTGTTATGTTATCACAAAAATAACAAGATCGTATTTTTAAAGGTTGTGCAGCTTGAGCATTTTGTTTCTTTCATGACGAATTGACAGATAGCATAACGATTGTTACTCCGTTTTCAATCCCCCAGCATTCATATTAAAGTATATTTTTAGCAAATTCAGGGTGTGGGATATCACAAATAAAGTCTTTTTACACATATAATCTAAACCAGTCTCAATCAAAAACGTATGTGTTCATATAAAACTCTTGGTAAATCTATGTAGTTTTTCATATAACACTTAAGACAAAGATTTATTCCCATCACAGTGAATAAAATTTTATCTGCACGCTTTAATTTTAGGACAATAGCGGTTTTTGCTATAAATAGTATATATCTACATTTATATACACCTCAAAACATGTTAGTGGTATGCTATGGATACTTTAGGAATTCTGTGATAGCTCCTGAAGATAAGACCCTTAAATGTAGCATATTACTGTGGAACAGCCCATATCTAATAAGCAGTTTGACCAAACAGCTCCTTTCTGCCTTAAATACTTGCCTCACAACAATCATTGGGTGCCGCAAACTCCTTTGCTCACATTCCATTCTGGGATATGGTATAAAAAAATTATTTTTTAACATTTTGGGCTGCATGTCGACGTAACCACGACTGCGACCACAAGTTCCAGGTTCTACAAGCACTATGTTATTTACAGCGATTTGTAGGCACGTAAATGAATACGACTACAAAATAAACGAGAAGGGCACTCGGTAGAGCGCGTACCTCCGCCACGTAATACCTGATCCACAAGAACATATCTGGCCCAATACATTTTTGAATTATCATGCTATATATCGTTTTTGGCCCCATCTCTCAATGGTGAAGAATCACTTCAAAAAATTAAATAATTCTTGTACCCAGATCCAGATTCAGATCACTAAAATCTAATCAATTCTTCGTCACACACCAAACGTGTCCACCAAGTTAAATCCCAATCCGTCCACAACTTTTTGAGATTTTGTGCTATATATCGTTTTTAGCCCCATCTGAATGGTGAAGAATCACATAAAAAAATTCTAGTGGTCGGATCCAGATTCTGATCTTCACCAAAATTGAATCAATTCTTCCTCGTCACACACCCAACATGTCCACCAAGTTTAATCCAAATCCGTCCACAACTTTTTGAGATATAGTGCTATACATAGTTTTTGGCCCGATCTCTCAATGGTGAAGAATCACTTTTAAAATTCTAGTCGTCAGATGCGGATCTGGATATTCCCCAAAGTCTAATCAGTTCGTCCTTGTCACACACCCAACCTGTCCACAAAATTTCATCCGGATCCGTCCACAAAACAAACAGACAGACAGACAGGGGTGAAAACATAACCTCCTTCACCTTCGATGGTGGAGGTAAAAAGATACAAGTTAGGAACACAATTGATCTTTTTGGATTCAAATGTCCAAGTTGTCTCCAATCATAGTGTGGTAAGTGTAGCTGTGAGTACAACCCAGGACCTCAGGTCACTGATCTTCACTCAATTCAACCTGTTGAACTCAGAAGGGCAAAATGGTCATCCTTATATTACACTTCATAAATATGTGATCCAAAACCCAACAGCCACGATGATTCCGGATGTGTGTGTATGTGTGTGTATTGTGTGTATTACGACTGTGGGTGTATGTATATGTGTGTATACGTAGTGTGTGTCGATGGCAACACGTTTCATCCTTTAGGTGACGACAGCACATTGAGTTTGTGTTTAGGAAACCGTTTGCAACACACACACACACCACCAACAAGACGCACACGCCACACACGCCACAGCACCACACACGACAACACACCATACACAGCTAAACCACGACGACAGCACACGACACCACACACACACAAACTCCATCGGCCTCACCCCACACCATCGTCGTACATTACACGCTTGCTG
>CM068954.1:65827030-65842057 GCA_035128595.1 Eptatretus atami
CTATTAAAATCTACGTGAGTGAGTGATGTTTCTAACTGTGTGAAAAAGGTGACCCTGTCATTGCTGTCACTGCGTGAGTGAATTTTGAAAAGAGTGTGCTGGTAACTGTTGCAGGTGAAAGACACAGAAATTAGGTGTCCCTTTATTATGTCTTCAAAAACAATGTCATTTGGAAGAAAAGAAGATCGCAAAAATATAGCTACTCCGGCTCTAGGGCAAGCCAAACTGCTGAAGAACCATTGGCCATTCATCAATCTTCGCCATTGGCTTTCGCAAGGAGGACTACGTCTCGTTTCTTATAAAAACAAGACATGTTTTTCCTTAGCGAGGAGTTTAACTTGGGTCGTACGCAATGGGGACCTTCCCCCATTGATATTCAGGGTAGCTATAGAAAAGGTCATGATGCGAGGGGAAAAAAACGAAGAGGTTATATTGCAAAAAGATTGATCTACTTGAAGATCTTCCTTCGCTTTAAGAACATGCTTTTTAAGGCGGTACATTTCTCGTTCCCCAACTCCGAGTTCGCTAGATTTTGCGACGAGGTATTTCGCAGAGGTTATGAAGATTTTTCGATCTGAAAAAAAAAAATCTTTCACTTGTACTCGCTTCTTCCGAAAAGTGTCTTTGAGGAATTTTAGAATTTCTGCGGGTCCTGATGGTCGGCTCATCCTTCACCTCATGGGACAACAGGGAATCGTTCCAGCCCTCGATGCTGACACCAGAAGAGAGCGATGAGGCCCCGTCAGTCATAGTCCAATTGACCTGAGTCAATTTCACTTTCTATAGGGAAGTCAGGCACTGGTGCAGCAGGTGCTGCGTGTGCCGTTCCCTGAATGTCTGCGGTAGTTTGAAGCGTCTGTGCATCAGATGCTCATGCCACAGGGGTTGTGAAATTTTCGCTATGGTCATGTCACACTCCGAGAGTACATGAGGAGTTTCAACGATGGAAACTGTGCATTCCATCTCCGTACAGTCTGAGACACCGTGTGGAACAACCTCCTCAGGCGCCTCACACCTCATGGAGACAGACGCTAAAATGGACTCATTGTTGACGACTGCAGTGAAAGGAGCTGCAGGGTCATCATTATCATCACAATCAGCTTTTTCGTCATAATGAACTGCTTCTTCCTCATCATCAGGAGTTAGAGCAAGCCTGGTGTTTGGCTGTGGTTAGGGTGGCGGCTTGGGATCCTAGGGTCCTGAGGTCCTGAGTTCAAGCCCCGTTGGCCGCTGAATTAATACACCAGGAGGTTGACTCAGCCTGTCATCCTTCTGAGGTCGGCAAAATGAGCACCAGTGTACTGGTAAGGGGGACACTGTATCAGCAGCATAGCCGCGTCCCAACCAATGATGCACCAGCAGCCACAGGCTGCACTCAATAGAGAGAGAGGAGTTAGAGCAGTGGATCTATTATGCAAAGTTACGTCGGTCACACAAGGAGCCACCTGCGTGTGTGGTCCATTGTGGTTCCCAGATAACACAATCTTTTTCAATTCGTTTACAACTGCTTCATTATTAACGTTCGGACGTTTGTGGTTTTTTTTCGAGCAGTAACAGTCGTGAAACCTCCGTCATCCATTGAGGTTACCTCTCACTGCTGCTGTCGATATCGAAGGATGGTTGTCCGAACTATTAATGAGTTCTGCCTGTTTGGGCGTGCGCGTGCTCACAGGGACAATTACCTTCGTACACGTACCTTTAAGATGCCCGTGTTCCCCGCAAATGAAGCACGTCGTTGTTTCGGTCGACACATATATTTGATAATTGTGTCCATTAACCGAGAGCATTATGATTGCGTTCAGCGTCTGAACATTATTTTTAAGAATGATATAACAATGATGCCGGAAGGTCATGATGTGTCGGAGCGAGGTGTCTGCTTGAAACCACAGCAAAATCCTGGATATCCGTGACACGACGGTGCTGAAACTGCAAAGAGCAGAGATGATCTGCTCGTTTTTTATAAAAGGCGGTAAATTTGACAAGCCCATTCAAACCGCCGGGGTGTCCATTAGACTAACACTGATATAAATGTCCTGTGGCAAGGACAGACCGTGTTCAACCACCTCATTAACGAGGTGTTCCTCTGACACAAAAACCACGATTCTGTGGTTCATCTTCGAGGCGGCCAGAATATTATCCAGGCCGACAAGCTCACGAAGACTTGTTACCACGTCCTCGACGCTGATTCCTTCGGGCGGGCAAGCAATGAGTCCATGCTTACGAGTCAATGACTCACGCCTGCTATTCTGCAACCGAATGTTTGCCATAGCTAAAAAATAAACTAAGGAAACAATTGAGTAAACTAACAAAAGAAAACCTGTCACGAGCAAAGCCTGCAGGCAAAGGTAAAATAAAAATAAATAGGAAATGGTAAAGCCGATAATAGTCCAGGAGCAAGGACCTGAAAAAAATGAAATCGTTCAACACTCCCTGCAGAAAAGGTTTGACTTGACAGAGTGGTAGAATAGACCCTATAGAACACCTCCAGGTAGTATGTGGTTTCAAATTGTGGTATCATTAAAATTCTACAGGCCATTATACATACCAAGGGTACATACATATCAAGTGTGGACTGACATGGCCCTAGAGCAGTCCATCAACCGCGACAGCAAGACAAACGGTGGCATCATAGGGATCAGTCAGAGAGCAGTAGCTCTAGAACGATAGTTCCTGACATGTCATGAACGAGCAGCCATCACAACCACAATGAAGGAGATGTGTGCCATACAGGACTCAGATCGTGTTGGTACCCACAGAGAAGCAGCACCAAAGAGGGTGGAGAGAGATGAAAGTGATGTTCAGAAGCTGCTGACCGTCATCACGTCAGAGCTTATGACCGATCCCTTGTCCCTAGACAACGTTGATGATTGAATTTCGTCACTGATTAACATTGCCACAGGTATCAGGATGCCCCCAGATGCTGAGCTACATCGATCGTGTTTAACTCCCTACCAGATCGGCACAGCTTAAATGACAACATTTGTTGAACAGAGACTGAATACCAATGAAGTGACATTTTGGGATTCCCTGCCAACCTGAAGATCAAAACATTTGCCACACAAGCAAGAAGAAAACAGTGAAGCTAACTGATGAGAAAGTTACTCACTCTTAGTGCTGACTGTGAACTGCTCTTTCGCTGCCGCCTTCTATCACAGGAAAGTCAAGGGACATCAATCTATATATTAATACTGAAGGACCAATTTTGCTCCTCCTAGCGGTCGCGTCACGTTTTTCTCGGTACTGTGACCTGGACTGAAAGAAACTTCGTACCTGTAAGAGTGCATCGCACATAGTGGAATAGTCAAACTTCAACTCTGAAGCAGAAATAAACACTTTTCGTTTTACATTCGTTTACATGGCGACGTGTGACGTCACCGCTGAGAGGCGTAAGGACGTCATGACATCATGGTCATTCGCTGACGTCATTACGTCTGTCGTCGACAGACCGTCACCGCTGAGAGGTGTAATTCCACTCCTAGCGTCTGCAATGAAAACCCTCTTCTGCACATTGACTACCTCAGAATGTGAATTTGACACAAAAAAAATGTAACAAGAAAACATTGTATCTTCTATATTAATACTGAAGGACCAATTTTGTGCTCCTCCTAGCGGTCGCGTCACGTTTTCTTCGGTACTGTGACCTGAGAAGTTTTGACACATTTACGTCAAAGTAGACAAGTGCACAAATCAGGGGACTTCTTCACAAGGAGTAGTGTACACCAAAATGTCGTGTACAAGGACGTTTTTGAGGCCTCATTAGGTAAGTCCATGGAGTACATCGACTGGGATCCGGCTCTTACAAGAGCCACCACTGGTCGTCATATTGGGCTCATGGAACGGAATCCGTCTGTGACGGGTTTCGGCTAGTCTGAAGGAACTCCTCAGCTACGATATATCAACAGTGTGCCATATATCCCTGGCCCATTACGATGGCAGCTTGAGGAAGACCAACAAGAGCGTACTCATTGCTGAGTTAGAGAAGAAGGTAGATGTCCATCCAAAACTGCCACAAGTCACAACCAGCCAGATGTCTACGGCCCACATCGTCGATGCATGGCGCTGGTACAGATGACAAAGTCCGCTGGTGCTGCAAACTGTCGGTGAAATGGCATTCAAGTATTACAGCCTGGTTACTGCCCTCTACGTCGGAATTGTTGTCAGCGGGTTGATTCTTCGACGCGTACTCCAGCCTCTCATATCAAGCTGGGAGCGAGAGAAACGAGGAACATCTGCAGCCTTAGAGGTGACAATCCAAGGGCCAGCCACTCCTATTCCAAAGCAGTGGATCAAATACATTGGAAATGTAGAAAACAAAGTCAACTTGTGTGCCTTCTTGGCAGACACATGGTGCCACTGGGGTACACATCTGCTTGATGGTCAACACCTAGTCAACGGTGGTGGTTAAAGAACTACCGCAAGAAGTCTGTGCTAGTCATCAGAGAGGCACTGCGAAGAACTGGTTCCCTCCTCAAGTCGATCATGAAGAGGCAGACACCCGAATATTGCTACATGCAAAACATGCCTCTCATTATCACAACAGGATTGTGATTCAATCACCTGACACAGAGTGGCTGTCCTCTGCACACACCTACAGAAAACTTCAGTGTCGGGAGCTGTGGTTTCGGATGGAATCAAGGATAAGCTAGGTATATTCCTATCCACAGCTTGGCACACAAACTAGGACCTGAGCTGTGTAATGCTTTATTGGCTTCCACGCACTCACTGGGTGCGATTCAAACAGTGCACTCTCAGGACTTGCCAATGAAGGGTTTCAATGTCTTATTTGACAGTAAAGAGCATCAGACCAGTCTGGGACAGCTTGGAGAAGAACCCGAGCTAGCAACAGCACTTCAGAAGCATGCGAAGCCTTCTATGTGCAATGTACTCAACAACCAAGGGGGCTGGGAGTAAAGTGAACAATGTGAGATACTGGCAGTTCTGTCAAAAGGGACAAAGAAATTAAAATCTCCCCCCTACATTCGACGCTTACGCACATATGAAGCGAGGAAGATTACCAGGCACTATGTATGAGAAGGGAGCATTGGAGCATTCGAGCACTTCACCAGCAGCTGGACATGTGGAGAAAATTCAGGATGGTGCCCTGCACGCCTGTGCTCATGACCAAAGATCCAGCACCACGGGGTCTTCCGGAGCTGACTGTCTGTCACTGCAAGAAGTCTCTATTGCCGAGCCCGACTGCACAGCGCAACCAACCACCGCCATGCACAGAGCATCGGATCGTATGGCCGAAGAACGCTTGTGAAAATCCAAGAACATCTTTGAATCAGTGGTGAAGAAGACGCTGACTAAAGTACAACAATGCGGACATCTTCATGCTTCCATGGCGAATGCGATTCCTTGTTGCCAGACACAAATATTACAAACCGCTCTGCACGAATGTGCTTCCGTGCAACCGTGCACAACTATTATGATTTCGCTCCACTAATGTGCTTCTGTGTTGTCATGCACAGCTCCCAGTGTCGACCATGATAACTATTATCATCCACTATGATGAATGAGTAGCTTCCGTGCTGCCAGAGACAACTATTATACTCGGCTTTCACTAATGTACTTCCGTGTTGCCAAAGACAACATTATACCCGGTTCCTAATGTACTTCGTGCTCGAGACACTATTACCCGGCTTTCACTATGTACTTCCTGTGCCAAAAACTTATTTGCTCGGCTCTGATGTATGTGCTTCCGTGTTGATATACACTTTGTAAAAGACGAACGCTAAAAATAACAGTTGCGTTTTCTTTACGCGTGCCTCTGTATGTATATGAATTTCTGCAGAACAATACTTTCTTTAAGCGTTTGATTCCCAATGTATACTACCAGTAGTAATTGAGAAACACGTTCACCTTCATATGGAACACAATTAAATGATCACAAGTTTGAATTAGTGTGTGATATTTTAGCTTTGGTGTGATGCCATGCCAAGGCCATTTTCAAATAACTGTACATACTCTGATAGAGAATTATAATAGGAAGCCAGTGATAACTCAATATTGAAAAATATGGTTGAGTCTAGACAAAGATATTCACGTTTACGTTACCCTCCCCCTAAATTTTGCTAGCCCACAGTGCTCTTGGTAAGTACCTTTGTATGTATAATGGCCTGTAGAATTTTAATGATACCACAATTTGAAACAAATACTACCTGGAGGTGTTCTATAGGGTCTATTCTACCACCCTGTCAAGTCAACCTTTTCTGTAGGGGGTGTTGAACGAATTTCCTTATTTGGCCTCATATGAGAAATGGCTGCTGGACTATAAGCGAATATGTTGAAGAACACGGCAAGCCGAGTACACGCCCAAAAACACACAAGGTTCTTTGGGCCAAGCACACAAAACTTACCGTCCGTTCTCTCTGTCTCTGTTTGTCTCTCTCTATCTCTCTCTCTGTCTGTCTGTCTCTCTCTCTGTGTCTCTGTCTCTGTCTGTCTCTGTGTCTCTGTCTGTCTGTCTGTCTGTCTGTCTGTCTACTGCCTCAACAAAGAAAGGAAACACGGGGAAAGATTCACAAACACATACAAGGACACAAAGGGAGCGAAAAGGGGATAGGAAAAACAGCAACACGACACAGTACTCACAGCTCCACACACACACACAGCCGGAGAGGGAGAGAGGGGGAGAGAGAGAGAGAGAGAGAGAGAGAGAGAGAAGAGAGAGGAGAGAGAGAGAGAGAGAGAGAGAGGTGGTGGGGAGGCTCGGTGGGGTGAGGAAGTGGGAGCTAGGAAGGCGGGGAAGAGCGAGGAAAGGTGGGTGGGGAGAGCAATGCCTCACCAATGTCGCTATACACCCTGGGAGCAGGGGGTGGGTATGAGAGCCAGGAGGATGGGAGAGAGAGGAGGAGGGAAGGGGGAAGTGGGGAGGAGGTTTTGAAGGAGGTAAGCATGGGGGAGGTGAAGGTAAGGCAGTGTTTGGGGAAGGAAGGTGGCATGAGGGAAGGTAGTGGGAGGGGAAGGGAAGGTGGTGAAAGAAGGGGAAGGGAAGGTGTTGAAAGAGGGGAAGGAAGGTGTTTGAAAGAAGGGAAGGGAATTTGCATGAGGGGAAGGGCAGTGGGAGGGGAAGGGAAGGTGTTGAGAGAAAGGGAAGGGAAGGCTCTTGAACCTAAGTTGGATGCACACTTCCCCTCTCAGCACTTAGGTATTCTCGGCTATCCTGCCGTGATATTGTTACAAATCTGGAAGCCATTTGCACACAGACAGACAGCAGCCCCCGCAGTTCAGTTATTTTTGATAAGTATGTGTTTATAGTCAGGGTCCCGTCTTCTGTCTAATGGAATTTCGTGTGTGCGCTACGACTTGCTTTTATAGTCAGGTTTTTAATATCTTTAAATCTTCATCCTTCGTTTTTCGCACCATCGCCATCCATCGCCCACGTGCAGCGTGTCACGTACAGGGGTGAGGTTCCTCCCGCCACCGTGAGCTCGTCAATCAACGGCGGCCACGAGTCGCCCGACAACGCCTCATCCAATCCGGAGGCGAGTCCTCAGAGCGTTTCGCTCGACCCGTGGGGGAGGGGAAGGATAAGACGAGGTGGCCAGCCGTCGTCGCGGAGGGTCGCCGTGTCGTAAAGAAAGGAGGAGAGGGTTGGTCGTGATTGGGAGCGTCTGCAGTCTTGGTGGCGATTGGCTTCGTCTGCAGACTTGGTGGCGTTGGCTTCGCTGCAGTCTTGGTGGCGATTGGCTTCGTCTGAGGTCGTGGGGTAGCGTGGTTTCGCGTCATCGTCTGCGGCCCTTTGCGGTGTCTTCTCGTGTAGTGGCGGCGAGCAGCCAGGGACGTGGGCGTGGACTTCGGGTCATGGGTTCGAGTCCCACCGTGGTGGGTTGGAGTCGGTGTGACCGCACGAGGCAGGAAGGTACCCGGCCGGCTCTACCAAATAAAGACCCACGGGATCCACTTTTCTTTTTGGGGTGTGTGTGTGTGTGTGTGTGTGTTGTGTTGTGTGTGTCCGTGGGGCCCGTCTGTAAGTAGAATTGTTAAGTGCCTTGTACATTGTGAATACATTTCTTATTCGTTGATAACTCTGCTCTGTGTCTCCCTTCCCGATTTTTGCCTATTGTAAAATAAACCCATGTTAAATGTTCCAGTTTGCCGTCCGTGTTTTTCCTTCATTGGCCCAGCACAGGTGTGTATTGAGAATTAGTGAGGCCGTTGGGCCGGTAAGTTGTCATTGGGTCCGACGGACTCTGGTAATTTCCGCTGGGTTACACTGGACGCGAGGTCGCTAGAGCGACACGGTTCGACAGAGCCCGTCGGAGGGTGTGGTTTCCCCAGTAGCTAGACTGCGTGGTTATTCAGGTATATTGGAGATCGAGACAATTAACCCTACACCACGCGTCAAAAATTGGCGTCCACGTTCCGCTAAGAGACCCCGTGACCTTTGGAGTTGTCCGAGAGTCACGACCTAAATTCCGGGTGTTCGGTGGGGAGATGACTCTACTGCTCCACCTAGTGGTCGTTTATCACCGCCGAAACCTGGCCAACAACAATATGAGGGAAAGGAAGACAGCGGTGAGGAGGGAAAGGCGGTGAGATGAGAGGGAAAGGAAAGGGCAATAAAACACGCCCAACAGCAAAATTTTCTTTTTAACCACCGGGTTCTATATAAACCAGGCAGGAGCATTTTAAAACCCACGCTATCAACCTGCAAAGGCCTGCCTGTATGCATCCATTGCTCGCAATGCAACAACCTTTACAACCCATCCGGTCGGCCTCACTCCAAATCTGATCGTACATGCTACAGTCCCCTCAATAGAGGGATGGGGTGGGGTAATAGGGGAGGAGAGAGGGAGAGGGGTGGGAGAGAGAGGGAGAGGAGACGAATGTGGGGGGGAGAGGGGAGGGGTAAGAGAGAGAGGGGGGTCTGAGAGAGAGGGGGGTCTGAGAGAGGGAGAGGTTGTGGGGATAGGGGTGAGAGAGACAGAGGGGTGGGAGAGGAGAGAGAGTGGAGGGGGAGAGAGGGCCAATTCCGCGTTCCGGCCAATGCGGAGGCACGTCGCCGAAGAAGGAGGAATGCCTCTCAGGGGGGAGAGAGGAGAGGAAGAGTGCGGAGGGGGAGAGGGGGAGTAGGGGGGATTCCAGCAGATGTGATGCCCATTTTAACGTCCATCGAGAAATAGCACATGCATTGATGAATCACCTTGCCTGTGAAACACCTGGTTAACAGTTTATAGCTGAGTCGGAATTCAAACCCAGGCTAGACAGCTAAAAGCAAGCGTGCGTACCTCTCGGCTATCCTGCTGTGATGCGGCAATTCATTGCTGTCACTGAAAACATTTTTCACTTATTGTAATCATCTCATTTTTATTTGCCTTCTAATGCTGGAGATGTCTACATGGACAACTGCGTCGCGGTATCGCCAGGAAGTTTGTAGAGATCAGAAGCTTAAGAGCGTCCAAGCAAGCACTCCAAGAACATGGTTGACGAAACTTTTAAAAATGAAACAATTATTTTTTTATGTATTTATCTTTGCTGAAGTGACAGGTCGTATATGAAGGAGGTCGTACAAAAATGGGAAATGTGATGTAAAATAAAATTGCGTTTTCAGCAAGCCAGCCACCATCCGACGCACCGCAGAACAATGTGGGGCAACGCAGGCGAATGGCCCTGATTTTGTTCAAGTCGGTCGACAATACAGTATCCAGTAACTGCGAATATTGTGGTGCACTCGCCAAGTGGTTGAAGCACTCCAATGAAACGGTTGAAAAGGAACGGTTCGCTTGCAAGCATTAGCGTTTGCTGATCCATCATATGTTACACCTCCAGGAGATGCCGAAATGTGAAACGATGTCCGAATTGGACAAATGAACCCTTTTTTTTAAGCAGTAGGAACTGCTGCTAAGTTCAATTTTGCAGCATAAATTTTGTAACTCGCTTAATTCAGAGATTCTAGACGTTTATGAAATAAAGTCACCAAAGCTGGGTGTCTGGGCATTTATAGCATTGCAATGTATCCAGAGATTTGTAGGTATGATGATGAGACATTCGATACGAGTAAGGGAAATGACAAAAAAAATATTATCATTAAGAAATTGTTGTGGTCTGTTCCAAGTCCAAGTCAAGGCATTGTTGAGCAGGCCAAAAAAAAATATGGTGGCTTAAGACTCTGGCGAGCTGACAGAGGGCTGATAAAGATGGTGCGCACCATCTTGGTAAGGCTTATTTTGTTTTTTTTTTGTGATGAGCACCCCTAAATTATCTTCAAAAGGGGTGTCTAAATTAAACACAAACACCCAATTTTCATTCATGCACCACCTTGGCATTCCCTTAGTTTGCATGCAAAGTATGGGGCCCACTAGGTTTCATGGTTTTGGAGTTATGGAGGAGAATGGACGGATACACACTGACATTATTATAATAGATGATATGACCTCTTCAATTTACTGGAATAAAATTAATGTTGGACAAGTACAACCACAATCCATTGCCAGTCCTCACACACAATGCCACATGCAAGGTGATGAGGAAAATACCATTGGGTCTCACCATGGCAATATTTGTCAAGTTGGTCGACCCCTCCCCCACCACTTCCACTCACCTCGGTGGGGTACTTCTGCTTTTGTATGCAGCACAAGGACTGTGTGGTGATATCATCGCTGAGGCTATGCCGCTGATGCACTGCCTTTGCTGGTTATGGCAGGAATTTGGAATGTAGCGTTCTACATCTGCAATTATGACGTCAAAAAAAATCACACTCATTCCCCATGAATACTTGCGATGTGCCAAGTTTCAATTTTTTCCTTGTGCAGTTTCAGAAATAGAGGTCCAAAGTTTTTTCCGTTTTCCAATATGGCTGCCACACACGTGACATATGATGTCATAATTATCATTAAAACATTCTACAGGAGTAGTCGCACCAATGGTGAAAAATTTGTCTCAATCCGCAAACGGTTGGCGGAGAAAAACACCAAAGTTCTGTGCGGACAAACAAATAAACGGACCCAAATGCAATACCCTCTCCTTCGGCCGAGGGTCACGAGCTGAATCGCGAACTGCACAGGGGCCTATGGTCCTCCAAGTTAAAGACAACATGAGAGAGCACTTCCTAAATGTAGACAAAAATCCTTCAAATGTCAGCGAAAGTCTTTCCATCCAAAAAAAAATTGTGACCATCTGAACAAATTAGAAAGGAATTCAACAAACGATTTCAGGAGGTCGACAGATGGAACAAATCATTACGTTAGTCTCAAATCCATTTCTTCAAGGTGGACATTGGAGAACTGACAGCAAACTTTCATCAGGTGTTTGAATAAAGTAGCGGACTTGACATGGAGACAATCACCCTTGCTAAATGACATAATCTGAAAGCTAGTCAAGGGACAAAGACTTTTGGGACTTTGTAAACAGAGAAGTACCCTCTTCTGACATCCTGTGTGTGCACTCAAGGTGAAGGCCTACTTTGGTTGCTATACCTCTATAGATGGCTTTTTCCCAGATAAAAATTATCAAGTCCAAAGTATTTGCACTCATCTCACAGATGCCCATCTGACCCAGACTAAGGTCAGATGGGCATTTGTCAAATCTCAAACTAAGACCCAGATGTCAAAGCACACATCGGTAGTGTGTAAGCACAGGTGTCACACTAAGAATAGCTGAGTGTTATGCATAGCATACATTTTTGGGGGTTTAGCAAGTATAATTTTTTTTTCATGGTCGATCTTGTATTGCATATTCGATTCCAAAATGATCTTGTGTTCAAAAAGGTTGGAGAGCACTGTACTAAGCCATACCACAGAAAAAGCAAATAGCTTGAGGGAACATCTGGGAACATGGAGGTACTTCCCCGAATGTAGCATTCGGGCATCCTTCAGAAATGGTCTCCGTTCTGAAAAGTGCATTTCACCTCCCACAAGCTCATGTTCACTCAGGTATCGCAGCTCACATGATGCCCTTTGTTCGTCTCGCCATTTTCAGCTCCATAAACACCGGGTGATTCTGGGCAGTGTTTAGAAGCAATAAGACAGCATTTTAATGTAGATGGGGAAACAGTGGAATCCTTGGGTCATATTAAAAGCATCATGTGCTTGTGATTGACCCTTCACCAAGTGTGACGAAAGTGAACATCTGTCGTGCATATTTGGTGGAGAGTGGCCAAACAGCTTCCTCAATAAAACTTTGGTTGAAACCAAAATAGGTGTTCCTACCTTTGGCATCAAGTTTATGGATAGTGTCAAGAATACCAAATGAGGGAAATTATACAAACTATTTAACTACCCGATGAGAAGTTATTTTGGAATGTTCAATCAAGCTCAAAGTTTAACGAACTTCAAGCTATTGTCCTCTGTTGATGATGTCTGATGGAACAGGGACTTTGGGTTGATGTTATCGAATTGATGGAGAACCTTGAACGTTTGCACAAAATCTTGCCTTCGCTTCTCTATTCGAGGGTCAGCTTCCTTATCGATGCAAAATCTTGTCCTTTTCTTTGTAGTTTGGTCTCTGGATACTCCACCTAACATAGATTGCGAACCCTTTTGGGTGGCATTCCACTAAACACTTTCCAATTGTTGAATACCAGGACATGGGTTCAACAAGGAGCTGTACACGCAGTCTGGGAGTTCTGGAATTGTTTTGCTTGAGATTGTTGCCAAACAATCCCAGTGGGCATCCTATAGCTGTCCAGGAAATACATAACCAATATTGTTATTAAACTTGAACTCCATTTGCAGTTAACCAAAGGCCTTTTTCATGTTATACTGGAGCAAGAATGCTTCTCTTGTTTGTCTGGTGCCATCCGATATTCAACTTATGAGAAATGTTTGTCGATGTGCCTGGGGCTTACTTTTTTCAAGGTTAAAACACAGAAAGCATCTATCAGAAGGTGCTGCTTGGGGTCCAAATCTTTTTGTAGAAATTTGGGTCTTCTCATTCAGCGATGATTGTTGAGCATTTGGTATCATCAGCAGAGACCTGTTTGTATCCTTGGGGGTCTTTTATGGGGTCATCAATTTGAACAATAATTGGATCGAATTCACGACTGCAGAACTAACTCGACTTACTCCAACAACCATTAAGGAAGAAAGTAAAATATTAAAAATCGCTCAGTAATGAGAGAGGGGTTGGTGAATGGTGGGTGTGTGAGCTGGATCGACAGAAGTCTGAAGCAAAACATCGAAACGGATAACATTTGTTGAATTTGCCGTAAATTACATCAGTTGCGAAATGCTGCTCGAGGCGTCGCAAAGTAGGATTTCGTTTTTAACCTGAAACATATCTCAAGGTCGACACAATGCTGTTGTTGGGGTGTTAGTTTGGGGGGGTCGATTTTTGAAATGTGCACAGTTGGTCAGAAAGTTGCTGGACAACACCCACATTTGTTGCTCGACTCCACCTACCATTGCACCCAGACAAAATAATAGGGTCACCATCTTGGTTTTCTGGTGGCAAAGACATCAGGCCTGTAGGCCGCCTCTGCTGATTATACAGCAGGCCGAGCTTGCTTTTTTGTTTTTTTTGCATAGCAAGGTGTGACCACAGTGTGGTCATTTCTCACTTGTTTTTTGTATTTAGTCGAGGCTCCATGGAAGAGCTCGTACTAGTACACTGAATGGTTCAGGATACAACAGGATAAAGGAACAGCAGAAAGAGTGGGGAAATACAACAGCAGAGCCAAAGCCAAATCAAAGGGAGGCAGACAAACAATGGGTGTGGGAAAGAATGAAGGGAAGGAGAGGATGCATGGGACGGAGACAGATGGATACAGAAGGAAACTCCGGAAGGGAAAACTAGAAATTTTGAAAGAAGGAAGGATTGGGGTTGGCTTTGGGGGGGGGGGGTTAATGAGTGTAGAAAAAGATTCATGGTTTGGATTGGGACATTCTGAGATTGTGGTGAACAGGTGGAGAGAAGAATGACATTTGAAGAGGATGTGGAAGTTGGTTCCACAGGTGGGAAGGAGGAATGAAAGAATGGAGGTGAGCAGTGACCCTGGATATATGGTAGTTTCACAGAAAGGGGTGATGGCGGACCATGTGTGCCCAGCAGAGACCTAGGAGTGGGGGGACAAAGCACAGAAGAGCAGGTGCAAGACTGAAAGGATTTGGTCAAAGACAAAGACACCGACCTGTATGCGATGAAGTGACAGCCCCATAGACTGGGCTTCATCCTGGGAGGTTCCAATACCGAAGGCCTTGATTTCACGACATTAAGATGAGCAAGATGTGAGGCAGGGAACCAGCCCAAAGGGGAGAGCAGTACTCATCAAGCTGTGGATGAAGGCCTTGTAGGTGAATAGATGTTCGGTGTGGCAAGGAAGTACTTTGTATGATGAAGGATGCCCAGTCGGACCTGGCTTTGGAGGCCAACTTTGAAATATAGTTTGCCCAAGAAAAGACATGGCTGATGTGAGCCTCAGGAGCTTGAATGATTGAACCTCAAGAGGAATGTTAAGAAAACAGACATGGTTTGCCAGATGGTCCTTTCAGAGAGAGAGAGAAGAGATTTGTCAGGATTGAGAGACATTCCAAGTGTTGAACAGCTTGTGATTTTTTTAAAGGTCTGAAGAGAAAGAAGAGGCTGTAAATGCCTGTCTAAATGATGAGGGATGTTCACAGCAAAGGGTGGGAGTCATCAGCAAATAGATAAAGGGGATCTTCAAGAGTCAGAGAGATAATTTGAAGATAAGGAATAGGACTGGGCCCAGAACATTGCCTTGGAGAACTCCAGCTTGATAGGGAGAGATGTAAGGATTACATTGAGTGCCACACATTGACTACGAGAGGAAGAGATAGTCAGGAAGCCATGTGTGGGGTTGACCTTGGGTGACAGTTACCTCCACCACCGAAGGTGGACAGACATTATGCTTTCGCTCCTGTCTGTCTGTGAACAGGATATTAAAAGTTGTGGACAGATTCGGATGAAACTTAGTGGACGGTTGGAATACGAGAATTTAAATTTCTAGTGTTTCTTCACCCTTGAGAGATGGGGCCAAAAACATATGCTGTATTGTTACGAATCTGGCACCCATGAGCATCAACATTCAGGTCCCCGTAGCTGTTATTTCGTTAAGCTATGAGGCGG
>CM068954.1:65873534-65901572 GCA_035128595.1 Eptatretus atami
CCATGTTGGGTACACAATTTGTCAGGTACTAAAAGCTGGCAGCCATTTTGAAATAAAATATAAAAATAAATAAAAAGTCTCCTTCCTTTAAAAAAAAATGTTTTTAATCCCATCAACTGGTATTTTTTATATTTGTCTTCCCGAGTAACAGGTAGGTAGTATTGGCCACATTAAAAGTCAGATTTGTCTCGATACAGGTGGCATATAAAGTTAGTTTTAAATGCTTAGCTCTTATGTTGTTGTTTAGTCTTATGATAATGACAATATCATAAGAAAGAGCAACTCAAAAAAGGTTTATAGCAAATGCTCAATGTGCCGCCTCAATTGGAAGAATGTACATATTTTTGAGCCCTAAGTTTGCCAAACAATCCTGTAGGATTTGCTGCAAAACATTTCAAGCTTCTTCCAACAAAGATCTTAATCTTTATATATTCTTTATAGCCGTGAAGATAATTATGGAATTAATCTAAAAATATTAAATCACATTATTCAAATCAATACCTCCATCAGCCATATGTGCAACCCATGAACAAATTGAAAGTCTTCCATCCTCAATCTGAGCACCGTTTCATCATCGGAGTTTTGTGAGGGAAGAGGTGAAGATCTTACTCGAGGATACGTTGGAGGGAACTTCTTTTGATTCCCAATTCAGAAGACAACTTTCTGATCGATTTGTTTGGATTTTGATGGATTGAATTCCTAATATTTTCGATATCTACTTGCGAGCGTGCACCGACTGATCGACCCCGATTGTCCTTTGTTCAAATTCCTCACACTTTGCGTTTACATGAAACTTATTCACCAAGTTATAAACGGTTTTCCTCGAGGGAGGCTTTCTTTCAGGAAATTTCGTTCTAAAACGTCTTAAAAGCAATTACAACAGAATTCATCTTATGATATTCTTCCACTATGAACAGTCTTTGTTCTTCACTTAGGCCTAAGTCACATTTGCTCTACGGCGAGGATACGGCGGCCGTACACCCTCTGAATTGACAGAAACGTGCGCGGCCGCAAGAGTTTCTGCGGTGGCCTCAAGGTGGCCCTACGCCGTTTGACTATCTTTTACAGCCGTAGGGGCGCCGTGGAATTATAACGCGGGTTATAACTTTTTTCATTTCTACGTTGGCCGTAGCAATTCGACATGCCGTAGTTGTGACGTAGTCGTGTCCAGTCGACCGTACTAGGGCGTACGGTGGCTTGCTTATTCGTGCGCTGCCGTAGTCTCTTATCAATGAAATGAATTTTGCCCTAAAACCGAATACATTTTAAAACCGAACACAACGTGGCGTTCATGTTTGTTCACGTGTCTCCCCCACCTGTTCGAGCCGCATCTTCGCGCTTTGTTCATTCAGTTCGTCGGTGGAAGTACTCGTGAAAGCATCTCTTGTGTGTCGATCGCGACTTTACCTCGTGTTTTCACCTTGGTTTGTGGTGTTTTTTTATTTTTTTTTTACTCATCTTGTTTTAATTAACAAAAAAGCAATCCGATCACGTGGTGTGACGGAGTGTCGGGCAAGGATTTAATTTCACAGAAAAACCGGTTGTAATTTGGAAATATCCATGATTACTCAGCCGCGATGCGTTTTTGATGAAATGATTGTGGTTCTGGGGGCATCATGTTTGATGAGCTGCCCTGGGGGCAGCGCTCGCAGAGTGAGCGAGTGATCGGAACCCAGGCCGGAGCTCGAGCCTGTGTGGACCTTTGGATTGGTGATTGTACCAGTTTACAAACAATACACCGCCACCGAAGGTCATTTACTCATCTGATTTTACCTTAAACATGGGGAATTTCAGTTGAAAGTGGGTTTTCTTGGGGCCAGGAACAGATTAATTCACTCACCTCCCATTATTTCTTAATTGGGAATAATAATTTGGGACTCGAACTTTTTGCAATCCGAACAGCCTCCTGGAACGAATTCAATTCAGATTCTTGGGGCACCACATACTGGTATATTCCGAACTGTTATATTTTTATTTCAGTAAAAAAGAACTGGTATGTATACCCACTCGTTACCATCCGTCTGGCCGCACGTTCGCCTTAGGGCCCCCCCGCGATAGCCTTGCGGACACCTTGAGGATACCTTGCGTCTGCCTTGAAAATTATATGGCCGCTGCAGGGCCCCCCTAAGGTCACCGTGCGACATCAAATCAAAGACCGTACGGCAACCCCACGTTTTCATTCACAATTTATAATACGCCGTGCGCTCCCGAAAATAAAAACATGTGACTGCTACATTGTGTGAACGTGGATACTTGCGGCCGCCGTATAATTGTAGTGGCATAGATTTGGAGACTACACGGCCGCCGTGGCAAATGCGAGTTAGGCCTTAATAGCCGAAACATTTTTCATCAATCAACCTGGAAAAAAAAAAACAAGAAAAGGAATATAAATCACAACTTTTTGAGTTGCCCTTTCTAACGATTCAATGTCCTACTCATACAAGACTAAAAACAGACGTCTTCCAGCATTTGAAGCAGTGTCGCTTTTTATTGTTCAACCTACATTTCTGGCACACGCACACATCAGGCGCGCGCACAGCGCACAGGGCGCCAGCAGTCGCGCTGCACGCACACACACACACACACACACAGGCGGCGCGCGCCACACACACACACACACACCGGCGCAGCACACACACACACCACCACCACAACACACACACACCCCCACCACACACACAGGCGCGCGCAACACACACACCACACACACACACACAGGCGCGCGCACGGCCGCAACACAACACACACACACACGCGCGCGCACGCGCCACAACACAACACCGGGCGCGCGCACACCAGACACACACACCACACACACAAACACCCACACCACACAGGGCGCGCGCCGCGCACACACACACACACACACAACACACACACACACACACCACAGGCGCGCGCGCACACACACACAACACACACACACACACACACACAACACACAACCACACGCCGCGCGCGCGCACACCACACACACACACACACACACACACACACACACAACACACACACACACACACACACACACACACACACAACACACACAGACACACGGATATACCTGTTTAACAATGACAAGGAAAAAAAAATAAATAAATAAAGCCTTATAGAAGCAAAGTCAAAATATCATTTTCTAGTCAATAAAACAACACACCTACAAGGATATTAAACCTACAAAAACTGGTATCTGAATGATCACCAAACCGAGGGAAAAAAAACAAATCCCACAAGTCCCTGTTTCGACCAAGTCCAACGGGAGGGAATAACGAGGAGCGCGAAGGGAGACGACGACCCGTGTAGACTGAAAACAGCGCCATCGTCCGCGCACCACACACGTGAAAAACAGCGAGCGATACTCGAACACCCTGTTTCATTGCAGGTTCGCGCGGCACACCGTTGTGAAAAAGGCGTAGCGTGCTGGGACACCCTGTTTCACATTGGGGAGGTTATTTGCGTGAGAGTGCACCATGAACACCGCTCACCATTTCTGCAGTGTTTCCTTATCAACAAGATGGCGGCGAAAAGAAAAACTCCTGATCACCGTCCTTTTATATAGTACCGCGTGCCTCTTCCTGTTTCAGTTTTTCGGCAGCCTTCTTTAAGATCACATGTATGTTTCCTCGTAAATGTGCCTATAAACAATGACTGACTATCCCTTGCTCAATCAGTGAAGGAAAGTAGAAAGTGAAATCAAAATACCCGGGCGAGAGGCGGCAACTGTCACCAATGTTAACGCCATGGCCACGTCAAACCGGACAAAATATTTAAACGTAACTGTCCTTTGACGGAAGATGGATTTTTTTTAATCTAGCGCTTCCTTAGTTACGCCATTTTTGGTTCACGAAAAAATATTTTCACGAAAAAAATGTGACCACTATATTCGTTATTGGG
The DNA here is from genome assembly GCA_035128595.1 of Eptatretus atami. Taxonomy (NCBI): domain Eukaryota; kingdom Metazoa; phylum Chordata; class Myxini; order Myxiniformes; family Myxinidae; genus Eptatretus; species Eptatretus atami. The sequence continues at coordinate 65,877,426 of CM068954.1, forward strand.
TAGTCGATCCAGTCGAAAAAAAAAAAAAATCCAAAAATGTTTTTTTTTGAGATTTGTACTACCCTTATTATCAGTATTTAAAATGGCGATTTCAGTTAATATAATGCGATTTCGATGAAACTTGGTTGTAGGTTCATACATGACCTAGTTGTGTGCAAATGAGAACCGTTGCTATGGACACCACCGTTGCCTAGCACGGGACTTTTGAAATTTTTGAAAAATCAATAAAAAATTTATTTTTTCGAAAATCAAATCCGGCCACGAGCGACTGTGGGCAGTACATTCAGCCATATTGTCAAAAAATTTCCCACGGATCCTATGAAAACTGTCGAGAAGATAGACTTGAATGAACCCTGGTCGAAAACAAAAAAAAAAACGAAGTTCGTTATATCTACGAGACTATGAGTCAGATATACATGAAACTGGTATGGTAGGTTCATGGTATGTCCTAGTTATGTGGAGAAAGAACCGTTGCTATGGACCCCTCCGTTGCCTAGCAACGGCCGAAAACCTCTAAATGTGGGGGTATTTTAACGAAAAAACATCTGCAGCATTAACCTTGAAGCTAGAATCATGAATTTTCTTGTGCTTAATCCTCAGGTCATTCCCATCGACGGCGCCATCGCGTCAGGTTCTATTGGTAGGGCGACTACCCATGTCCGCCTACCGGCTGCTGTCTGTCTGTCTGTCTGTCTGTCGTCCCGAGCATGCTCCGTGGGTTTGATCCGATCTTGACAAAATTTTGGTGGAGGTTTATAATCATGATCTAGTTGTATTTTCCTGAAAATGGGCGTGGTGCACCCATTATGGGTGGAGCCACACCCCAAAAACATGTGTTTTTAGGGGGTAGCCAGATTTCAATTTGCATCTTCTCCAAGGGGTTGTCGAATCTGACAGGGTTTCGGTATTTGGTTAGCCAAATGGCACCTGCTAGCCCACGAGCATCGATTTCATTATTTCGTCCCAAGGTCAAGGTCACAAGGTCACGAACTTAGAATATTTCGAATTTTGACATAAAAATCAGACGATCGCCCAAACTTTGAGAGCTAGGATGAAATATTTTTTTATGCATAATCTTGAGGTCATTCCCCACCTAAAGTCTTGAAACCATTTTTCTCTATCTCGAACACCTTGCTGTGCGCCCCCTTCAAGTTTGTTTTATGCTGATTTCATCAAAGTATGGATAATCCGAGAGTGTGAAATGCCATATAGCCTAATGACATTAAATTGTCCTGGAAGTTCAGAGGAAGTTTTGCACAAAGGTCATAAATCCTTGACCTTTGACCTTTAAAGTTCACAAAGGTCAAATTTTCAAAGTTGTGGGAATCGAACCGGTTTTCGACCTTCTTCGACGAACTAACTCATTAAGCTATAGCACGTATCCTGTTTCCTTATATTAATGTCCACAAACATTGTTTGTGACCTTTAAAGGTTATGCAAAGGTCAAATTTGAAGTTGTTGAACGAAACCGGGTTTTCGACATTTTGCAGCTAATAACCTGTCACTCGTACCACATCATGTTGATCATTTTTATAAACTGGTCAAACATTATCACATTGTCTCATCGCTTGACTTCTGAAACAATCTACATCGTCAAATACCGCTCGTGAACCATCGTGGTCTTCAGACTTGTTTATATACTAATCGTTGTGGTATGTGGGAATCTGTGAAGAGCTGCAACCGGCACACAACAACCACCCTATAACGTGGTGTCGAGGAGTATCGGCGAACAGTATAAATATTAAGATGATAAATTGAAGGATTGAATCATAATTATCAATCGAGTGCCCTCACAGATGAGACACCTTCACACGTCATGCCGTCATGCACTAACATGCCGCATTTACGTCATGCCGTCATCACGCAGGTACGTCATCACGCAGGTACGTCATTACGCAGGTACGTCATTACGTCATCACGCGCGACAAACCCGCGTGCGCTCACTGTAAATGTTGCCGCACACCACGTGGTGTGCCAAACTTGCGCGGCAAGAAAGGCATTTGCGATTGAACAGCCCGATCACGTCAAGTTTCTTTGAGAGGTTTCTGTGGAGGGAAAGGCTCTGTGTTAGTGGACGCAGAGCATTGTCACCTTAAACACTCATCCTGGGTGGTGCTCTGGCTCGATTCGGAGAATTTTTTTTAGTCAGGGAACACGTGGTCAGTCTGTCCACGCCCCGTCCCACGTGTCACGTGCCACGTGTCTCACTCGTGGCGACTAATGCGATCATGATTGAACAGTTTCACGCAGTCCATCTTTAATTTTGCTTCGGCCACACGCACGGAGACCAATATCGCCTTCCAGAATGTACAAGTGACGATCAATAATCAAACACAGTTAATTATATGTCTCTAATTTTGGATGGAACCCTTAATTTATCTGATTAACTACATTATTTTGCTATTGCCATTTTTTTTTTTAATGGTTTATATATTTAATTCCCCGTTTAATATTCGTACTTGTTTCGCCTTTCTTAAAACGATTATCGTGAGAAATCCAATAAATTGAGAACCTATCACGTGTGTCGTTCAAAAAAATTAATCAACGGTAAAGTTAAATTCTTGTAATGCAATGTTGCAATAAAATGATCGTTTAACGAGTCCTACATCAGCCTGAATAACACCTGTACGGACATTTTACCGCACCGCGCGGCGTTACAGTATTCCTAACTTACTACATTGTTGCAAAGCATCCTTCTCCACCCACAACGCTTGCACACGCACACGTGATGCTGCGTCAAGTGCGTCATTTCCGGCCAGCGAGAGTCACTTCACTCAGGGACGCACGTTTCCCTCCGCCAGCCGCTGGCGCGAGCGTATGAGGAAAAATAGTCCCAACATTATGCTCCAATTTCAAAAATAAACGAGCGCGTCACGGTACGAACGTTCACGTACAAATACAGCGAAACGTGCTGATGTTTTCACCGGAGGAACGATTTATTTATTTTTTTCTTCTCAAAAAGCAAAATCTTGCGTCAAAAAAATATTCCTTCAGGAACCCACAAGAGCCGACCACCGTGACGCCTTGTAGTATCCCTCCGCGGGTGACTGATCTCTTCCCGAATATCGATTCAAGCTCTACAGACATGTCTGAATTTCAGATGGAACAAAGGTGAGGAAATGCGCTTTCACGAACACCCCGTCGGTAAAGCTTTCGCTTCCAGTCGACGGTTGTGTTTGTACTTTCTGAGCCGAGCTCACGGGGAGGGGGAGCTTCGTCGAGCGTGCGTTCGAGTATCCCGCGGCAGCGGTTTACCGTCCAGTAAGAACGTAGGCTTTGCGGCCTAGTCGTCTGCGAGTGGTGTTTGATGGCGGCGAGTGTTTTTGAAGCGGTTTTTTCCGCCTCGGAGTAATCAAAACGGACCGGGAGCGATCGATGGTGCCGTTAATAGTCGGAAATGTTCTGTTTTGACCGCAATGTGCCGGAGCTGCGCCATTAGCCACACGGCCGCCATGATGCGGCCTAGCTTGTGGACTTGTGCAAAGTACAGTATATATCCTTTACTGTCGGGTCACTTGTTCGTTTCATCTATCCTTAGCAGGCAAAAGGACTACGGTCCTGAAGGGATGGAACCCGATGGCATTATCGAGGTACGAGACCCCCTGCACATCACATGACATCCTACTCCCTTCACTTTGCTGACATGTATAGTGTTAATAGTGAACCTGCCCCCCCCTGCCCCCTGCCCCCCTTGTGAATGTTTTTTTTTTCTCCACTCCCTCCCCAGAGCAATTGGAATGAGATTGTGGATAACTTTGATGACATGAATCTCAAAGAGTCCTTTTGCGAGGCATCTACGCGTACGGTTTTGAGAAACCCTCAGCTATCCAACAGCGGGCCATCATTCCCTGCATCAAGGGTTTGCTCCGATCTGTGCTTTGTGTCTCGTCCGTCAGTCGTGTGAACCGTACGGCCATGCAAATGTGTCCTGTTGATTTGAACCTTTTTTTTTGCTTGCCAATTGTGTGCGTCAGGTGCATCGGCTGCTGGCTGAGTTGATTTGCATGTGCGGTACAGTGCAATTGTTACCTCTGCCACCAAAGGTGGACAGACGTAATGTTTTCACCCCTGTTTGTGTCTGTCTGTGTGCAGGATATCTCAAGTTGTGGACTGATTTGGATGAAATTTGACGGGCAGCTTGTGTACGTGACAAGGACGAAATGATTAGATTTTAGTGAAGATCAGGATAGTAGATTTATTTTTTTTTAATTTTAAAAAGTGATTCTTCACCATTGAGAGATGGGGCAAAAGTGATAAATATCACGATATCACAAAAGGTTGTGGACGGATTCGCACGAAACTTGGTGGAAAGTTTGCTTATGTGACGCAGAAGAATTGATTCAATTCTGGTGAAAATCCAAATCCGCATACGAGAAATTTATTAAAGTGATTATTCACCATTGACTGATGGGGCTAAACCAATATATAGCATGATATTTCAAAAATATATATATTGGGTCTGAAATGTTCGACTGGATCAGGTATTGCGTGGCGGAGGAATGTGCGCTACAGGTGGTCTTCCAGTTACCGCCACCACCGAAGCTGCAGGAGGTTATGTTTTCACCCCTTTCTGCCTGTTTGTTTGTGTACAGGATATCTCAAAAAGTTGTGGACTGATTCGGATGAAATTTGGTGGACATGTTGGGTGTGTGACGAGGAAGAATTTTGATTCAATTTCGGTGAAGATCTGGATCCGGATCTGATTTTTAAAAAAAAAGTGATTCTTCACCATTGAGAGATAGGATATGCACTACATGGCCAAAAGTATGCAGACACCCCTTGTAATTAGTGGATTTGGCTATTTCAGCCACACACTTTGCAGACAGGTGTATAAAATCAAGCACACAGCCATGCAATCTCCATAGTCAGTAGAATGGGCCGTACTGAAGAACTCAGTGACTTTCAACGTGGCACCGTCATAGGACGCCACCTTTCCAACAAGTCAGTTCATCAAATTTCTGCCCTGCTGGAGCTTCCCCGGTCAACTGTAAGTGCTGTTATTGTGAAGTGGAAACGTCTCGGAGCAACAACAGTTCAGCCATGAAGTGGTAGGCCACACAAGCTCACGGAACAGGACCGCCGAGTGCTGGAAAAAATCGTCCGTCGTCGATTGCAACACTCATTACCGAGTTCCAAACTGATTCTGGAAGCAACGTCAGCACAGGCATTGCTTGTTGAGAGCTTCATGAAATGGATTTCCATGGCCAAGCAGCCACACACAAGCCGAAGATCACCATGCGCAATGCCAAGCGTCGGCTGGAGTGTTGTAAAGCTCACCGCCATTGGACTCTGGAGCAGTGGAAACGCGTTCTCTGGAGTGATGAATCGTGCTTCACCATCTGGCAGTCTGACGGACGAATCTGGGTTTGGTGGATGCCAGAAGAAAACTACCTGCCCGAATGCATAGTGCCAACTGTAAAGTTTGGTGGAAGAGGAATAATGGTCTGGGACTGTTTTCCATGGTTCGGGCGAGGCCCCTTAGTTCCAGTGAAGGAAAATCTTAACGCTACAGCATACAATGACATTCTAGATGATTCTCTGCTTCCAACTTTGTGACAATTTTGGGGAAGGCCCTTTCCTGTTTGAGCATGACAATGCCCCCATGTACAAAGCGAGGTCCATACATCAATGGTTTGTTGAGATCGGTGTGGAAGAACTTGACTAGCCCGCACAGAGCCCTGACCTCAACACCATCAAACACCTTTGGGATGAATTGGAACGCCGACTGCGAGCCAGACCTAAATCGCCCAACATCAGTGCCCAACCTCACTACTGCTCTTGTGGCTGAATGGAAGCAAATCCCTGCAGCAATGTTCCAACATCTGGTGGAAAGCCTTCCCAGAAGAGTGGAGGCTGCTATAGCAGCAAAGGGGGGAGGGGGGGAGCAACATCAATATTGATTCCCATTATTTTGGAATGAGATGTTGGACGAGCAGGTGTCCACATACTTTTGGCCATGTAGTGCAGAACACGATATCTCAAAAAGTTGTGGACACATTCAGACGAAACCTGGTGGACACGGGTGTATGGCAAGGAGGAATTGATTCGATTCTGGTGAAGATCCGAATCTGAATCTGGATACGAGAATTATTTAATTTAAGTGATTCTTGACCATTGAGAGATAGGGCTCAAAAACGATATATAGCAGGATATTTTTAAAAATGTATTGGACCCGATATGTTCTCGTGGATCAGGCATTGCATGTCGGAGGTATGCACTCTACCGAGTGCCCTTCTAGTTACCTTTGTTTTGGCACATGTTATGGGTCGTGCTTGCCAGACTGTACCAGTAATGCACAGTTTTGATTTGAAGTGTTGCTTGTTAAAGTTTGTCAAGCGGTTGGTATTACTTTCCGAGATGTATTGGTTTAAAAATAAAATTACGGTGTAATGACGTGCATATTGAGTGATTAAGCATGACCATGCAATGTCCTGGTTTGACCATGCAACGTCCTGGTTGATCCACTTGCTCTGCTGAAACAAACGTTTAGTGCTGCTGGAGATTGTCCCAAATTAGTTTGTTGATGCACAATGTGAATGGTAGGCTTGTCACGTGTGTATCCAGTGGTCCTGCTTCGTCTTTCGTGCGATTGTTGAGGCACAGCTTGTATTCTTCTCCCAGCAATCCCTTTCCACGGCCAAGCCAGGCTGAAAGTTGAAATTGCAATAATATTTTGTATACGGTCTCATCTTGGTCGGGCTTTGTATACAATGAAGTCACCCGTGCGTGAGCAGGTTATGATGTTATCGCTCAAGCCCAGTCTGGCACGGGGAAAACCGCCACGTTTGCGATCTCCATCTTGCAGCTCCTCGACGTGGAGTTGACAGAGACGCAGGCGCTTGTCCTGGCACCCACACGTGAACTTGCGCAGCAGGTTGGTGCCCCTTTTGGTAGGGAGGGACATTTGGTCGATGTTGCAAGAGTAGTTTGTCAGAAATCCTCTTGTTTTCATATTGCTTCCCTGCCTCACATCCCACAGATTCAGAAGGTAATGGTTAGCCTTGGCGATTACCTTGGCTCCTGTTGCCATGCTTGCATTGGGGGAACCAATTTGCGGAGTGAGATAAGCACCCTGACTGCGAAAACACCGCACATCGTCGTGGGCACGCCCGGCCGGGTGTTCGACATGCTGAACCGTGGACACTTGTGTACGCAGCATCCGCTATTGTGCTTTAAAAAAATGTGTATATATATATATATATTCATAAATTGATGAATTTTGAATGTCACTCGTTTGAGTGAATATTTAATGGTAAATCTTGAGTGGTGCTTCACTGCTTGGGGTCCATACCACACAGCTCCCAAGTGCATCAAGATGTTCGTGCTGGACGAGGCAGATGAGATGCTGAGTCGGGGATTCAAGGACCAGATTTACGAAATCTTTCAAAAGCTCAACTCAAATATACAGGTGTGGACCTTTTGACCGACAATGTTTTGAAACAACCATGCCAAATTTTGCGATGCAGCTTCGTTATCGTACACTTGCACTGATAACGCATGTCGCCTCTTCCTTTGATTACTTTAGGTAGTTCTGTTGTCAGCTACCATGCCTGCGGAGGTGCTTGACGTCACCACAAAATTCATGAGGGAGCCAGTGCGCATCCTTGTCAAGAAAGAGGAGCTCACTTTGGAGGGTATCAAGCAGTTCTACATTAATGTAGAGAGGGAGGTGTGTTTTGTGTTTCAAAAGCAAGGGGGTGTGGGTGATTTGATATATAATGGTGTTTTAAGCTCTCGCTGGCTGTATGCCATGTCTCAAACCTGATGTTGCGTTGGATGCAGCCTTTAACCGCTAATCTCTGGAGGCCTCTTGTTGAAGCCTGGAATTCATTCTCCAGTGTTGATGCATCTTTGCCTTACAAATTTGCGGAAATGCTTGAGGGGTGAGCTGATGGTGACCTCTGGGTGCACAGGAGTGGAAATTGGACACGTTGTGTGATCTCTATGAGACACTGACAATCACCCAAGCAGTCATATTCTTGAATACCCGACGCAAGGTAGATTGGCTCACCGAGAAGATGCAGGCGAGAGACTTCACCGTCTCAGCCATGGTACGTGCTCGCCTGCACCGTCCTGTGCTTTGTTGCAGTTCTGCCTTCGGGTTCCTCGTTTGACGGCCTATTCTAATTTGATATGTCTGTAGCACGGTGACATGGACCAGAAGGAACGTGACCTAATCATGAGAGAGTTTCGCTCGGGGTCGAGCCGTGTACTCATTACCACTGACCTGCTGGTGAGTCGTTTTGGTCCATTTGTGGCAAAAAAAAGTTTTGTTTTTTATTTTAATCGTGTTGAATGTTTAATGAGCAATTGGTTTACCTGTTCTTATTGATTTGTGCTATTTTTAATCCTGTTGGTGAATGTCTGTCTTTCATATCATTACACCAACATTAGGCCAGAGGAATTGATGTACAACAAGTGTCCCTAGTTATCAACTATGACTTGCCAACTAACCGAGAGAATTACATCCACAGGTATGTGCGCATCACTGTTTCTCATGGTTGGGTCTTGTACCTGTGTTGCATGTCAAACCTCTGTCACTCAGATTAACTTTTTATTTTATTTAGTTGGTCTGAAGTTTTTGATTACTCAAGCAACAGACACAGACACACAGACGCACACCTTCCTCTTCCCCTATTGTTTTGGGATGGTGTTTGATTTATCATTTCAAGTTGATGGATTAAAATGCGTGTGCCAAACAACTCTACCATTCTGAATCCACTCGCACCATTTCCCCTCAGGATCGGCCGTGGAGGGCGATTTGGACGAAAGGGTGTCGCCATCAACTTTGTGACGAACGAAGACAGGCGAATCCTACGCGATATCGAGTCGTTCTACAACACTCAAATTGAGGAGATGCCCATGAATGTGGCTGACCTCATCTGAGAGAATCCTTTTCCCCTTGCACTCTCTGCCAGGTTCACGTGCAGAACCACAAGTTTTGCAGTGGGGAGAGAGGAAGGGGATGGGGGGTGGGGGTGGAACTTTGAGAAGCAGGGGCTCGTGATTAAATATAATAAGTGTCATCGTATGAAGTCAGACAAAAATATTCATAGACATGGGATACCTGGCTGGGGGGGGAGGGAAGGGTTGGGAGGTGGGGGAAATAATAGAAAACTTGAGGTGGAAGGAAAATTTGAAAAGTGAAAATAAACAAAAAAATAAAGTGGGGCGAGGGGTGGGTGTCCGGCCGGCCTGCCTGACTCTGATTCTGCCCAAACTTTGCCATTCGATCTTCCTGGATGTGTTTTGTGTGTGCATTCTCTCCTTGCTGGCTGGTCTAGATTGTTTTTATTTTGTGCCCGTGCCTCCTCCGACCCTCCGTCTTTCTTGTTTCTCAACCCCATTTTTCCTTTTGATGATGTTTGCCTCCATACCTGGTAAGGCTTGACTGCACAATACAAAATGTATGAAGGAGAAATAAAGTTTTCTACACCACTAAGGTGTTTGATTCTCACCTTTGTACATTCACAGCTTCCATAAGACCGCTGCTGATCCCAAAGCTTTTTGAAACAAACAAAAAAACGGGATATTGTAATCTGCTCCATTTGTCTGTTCATCCGTCCATCTCGCTCTCTCTTAAACGGTCTTCCAGAAATTCAGCGAAACCACGTGGTGAGAAAGTGTTGACAGCAGGATCATTTTTGGCCGTCTCCTGGGGTTTGGTCAGAAGGTCAAATACAAAAAAATGCAATTACGGGCACATTGTTCAACATTGCTTTTCATGAAACTGTACATGCATGCAATCAACATTCGGGGACGCATGACATTTTGTAACGATTTTTGGATTTGACCCTTGGTTTATGACCCGGGGGTGGGGATTTCAGGTCACATGGATCAAAATGGAAAAACTAACTCAAAATTTGATATTGGGTAATTTGTCGTCGAACTTTTTGCCATTTTTTGACTTTGCTTGAGGTGGGAAGTGCAGGGATTTACGATGGCGTGCCATTGACTTGGTTCTAATTTAGTTTGGATCGTTTTGGTCATCTTTGTCTTGAGTGAAATGGCTTTTTAATTTAATTTTGAATTGCTGCTCGACTGCATGTGCTGGTTGTTAACTTGTGTAACTATAAGACTAGTTCATTCGTACCATCTTAGTCCTGTTTATGGAGAATGTGACTTAAGTTGGGCTTTCTTTTCGAGTAGTGTAGGCGAGTTATCACCGGTGGCTTACAATTTCTGCATTGGAGCGGTGACTCATCCGGGATTGCTTCTGGTCTTAATGTCTCAATTGGTGACATCCTGAAAGCTCTTGAGTATGGGTCTCACTATTGTTGGTGTTCGAATGAACTTGTCTTGCCAGTGTTGGCAGATAGGTACAGCAATGGATTGAATCGACAGAAGGTTAATGCTCTCTCAATTTCATGTATTATTTCATTGTATTTTGCATAAAGCTTCTCCTAAAAGTTGACAACTTTTGCTTCTGTGCAGGAGATAACATTGAGCCTGAAGTGCATGAGGTTAGAATTCATGACCATAACGTGGGGGGGATGTGGCATGACCATGATGTTCCAATTTTTTTTAGATAGTTTGGGATACCAATTATTGTATGTACTTTGTGGATGTGGAAATGATGCTCAGAATCATTTCCTTTACTGGTCCAGTGCAATATGTGGGTGTGACATTTAAGGGCCATCTTTTTAAATGTACATATTTTGGAGGGTGAAGGGGGGGCTCAACTGAGTAAAGGAGGGGGGGGGTGTTAGGTAACTAAGGAAGAGGTTTAAGGGTGGGAGTGGTTTTTTTTTGTTTTTTGTTTGTTTTTTTTTGTGGCACATTTGTGTTCCTAATTATGGCTTTAACATCACCTGGACTTCAGTCAGGTGAGCTTATGCTCTCAATGAGTGTCAGTCTGCAACACACGATTTTGATGAAATTTGGCCAGAAGCTTCATCGGTGTGTTGACCACGTCAAAATCTGCGCTCGTAAGGAGGTCTTACATTTGTTTTAAGTTAAGGAGGTCTTACGTTACGTTAAGGAGGTCTTACACAAAATGCACAATTGTTTATGCTATATTTAGCTAAGTTGCCCCACTAGTGGGGCAACTTAGCATAACAATTGTGCATTTTGTGAGGAAAGCACCAAATTTGGCACACTAGTAGCCTTGTCATATTATGAACAGATTTGGATATTGGGCCATCTCAAATTCAGCCGCTGATGGCTGTGGCAGCCATTTTCCACTGCCATCAAAAATGAGATGGCCCAATATCCAAATCTGTTCATAAATGATAGGCTACTAGTGTGCCAAATTTGGTGCTTTCCTCACAAAATGCACAATTGTTATGCTATATTTAGCTAAGCTGCCCCACTAAAAGTGAAAGTTGAAATTTAAAAGTGCATCAGAGTGATCTTTAATTCACATTTATATATGAACTTCATTTTGGAAAAAGAACAGCTTTAAGGCATGATTTATTTGGAAACGGGGGCGGGTAGGGGTTGGGAGCATGCATCGTTTAACTGGAAGGGGGAACAGGGGTCGGGAACATGTGCATCGAGTGAATGTAAAAGGGGGGGGGGGGAGTTGGCCACATGTATCATCTGGAGGGTTTGGGATTTAGAAACTTAAAGGTCCATAGAATCAGAAAATCATGTTTGGTTTAATGAATAGAGATGGCTTCACTGAATATTTAATTATTCTCGACCTCGGGTTCACATGTATGGTGTGACACCACCTTCTACATAATGATTTTGACTATTGTTGTAACTTGGGGATTCTTGATCAGAAAATTAATCGTAAAATTAACTTTCTGACGAGTCTGAAGCGAGTTGTCATTATCCATTATGTGCTGACAAATCATTCCCTCTGACGTCATGGCAGTTTATCTGGAATTTTTAGGGGTGGAACCCGACGGGTTTGCTTTTTTTAACTATCACGTCAAAAAATTATTAGAATTAATAACCACGTTCAGCTCTGTTTATTACTTTAAAAATCTATCTGATCCCATCCAAAAAACTTTTTTCTGATTCTGTAGTGGTTTACAGAGGGGATCAATTTCAGCCATATTTGCATATTTATTGACCGTTGATCCCACGTTAATTTGCTTGTGAAAAGATGTGCTGCTGTCTGCTAGAGGGAAGAAGAGGAAGAGACAGACCTTACATGTACTGGATGGATGGGGTAAAGGCTGCAACAAAGCTGTCTGCCAGAACTTCGGGAAGCAGTGCAGGATAGGGAAGTTTGGAGAAACATGATCATGAATGTCACCAGAAGTCAGACACGACTTGACGGACCGTGATAGCTCTGTATTCCGTTACCCGTTCGTGTAATCCACGTTGGTTCAGAGAAACGTTAGTGATGAACCAAACATGAGGACCTTGTTGCAGGCAAAAAGGGACCGAGGCGTGTTCTGTGTACGGTTTGGACACCCTGCCAAACTCAACGTTTCCTTCCATCCACAGATGGTTTCTATCCTTGGAGTCGTTCATTAGAAAATGGCTGCTGGTCATGTGAACCAAACACTGCTTTTGACTGCAACTCTCTCATTGTGCTCACAGTTAAGATTTTAATAGTTAAGTTTCGCTAAACATTTACCCCAATTATCACCTTGTAATCATCCTTGAGCTGCTTTGCTATTGTCTCTGTACTAAAAAGTTATTTCCTATTTGCACACTTGGCTTGTTGCCTCACTTCCCAAAAAAGTTATTTCTGATTTGCACACTTGGCTTGCTACCTCACTTCCCACTTCCCAGCCACAGAAGTGCTGATCCAAGGGCTCTGGAGCTTTTTTTGGAGGGGTTAAACAACTTTAAATCTGCCTCTCACCAGATTCATACCTTAGCTTTCTGAAAAAGATCAAGAGGGCTCAGTCTTTTTCATGTCATTCATAAGAGAAACTTCAAAACCTTTCCATGAATTGGAACTTTCTCCATGCCTCATTTTCCTCTATCGGAAACCTTGACCGACAAGGCCTTACTGCTACCTCATCGAGGATGCTCGGTTTCCCATCCATCCTTTTCTAATAATTCCAGTCACATTCGTTTATCAATTTACGTACTTGATGAATATGTTTGCATCTGTGGCGCCTACCCAAAACCGCCAAGCGACGCTGGGTGGGAATCGCGCAAGACTGGGGTCATTCGCCTCGAAGTTGATCGGCTTAAGTGTTTCATGCGCCGAGGGTACTTTAACTATCGACTCCCTTAATTCTAATTGACACACTCGGGAGGCTGATAATTCCCCCTTATGTAGGTTACGACGCTAAGTGGTGGAATCAACGTGACCGAGTGGAATTTCTGGATTCTGAACGCCAGCACCATCACCTGGATCCCCCATTGCTATATTTCTGTCTTGTAATAGTCCCCAGCCAATGGACTAAAAAAAGCAAAGCAAAAAGCAGTTCTAAAGCAAAAAGCACCAGTTTCTTTTGAACTATGACTGCAAAACCAAACTCATTGAGAATCATTACAATAAAATAAAAAACCGGAGCGAAGTGGAGGATGCACAATCGCTAATGCTCACACTTTACACTGAAAGGAAAGTTGAAAGATGGCAAAAAGTTCCACTAGGAATGATCCAATATCAAATTTTGAGTTTAAAACAATCTTCTGTTTTGATGCCTTTGACCTTAAGTCCCCACCCCCTATGGCATGAACCAGGGTCAAATCCAAAAAACAAAAATCACATATTTCATGTGTCCCCCAATGTTGATTGCATCTTACTATAATTCACCGTCTGTCTGTCCGTCTGTTCCCAGGTACCGCAAAAACGGCGGAACCGATCGCAACCATTTTTTGGGTGTGTAATCCTGGGACCCCTTGAAGTAAAATAGGCATAAATATAATAACATGACCCCCTTGACGGCTCCCATAGGGAGTGGGTGCTTCTAGTGAACAAAGTTTCATTTTCAAATGTTTCATTTTTTTAACCTTTTGATCACACCACAGGGGGTGGGGCCAAAATGATACCGCTCTTGCACGAGTTTGGTGAATTTCTGCCCAACCGTTTGAGATGGCGTGATGACAGACAGACAGAGACGAAGCCAATTACAATATCCCTCATTTTTCTTTTCAAAGCGTGGGGATAATGAACGGATCTCAAACTGTGGTTAGAATTCCCTTGCTTCGCTTTCTGCCCATGTCGAGTTTCAAATCGGTTCAAACCACAAAGCCACATTCGCATATTTGCTTGTACACGATACCGAAACAAAAAGGCTTAGTGTTTGAAAAATATTTTTTATTCCAACATCAAAACATTTTCGAGATTTATAATCGCCATTCCATGTTTATTTTGATGGAAAGTACAGACATCACCTTTTAGCTATTCAACCCACTGTTTTCTTCCCAATAGGTTTCACTTTATCGACACTTTCTACAAGACGACCTTGTTTTATCATTACAAAATAGAACTCGTTTAACTAGCAAAATGCAATGATTCACACACCCTTGCACGCCTCGTGCCGGTGAGTCCAGAGTAACTTTGGTGTGTGATATTTACAATTAAAATGTACTGATGACTCCATTCGAACAAGCAATGGAATCAACAGAACATTGAAGTGTGCGAACCGCCAGAGGAAACGAGGAGCTCCTCTGTTCCCCAAGGTGGTTAGCATTCTTCGATCAACGTTCTGTCGATTCCATTCATTGTTGTACCTGTTCACGGATGCAGATAAACACTAGCCATCATGAGCAAGCCCAGTTTTCCATTCGACAATGATTCCATCAAGCCTCGGTTGAACATGCAGTGTGTCAATTGGACAATGGTCCATCCCCCTCCCCCTTCCCTTGTGAAGATTTGCTCACGAAGTATTCAGACTCTTCATGATGGGTTTGAGCATTCGTTTAGAACGTCGGCCAGTCATTTTCTCACAGCACGCAACAAACATCAAACAACTGCCACTTTTAATCCAACAAAATGGGAACAAGTTGTTTAATATTACCATCATACAATATTAACTTGGTAATAATGATCAAGATGTCAATCACTGGGTTTGAATCCATATGGATTTGATATCGAGATAAATTGCTTTTATGTGCGACACAGCTTCAAACTTTACCAAGATCTTTTTTATTATAAAGGGTTGAAGGTCAAATGTATAAAGGCATTTGATGAAATATTTAAAACGGGGAATGACTGCAATTAAATGGTAAATTAGGCAAAGGAGCACGAATATGCACAACATAAGGCAGTCGGCACACATCATCCAACTCCAAGGAGATAACACGGTGGACATGGAGTAGGCTGGTGTAAAGCATCTTACGAGGCGTTCAACTCCAGATTCCAAACAAAATTGATAAGCTAAATGTGGAAACACCAAAGTGGAAGTTTATAGCTGGGCCAAGATTCAAACCCAAGCTAAACAGCTCAAAAGGTGAGCGCGCACGCCTCTCTAATTGTGTAAAGACGAGATGGAATACAAATGATCTTCATTCTGACTCCATGAGCAACAAAACAGACCATTGCATTAAACATAAAAGAATGTGAACTTGGGTTTTTAAAGACTCCACTGAACATGATGAGCAAAATGTGTTCATCTCCCAAAATATCTAAAACCAAGTGTCCTCGGTGCCCCCCATCCCTCAATCGGTCTTAATCTTAATCTCTCGCTAGCTACCAAGGTTAAAAGAGGATTCAAAGAATGTATTTCACTGGGCACTCCTGAAAGTTTTCCTTATCTGCACATTGCCAAATCCTCATTCAAACTTTCATGCAATAAGCTCCATATTGTGCACTCTTGAAGAGCTAGGCCTATGTCTACAATTATAGCTTGACAGCACAACGTTTCCACCTTCAGTGAATTATAAACCCATCACTGAAACGGCCATTTTTCCCACGAAAACCTCCCCATTTCTTACACGTGGTACAACCTTCACGTGTTCAAGCCTGCAGTGTGTAGTGTGCAGGTGGGGCCTGATCAACAAATCTCAAAAACTTATGTCTGATCGGCTCGGGTGGGTGATGTGCGCTGGCCAGAGCTAACCCACTCCAGTCCACCAACCCCAAACCATCATGTCCCCAACTCACGAAGTCTTCTTGTTCTTTCACAATGTTTGACATTTTGAAACAAATAGATGGCCAATCAGAACAAAATTAAATGTCATTTTGCATGGAAGGAACCTTTCCAACAATTATCCATGGCATTGGAAGACGTCAAAGAGATGCGTCCACCAGGATAAGATCCAATTGATAACAAGGATTTGTGGGATCTAATGTAAAGCTACAAGGCGGGCAGCATGACTACCTGGACGTTGTACTCTCTCTCTTTGCAGTGTTGAGAACCGCTCATTCAGTGTCAGCTTTGTCTGAGGAGGGGTGAGGGGGGGAGATAAATTAAATGCACAAATGTATCATTGCAGTGTTCAAGGTGACCACATTAAAAATAAACATTAAACATATTGTGAAAGGATAGCAATCGATAAAGTAGCTCGAGTGCTTGTTCGTGGAAGGGAGAGACAACCTGATTGGACAACTGGCGGATGTTATAGCGTAGTGGAACACCCTTTGGCTGTGTTGGGGCTGGCTTGGCGAGCACAGGTGGACGAAGAGACCTTTGCTTATTTGAGCTGTACGAGGAGGGTGCAAAAGATAGGATACGAGAATAAGAATGGCTGGTTAAGTAGGGAGAATAAGGAAAAACAAGGGAATTAGATGGAGGAAGAGGTCATTCGGTGAACGTGTGTGTGTGCACCGCGGTGTCTTATAAGTAAAACTGTATAAGTGTTGCCGAGTGTTCGCGTTAGCCGGTAGTATCTCTGCGTCATTGTTTCTTTTGTTGTAACTACTTTATGTGCATTCATGCTGTATATGTGTGCTATCTGTGTGCGTGTAATAAATGCTTGCTTGTTGAATTGTTTCCCCGTTTCGCTGCGTCCTTTCCTTTGTTGGGTCTTCATCTTGCTTCACGTAAGGGTTTGAGTGGGCACGAGACGCCCGAGAATTAATTGGAACCGTCAAGGTCGACGATAACTCCGCTCGGTTATCCCTGTAGCACGGAACGAGCCGCTTAAGCGGTTCGTGTCCAAAGTCGACCTGTGGCGTGGTCCAACCCCTCGGTAGGTTACCCGTGCGAGTACTTAGGTATATCGACTTTCGGCGATTCACCCTACCTCGCACGGGTAGAATGCGGACTGGGTTGTGGTGAGGTTAAACCCCCACCCGTGACTGGCTCCCGGCGTTAGTCCGAGAGGGTCACGACTGAATTGTCCGTCCGGTGGGCGAGGCGGTTGCGATTCGAGTCACGTGGCCGATCGCACGCCGGCGGCGCCGAATTCGCAACACTGGTGTCAGGAGTGGGATACAAACCCTCCTGTCTCCAGCTAAATTCAAGGGAATCGGTCAGGGGTGAGAGGAGCGACCCCGATTCCCTCCAAATTACGAGCGAGCTAAATTAACCCCGTTACGTGAAATAAGATGGCGTCTCAAGGCGAGCGGGTGCCGGGGGTAGAAATGTGTATGTGTTTGAATGTAGAATCCATGGCCCAGGATGGAAACCCCGAGCAGGACATTGGTGTGCAGGAACAGTTTCCCCCCAACCAAACCCAGGGCCCGAAATGGGTGCGGCGGCGGCCGCGGTGTATAACACCTCCCCTCCCCCTCTCCACCAAGGCCCGATCCTGGCCGAATCGGCTCAGCCGAGTGCATCCGACATGGCCCAGCTATTCGCCATGCTGGCACAAATGAATGCGGATGCGCAACAAAGGAATGGAGAATAAACAACAAGAGGGATGGAAATACGCAACAAATGAATGCGAATATAAAAGGCATGAACGAGAAAATGGATACAAACACAAACAAAATGGAAGAAATGCGGGGTGAAACGCAGCAAATGGGCCGAAGCCTGCAGGCGGGCATGAAGGCAACAACAGCGGAGTGCGTAATGGCGACGCCACGTGTGGGAGCGAACGAGCTGGGGGGGGTGCAACGGTTGTCAGGCCCGCGGTGAAGGCGGGTGAGGAAAAAATAATTCGGGAGACGTGTTGGCGAGAAGCGTGGAGGTGACGGAAAAGTGACGGTGACCGAGAGGGAAAAATTAATTGGGGTGACGAAGACGAGCACGAAGGAAATAAAAATGGTGGAGTGTGAGAAAAGACTTCAAGACATGACGAAGAGAGTTGATAAGCTGGGACGGGAGGTAAAAACGGAGACAGAGGAACTGGGAAGACGGATAGACAATCACAAGGGCAAGCCGGAAGAACAGTTAGAAGCCAAAGCAAGGTCGGAGGGTGCGGAGATGAGAAAAGAATTAGAGAAGAAAACTGAGTTACAGAAACACCAAAACAAGGAGACGGAACTACAAAACGAACTGAGAGTGTTAAAAGAGGAAGGAAGAGAACGGAAAATGAAATGTTAAAGAACCACACTGTACAGATCGAACAGCTGGAAGAAGGCAGATTAAAGAATGAGATGCAAGAAAGAGTAATGATGGAAGAACGAATGAGACAGAAGAAAGAAATCGATCAATGGAAGGAAACCACGAGATTGCAGAATGAGGAAAAGAAAGAGTCCTGAAAGAACAAGGAATGAGACAGGAGAAAGAAATCTTGCAGTTGAAGGAAATAACGAGATTGCAGAATGAGGAACAAGAAAGACAGTGGAATAAAAACGAAAGAGTATGAATTTGAAACTGAACGACAAAAGGGAAAAAATAGGTTGGAATATGAGGAGAAGTTGAAGGAGCAACGAATGAAGCAGGAAGGAGAAATGAGGAGATTGAAGGACACAACGAGATTGGAGAGGGAAGAACGAGAGGAACAATGGGATAGAAAACAAAAAGAACATGAAGCCGAGGTTGACCAATTGAAAGAAAAGGCAAGGCTGGAGTGCGAGGAGATAGACAAAGAACAGCGAATGAAACACAAAATGGAGATGAACCAAATGAAGAAAACACGAAACTGGAGAAGGAAAGGCAGGAGAAGAAACAAGGAAGAATGATGAGACAGCAGCAACTGAAACACAAGAAGGAGATTAACCAAATGAACAACTGAAACTGAGAAGGAAGGACAGGAGAGGAAACAAGGAAGGGTAATGAGAGAACAGCGAATGAAACACAGGAAGGAAATGAGCCAATTGAAAGAAAGATGAGATTGGAAAGTGAGAAGCATGAGGAAGAATGGGAGAGAAAACAAAACAAAATGAGGTTGAAATTAATGAACTCAAGGAGAGAGTAGAATTGAAGTCCAGAGAGATGGAAAAACTCCAGAAAGAAACAGAAACTAATAAATGTATAGAGACGCGGGAGACGGAAAAAATAGAGGAGAGACTGCATGATAATGACGGGGTTAAAGGAACAGAACACACACACACAGAGGTAATGGAGGATAATGGGGGCGAGCGGGCAGAGCGTGTGGAGACCTGGTGCGAGCAGCGGGATGGCTGCCTCCAGGAACGAGGGGAGGGAGTTTGCCCCCTTGAAGCGAATCACGACCAGGTGGGTTCGGTCGTGCCAAGCGGAGTTGAAGGGACGAGTGCTGTGGATAGGTGCACGTGCAGCTTGGGGGGTATAGAGGCCCCGGAACCCTTGTGGGGACACGAATCCCCAGTGTGGTTGTGCAGGGGTGTGTGTTTGCGAGTGTGCGGAGATGCGTGCTTTCCGGCACGCATGGTGTGAGTGAGACCCCCAGTGCAAGTGAAAGGTTGGGTGTGAGTGAGAGGGTCCGTGTGAGAGAGACCGTGTGTGTGAGGTCGCGGTATGTGAGGGAGATGACGGTCGGCATGCGTGAGCATGCAGCCGCGTCTCCCGGTGTGAATGTGAGTGTGATGGAGTGGAGTCTGTGCGTGTGACACGCAGGTGTGCGTGGGTTGAGTGGCGAGGACGACGGCGACAGAGGAACAAAAGCCGGGTAGCGGCCGTAGATGTTTTGGGGACCGCGCCGGGTTCACCCAGCAGCGAGCGCGAGGTCCGGGCCGTGCAACGCACGAGGCCCCCACGTGCTCGCTTGCGGGAGTGAAGCCCGGTCGGAAACGCCAGCGGTGGATTTGCCGATCCCGCAGACGGACAAAGTGTAGGCAGGATAACGGATTTGGACCGGATGGGTTCTCCACGCGAGCTTGTGTGAAGCTCCAACGGGCAGAGCACATGTGCTCGCGTGGGGAGCCCCTCGGAGTGCGAGGTTTGTTTTTTGGGGGTGCGCAGGGTGACGTCATGGCTGCACGTGGGGTTGGAATCCGGCAGGAGGGTGAATCCCTGCCGGATGGTACCGTCCAAGAGGGACGAGGTACACGTGCAGCTGCATGACATCACGGGCAGGTGCAAGGTGCGCGAGCTGTGAGTTGCCGCGCTGGTGCTGCGCAGAATTTGGAAAAAAAAATAAAAAAATTAACAAAGCAAGCCTCGCTTTCGGGTGACAGGATTCCCAGGTAAGGGGTGGAAGACCCCCTTGCCTGGGCACAGGATGACACTAGCTAGGGGAAGGGTTAGTGTTAGTTAGACCGGCTTCATGGGGCAGGGGTAAGTCCTCATGGAGCCCGTGGAATGGATTAGGTAGAGGGATTTTAGTTGAGATTTAGGTGGGGAAATGATTTTTATTGGTTTGAGGACAGTGACAGACTTTGGATGTGTAGAGGGGACGTAGTTTAGCTACGTAGTGTTAAAAGGAACGTGCTATAGTGTAAGGGACGACGTGGGAGCACGAGTTAGTTAGGGGATGTAGATAGAAGGATGGCAGGATTCAGCGATGTGTGTGTTGAAAAGCTGTGAGGTGAGTACATGGTGAGTGAGTGAGGCCAGCGGGTCTGTATGTATGGAGCGAATGTGGAATGCATGGTGCGATGAGTGATTGGGGGGAGGAGTGCCTCCCGCCCAAGGGACCCCGGGGTCAGTGTAGAGTGAGTTAGCTGGGTTAGACAAATTGAAAAGTGGAGGTCGTTTTGCTGTTGGTGGGAAGGTAGGCTCGATACCTGTTTGGAGGGGTGCAGGAGCCCTGTTGACAGGCTGGGAGCGTGGCTGCGAAAGGTGAGTATCGCTGAGTGGGTACCCGGGCACCGGGCTAGTCGGCCGCGGTAGGCCAAGGGCCCATGGGGGGCCGGGTTAGCGTAGTGGGCACGGGTGCGCCCGTTGGTGCGGGGGCCCGGGGGTGCCATTAGCCGCGTGGGCAGTGTCGTGGGCACGGGTGACCCTCGGAAAGGGGCCCGGGAAGCCAGCCTGCCACGTGTGCGTTTCAGGGGAGTTGCCATGGGGGCACTCCCCGGTGTTTAGGGAGCTGGTAGGCTCGGAGGCAGTGTAGTGCCCGGGGTGCCATTGTAGGGGAATTGGCAGAGGGTCGTGCCTGCCAAGGGGAGCCACGCGTCCCAGCCATGAGACCGTGTGAGGGCACGGAGAGAAAATTGGGGGGCGAGGCCCGAAATTGTGAGGACACCAACACAGGCGACGGGAATCTGGGTTGCTAGAACCAATAGATTAAGCGAGAGGCGCTTGTTGAAAGCCCCGGGGTAGTTTAAAGGTTAAATGGATAGGGTAGATTAGGAAGTGTACCCCTCCGCACCATCCATCCCTTCGCTCACGTTGTGGGCCGCTGGACCCACTTTGGGTTTAAGATCGCTGAAGTCTGGGGAGGCCATCCTGAGGCTTCATTGGGCCTCGACACCAGGACGCTAGCTCTCCCTTATTCCCCTCCGGGAAGGGAACGTAGGGGTTGGGAGTAGGCTAGGGGACGATAGGTTAGTCGAACAAGGACAGTAAAGGGGTTAGGGACGATTTATAGTGGGGAAGGGATGAAAAATAAAAAAACAAACAAAAATAAGTTGGGGGCTGAATTGGGTTTTGACAAATTAAGGGGGTGGGTATGGACAGTGACAGGCAAAGGCGATAGGTGGGAGGGAGACAGTAGGTAGGTCCGAGCCCGCCTTCCGAGTGGCCAGCACCACCGCACTCCCTCCACCAACCTGCACTGCACGGCAAGAGGCCGGCCAACTTGATCGTCTGCAGCTGTTTGCTGCAAGGCCTGTGCCGGCCGGATCATCTGCAGCTGTGCTTCAAGGCCTGTGCCGGCCCGTTCGTCCGCCGGTGTGTTTGCCTGCAGCGGCCTTTTTCTGCCGGCTGTGTTTGCCTGCTCACCTTTGCCATTCATGCCCACTGCCCGGTTCACCAGCCCCGTTCTGTTCAATTTTGCTTTGCCCCCCTTGTTCATTGCCATGTGCGCCAGGATCATCGAGCAACAGTTTGCAAGCTGGCAGACTGTCCTGTTGGCAGCTACAACACGGGCCTGCAGTGGCGGCCCGTGCGCCGGTTCTCTGTTGACTTCTTCTCTTTCCTGCAGAGTCCATTGATCCTGGGCCATGGTTTAGTGTAGAATTTGTAAGGTTAAGATGTATTGTAAATATGAGCGCGCCCGGCATGTCTGTCATAGCGCCGGCAATTTTATTTAAGTCGTCCGTGTGAGTGGGTTTGTTCAGTTAGTTACTCAGCCCTCAGGTTATTTATTTTGGGACACGACTACCATGAATGTCGCACTCAGGGATCCGAAGGTAAAACGTAGTAGGGAGAACTACACATGATGGCACACCGAATTTGACGACTCGGGACGAGTCTGTAAAAAAGGGAGGGGGTAGTGTTACGGCTGTGGAAATTGCAACCACCATTCAGGTCCCGTAGGTGAGTATTTTTTAAGTACATGTATAGTTAGCCCAAACCCATTGTTTAGAGGGAATTAATGTGATTCATTCGGGCTGCCATCCTTCGAGATGGCCGTTTTTCTGTCCTTTCTTTAATTTGAACAACAACCACCAACCACAACGCCGCTTCTCAACAACCGCGCCACCCCCCACCATCCAGCAGCCACATCTTCGCCCCCTCGCCGTTCAACAGGCTCCGTGCGGGTACGATCTCCGCAGAGCTAGCAGGAGGATGCGCACGTTTTCCGGCCTGTTTTTCCCGTCTGGCTTCTCCGCGCTTGTGCGAGGGAAGAGGGGAAGGGCAGCTCGCCGCCGATTGGTGGATGGACAGTGTGAGGCGGTCGGGGTGAGGGAACGCCCCTTTTCCAGAACCCTCTCGAAGGAGGGTGGAGCGAAAACGGGGCGAGCAACAGGGCGGGGCGCCGGGGGTATAAGAGTCGGAGACGCAGGAGGCATTCTCGCTCTCTTGGTTCGGTGTTCTGCAGTTCGGTGCTCTTGTTCGGTGTTCTCAGTCGGTGCTTTGGTTCGGTGTCTCAGTCGGTGCTCTTGGTTCGTGTTCTCTGGTCTCGGTGTACTCGGTCCGTGGCGTCGAGGGGCCAGCACGAGCAGGCACGAGGCACGCGGAGAGACCTCGCCGACCACGCTCGAGCACGGAGTCACGGCCAAGCGGGACCACGTCGGCAACGGTCGCCAAGGACTCGACACGAGCAGGGAAGTCGCGACTTCCATTTCTTTTGGGTTTTGTGTGAACGTGTGTGTGTGGCGCCTGTCTTTAAGTAAAACTGTATAAGTGTTGCCGAGTGTTCGCGTTAGCCGGTAGTATCTCTGCGTCATTGTTTTCTTTGTGTAACTACTTTATGTGCATTCTTGCTGTAAATACATGCTGTATATGTGTGCTATCTGTGTGCGTGTAATAAATGCTTGCTTGTTGAATTGTTTCCCGTTTCGCTGCGTCCTTTCCTTTTTGGGTCTTCATCTTGCTTCACGTAAGGGTTTGAGTGGGCGCGAGACGCCCGAGAATTAATTGGAACCGTCAAGGTCGACGATAACTCCGCTCGGTTATCCCTGTAGCACGGAACGAGCCGCTTAAGCGGTTCGTGTCCAAAGTCGACCTGTGGCGTGGTACAACCCCTCGGTAGGTTACCCGTGCGAGTACTTAGGTATATCGACTTTCGGCGATTCACCCTACCTCGCACGGGTAGAATGCGGACTGGGTTGTGGTGAGGTTAAACCCCCACCCGTGACTGGTCCCGGCGTTAGTCCGAGAGGGTCACGACTGAATTGTCCGTCCGGTGGGCGAGGCGGTCGCGATTCGAGTCACGTGGCCGATCGCACGCCGGCGGGCGCGAATTCGCAACAATATATATATATATATATATATATATATATATATATATATATATATATATATATATATATAATGACACACACACACATATATAATGAAAAAATTTTTTTTTTTTGACGCTGGTGATATCCTTAACCTGCCCACCATTCTCATCCCCACACTACCCCCTACCCACCCAATTAAATTAAGTCATTTTGATGGATTAACAGATTTATTTCATCTGATGTTCGTGTGCCGCAGGCATAATGAG